>CM057098.1:4227500-5427500 GCA_029959045.1 Taenioides sp. WSHXM2023 | reverse complement strand
AACGCCTTGGGGTCCCCCCGGAGGAGTTGGAGGAAGTGTCCGGGGTGAAGGAAGTCTGGGAGTCCCTGCTTAGACTGTTGCCCCCGCGACCCGGTCCCGGATAAGCGGAAGAAAATGGATGGATGGATGGATGGATTATTTCATCTTTGCACCGTTTTCCTTAAGACCTTTTGTATATTGCGGAAATATTTGTATTACTTATTTCATTATATTTCATTTCATATTGTATTATACTTTTACTTTTACATTTATATAATTATGCCTTATCTGACACCAGTCTCTTTTGTTTGTCTAAGTCTAACCCACTTATTTTTTGTCTGTCTACATCTCCAAAGCTCAAAATGCTCTGTTCTGTTTCACCTTGTGATGTCATTTAGTGTTAGTTTTCAAGTGAACAGCTCCTTTTACCTTTTGTTCAGTAGAGATTGGCAATTCCAGGTCTGAAATGATCCAAATGATTCTAGTGAAGGTGTGTGGAGTTTAAAAACACAGTGGAGCACTTCCTATATTACCACACGACATCACAAGTTCAGTTTGAGAGAAGAACTCAGCCTAAATAAGCAGGTTTTGGATTTATGTTAAATGAACAAAACAAAACACAACGCAGGTTATTTTTGTGACATAGAAACAAAAGTATAACATAGATCTGAAAATAGCGTGACGTGGGCCCTTTAATCACTTTTGTCCAGTAATCCATAATTCATTTCCTTATGTTAATTTCAGAAACTTATAATGAGGAGAGCTTGGATGATGGATTTTGTTTGTATCCGAGCAACAACAATAACCAAAAAAAAAACAACAACAAAAAACCACAACCAAAGTGCGTATAGCCACTGTGGGACCGTCCCTATCACACACGTCAACTTAATTGGGACTAAACTGTAATGAAATGCAAATGTGCGCGTGAGGATTATTAGCGTACATGTTTTGGCGTTTGGTGTAATTGATGATGATGGTTTTAAGTTGCTATTTTGGTACGTTTTTTAATGAAAACCAAAAGCGGGGCCTGTCAGTGTAATGAATAGTGGGCGAGCATTTGCGTTTTATATGAATCTTTAACTCGTATTCAACCGTTGAGCTAAATGTGGAAAACAAAAGGGTTATTAAAAGGGTGTTAAAGGAAAATCAATACTCCAGAGATATACGGCTTGTTTTGGAGTCATTATATGCGCTTAAGGATCCAATGCTATGATGTGAACATAAATTAAAGAGTTAGCTCGCGGGCTCGCTGCCAGTGGAATTGTATACTGTTTAATCCGTGGGGTTCGGCTTTCTGTCGTGTGCAGCGTTTCGAGGACAGTCTTCCGTTCAAACGATATAATATTTTGTTTAAAATTGTTAATCGCTATGGCAACGGTCCCAATTTTTCATCATTTTGAAATCCATGGATAATAAAGATATTCCATGAAATAAATAGAAGAACCAAAACTGGGAAACCTTATACCTGTAGAGACAGAACTTATTTGTAGCCTAAATGATATTGTTGTCATTGAAAATGGTAGAAACTCGAATTTTTCTTAGACATTTTAGCTATAGGAATGCACCAATCCAGCTTTTTCACTTCTGATACAGATTTCGATGCCATAGCTTTAAGTATATGCCGATATCAGCCGATACCAGCACAAAGATGAAAAATAAAATAAGACAAAACTGATCGAAATATGTTATCTAGTTGTCATTTATCTCTCAAGTAACCACACTGTTGTATAAATAAAAGTTCAAACATTATGAGACTTAATATTTCATCGTTTTATATGTCCAACCAGGATATCGGCTGAACCAATATTTAGAAGCTGAACTCTTTCAGTATCAGTGCATATATCTGATACCAGTACTGGATCGGTGCATCCTTAATTTCAGCTGTTTGCAGCATAACAAAAGAATGAAATCTTAGCAAGAATAAAACAGAATACAAATACAACTCCGGGTATATTTTTGATGAGGAAACAACATTATAACATTATTAGAAAATAGCACAATACGCCTTTATAGGTGCACTATATGACTTTTTAGTTGGGGGTCCGTCACCTGCTTGTTTCTGTAGGTATGTCACTGCTCTGCCTGGAATGTTCCACAGTATGACATTAAACAGCTCTGCTTCACATTTATTCAATTACAGGTGGTTTTATAGCTCAAAAATACCTAGAAAAACTGATATTCTGACTGTGAGTGGGGTCGCCTCTCCACAGATCTGACCTGTAACTTGGTTTGGTTTCCATGAAGATAGAAAGGTTTAATACCATACAGACAAAGCAATGACATCTCCATGAAGAAAATCTTTTGACAGACCCTCCACTAGAAAAGTTACACAATGCACCTTTAACCAATGAACCAAAAATGTAAAAAGAAAAAAAACGACATATTTTCTAAAGCCTGGTTGGTCGGATCTTCCAGTGTGCACATCCCTTCTTTCTAGTGTGGTCTAAAAATGTCCCTCCCTGACTAAGACGTCCTCTTCAAACCGTCTCTGGCTTCGGCCTTGTTCCTGCTTATGACATGTTGTTTTGCTTGTCTCTGCGTTGAGTAGCTAAAGAAATATTATAGTGTGCAAACCCAAGAGCCTGGCTGGGTTTAGTGAGCTCGTGTCGTTGGCAACGGTGTACAAAAGGGTGCTTCCGCTCTCCGCAGCCTTCAAATGGCCGACTTAAAAAGAATGAAAAAAGCACTGAGGCTGCATAAGAGAGTCCTTGGCAAGTGGTAAGCGTCTGGTTATTGTGGATTGCAGGTCTGGTGCAGGATTTCAGGAGCAAAGTGATTTCAGGAAGACGGCATCAGGTTTAGACAGTGTCCCTGGAAGGAGAAGGAAAACATAATTAGATGTTTAAGTTCATTGCATTCTTTGGTCAATGGCACAATGGTAAGAGCATTCACCCTATAGCGAATGGTCAGCAGTGCAATCCCAGCTGAGACCAGTGCACTGTTGTGTCCTTGGGCAAGACACTTTGCCAAAGTTGAATGTGGTGTGTGAATAAGTGGGAGTCAAAGAGTGGATGGTGCAGACTTCACTTCTGCAAGAAGAACAGCTGCAGCTACTAAAGTAGTGTCTTCAATATACATTTTTTTGGTTGATGGTTGTGATACATTAACGCACACAAATGTTGCAGACCAGAAAATGTACATTTTCCCTACAAACAAGCAAAGCAAAAGAACAAACAAAAAAGAAACCTTTAAATGCTAACAATGTACCAAGGGTAAAAACAGGTAGGTATAACCTTAATTGTTGTTGTACAAGTCATGTCTTTGTGCTTTGCAGAATGCTGCTGTATATTTCACAGTAATCTGCTTTTATATGGCCTCTTAACTTTTATATATTTTTAAATGGTAAATGGTCACATTTTTATATTTTTATATAGCGCTTTTAAAACTTGAAGGCACTCAAAGCGCTTTACAACAAGGAACCACTCACCCATTCAAACACATTCATACACCAGTGTACACAGACACTGGGGGTGAGCATTCATCTGTGGGAGCTAGAATCGCACCGCCAACTTGAGGGTCAGTGGATCTGCCTGCTCACCCAATGATGTTTTTTGTTTTTTGTTTTGTTTTTTTTTATGTCGAGAGCTGGATTCACATCGCCAGCCTTCGGATCAATGGGCAAACGCTCTACCAACTGAGCTACTCCCGCTCAGTTTACTAACCTTTTTGTATATAATGTAAATTTAGTCTTGATGCTGGCATTTTACACCTTGCCTGGGGACTACAGTTGCAAACTAGCTATAAAGCTAATACTGGTGCATTTATAGAAATGTTTACTAGCGAGAGAGAAAGAGAGAGTAAGAGATACTTTATTGATCCCGAGGAAAATTCACTGCTTCTCAGTGGCCTTTGCATCTCAGCCAAAGGTCTCTGTGCAGTTTAACTGGAGGACCGGTCAGGGACGGTCAGCAGATCTGTGTCAGGGGTCTTTGAGGAGAAGAAGAACATAAAGTGTCCCTCCACTGTGTCCTGCAGCATCACAGCAGTGTCCAGGGGGAGCCAGGTGAACAGAACAGGAAAGGCCTCACTCTTACTCCACTCTGGTGTTCTGGTTGGTGATGAAATGGTCCATTGCCTCTAAGTATTTCCTCTGGAAGGTCTTCTGCCACATTTGCTACCACATATGGTGTGAAAAGCCTGTAGCATCTCAAAGGTCCATAGCTAACTCCTCAGCCGGCTCTTAGGTAGCCTCTTGCAGGGTCTCCATGGATATGGGAGAAACAAACAGTTCATCTCACACAATCCAACAGTCCTGCATTGTTCCTATTAAAATGTTATTATTAATAATCATATTTTCAAAAATAATTATACGCTTTCACTTCAAGAATTCCTTCACTCTCTCTGAATTATTTCAGTGGGTGCCATTCCAGATTGATATTACAGTGCTAACCTTATTATCTCTGTAATATCAGTCTGGTGTTTGCCAGGCTACCAGCATGTGCCCCACTGCTCCTCTTCCTCATGTGCCCCTCTGCTCCTCTTCCTCATGTGCCCCACTGATCCTCTTCCTCATGTGCCCCACTGCTCCTCTTCCTCATGTGCCCCTCTGCTCCTCTTCCTCATGTGCCCCACTGCTCCTCTTCCTCATGTGCCCCACTGCTCCTCTTCCTCATGTGCCCCACTGCTCCTCTTCCTCATGTGCCCCACTGCTCCTCTTCCTCATGTGCCCCACTGCTCCTCTTCCTCATGTGCCCCACTGATCCTCTTCCTCATGTGCCCCACTGATCCTCTTCCTCATGTGCCCCACTGCTCCTCTCAAATGTGCCCCACTGCTCCTCTTCCTCATGTGCCACTTTGCTCCTCTTCCTCATGTGCCCCTTTGCTCCTCTTCCTCATGTGCCCCACTGCTCCTCTTCCTCATGTGCCCCACTGCTCCTCTTCCTCATGTGCCCCTTTGCTCCTCTTCCTCATGTGCCCCACTGCTCCTCTTCCTCATGTGCCCCACTGCTCCTCTTCCTCATGTGCCCCACTGCTCCTCTTCCTCATGTGCCCCTTTGCTCCTCTTCCACACATGGCACACAGCAGCAGGGCTTTATGCAGTAGTTCAGTGTCACAGAGCTCTGCCATCAGCACTCAGCTCCATTTCACTTTTCACTGTGTTCACTCCTCCACTGCCAATGCTCTTCCAGCGCTCCTCACACTCACACGACACTCACACGACCGGAGGAAAGTGTCTGAAACCTGCACACATCCCTCACACCTGCTCCCACCTCTCTCTACCTCATCCTTCCCCACCTCCCTCTACTTCCTCTCTCTTCCCCTTCCGTCCCCTCTTCCCTCTACCTCCTCTCTCCCCCACCTCCGTCTCTCCTCCTCCTCCTGCGCTCGTGTGTTGGAGCAGGAGACACTTGTGACAGCCCTCAGAGCCACAGTGATGCACAGTCTCAGTCTCATACAGAGGTACAGGTCCGTGTGGTGGGTGTGAGCGAGCCGAGGTGAGCACAGGCTCCATGATCAGCACATTCAGCATTCTGTGTCCAAATATTCGGTTAAAGGCAAGTCTGAGTTCATCTTCACAAACAGAACAAGTACAGGTAATGTTAGTACTGCTTTGTCTTTCCGCATACGCAGATCTATTTCCAATGACACAGCTGCTCTGACAGTCCCATTTTTCCCATTTCCCATTGCAGTAGTTTTGGACTGTATGCTTTTACTCCTTTTTGAGTCATATTTAGTTTGAAGTAACAGTACTCTTACTTGAGTAAAAGTTTACCACTGCAGGTCTACAAGTAACAAAATATTAAATGATTTTTAAACATTTGTGTTTCTTGCTGTTTCTTACCTTGATAGTTTTTTTTTTTTTTTTTTTTGCATTTCCTTTAAAAATACCAAAATCTGGATCATTTAAAGTGGACCTATTACACAAAATCGACTTTTTAGAGTTTTTAACCACGTTATAGTTGTTTCTCTTTCTCATTTACCGTCTCTAAGTTGTGTTTGCAGCGTTGTGTACAGCGATATGTACATGTTTCAGTCTTTATTCTCCTCTATTCAAGGCATGAGTACCCCCATTTTCAACGCCACCGTGCAGTCATTATGGTACAAATGAAAAAAAAAAAAAAGTGCTTCTCGCTAACGCGATGTGCAGCTATACATACGAGGGGTTTGCTCTTTGTTGTGATGGTGTTTACAGCATCGTCAGCTCCCATTGGGCACCGCAGTTTTTTAATGCCGAAGCCAACTTGTTTCTTTTATTAAGTCGTTTTGGATGAATATTGGAATTTAATTTTGTCCAAATTATAACATAATATTCACTGGTGTCGTAGATTATAACTGCAAACAAAAGCACAATGTCTTCTTCAAAGGTGCATTGTGTAACTTTTCTGGTGGAGGCTCCGTCACATGTTTTTCTCCATGGAAATGTTATTTACTTTGTCGAGAATGTTTCAGAGTATGGCATTAAACCTTTCTAATGTCATGGAGACCAAAACAAACCGAGTTACAGGTCAGATCTGTGGAGAGGCGACCCCTCTCCCAGTCAGAATGCCTGTTTTTCTAGGTATTTTTGAGCAATAAAACCACTGTCACTGAATAAATGTAAAGTAGAGCTGTTTAATGCCATACTGTGGAACATTTCAGGCAGAGCAACGACATATACATAGAAAAACAAGCAGGTGAAAAACCATCCACCACAAGTTACCTTACCTATAAAGTTTTTTTTGTTTGTTTTTTTCTCCCACTTATACTTTAAATTTTACTTCAAACAATTACTTTTACAGTTACTCTTGAGTAGTACTTTCCACATATAATTTAATTTTACTCTAACCTGAGTAATTTCACCACTACTATCTACTTCTGGGAATATTATTTCGACTTATTTTTGCTACTCTAACCATCTCTGTTAACACAATGCTCTGGGTTATCTACTCTGCTGGGATGTCCCTTTTCAATAACCTGACAGCAGGAGCCAGATGGAGGTTGCAAAAAGCTGAAAAATTCTAAAATTAAGATTGAGCACGAAATGTGAAACTGCAGTTGTAGCTCTCAGGGAGGGGAGAAGGGAGGAGAGATGAGAGAGCGAGAGGTCGAATCCAAGAACAAGACTAAAATGGTGTCTCCAGCGATAAATATTTATGGTATGAAGAGCACGTTTCTCCGCTTGACTGTTCCCACCTGGTAGATCTGTGAAAGACTTCGGAACAGGCAAACTAATTGGTGAACGCCGGTGCAATTCCCAAGAGACGAAGCACAAAAAGATGATAGATAGAGCATGGTTGGACACAGTGGTTTCCTGGAGTGGTCTGTAATTGAATGATCATTACACACAAGTTATGGTTGTCCGATCCCAGCAGTGAAAGAATCTGAGAGTTGAGTCTGAAGCGGTGTTTAGTGGTTTTGATTTATGGCGCACGAAGGGAGAGCTGTTTTTTTCCAGCGCTCTGCTATTGGAATGAGCTGGACCTTGGCACTCTCCTCTCCCTCTCTCGTGTCGCTTGTTGCGCAAAGAGTGGGTTACATGGGCAAAAATTCAAATCGGAGCTTAGGTGACAACGCATGGCTATTATGTTTAAGGTAAGGTATGGATTCAAGGTCCTATATTACGCAAAATTGACTCTTGTGAGCTTTAAGACATGTTATAATGCTGGTGCTTCATCAAAAACATTCCTGGAGTTGTGTTTTGTTTCATTCACACGTTTGAGTGACACTGGTTTATTAGTTTGTCTACATCTCCAAAGCTCAAAATGTGGTGATGTGACGAAGTGGTAAGTTTTTTACCTTTTGTTCAGTAGAGATTGGCAAGTCCAGGGCTAAAAATCCAGGGCTGATATCATTCAAATGATTTTCGTGAAGGTGTATAGAGTTTAAAACATTTATTATCACATGACATCACAAGGTGGAACAAAGTGTTTTCAGCATAAACAAAACAACAAAAGAGAAAAAAAAAACAAAAAAAAACTCTGGTTATGTTTTTGATGAGGAAACAACATTATAACACAGACCAGAAAAGAGCGAAATATGGGCCATTTAGAATACTTTAATGATCTCTGTGTGGAAGATTGTTCTCTGCAGGTTGCCATAGATGCATTGGAAGATGAGTCAAATGATGACTCAGAGCAGTGGGCCACCTCCAGACCCAATTCCAGATAACGTGCTTAATTGAGCTGAGGTTACACGATGTGATTTTCAAGCCAGTTTTGACACGAAATAAACACACAAATGTTAGCTCCACTGTGCGACCGTGTCATACAGCGTGCAGGAGGATATAAGCAGTGATCATCTGAGACAGCCAGACTTGATATTTGTCTGATCCCCACATCCTCCTTTGCATCTCAAGCCTCGTCAAACGTGATCATCCAATCAGATTAATTTATTTCAGCGACGCATGCGAAACAAAGGAGCTCACTGGTCATCTATCTTTTACGAACAAAAACAATTTTATCTCACCTCACATGAACAGAGTTTAGTGCTTTTTTCATTTATTCTACAGAAATCCACGACATGTGATATGTTTTTCCTTTATTTTTTTTTTTCCAATACTCACATCTTTGTAAAGTGAGAAGAATTGTGTTTATCAAATTTATTGGGAGTCATACTTTTGAATCTATAAAAAATATCTGGATTGGGTATTGCGTAAACCCATCGCCAGCTGGTAAACACAAACTGTGTGTCTTCAGCTCACAGGGTAACTTTAGCTTTCAGAAAGGTCAGATTTCGTGACAATTTTTAGTTAGTTTTAGATCAAACACTTTTTTTCCCAATTCAGAATCTTTCAGTTGTCTTTTTAATCTTTAGCTTCAGCTCGCTCAGCTCCGCTCTCTTCAGCTCTCGCTCTGATTGGTAAAAGCAGAGAAGGACATGGTCAGTGGGCTGTTATACTTTCAGAACATCCCACTGACCACAGCTCATGTCCTTCCCACAGTGTGAGCAGGTCAGGACACTGTGAGTTTGTGAATCATTTGGAACATTGTAAACTTGTACAAAACCACACACTGTTTGCCAAACTTCCGCTGCAGGATTTTGTGTATGAGGACTAACCACAACTGTAGAGATGTAACATTTTCACGGTATGCATCTCGCAGTACGATATTTATTGCAACATTTTGTGGAGGCTAACAAAATGGTGAATATGCTCCATGTAGCCTGCGCTGAAATGGAACAAAGATCATGGTCTATGTCGTTCTGTTTATTTTATTTAGCTATTGCTGCACCAAAATGATTAATTTAAGCAAAGAACTTGTCATTTCACTATATTGTGATGGCCCACGATATTACTGTGAGACTTTTGGCGACATGATGGCCACAATATTTCTGTTATTGTTACATCCCTACGTAGCTGCACATCAAAACATGGGCGAACATAAACCAGAAGTGAACATCTCAAACCAATCAAACGTGCACCACATTTTGAGAACCGCTAATTCCCCATTGCACTGCTAAATTGGCATAGCAACCCATTATATGCTCTAAACACACAGTGGCCTATAACATACAATTTGCTACTACAGAGAGTTGGGAACATTGTAATTACCAGAAATCACATAGAATCTTTCCTTTGCTATAGCCTCAAAATTGGATCCGACATTTGCATTCACCCAAACCATCGGCAAACAGCAATAATAATATGTATAAACTTGTCTAAAGAGTCGTTTTAAAGACGTTGGACATACTATGAGTCAAATTCCGAAGTAAAAATCTTGCTTTTCCAGTGTGTTGACCAATGGAATAGAACGATGTGGACTCCATGTGGCCTGAGTGACACTAAATACAGCTTGTAGCATCACTAACCCGTTTGCCAACCAGCTGGGACCCCTCATGGAAGGAAGTGGAAGATGTTTTTTTTTCTTTTTTTTTCTTTTTTTGCACAAATTTGTTTGGTTCATGTCTTGCCCTGAATGCAGCAATTCATTAAAATGGCCTCCAGTGGCTCCAGTACACTGCGCATTTGTACTGCACTTGGATGGCGGTGTAAGCTCACATCCACCTGCACACACACACACGCTCTGTATTCTTCGACCAGGGCTTTTTCCTTTTATGAAAGCGTGGCTACAAAAGAGAGAAAGGCCCCCGTCATGCACCGCCATCTGCTCTGAGGCCAGGTTACTTTCACTGTGCTCTCGTCTCTATAGAGGGAGCGGAAGAGCCGGAGTGAGGATAAAGTGTGTTTGTATGGCAACTGGACCAGAGTGCTTTCAAATCATGGTATTTTACATCAGTGGTTATTATGGAATTTACAGATAGAAATACTACTACGACGACGACTACTACTGCTACTGCTACTACTACTTCTACTTGTGTGTGATTTTAAAATCCTTAGTAGCAGAAAAAAACACAAATTGCCTGCTTGCTATAAAACAGTACAAAACACACCACGTCAAAACTGGACCTTCTGTGAAACCAAAACTAAACATGGATTAAACTAGGACTTGGACAGGACTAAACCAGGTCTACAACGAGATAATAACGGCTCAAACCAAGACCAAATCAAGTAGAAGTGTAAGGGCACCCTTGTTAACCAAATTATATGTGGCCAAATCTTGTCAGATTTCTGAATCTAAGCGAGTACTTGGTTAGTACTTGGATGCAAGACCACTGGAAATACCAGGTGCCACAGTGGGATGCCAGGGCGTCCTTAGGCAAGGCACTTTATCTACAATGACTGTGGTGAGTGAGTGTCCCAGGGCAGCTCTGGCTACAAGCTTATCACCTTTGAGTGTGGAGAGAGTGAATAATACACTGCAAAGAACTTTGGGTATCTTGAAATCCAATGATTAATAAAATTATTTAATTATGCTGAAATACCAACATCTGGATGTGCATTTCCCTCCCTCTCTCTCTGTCTAAAGTTGTAAAAGTGAGTTTGGCTCAGACATTGGCAGTACAGGACAATACAGCACAATCAAAGTCACCATATGGCGGTCCAGTCATTTGATAGAAGAACGGCAGCAGCACCAGCATCTGTCCGAAGTAAATATGCCAGATTTATACACCATCACTTTCACTTCTCCTTGCCTGGTTTGCTCATTAGCTATATGCATTTCAAGCACTTATAGGACTATTGTTTACTATTTATTTGATTATTTCCGGGACCATAACGCAGTTGCAAACACCCATTGTTATACTGCAGTACAGATATATTGTATAAGCAGCTCTAAGTATTAAAATGAGACTGCTGTGTTCTGTCTTCAAGTATGAAGTGTATTAATTGTCTGCAAACCAGGAAGCGAGACTGGTACATTGTTAGCATGCTAGTTGTTGTTAGTTAGCATTACTGTGAGGGCAAAACTCCGCTCTGGCCTGCTGACTATTGCAAACAATTCAATATGATCTTTACGGATAAAAGTTGATGTATGTACCTTTCCTTCTCCAGAAATGACACTTGTGGTAATACAGGAAGTGCTCCACTGTGTTTTTAAACTCCATACACCTTCATTATGTGGAATCATTTGGATGATTTCAGCCCTGGAACTGCAAATCTCTATTTAACAAAAGGAAAAACGTAGCTATTAACTTGAAAACTACATGACATCATGACATCACAAGGTGGAACAGAGCATTTTGAGCTTTGGAGATGTAGACAGACTAATAATTCAGTATTACTCAAACGTGTGAATGAAACAAAACACAACGCCAGGAACGTTTTCGCTGAGGTAACAACATTATAGCACGTCTCAAAGCTTACGGGAGTCAAGTTTGCGCAATGCAGTACCTAAAATATATTTAATTTAGGTACTGCAAAAGAAAAGAGAAAAATCCTGCAACAATTTATACATTTACAGCTCCCAACACTCACATCCATCCTCCGAGCTAAACCCTGTGTTTGGTTTCCCCTCTCTGTATCACACTGGGGCTTTATTGGCAGCGATCCTTAGAGGAAATAATCAGTGCTTTCTGCTTCCCCCATGTGTCAGGATGTGGCTGATCACTTACAGTCGCCATCAATTAATAGCAGCCGTTTGGACAGTATCTCCAAGTGGTTTAGTCAAAGAACCCGATGCTCGCCAACCCTGCCATGTTATCTGACTCAATCCAGCCAGAACACGCCTGAGGGAGCCAGCCTTCCACAGAGATGGAGAATGTATGCAGGAGATCGGAACCCACACGCTGTAAAATAAATAAACATCTAAATATGGTGTAGGAGCTGACGGGAAACATATGAATTTCAAGGTTCTATACTACGCAAAATTGACTCTTGTGAGCTTTAAAACATGTTAGAATGTTGTTACCTCTTAAAAAAACGTATTTTATTTTTTATTATTAGTCTGTTTACATCTCTAAAGCTCAAAATGCTCTGTTCCACCTTGTGATGTCATGAAGCTGTAGTTTTCAAGTTAACATCTACTTTTTACCTTTTGTTTAGTAGAGATTGGCAGTTCCAGAAAGTCCTGAAATCATCCAATGATTCTAGTGAACATAGTGAAGGTTTGAAAACACAATGGAGCGCTTCCTGTATTACCACATGACATCACACGGTGGGACAGAGTGTTTTCAGTTTCAGAGAAGAAAGAACTCAAGCTAAATATGCTGCATTTCTGTGTTAAACATGTGAATGAAATAAAACACAACTCCAAGTATGTTTGCGATGAGGAAACGACATTAAAACATATTTTGGCGCTTTAAATACATGGGACAACAATGGGTACTGGCCCTTTAATTTCCTTTTTTCTTTTTTTTCACAATTTCACATATTTGTATACCTTATGTAAATTACCCTCCACCGATTTATGCGTGTGTGTTTATGTCTTCTTTATACATACCGCAGCTATAACCCCAACATTTATGCCTCTAGCTACACAACGCAATAATTACAGGATTTTTGTTTTGTTTTGTTTTTTTCAAGCTGTTATCAGACAATGAATCAGACGTATTTGGACTCAAACCTACCACAAAACACTGGACAAAGCATTATGGCATTTTAATGGTTATGGCAGAGTGGTTTATACTGCTGTTGTGAATAGCGAGGTGCAAATTGATAGCCATTCAAATGTAACGGTACAGAACGCGGCCGCCTCCTAATTCACCACGCTACACAATGCTTTTCTATGTACGCGTCAGGTCTGTGGAATAATACTAGCCCATATATCTAAAGATGTAAATTGGCTGTGTAGGAAATGTATACACAAACAAACAAATGGCCCCGAGCACGATAATGACTTTAACTGCAGCGTGGTTATACAAGCAAAGCGTACATACAGAATACAAGGAGGAATTTAAGTACTTTTACAGTATATGGAAATGTTCTTATTGCGGTTGCCATAGTAACATAACATATGCGTTTTGGTAAAGGTTTGAGCCACCCACCGGTTTTGACGTAACTTATGAGAGTAAAAAAGCACGGAGAAATGCTTAATTCATAACAACAAATACTTCATTTAAGGTCTTATATCACACAAACTGGATTTTAGTCATGTTATATGCTGCTCATCAAAAACATACCCGGAGTTGTGTTTTCTTTCATTCACACATGTTTGAGTGATCCTTTATTAGTCTGTCTACATCTCCAAAGCTCAAAATGCTCTGTTCCACCTTATGATGTCATGTAGTGGTAGTTTTCAAGTTAAGAGCTACCTTTTATCATGAGGTATGTAGAAATGGGCAATTCCAGGGCTGAAATCACCCAAATGATTCTACTAGTGGAGGTGTATGGAGTTTAAAAACACAATGGAGCACTTCTTGTATTGACATGACATCACACGGTGGAACAGAGGGTTTTCTGTTTGAGAGAACTTGAGATTTGTGTGAGTGAAACAAAAGAAAACTCCAAGTATGTTTCGTGATGAAGAAACAACATAGATCAGAAAATAGGCCCTTTAAGGTTGCCATAGTAACATACAATATGCATGTTATGGTCAAGGTTTGAACCACCCGCTGGTTTTGAGGTCATTTATGAGAGTAAAAAAAAAAAAAAAAACAAATACTTAATTCAAAACAAACAAATGCAATGAGTTTAAAAGCACTTTTCACAACTTTCAGAGACCAGAGTGGAGTTTCCTGCCACGGTAATGCAAACAACAACTAGCATTTCCTGATTCTCGGACAAGAAACCACTTTATAATTAGATGTAGACAGTACACAGTGTACTTACTTTGACATGGGTTAGGCTAATTTAGCTCCAATACATGAAAACGGGCACAGGTTTTTAATTGGGACAGAATTATCCAAACTTGAAAAAGCCAAAGACTACTAATGAGCTCCTTTTAGGTTTCTCTCAGCTTGGAAAACATGCTTTATTTTGTGTTTTGCATTTGCCCTTGTGCGTCCCTCTCACTATCTTTACATTTGCTGATTCCGCAATGCCACACACCTACAGACGGAACCTAAACCCATTGGCACGACACAGCCCGGGCCCATAGGAAATCACTGGATGACAAATACAAAATGCTGGTTGCTGGTTTCACATTACGCTTCTTATGCAGGAAGACTCAGACTGCATCCCCTGGCCCTATATTGGAAAAGACATGTGTTGCGTGATTAGAGCTGAAGTTATAGGAGCATCTGAATTATGTATAAGCTCTATATATGGTAGTACACATATAAACAAAGGGAAATCTTTATATAGACAAGTACATATAGCCTAGCCCCATTCCCATATGCAGTGAGGGAAGATACCATCAAATAAATGAGGATATGCCATCTCATGCATTAAGCATTTATGAGTTCTGGTGACTTAAATGTAGGTAGTGTGTTGTGTATCCACGTTATGATAATGTACAGGAGTGTATTAAAGTGTATTGTTACAGCTTGTCATGTAGTTTTGGCGTAAAAGGATCTTCTATCTCTATAAAAGGTGCATTGTGTAAATTTTCCGGTGATCCATCACCAGTTTGGCTCCATGGAGATGTTATTGCTTCACTTGGAATGTTCCATAGTATGACATTAAACAAGTATCCAAGTAGCATTTATTCATTACAGGTGTTTCTATTGGTCAAAAATACAATAATTCCTTCTGTGAATAGGGGCGTCTCTCCACAGATCTGAACTGTAATGTGGCGTAGCGATGTACCCTGCTTGTCTCCCTCATGACTTGCTTTTCTGGTAGAATTGCACAATATTGCAATCTATTCAAAACCACGAGTTGAGTTGTCAAATTGCACAGGCTGCAGCTATTTAACAGTGTCTGCAAAATACTAAATAGAGATATTGGGTAAAGTGTCTTGCCCGGTAACACAACATCAATCTTTCTGGTTCTCTCTTCGCCATATCTTTCAGTCTATTCTTTAGTATCAAGTTTGATTTGTTCGTTTTTTTTTTTCCATTAACACAACATCAATCCTTCGGTACTCTTGTCCCCATATCTTTACCTGGACATCTCCATGGTGTCCTTGGTCAGGTAGACGATCCAGTAGACCAAGTTGAAGGCTCCGAAGGACAGGGGGAAGAGGATGCGCGAGTACTTGTCGATGATGCTGGTCCCGGTCAGGACGTTGTTGGCGGGGACAGCCGAACCCTGCTGGAGGAAGGCCTGGGCGTTCACCGGGGGGTTGGGGAAGGTCTTGGCGGGACGTTCGAAAAGGTGGGCAGAGTTCATCCTTTTCTTCAGCACGCCGCTCGGGTCCACCTATAGAGAGACAGAGACACCAGATATGTTTAGACGCACAACAAATATCTGATTTCTGGAGCTGTCAGATCTGGTTATAATCTGATTTCTGGAGATTTAACACTTCTATATTATGCTAAATGGATTCTTTAAGTTTAAAGGTTCATTGTGTAACTTTTCTGGTAGAGGGTCCTTTTTATCTTCATGGAGACCAAACCAGACAAAGTTACGAGTCAAATCTGTGGAGAGGCGACCCCACAGACAGTCAGAATGCCTGTTTATCTAGGTATTTATGAGCTATAAAACCACCTGCAATTGAATAAATGTAAGGTAGAGTTGCTTAAAGTCACACTGTGGAACATTCCAGGAAGAGCAATGACATTTCCATAGAAACAAGCAGGTGACAGATCTCCAACCAAAAAGTTGCACAGTACAGCTTTAAGCCATGTTATGATGTTGTTACCTTGTCAAAAACATACTTGGAGTTGTGTTTTTTCACATATACTTGAGTAATCGTTTATTAGTCTGTCTACATCTCCATCCATCCATCTTCTCCCGCTTAATCCGGCTGGGTCGCGGGGGAGCACGCTGCCCATTACTCTGTGCACCATAGACCCCTATGAACCCCTCTGCAGGTGGTGAGCCCACAGGAGTGTCTACATCTCCAAAGCTCAAAATGCTCAATGCGCCACCTTGTGATGTCATGCAGTGGTAGTTTTCAAGTTAAATACTACCTTTTATCTTTCGTTCAGTAGAGACTGGCAATTCCACGTCTGAAGGTGAATGTGTGAATGAAACAAAACAACTCCAGGCATGTTTGTGACGAGAAAACATTATAACATAGACCAAAAAGTAACGCAATATGGAGCCTATGAGACACATCGAAATCAATCAATCAATCAATCAATCAATCAAGTTTACATGTCATTGTAATCTTAGTCATTTGAGTCTTGAGTCTTTTGAGTGTGCACAAAACCGCAGCCAATTGCATGTGCTGTGAGTAATCTGAGTACAGGTTTTGGTAAGGAAAATTACACAAAAAAAAAAAGCCAAATTAATGTGGAAAACACAAAATTGTTACGATGATGCTAAAAACTGAAATAGGGAGATTTTTCGAATATGGAAAAGCACTGTATGAGAAACACTGAGGAGAAGAGAGGACAGTACAGAGAATTTCCGATAATATTATATACTTATCAATAATGAAATGGCTGCAGCTCTGGTACACCAATACAGTCATGAAACTGTGATATGTTGAGCCTTCCTAATGTGCACACAGCAGTAAATATTAACGTTACAGTGAATACCAGAACACTGACCATAAAAATTGTACTGTAGCTCAAGGTTTAGTTTTATTTAAGGGCCCGTTCTTTCTTCATCACAAACATTCCTGGAGTTGATGTTGTTGTTTTGTTGTTTTTTTTCTTTTACACATTTAACACACACACATTTACCCAATAATAATGGAAGTAACATTTACAGCTCTTTACATTAAACCATGATTTTAAAACGAACACAAAATTGAACAAGAAGAGAACAACGCAGAGAAGATAAAAGTCGGTGTGAAGTGTTAGATGCTTTGAAAAACCTCGCAGCAGCATTTTGGACAAGTTCCAGCTGCTTAAGAGTTATTCTGTTCAAACGAGAATGTAAAAAGACAATTACAAAAATGAAATAAAAATGAGACAAAAAATGAGACAAAATAAAAGAATCAACCATTATCTCAAGATCGTTTTATCTCAGTTCGACCTGTCAGCAAAAATACTATTCTCTACTTATTGTTCAGTGCATGATGGATAGAACAATCAACAAATGTTTGAGGGTCAATATTTCTCGTGGAGATTTTTTCTTTGTACTAGTGGGGTGCTTTTTTGATATTTTTCTGTACTATGTTTGGTGGATACATCTGCCACCACTCCATAGTGTTAATATTTCATTTCATTTACATTTTCATTCAGTTATAGTTGAATTTAATCCATTATTTAGAGACCATCGATGCCGAACAAGGGGGGGAGCACTACTTAGTTAATTTTTCTAAGTTAGTTTGTTTGAGGTTATTTTATTATCGTTTGTTTTCTGTATTATAAGTATTTGCCTTTTTGTTACTTTAAGTTAGTAGCTTTAGTTATTTATTTAATGTCATTTCCCCCCCTCTTGTGTTCAGTTTAGTCGCCCTCGTCTATTTAAACGCACCTGTTCTCTGTCTAGGGGTTAGTTTTTGTTTTGTTTAGTTGGATTTAAGTTACCTCAGTTGGGCCTGACTTTTTGTTAATGATTTACTTAATTTGAGCCATTGTTAAATTACATTTTTATTTGACTTTATTATATTTAAACATAATTTTTTATACTTTGTCTTTGCCTTTTTTTGAGCTGTAGAATGTGACTTCTGTGATTCATTATACTGTAGATACAAACTAACTACAAAAGTATTGCAGTTCATATTTCTTACCAATAATTGTACATTTAGAATACTTTTTGGATGATAATTCTGCTATATAATGGTTTCAATATTATCGATTATCGTCTGTATTGACTTTGACAAAACTTGGGTGCAGTGGCCCTCCAAAGACATCGATTTGTCCAACAGTAGTCTCAGATTTCTAAAACTGGACTGAACTGAGGGACCCAGCGAGCCGAGGTGAGCCTTAATTGAAGGTGCACCGTGTAAATTTTCTGGAGGGTGTCCGCAACCTATTTGTCTCCATGGAGATTTTAATGCTTTGGTTTAAATTGTCCACAGTATGGCATTAAACTAATTATTTATTGTTCAAAAATAGCTTCAAAAACTCCATTCTTACTGTGAGTGGGGTCGCCTCTCCGCAAATCTAACTAGTCATTTTTTCTTGCAAAATTCCATGGAGATACATAAGTTTATGGCCATACTGTGGAACATTCTTGGCAAAACTCCATGGACACAAGCACATGATGGACCCTCTACCCGAATGCACCTTTAACGGAATTTTCTCATCCGGTGGCAAAATCAGCGTTTCTGTTTTTTTCATCATTAAGAGAGAATTTTTTATCAGAAGGGGTTTTAGCCTGTGTCCGACTCCAGTGTGAAATCTAACATCCAACTCTACGTAAAATAGTTCTAAAAAAAAAAAAAAAAAAAAAAATTACATCATTTTGGATTTTTCTTGTAGAGTAATTTTTAAAGAACACCTTTTGTGGTCGAGCTATATATGTAGTCATAAATAGACAACTTAATAAATGAAACAAATCCGCACAACAAAGAGCTGTGAAGCTGTCAGCCTCTCCTATGGCTAGCTGTGTAGAGGATAAAAAAAAATAAAAAGTATCAAAATTACTATGTGACGCTGCTGAGTACAAAAAAAATTGGAGAACGAAGTACATACATAGCTGTGGGTGTATTTATGTGTGTATGCGTATTAAAAATAAGTTATTAGGTCTGCTTTAATAGTCTTATTTTTATATAACAAAAAAAAAAGTCTCTTGAATTCAGCCCAAAAAGTCCCCAATTCTCCAAACACATAAATATGCAAAACTCAAGCAAAGCACGCCTAACACCACGGAGATTTAACCCACAACCTCTTGCATAAATACAGACGTGTGTTCCCATATTCCGAGATTATGTAAATCCAACATTTTGAACTGAACCATCAAGAGCTGTCTCATAAAATCCTCTGCACCAAACAGTCTGTTTCAAAATACTCTTCCCAAAGTCCACCGACAATGTCAAATAGTTAGACAGGCTTTATTTCTGCATCCAGCCAGTCTTCAGAAAATAAACTTCACTAACTTTACTCAGTTGACAGTCAAAAACTCTGAGCAAAGACCGGACCAGGTTGCCATGGTTACTGTAGCGCCATCTCCTATGATTCCAACTATTCTGTTTAGCTAAGATTTCCTTCATCATGGGTCAAACAGCATGAAGTTGTGTTGGACTAGTCATGCTGTTCAGATAAAGCTTTTTTTCTCCACAAGTTAGAAAGAATCTTATAACACTTTCAAACTCTAAAATCAGGTCCATGGTGTTTTAAAATCCACTTGTTTAAAGTTCTTTTGGTTGGAATAATTTCACAGTGGATGTTTTTTCGAGTTGCAAAAATCTTGTAGTCAAATTCTGGGAGAGATTTAGGATGGGTTTGTGAATCTTCAGGATTACACGCTTCTGTAAAAGTGGAGACGCTGGTCGTATCTTGTGTCTGAAAGGAGGAAACTCAAATCCTGGAGGAAGGAGTTAAACAGTACAGACGGGCATAGGATGTAACTTTAGAGGTGCACTGTGTAACTTTTTCATTGGGGGTCCGTCACCTGCTTGTTTCTATGTCATTGCTCTGTCTGGAATGTTCCACAGTATGACTTTAAACAGCTCTACCTTACATTTATTCAATTACAGATAGTTTTATAGCTCAAAAATACCTAGAAAAACAGACATTCTGACTGTGAGCGGGGTCGCCTCCCCACAGATCTGACCTGTAACTTGGTCTGGTTGGGTCTCCATGAAGATAAAAAGGTTTAATGCCATACTGCGAAACATTCCACACAAAGCAAGAACATCTCCATGGAGAAAACCATTTGACGGACCCTCCAGCAGAAAAGTTACACAATCACACACATGCATCTTTAACACTTACCATACATACATTCAAGTAAACCAGATTATAGTTATGCCATAATCAAGCAAGATGAATTCTGGACCAATCACGGCGCAGCATTGTGGTTTGCGGGCAACCAAAAGCGAAACGACCAGAAGAACTAAACACAAACATGAGGAACCTGGCTTTTACTGTCTTAAAAACGTGAACAGAACTAGTTCATTGTAAACAGTTTGCAGTGGTCTAAATGGCACCGGGTTCCTATTTAAAACAATGACTGATGTGTGATTGTGTGTATGGGCCTTGTGTAATAAAGTAGTTGTATAGTACAGGACACCAGACTTGTGTATCTTGTTCATATAAGCAGAGCAGCTGCAGGCTTTACTTGTTTGGGTCCTATATTACATCTATTTCTGTGAATGTTTTCTTTAGGTTTATGAAGCATCTGGGACCATATTGGTTTTGAATCCATATTTGACAAGAGCAAATAGTAGCTCCTGTAGAACTTTGGAGATGAACTAACGACTACTATGTTTTCATTTAAAGCTGCACTGTGTAACTTTTCTGGTGGAGGGTCCGTCAAATGCTTTTCTCCATGGAGATGTTATTGCTTTGTCTGGAATGTTTCACAGTATGGCATTAAACCTTTCTATCTTCATGGAGACCAAACCAGACCAAGTTACAGGTCAGATCTGTGGAGAGGCGACCCCACTCACAGTCAGAACGTCTGTTTTCTAGGTATTTTTAAATTATAAAACCACCTGTAATTTAATACATTTGAGGTAGAGTTGTTTAATGTCATACTGTGGAACATTCCAGGCAGAGCAATGACATATAAATAGAAACAAGTACATGACGGATCCCCAGTCAAGAAGTTACACAGTGCACCTTTAGACCTGTATAAATAGAGTAAAGTATTAAAAATATTTCTGTTGTCTTGTAGTACTAAGTATAGTACATATTACTTTTAATTATATAAAAATATTATATTTTTACTTTGTGGCACCATCTTAAAGGGAAAGTTCTGTTTGCTGGTTAGGTAGCGCATGAACAGTTGTGGGTGTGGAAGCTATACACTGAAACTAAATGTATATTGGCTTTATTGTGTTGGATGTGTTAACTGTGTAGGAGTGTTGGAGATGAGGTCAAAGGACAGTACCAATATGGCGGCCGCGGAGTAATAGTACAGCTATGTTCTCTGTAGGCTGTGTGTGGGTGTAGAGGCTTTCTCTGTGAGGTATTAAAAAGGTCTTTATGTAAATGTTTGTGGGTGAGAGTCTCAAAGCAAGCCAAGAAAAATATAGAAACGTTTATAATATTGGTAAAAAAAAACAAACAAACCAGAAGAAACATAATGCACTAATTAAAAGCCATTTTTTTTATAAATCATTCCCCTGTTGATTTCAGCAGTTGCATCTCTGGAAAGGGTATTCTTTGCATTTTTTTTTTTTTCTTGATAAATTATTGCAGCATTATGAATACAATTTCTAGATGATTCAATACCCAGTGGGGCCAAAAAACAGCCCTGGACCTTTTCTCTACAAATAGGCTGACCATGGGGGGGATTTTGATAATTTAAATAATTAATAATTAATAATTTCAATAAATCAATAATGAAATAATTGAAGAAAAGATGAACGATGAACTACTTCTGATTGTTTATTAACAAAAACACCTAAATCACTTAATTTCGAAGTGACTTAGCTTTTTTGTCTTTAACCTTTTCCCGTCCACCTTTCTCCTTATGTTTTCTGTTCAACATCTTTGACATGTGTTGAAATCAACGAGTAACCTGCTCTTCTTTGTCGCCTTTTAGGCCTATACAATTTATGCTTGACAAATGGGCAAATTATTGTATTAGTGGAACTAAACACAATACTATGGCATTTTAATATAATTGTCTACTGTTCCTACTCCTCTTTTCTTTTTGCAACATTCATGCACATTTTCAACTTTGTGTCAATACAGTCAAATAAATAAAATCACATCTGTTGCCCACTGCAATTTCAAGGACTATGTGACATCACACAGGACTGCCCTGCAAGGGTAGAGTTTGCAGTGTGGATACCTGTTACACCAGTCACACTGTTCCACATGTGTAACTCTCCCATTTACTCCTCCAGGTACTGCCCAGTGTAGCAGCTCTATTTGCAATGTGATGTAGCTGGAGTTTAGCTGTTTAGTCCCACTTCTAACTAGACAACAGTTGTACCATGGCTGTACATTACCATATTGCTTTGAGGTAAAAAAAAGAATAACTATATACACACATGCATACATACATATATTTGAATTAGGGGTTGTACAAGATTAGTGAGCCCTTCCAAATGTACAAAACGTAATGCTATATAAGAACACATTTACTCCTCTAGAACATGCATATTTCGTGCTGACAATGAAGTGTGTCTCATGGCGAGTGTAATTATCAGAACTGCAGGATAAACAGGAGAAAATCACAGCTGTTCTGATGCCAGACACCTGTGGACTCTCCTAAAAATACACCTCTGCTTCTCTCTGCTTCCCTCTCTCTCTGCGAGCCTCCTACACACTCTTAACTTTGTGTTAATCCTCACTCACTGCACCACTCCACCCACTCGGACTCCACACTGTACGCACTACTTTTACCGTGTTTACAATGGACTTTTGTCAATAACATATGGATATGACTGACTGTATACTCAAACCTGTCACAATAACGTATGTTGAAGGACAATACGGTATCTGCAGGTGGGAGGTATTGAAAAATGGATCAGAGTAGTTGTAGAAATAAGCAGAATTACCTATTTGAGATTCAAAATGTAAGCAGTGATAATAGTTGCAACATTTCCACTGCCACATTGGAGATAAATATTTCTATCCATTTCTAACTTTGCAGGGGACGCTGGAGAGACATTTTTTAAAGTTATACGTTTAATTCACATCTCATTATGTCTAGTTCATCAAAATACACAAACGCTACATTGGGTTTGTCCATGTCCAAAGCTCAAAATGCTGTGTCCCCCCTTGTGATGTCATGATCTGAATGAGTTTGCTGAAGACAGACACAGCTGAGCACTTGCTATATTGGGCAACCACATGACATCACAAGGTGGAACAGGTTTTTTTTTTTTTTTTTTTCAGTTTGAAAGAAGAACTCAAATAATTAAATATGCAGGTTTGTGTGTTAAACATGTGTGAATGAAACAAAACACAACTCCAGTTCTGTTTTTGATGAAGAAACAACATTATAACAGATCAGAAAATGGTGTAATATGGACATTTAAAGGCTATGCAAATCGGCAATAGTCTTAATTTGCTTTTTTGTTTTAAATCACATAAAAAAACTACACATTTACACACATTTTTATCCCATTTCGAGGGAGTGCCATAATATTGTCATTGTGATTATAGTGACAGACCACAGAGTAGGCCTCCACTGCACCTGGGTTTCCACACCTGCTGTAGCTTTCATCCAACGTGTCCACAGCAGGTTGTCGTACTGTAGTGAATCGTGACGGGCAGATGACTGTTCCCTGGGCTGCTCCATTGTTGTGTTTTGGATGTTTTGTGTAATAAAGAGTGAGCCTCCCACATATTTGGTGAAAGCAGTGATTTAGTGTGATGCATGCCTCCTACTCTCCCCAGTGTAACGGTGTAAAAGTGGAGCGCGCAAAGCAACTGTGCCACAGCCCCCATCCCAGTGGCGATTCACTCAGCTAAGCTTACGAGAAACAAAGCTGCTGGAAATTTACACAAAAGGTGCTGCACATGTTAAAAATTCTGATTTGTGTCTTAAAAACGTGAAAAACAGAAATTGCACTTTGCAGTAGTCCAAAAGTTATTCCTCACCTTACATTTGCGATGAGTTGATAAGCGTATTTCACAACAGAGCAGAGTTTTTTTGCTTCCAACAACAACTAGCATGCTAACCACACACTTCCTGATTATCATCCAAGCAACCATTTATATAATTAAATGTAGATAATACACAGCTGACTTCTTATGACCTCAAGAGCTGCTTATGTAATAATATGTTTGTACTGAGGAAGAATTTTGCTCAAACACAGGACCTTTAAATGGAAATGTTAGTTAAAGGTTCACTATGTAACTTTTCTTGTTCATGCTTGTCTCCATGAATATGTAATTGCCTTCCATCAATGTTAACCCACATATTTATCTCCATGGAGCTCCATACATTATAAATATATGGAATGCCACACAAAAATCTTAACATTGAACTTGTCTCTCCCCTTGTGACTTATTTTTGTTTTATTTTGATACTTGCAGCGAAGAAAAATAAAAAAATGTAACAAATTTATGCTATCCGTTGACCATTTACTCACAGGGAGACAAACAAACAACACCAGAATATATTTATGCCGACCACTATGTCAAGAAATCATCCACATAATGTTTCAACACGCCATATGGCAAAGCTTGTTTCCTTGGCGATGTCCATAGACTGCATACATGAGTGACAGAGTAACAAGTAAATCAATATATCTAAACTTTGACATGGCAACAGAACCAGGACACACAGGGACCGCTCTGGCTCAAACTCTGGCTCCATTGGTGCTGTCCGCTCATCATAGCCCCTTTAATCTATGGCTATTACGTAATGCGCCTGAGCGTGGTCCACTGAGCCACGGGTTGTCCTCCTCTGTTAATATCTGGTTATCTCACTGTCCTGGGGCAGAGAGGGAGGGGATAGGGGTCAGAGAGGGAGGGGATGGGGGCTGAGGAAGCTGGTATGGGCAGAGAACTATACAATACTACTTATTTTTCAACGCAGCGGATGTTGTCAGTGCACCAAAACATGTTATGACCATGTGATAAAATACGTCTAATTGATCCATATGCGTTAAATGCAGTTGAGTGGATAAATGACGAGAAGAAATGGCCCAAACTTCAGCGGCTGGACATCCACTCATACCTGATGGACACACCTAGCGCCGCACCCCGGGAAAGTCTGAAATCTACATGAAACTGACATGACACAAGACAGGACAGCGGCTCTTTCTGCAAGAGACATGCGCAGTAGAGCAGACAGTGACGTAGTCTGATAATCCCTCTTTACAGAATTTAGTAGCAAAAAAAGTTAATAAAGCATCCACGAGATACTAAGAAGCTGGTGTTTGTAGAGAAATGTATGGGTCAAAGATATAAACTAGGGCTGAACGATTTTCAGAAAAAATTGAATTGCGATTTTTCTGGCAGATATGGCGATTTCGATTTCATTCACAATTTTTTTCAATGCACATGAACATTCGCAAGCATCACAGAAACGTACATCATTCCATTCAAACACTAAATTCCATAACTGTAATGCAAGAATGAAAACTAAAGTCAAGAATTTATTTCAAATGTCCTATTTATTAAAAAGAAACATGCTATACATAGGGTACATTGAGTGCTTGAGCAACAGCAGTTATTACTATTATTATTACAGTTATTATTATTAACTGAAGAACTAAAAGAGCGGTCTATGGCTCAACTTAAGTAGAGCAAAAATATATGTCTCAGTCGTTCTGCTTGACCACAGACCAGTAGTTGTGGCATAATACTCCACATTTTCCAGCTCTTTCACCACCTTTTCTTTACATTCTGCGTACAGCTGTGGGATGGCAACCTGCCTGAAGTATGTGCGGGAGGGAAGCATATACCTCTTATCCATCGTGCGGAGGAAACTTTTAAACGACTCTTTGGTCACCGTGTTTACAGGCACCATTTCCTTGGCAGTGTAGTGTGTTACGGCAGTCGTTATCTCCCGTTGTGTTTGGCTGCTTCTGTCATACGGAGTTACACTGGCCAAAAGAAGCTGTAATTGTCTGTTTGGCCCGAGTTTCACTTTCACTAGACGTTTCACTGGACTTTCTCGCCGTGCACTCGTCATGCAAATGTGCGTATGGCGGTATAAATTGGTCGTGTTTCCACTGGATGTGGCAACTTTAGCACGACGTGTTTTGCAGAGCACCTGTTTCTGATGTTCGTCTGCAGCCTCAAAGCAGAAATACTGCCAAATGACCGACGCGCTGTTTTTCTTTGGGTTCAAAACCCCAGACTCCGCTTCCGGTCCCGCTAAAGTCATTTCTGAAATTGATGACCAGCTACACTGATTGAAGTCAAGAACACGTGACCTGTGCTGCCACTTCTGATTGGTGAGCTCAGCAGCGCGGCAGGTTGACGACAATAGTTGACGAAACAAAACCTGGGTCAGTCAGGAGCGCTGCAAAAAACTGCGGCTTTAACAAATCCCAAAATGGTGTTGTCTGAGATCGCGATTTTCGGTCTAAAACGATAGCTCGTTCAGCCCTAATATAAACTATACAAACTACTGTAATACTATCCAGATTAAAGTGCACATGCTTAGGCTTTCATGTTTTTCTAATAGTGGACAATACCTGTGGTCAAAATACTTGGTTTGTGAATAGATTTAGGTTTTAAGTTGGATAATGAGGCTCGACAGACAGAATTTCTAGAAACAACATGTAATCCTGTGTGGTTTCTGCATGCTGTACAGTGAGCATATAGTAACTCAGTGGAAGTGTCTGAGGAAGAAGCCTTAAAGAGGAATATATACATAAGGAAATGCTCTATAGATCGTGAATCAAAAACACAGCATGGGGCTTGGCAATGTACGCAATGCAAAACAGATATGGACTTCTCTATTCTTCTTCTATTCAGATGGAAAACCAAGGTCATTTCGAAGATGCAATTTTGAATTTGCAATTTGATTTGACTTTGTAAAAATGGGTGAAAAAAAAAAAAAAACATGAATTGCAGCCAATAACTCCAAAAAGAAAACATAATAATAATGTATAGTTAAAGGTGAATCTAGTTCCTTTTATTCCCTGGAGAATTTTAACAGCAGCTCATAATTTATTTATTGTACCATTTTTGTTAAAAACACACAAAGTAGAGCTGCTAAACTGGGCAGTAGCTGAAGGATTAAAGAAAAGAGTAAGGGGAGGAGGAAAGGGGGGTCTGGAGGACTAAACAAAAGAGTGAGTTAGGAAAAGGGGCGAGCTCTGAAGGTATAAGGAACAGTGTGATTGGACAGACAGGTGAAACATCTGTAGTCTGTAATCAGGGTCTTGCGTGATGTCACATAGTACTTGAAATTGCAATGGCCACTGGAGGCAACACACACACTCCAGAAACCTGCAAATATATCTAGTTTGCACTAAAATAGCAAAAATCACTGGGAACACAATACTATTAATAGATGAAAAATGTTGTAGCAGAAAATAATAAAGAGCTCTTGCCTTGCTTAGTTACAGCATATAAATGGACATAGCTAACCTGCTAGTCGCCGTGTTCCAAATAGGAAGTGAGCATGGGCACGCTTCTGGCTCCATCGACTATGGCTCACTTTGTATTGAAAAAAAGGTCACCCCTCTCTCTGTAACTGCTGCTGTCATGCTCCTCATTTTGGTCTTAAAATGTTTGTATTAACCCGCTCTACATGATCCTGGTGTTTTTATTTCACTCCAAATTCACCCCACAGCTGCTAGCCTCGGCGAGCTTCATTTGACTGGAGCTAAACGCTATCGTATGAGTGACATTATACTCTTTTAGTCTACATCTTTATACAGTCTGTGGTTACGCCTCTTCCAAAAAGTAGTGCTACAATTAAAAAAATCTATTAAAAAAATGTGAACAAAATGTATTTATTACAAATTAAAGGTGCATTGTGTAACTTTTCTGGTGATCCGTCACCTGCTATGGAGATATTTCTATGGATATGTCATTGCTTTGCTTGGAATGTTCCACAGTATGACATTAAACAGCTCTACCTTACATTTATTCAATTACAGGGGATTTTATTGCTCAAAAATACCTAGAAAAACTGACTCTGAGCAGGTGGCCTCTCCAAAGAGCTGACCTGTAACTAGGTCTGGCTTGGCCTTCATGAAGATAGAAAGGTTTAATACCATACTGCAAAACATCTCCAGCCAAAGCAATAACATCTCCATGGAGAAAAGCATTTGACGAACGCTCCACCAGAAATGTTACACAATGCACCTTTTAAGTCTTGTTTCCGTGGACCCAACCTCACATCACATCTCACAGAAATTCCATCTCCTCCCATCCTTCCTTGTCAGACTAAACCAGTACAAGCTACCTCCTACCTGCAGAGTGCCATGACACGAGTTATGCATGGAAGTCCAGCCTAAGCTTATTGTCAGTGTATGGCCATTAGTGTCCAGTGTTCACACCCAGTAAAATGTGTGTGCGTCCAACATGTCAAACCGGGATGTGTCACGGACGATCTGCTGGGGACAGAAATAATGCGCCGAGGAAAACAACAACTGCTGTTATCACTCATCACAAGAAACTGTCAGAAAGCAAAAAAAAAAAAAAAGCTCCATTTGAAGAAACTGTAAGAATCGTACTGTAAAACTGCTCACATAAGACGACAAACTGGACTGATTTAATCTGAATTATATTTGACACACCGAGCTGATTATTTAAAGTGACTGTACCCAGTTATTCATGAAATAAAGTAGCACTGGTTTTGCACTAGTACAGATGTAAAAGCAGCTCTTGAATCAAAGTGTACAGCATTTTATCTTCCGCAAACCAGGAAGTAAGGTGCTTTGTTAGCATGCTATGTGCTGGTAACGTTATAGTGATGCCAGATCTCTGCTCTGGCGTTTGAAAGATGTGAAAAGTGCTTAGAAATTTGCAATGAGGATGCTAGAATGCGGGAGTTGGATTTTTTTTTTTTTTTTTTTTCTACCGTGTTATAACATTGTGGTTGTTGTCACTGTGTTGTGATAGTGTTCTGAAGGGAGTAAGGGGAACAGGTACTCAAAGTGTCAAAGAAAAATCTTAATGTTGAATAAAAATAGCTGGTCTAAATGTATTATCTGTTTATTATCTGTTTATCTGCAATTAATATCCCATAGAAGTGTACAGGGCCAACTATGATCGGTAAATGTCTAATTACTTAAATGTATATGTCCAACCAGGATATCAGCTGGACCGATACTTGGAAGCTGATATCTGATCCAGTTTTGTTTTTTTTTTTTCAGTAGACGCCGATATCTAATGACAGTATTAGATTGGTGCATTAAAACTAACCACTTCTATTTTGCAGAATTAGACAGCGTTACACTAAGAAAACAGAACCGCTCTTGACTTACAGACACTTCTCCGTCGTTGGCTGGGGGAGCGGGGGAGGAGCCAGCAGCTGAAGCCCCCTCCTGGGCCGCAGCCTTCAGTGCAGCGGCCTTCCTCATCTCCCTGTTGGCCTGGAGCGTAGAGAAGTAGTTGACCGCCGCAAACTCGATGAGCGCCGAGAAGACGAAGGCGAAGCACACGGCGATGAACCAGTCCATGGCCGTGGCGTATGAGACCTTGGGCAGGGAGTGACGGGCGCTGATGCTCAGGGTGGTCATGGTCAGGACAGTGGTGATACCTGCACAAAGAGCGATGTATTACTGAAGTAAATTTAGACGATAATAAAGCAGAATTATCCCCCCAAAATGATTCTAAATGTACAATATTGTTTAAAAAAATGAACTGCAATAAATACAAAACTTAAAGGTTCTAATGTTGTTTCCTCATCACAAACAGACCTGGAGTTGTGTTTTGTTTCATTCACACATGTTTAACACACAAACCCTGCACATTTAGGCTGAGTTCTTCTCCCAAATAGAAAACACTTACAGGAAGTGCTCCACTGTGTTTTCAAACTCCATACACCTTCACTAGAATCATTTGGATGATTTCGGGCCTGGAATTCCCATTTTTTTTCTGAACAGAAGGTAAAAGGTAGATGTTAACTTGAAAACTACCGCTTGATGACATCACAAGGTGGAACAGAGCATTTTGAACTTTGGAGATGTAGACTCAAACATGTGTGAATGAAAGAAAACACAACTCCAGGTATGTTTTTGAGGAGGTAACAACATTATAACATGGCTAAAAGCTCATAAAACTTTTTGCTACTGAATTTTGTGTAACATAGAACCTTTAAGTAGTTAGTGTGTATCTATAATGAGTCATCAAGTTCACAGTTCTACCTTCTACAACTGAAATAACAAAAATCTTTCAACTAGTACAAAGAAACACCCCCCACGATAAATACTGACCCCCAAAATTATGTATTTTATTTTTACTTGTACACACCTTTATACAAGAATGCCTTATTTGACACCAGTCTCTCGCTGTTTTTGCTACTTATTTAGAATTTATTACTACCATTTATATTGTTGTTATTATAATATATGGTAATGTGTCAGCTACTGTTTCCAAGTAATTTCCCTTGTGAATCAATAAAGTTCGTCAAACTCTAAGTCTAATATAAATGTATAGCATTTATCGTGACAGGCATAAAAGAAGTGCATTTAATAACTAGTATATAATGTACAGCACTGGTCATAAATAATTAAATAATGTGTTTATGTGGCCTGCTCACTCCAAGTACTACAATTCCAAATGAAGCTGGGTTGTCACTGCCTTAACCTGCAAATAGAGGACGTGTACACCATTTTCTCATTCTCAATATTGGTTAGGGCTACAAGATTAACTGTGATTAATGTGATTCTTGTATTAGTTTGTCAGTTTATCTTTCAGTCTTTCACATTTTGAACCTGAACTTTGAAAAGAATCTGATTATAAAAACATGAATCGCAAATTTAATTGCATTCCCAATGTTGTTCAGCGGTATTGGCGGTTTTCAGATTCGAGAATGTGATGCTGTCGTGCAGGAGACAGTTTTGTACTTTGCCATGAAATATCCAACAGGTACATTAAAAAAAAGCTACAACATTAATCAGCATTTTTACTACTTGAATTTCAGCTGCCCCACATATATGCATTAAATATTATTGGTCTATAGAACGTCGTGATGTCCTTTGTCACTGGAAATCTGATTGTTGTTATCAGTAAAAACTATTGGATCTGAATAAGTCTATTTAAAATGATCACATAAAGTTGACTGGTATCTTTGTCATCACACTGAACCAAGGTGAAAGTTGTAGCATTATTTAGCCACACAATCATAATTTATTAAAGGAAGGCTGTATGCCCAATCTCTTAATACTTTTCTGCCTTTTTAAAGACCCTGTACGCGATTTTCACAAACTTGGTCTTTCCCCAGCACAGATATATTGTATAAGCAGCTCTTGAGAGTAAAATAAGTCTGTCTGTTTAAAATTAACAGCATTTTATTGTCCAATAATCAGGAAGTGCACGTTAACATGCTAAGTTGAAAAAGCAGTTATAAATTCATCACTGTGAATAATTAGGATGCTCTGAATGCATAAGGTAAGCGAGGAATAACTTTGGACCATTGCAAACTGTTTAAAATGAAAGTTCACAGGTCCTGCATTACGCAAAATTTACTCTTGTGAGCTTTGAGAAATGTTATAATGTTGTTACCTCATCAAAAACATCCCTGGAGTTGTGTTTTGTTTCATTCACACATGTTTGAGTCACCATGGTTTATTCATCGATCTACATCTCAAAGCTCAAAAGGCTCTGTTCCACCTTGTGATGTCATGAAGCGGTCATTTTCAAGTTAACAGATACCTTTTACACTTATTACCTCCGCCAAGGAGGTTATGTTTTTGCCTGAGTTTGTCTGTTAGTTTGTTAGTTAGCAAGATAACTCAAAAAGTTATGGACGGATCTTGATGAAATTTTCAGGAAATGTTCCGAATGGTAAATCCAACAGATGATTAAATTTTGGTGATGATCCAGAAGAAATCCTGGATTCTGGATCACTTTGAAAACTGAGCTGCTTGGCGGACGTCTGTGCTCTCTGAGTGCTTTTCTAGGTTTAGTTTAGTTAGATTGGAAATTCCAGGGCTAAATGAATGAATGAGCCTTCCTGTATTACCACATGACATCACAAATTGGAACACAGTGTTTTCTGTTTGCGAGAAGAACTCAACTTAAATACGCAGGATTTGTGTGTTAAACTTGTATGAACGAAACAAAACACAACTTCAGGTATGTTTGAGATGAGGAAACATAACAGGTCAGAATATAGCGTAACATGGGGCCTTTAACGACATATGCCCCAATCAAGAACACCCACCTCAACTTTAATTAACTGAGTGTATTTTCCATCTGTGTTTTACTGCAGAGGGCATTTCATTTTCTAAAAGCCCATATGTAAATCCTAACGCCACTGTTTTACGGCGCGCATCTCCACGGCCAGAGCATGTAGCACTGGAGCTAGCAACCGTGCCAAAAAGTCAGTCCGGGCGTGGCTAATCTTTGGCTAAGCGGCTCACCCCTGCCCCGCGTTGGCACTGGCGTGAAAAAACTGCATCTCTGAAAACACACGGGGACTGAACGGGCGCTCTAATATGTGGTTATCTTTTCAAACAGGCTGAAGGAGCAAATAAGGGACTTAAGAAGAGAGGATTGGTCCGTATGTGTGAAATATTGTAGTTGGATTGACAACGTAGGTGTATGGGGGTTTTAATAAACGTAGAGCTTCACCTATGGGTTAATACAGGCCAAAGATTACACGTGGATTTATGCTGTGTACTTGTACAGGAGAGGAGTAATAAGAGATGGTAGAATGCAGTACACAGCCACGACATAATCTAATGGAGTATGTTTAAAAATACTAGTATCAATGATTTAAACCAGGTTATAAGTATAAAACAAATTTGAATTGCAATTTTTCTGTCAAGTATTGCTATTTATGTTTTAAGGATTCTATTCCAAGTTCATATTTCAACATTTCAACAATAAAAAGTTACAAAAATGGATCATAGGAACTGACAAACTAATAAAATGTTACACAAAATTGACTCTTGTGAGCTTTTAGCCATGTTATAATGTTGTTACCTCCTCAAAAACAGACCTGGAGTTGTGTTTTGTTTCATTCACACATGTTTGAGTAACTCTTTATTATTAGTCTTTCTACATCTCCAAAGCTCAAAATGGTCTTTTCCACCTTGTGATGTCATGAAGTGGTAGTTTTTAAGTTAACAGCTCCTTTTACCTTTAGTTCAATAGAGATTGGCAATTCTAGGGCTAAAATTATCCAGATGATTCAAGTGAATGTCTATGGAGTTTAAAAACACGGTGAAGCACTTCCTGTAGTACCACAAGACATCACAAGGTGTTTTCAGTTTGAGAGAAGAACCTAAATATGTAGGGTTTGTGTGTTAAACATGTGTGAATGAAACAAAACACAACTCCAGCAATGTTTGTAATGAGGAAACAATATTATAACATAATTTAAAGAAAGAGTTAATTGGTTACGTTTTAAAATACTACATCAAATATTTAAATCAGGTTATAAGTCTCGACTTTAGTTTGACTTTAAGGCCGTGCCGTGCTCGGGTGCGGTTGCCTGGGGTTCTGTGGCCTGTGTTCGCACCTGCACAGCCAGTCAATGGCGTCGTTGCATGGCGCTGTTTGTTTGCATGTCGTACAGGGAGCAGGTGCTTTTGGCGGAGAGGGTGGGTCCAGCGGCATGGGGTGTCTATTGAGTGGTGGGGCCGATGTGGGTCCTGCTGCGGTGCGCACTCCTCCGTGGGTTTGTGGATGTGGTGGCGGCACAGAGGCACTGGGGGTGGCTGGGGGAGAGAGGCTGTGGGGCTTCTGTCCGTGGTCCTTTGGCATATGTTTTGGAGCAGACTTTTGTCCAATCCAAATGTAAACACACATAAATCTTGCAAGATCATCTTTCTCTTGTGTGCATGATCTTGTAGCAATTTTATCTCGTGAGATCTTGTGGCACGAGATCTTGTCCCACCACTACTACATAAAAGCTGAAACAATATACTGTATGTTGAGGCTCAGTATTTATCGTGTGTATGCTTTTGTTGCAATAGTGGCGAAATTTTGGCTATTTGTTTAATAATACGTTAAGATTTGAACTGTAGAGGGTTGAAAAAGTAACTTCCAGGACTAATTATTGGCTTATTCTTCTATTTATTTGGTGGAGCTCGTGGCCTTTTAATGATGGTGTATTTTTTTTAATGGTTTACTGGGATTATCCTGCTTTATTTTTTATTATGTTTAATTGCAATATCTCCTTGTAGCATTATATCATGCTTCAAAATTTGTTATAGTGACAAGCCTAAAGGTTAACAGTTTATTTTTATGTAGAATAAAACAGGAGATTTTGTTGTTTGTGAAAGAAATGAAAGCACTACAAAAATGTAAGCCTTTGTGACTTGCTAATTTTGATTGCGATTAAAGATACATTGTGCAACTTTTCTGGTGGATTGTCTGCCAAGTGCTTGTCTCCATGGAGATGTCATATCTTTGCCTGGAATGTTCTATAGTATGACTTTAAACATATCCATCTTTCATTTCTTCATTATGGGTGTTTCTATTGCTCAAAAACGCATTAACTCCTTCAGTTTGCGGAAAAAATGATGGCGCTTCAAAAATTGTAGTCTTTGCTAATTACATCCATCCAAATTGCGTTTTCGTTTTGATTGCGATCAAACTTGCAGCCATACTCCAAACGAACACCAACACAAAAACTCAAACTCTGCAATTCACTGACAAGAATAAAGACCAAAAATGTTTGTGTGACACTGGGTCAAAGATAAGATGGTACAAGATGAGATGTATCAGATCGCAAAAAAGGGATAAAGGACACGTTTGTCAGACAGAATCCTGATCTCGAAACAGAAAAAAAACTGGCAACCGGCTTACACGCAGTATTATTCTACACTATTACAACTGCACACACATTTTATTGACACCAGATTCCATTACATCTACTAATGCACTGCTATATGACATCATGCTACATCTAATTGACGGCCTCATAGCGTAATTGGTCAGCTACAATCAAATAAGAATATGAATACATGATACAATGATAATTCAAGAACAAACAAACACACAAAATAAAATATGGAAATAGATGAGTTTTGCAAAGGTCAGATAATGCACAAAAAACACGGGATCTCCAGCGGCTGTGGTGGTGGACAGGGCTGTTATGTTCATTAATGAGTCCATTTAGTCAACAAAATTTATTTTATAAATTTTGTATTATAAGGACTAGAGATGTAACAATAACTGAAATATTGTGATATTGTATCGTCAAAAGTCTCACAATAATATCGGTGGCCATCACAATATATCAGATTACAAGTCTCTTTGTTTAAATTAGTAGTTATGAGTTTCATGTCTTTCTTATTCTGTAAAGCCAAAGAGGCACTGGGGAGGCGCGACACACACTCAAAGACAAAATAACGGTCCACATCTCTACACATCTGCAGCAGTATTGATATTGGTAATTGTGCATGCGTGTATTAGCTGTAAAATGCATCGTTTTCTGATTCCATCTCAACAGAAATCGGCAGCAAGGGAGGAGACAGGACCCAGCAAAAAAACTTAGGAAATATGATCCTGGTCGGGTTCCGAGACTGCACCTCTGCCACAGTGTGTGGTCTGCAAAGAGGTGCTTGCGGATGACAGCATGAGACCATGAAAACTTCAGCGTCACATTGAGACAAAGTACGCAAATTTAGTGATCAAGCCAGTTGAGTTTTTGGAGAGGAAGCGTGCAAGCATTATGCATGATTTCAGCCATCAGGTGTCATCAGCAGTAGTTTTGGCACTGATTACAAATGTTAAGCATGTTCTGTTGATTTGGATAGGCCTACTGATGTTCAGTGATGTTAAAAGTAGCCTCAGTTAGGTCTGCATGAAGTTGGATATTATTTGCTGTTGCAAAAATCATTTATGAATGCATTTTTATCAAAAATACTCAAAACTCAACTCAAAAATATCTAGAAAAACAGGTATTCTGACTGTGAGTGGGCTCACCTCTCCATAGACTTGACCTGGAACTTGGTCTGGTTTGGTCTCCATGAAGATAAAAAGGTTAAATACCATACCACGAAGCATTCCTGATAAAGCAAAAACATCTCTATGGAGAAAAGTGTTTGACAAACCCTCCATCAGAAAAGTCACACAATGCACCTTTAACTTTTTTTTTTTTTTTCTGTGAATAATGGCATTTTCAAAACAATGAAGGTAACACAGTGATCTAAATATGTCACGTGTTGGCAATTAATACCCCATAGAAGTGTAATACTCCCTCTATAAGTAAAACGTGTGTACAGTGAAACCTCAGCATCACTCAGCAATGCGTACAATGTGTGTGTGTGTGTGTGTGTGTGTGTGTGTGTGTGTGCGCGCGTGTGTGTGTGTGTGTGTGTTTGTGTGTGTGTGTGCTCCTGATTCAACCTTATTAAGTCAAATAAAGATGCTGACAATGAACATCGCTCTTAATGGCCCATTAACAGAGCAGATATCTAATTCACTTTCATCAAGCTAAAGCAAGCAGAGAAAACGGGCCCATTGAACACTGGTTTTAGCAAATGTAGGCTGTAATTATGCAAATGTCATTAGCTCCGAGAAGTGTATGGAGACTGGAGCACGCTGCGCAGTGTCTGTAAAGCGTTTAGTGTATGATTTTCATAAATTTGGTGACTCCAGACTCGGAAAAACTGCAATCAGACTGGTACAATACGTCAACACCCAACTATAGCCTGTTTACACTGGCTTTTCAGTCGGATCTTCTGCTAAAGGCACGGATTTAACTGACCTAAAGGTGCACTGTGTAACTTTTTGTTTGGGGCCCTTCACCTAATTGTTTCTATGGATATTATTATTTTTTGTTGCTGTTGTCATTATTGTAAGTGTACAAATGGTACAGGAAATTCTTGTTGTACGTATTTAATAGGGGTGGGACGAGACGAGACACGAGATAAGGGTCACAAGAACGAGACGAGACACAGACAGAGGAGAAACGCTTCTCTCTCTTCTTTCTTACTTTAAACTAAGTTATAGATGAATAAGGCCTAAATATCTCTTTGTGGATCTTTTACAAACAAAGTTTAAGTGTGAAAAACCCTGAATGCCTCGCGCTGTTCACGGGTGAATTAGGCGCCTCTATTTTTATTATATTTTTTCGTGATCTTTTTCTACCAATTTTAGCACTGATTATTGCCGTCAATATTGGTCCTATCACTACAAAATAAAAACTGGGACAGAGTGTAAAGTGTTCTCTCTGTGTGGAGGTGTCTTTTAGCTACAGCTACTCAGAGATACACAACTTTCCAGAGCTTGAGCGACGCACAAAACCCTTTCACGCCCGTGCCAAATGTAAAGACTGAGGATAAATTCTTGCAAGATCGTTTTTCCCATGTGCGCACACAGTCTCAAGGCTATTTGATCTCGTCCCATCCTTAGTCTTTAATGTTACGTTGACTGCCATGACAGTAATGTGTGAAAAGGAATTGAACAACCAAGCTTGAAATAAACTGACTGATTGTTTGAATATGTCATTGCTCTGCCTGGAATGTTCCATAGTATGACATTAAACAGCTGTACTTTATATTTATTCAATTACAGGTGGTTTTATAGCTCAAAAATACTAACTATACTAGTGACTGAAAGACTGCTGGCTAACACTCTAGCTAGTTTGTGATTGTAGTTTTATGTGCGTGGGACTTGATCAATCATCTCACCTGTCATAGTTCCAACTAAACCAGCTCTTTCTGGTCAAATTATGTTAAAATAGAGCTCAGATAGAGCAGTGCCTACAGTTAGCATCACACTCCCAGGGAATGTTGATGACATCAGCTGCAAAGTATCCATAAGCATGTTTCATAATTTTCATAGGCCAGAGAGGAGTTTGCCGTCACTGTATTACTAACAACAACAGCCGGTTATACAATATAGTATCTATACAGTACATGGTGAAAAAACAAACTTGTCCAATATGTCACCATTAAATTAAAATGCATTTCATCCTGTTTAGGTTTCAGACGATACAATGTGGACATAAAACTAACATGGCATCTTTTTTGTATATTTGCCATTTTGTACCCTGGCAAGTCATGACTTAAGTTGGTTCTTATTTCTTACAAAAAAAAGAATAGTTTTGGGTCATCGTCTTTGTCTTTGTTATATATTTTCTGTCCAGTTTACCAGTAAAAATGACAGAAAATAAATAACACACAACACAGAGAATTCTGCAGAATCAACATTCAAAGCCCTAAACACTGTTAAAGGGCCCATATTACACACATTTCTGTTTCCTCATCACAAACATACCTGGTATTTTGTTTCACTCACGCATGTTTAACACACAAACTCTACATATTTAGGCTGAGTTCTTCTCTCAAACTGAAAAGAACCCATCTGTTCCACCTTGTGATGTCATGCAGTAATGCAGGAAGAGCTGCTGTGTTTTTAAACTTTTAAACATGCACCTTCACTAGAATCATTTTGATCATTTCAGTTCTGGAATTGCTAATCTCTACTGAACTAAAGATAAAAGGAGCTGTTCACTTGAAAACTACATGACATCACAAAGTGGAACAGAGCATTTTGAGCTTTGGAGATGTAAACAAACTAATAATATAGTGGTAGTTGAACATGTGTGAATGAAACAAAACACAACAACATTATAACATGACGTAAAGTTCACAGTTTACAAGCTTACCGAGTCAATTCTGCATAATATAGAACCCTTAAACTTGTATTTTGTTGAAGTTATCTAGTTATTACAAGAACAAAATTGTAATTCTTTTTTTTTTTTTGCATCGATAAATATGTCTGTCAATATGTCTGTTTAAAAAAAAAAAAAAAAAAAACGCATTCAAAGCATTCAAACAGGAAACAATAGGGACTGAATCAACCCCATGCTGACAGAGGAACCTCTCCATTAAAAAATCATAATCATTGACAATTATAAATGGCTGAATCTTGATCTTAATTAAACTGTGATTAATTACACAGCTCTATTAGGAAAGTAGAGTGGCAGAAGATTGACTGAATGAACACAAAACAAATGAAAATCAAACAAGTTAACCAATCTTGATATGAAAGAATTACAATGTGAGGCAATTGCATTTCAGTTCCACACACAAATTGCTATAGTTTATTTCTGGACTTAGCTGTAGCTTACATGCTAGCACCATAGATAGTACATATAAATGGACATAGCTAACCCGCTAGACGCTGTGTACATACAGGAAGTGAGCACGGTCGCGCTTCTGGCTCCATCAACTTTGGCTCCAGTTGACTTTATATTGAAAAAATGTGTCACCCTCTCACTGAAACTGCTGCTGTCAGGCCTCTTATTTTGTCCATTTTTGTCCTTAAATCAATTCTCATCCCTAATATAGAACTCGACTGCAAATTTGCTCCTGCAACCGCAAGCCTCGCTGAGCTTCATTTGACTGGAGCCGAACTCTACGGCTGACGTCACACTCCCTTAGCCCACTTCTTTATACAGTCCATGGTTAGTACAGTACATGAGGGGGCGGGGCTTTGTGAAACTCGCCTGTCAGGGTAAAAGAAGGCCAAGGAAGATCCACAAAAGAGGAAGAAGAGGAGCGAAAGGGAGGGAGGGAAAGAGAGAGGGGGAGTTGATAGAAAAGAAGAAGGGCTTGCGGCGTTTATGTCCTTTTTACAGCAAAAAACGCAAGGTACAAATTAGGCCACACTCAATTAAGTCACAGAGAGAGACAGAGAGATAGACAGAGAAAGAGAAAGAGGGAGAGAGAGGAAGAGAAAGAGAGAGTCATGCTCCAGGGACAGTGAGCTTTTAGAGCTGCTGTTGACAATGCAGCGAGCGGCAGTCTTAATGTACCAACCCAGTCTCTGCTTAAGCTACATTTCTCCAGTAATAACCCACAGAACAGTACTCAAGCTTTTCAATGAGATTCTTAGATATTGAAGATTTGTATGTTTTTTCTTTGTTTTTTTTTTCTTCTTTTTTTTCATTGCAGTATAAGTGCTCTTGAGATGCCAGAGGATTCAACAACAAACAGCATGAATTAGCAGTTAGGGATGCACCGATCCAGCTTTTTCACTTCAGATACCGATATCAGCAATACGTCTTTAAACAGAGATGTAACAATAACCGAAATATCGTGATATCGTATCGTCAAAGGTATCACAATAATATCAAGGACCATCACAAACAGATAAAAAAAAACAGAGAGAATTACATAGACCATGATCCTTTGCTCCGTTTCAGTGCAGGCTATAGATGATTTGCAGGTGACGTCACGCATCACATGACTTTTGTTCACGACGCCATATTGGACGGCAAAATCCAACACAGTGCAACACGCCCACGCCGCGAACTTTACGAAGTGTCAAGAGAAAAAGTATCGATAATTTGACGTTTTACTTTATCTAGCCTAATTAGATTTTTTTCTCAAACATTGTGGCCAAAATGGTTTTTCATTGTTGTGCTTTTGGGTGTAAGAGCCGTCAAACTAAAGAATCTGGACTCAGTTTCTATCGGTTCCCTGTTGACGAGGAGAGACGTAGCAAGTGGGTTGCTGCTGTGAAAAGGAAAGACTGGTCGCCAACAGTAAACTCCTTTCACCTGAAATGATTAAATATTTTTGAACTTACATATTCATAACTTGTATTTTTTTCTGGTTACAATGGCCATTCTGTATGTATTGGATATCATTATATGGTATCGGTAATTAATAATATATAAAAAACATCTTAAATTGTTAGTGAAAAATATTGCCCATGTGTATAAATGTGTAATTGTCTCTGACAGGCAGTGTATCCAATTTTAGCAGTCAGTTTCCGTAATAATTAGATAGTACACTGGTCAACGAGGTGTGATATCACCATCATTTCGAGGCGAAGCTGACAAATGATTGTGATATCACACTGAGCATTTTCAGTATATGAATTCATTATATATCCTGTGATGATAAGATGTAACTGGCGATATTGTGGTTGGCTGTTGTGAGATGCACAGATGCACTTGTATTTTTTGTCTGAATATTGAAATATAAGAGAAATATTCCTCAAATTATAAATAGATTTTTCACATTTATTTTACAATTTTAAATGAATTTATGTGGTTTCAAACAAATGTTTGTTATCCCATTCATGGCCATTCATAACAATGCGTAGCTCTAATGCACAGGACCAGTCATTTCATACTCAGCCTGGATTGTGTACTACTAGCTAGTAGCTTAGCTGAGCTCTCACTACATGATACTGCACACCGCCGTCACCGGGTACAACAACGTCTATGGGACAGATTTGTACATTTTTCACCCATCCAGCAATGAAATAACTGTAAGCGTCCAAGCTTTTGTAACTTTTCAGTTTTTCTCCAGAAAATCGGGATGGTGTGTTTATCAGGTAATTGTATATATCCATATAATGCAAATCGGGTTTTGGAAAATAATTGATGAAACTAAAGAATTTATCAACTCCTATAGAGTAAGGATCAATGTCGATCACCTTAACTTTCTCTAAATATCTTTCCAAGTGGAAACTGTCCAATGTCTTGGCTATTTTTGACAGAGCAATCGAGTTTGATGTGTTACCATCCATGATCGTTGCCGTCTCTCTCGCCGTCCAGGATGGCGGTATAAACAAAAGCACATGTTGAGAGTGACGTCACTGCAAATCATCTATATATGAAAAAACTGTTCTAAGCTTTTGAAATCTTAGTTCTTTGGATTAAGTCTTGTCAAGGCATTTTAAGAGGAAAAAGTAGCATATTCACATTTTTGTTAACCGCCACAAAATATCGCAATAAATTTCGTACCATGAAATGTATATCGTGAAAATATTGGATATCTTTACATCCCTATATTTATTTACATCTGCTGATATCCGTTATTAACCGATGCCAGTGTAGGAACTGAAAATGGCACTTATTTCTCTCAAAATACAGTCAACTTACTACAAAATTGATCTGATTATGTTATGTAACTGTATCCTGCAACAGTCAGTAAACAGTCAGTAAAGAATCCAACCAAGATATCGACCAAACCGATATCATTAAACCGATCCCTGATACTGCAACTTTTCCTGGATCGACACTGATATTCGACATCAGCATCGATATCGGTGCATCCCTATTAGCAGTTGATACTTCGCAGCTGATGTCATCAACATTCCCTCGGGGGGTGAAGCTAGCTAGAGGCACTGATCAGTCTGAAGCTATGTTACTCAAGTTAGATTTTAATCTGAGCTTTGTTTAACGTCAGAACAAAGGCCAGAAAGAACTGACTTAGTTGGAACTACAACAAGTGAGCTGATTTGTACTGTTTAAACACATCCATCTCAAATTACATTATAGCCTTTTTTTTTTTATTGTTGAAATTCAAAAACAGAACCAAGACCATTAACACTTGTATTGATCAGAGGCTCCTGAAAATGTTTTGGGGGTTTTTCTTGAGTTTTCAGACCGTCTTAAAACTTATTTGGCACTGTTTGCTAATGCTTGTTGTGTCACCATGGTAACACCTGAACGTTCCTCCATAGACATACATCCTGCTTCCACACAGCATGATCTCACAACCAAAATGCTTCCAATTTTCTGGCTGGTCAAAGTTGGAACCAATTCGTATGTATCACACGTTAATGAGCCTTACTGCCTTGTTCTGAAAGTTTAAAAAAAAGTACAATGGGGCAACTCATGATTTGTTTAAAATCTGTTTGAAACTTTATAAATACCAAAAGTTACAAGTTACTTACACATAATTACTTACAGATAAATACGCATTTTCAAGTGGTTAGTGTTAGTTTTGATTTAATATTGTCTCTAGTGGGTTAGCTTTAATATCTGTCTGTCTGTGGTGAAAATTAATGGACAGTTCACCAAAAGTACTCCCCCACTGTTGAGTACTAATGATGAACAGCAAATAATGTACTTCACAGCTCAAAAAGTCATGCTTTTACCAACTTGTACTTTGACCAATGGAACCTGCTAGAAGAGCTCTTGATATGCCACTAACCTTTGCAATATCAGATAGTATTTTGCTGCACTACAAAGGCAAAAAACGTAAAACAATCTCAAAATCCACCAAATTTATACAAAAATGGCAAAAAAAAAAAAAAAAAAAAAGACAGAAATAAACAAAACAGCAAAACTATAGAAGTAAAGGTGCAAGTCCACTATGTAACTTTTGGTTGGGGGTCCGTCACCTGCTTGTATGCCTGGATATGTCATTGCTCTGCCTGGAATGTTCCACAGTATGACATTAAACAGCTCTACTTTACATTTATTCAATTAGAGGTGATTTTATAGCTCAAAAATACCTAGAAAAACAGACATTCTGACTGTGAGCGGGGTTGCCTCTTCACAGATCTGACCTGTAACTTGGTTTGGTTTGGTCTCCATGAAGATAGAAAGGTTTAATGCCATACTGTGAAACATTCCAGACAAACCAATAACATCTCCATGGACAAAAGCATTTGACGGACCCTCCATCAGAAAAAGTCACACAATGCACCTTTAAGGAAAATTCAAAAATATTTCTATAACTGATGGTTAGACCTCCCTATATTACACAAACATGCATTTTAACAATATTCCTGAATTAAAGGTTCTATATTACGCAAAATTGACTCTTTTGAGCTTTAAGCCATGTTAGAATGTTGTTACCTCCTCAAAAACATACCTGGAGTCTATATTGTTCCATTCACATGTTGGAGTAACCCCTTATTATCTGTCTTATTTATCGGTCTGTCTGTCTGTGTACATAGCCCAAAATGCTCTGTTCCACCTTGTGATGTCATGTACAAATAGTTTTCAAGTTAACAGCTCCTTTTACCTTTAGTTCAGTAGAGAAATTACCCAAACGTTTGTTGTGAAGGTGTATGCAGTTTAAAAACACAGTGAAGCACTTCCTGTATTACCAGCTGACATCACAAGGTGGAATAGAATCTTTCCTGTTTGAGAGAAGAACTCAGCCTAAACATGTGTGAATGAAACAAAACACAACTCCAGGTATGTTTGTGATGAGGAAACATCATAACATAGATCAGTATCTTTAATAATATTGGTCTAAAATGTAAAATTCCATCCAAAACTCTGCAATAAGCTCCAAACTTGAGATGAATGACTAAATATTTTGGTTTTAACATTTACAGAGGTAGAATTTGAAAGTAAAAGTACATAGGAGAGGTGTAGTGGAAAAGGATGTGCTTGTTGTGAGCAGGTGATGTGTTATGGACACCATGAGGACAGAAGGGTTATTTCGAGCTTGTCTCAGTATTTGCCCAGACATACACACTGTCAGAGATGGGATGGCAGTTTTTTGTTTTTCTGTTTTGTTTTTATTTATTTATTTTTTATGCCACAACAACACATGTCATCATGCTTTACACTATACAGATATTTTTGTTCATTATATTGCACCATTTTAAAGGGCCCATATTGTGCTGTTTTCTGATCTGTTATAATGTTGTTTCCTCATCAAAAACATCAAACGTCTTTAAAAAAAAAAAAAAAAGAAAGAAAGAAAGAAACAATACCACATGCTTCCATATGTGCCACAGTCCCCAATATACTGTATATCATAAATAAAAGAGCAAATGTGTGATTTTTCACCTCTGAGACCTCTGCCAAGGCACTGCCCGAGCAATATCACAATGCTTACAGGTTACAACAACACAGTGCATTTTAAAGCACCTCAGTCAGTGTTCTTGCACTTGTCTCTAAACCTGGTCTGGTCCTGGTCCAGTCCTGGTTCAGACAAAGTCAACATACATCAGAAATGCTGACGCTGTCGCCATGACAACACCGTGCAAAATACAACATGGGTCCCACGGACGTTTTTGATCAGAATGATATGAAGAGTCATTGTGCCAAGTTTCACTTTCTTCGATAAAAATATTTATTTTTTCCATTAATGGGACATTTTAAGACCATTATACAATAACATGGGCACTTTGAAACATCACCATGGCAACATCATGCAAAATACAGCTTTGGCCGCTTAGACTTTTTTGACCGGAATGACTTGAAGAGTTACTGTGCCAAATTTCACATTCTTCAATGAAACTAATAAGTTGTTTTATCACTTTGAAATGTGATAAAACATCTTTCGGGCATTGCCATGGCAACCCAGTGAAATATACCATAAGGTTATTGTTATCTTAAGTTATCTTTTTTGATCAGGATGACAAATTCTGGGATCACTTGCCGGGATACTGCTGTTAATGTAGTTGGCGACTGCGAGGACGACAGCTGACAGTTGACAAGACAGTTGACAAGACAGTTGACAAGACAGTTGACAGCGATTGTTGCGAAAGCAGTAGGCCCTATGCCCAGTAGGGGCTCGGGCCTAAAAATCTAGTTTGGTATTGTTTTTTTCTGTCAGTGCATTGTTGGCAAGTTCATCCTCTGAAAACTACATACTTTGCTGAATTAAGTAATTTCAGTGATCAACTTGAGATGTAAAAATCCACTGTAGATGGTTTCGTATTTAAAAATGACCCATTTGAACAAGAATAAAAACGCCCCGGCCATGTCTCTCTATTCAAACACACTCGCTTCCTCTTCGTCTCTCTTTCTGTCTCTTCCTGTCTTCCTCTCAGCTCCCCGGGCTAAAGCTCTAGTGGCAGTCAGTGTAGCGTAGCGTAATGTGAGCTAGCGTAACCTGCAAGAACTCAAGCCACTGTCCAACTAAGCATACTCCCCATACTCCCATTTACACCATTTATTCACATCTCACACCAGCAGTAAGCAAGATCATATGAGCACATAAGTGTACAGAGATAGCTACTGTTTGGAAGAGCTCGTGGCAATTCAAAACAATTAGGAAAGAGTAGAGGAAAGTCTTTATGCTAAGTTTGCACAATAAGTCAGATACACAGGGTCAGCTGGTGGGTGTGAGTCAAGAAATCTACTGTACTTATAAAAGCCATAAACCTCACTTTGAATTCAACTTTGCACAAACTCCCCAACTGTATACATTAGCACAAATAATAATAAAGGTTAGAAAATATGACCTGAACAATGCATTAAAAGTTACGTTTTAGTTATTTCCTTAAAGGTGCACTATGTAACTTTTAAGGTGAAGGACTGGCTACTTGCTTGTTTCTGTGGAGATGTTATTTCTTTACACGGAATGTTCCACAGCATATGGAACTTATCTGCCTTGCAAGTATTCAATTACAGGTGTTTTATATCTCCAAAATACCCTGAAAAACATGAATTCTTACTGACAGACAGACAGACAGACTTGCTTCTCCATAGATCTGATATGTAACTTTAAAGGTGCACTATGTAACTTTTAGGTGGAGGTCCATAGCCTGCTTGTTTCTATGGATATGACACTGGTCTTCCTGGAATGTTCCACAGTATGACATTAAACAGCTCTACCTTACATTTATTGAATTACAGGTGGTTTTACAGCTCAAAAATATGTTGAAAAACAGGCATTCTGACTGTGAGCAAGGTTGCCTCTCCACAGATCTAACCTGGAACTTGGTCTGGTTTGGTCTCCATGAAGATAGAAAGGTTTAATATCATTAATACCGTGAAACCTTCCAGATAAAGCAATAACGTCTTCAATGGGACAAGCATTTGAAGGACCACCAGAAAGTTACACAATGCACCTTTCAAGGCTTCATTGTGATGACCAAGTTTATTTCCATACTGTATAACCTTCAAGGCAAAGCAATTACATCGCCATGGGGACAAGCGTTTGTGTTTGTGTCTGCTATATAGTTATAATCTACATCACCCGTGGATCACTGTTATAATTTGCACATTTTCAATCACAACTCCACTAACTTCGGCTTTAGAAAACTGCGGTGCCCAATGGGAGCTGACGTCACCGTAAACACCATCACAACAAAAAGCCATGAAGTTGTCAGCACCTCCAGTGGATAGCTGCACATCACGCTACATTTATGTACCAAAATCTTACCAGATCACCACAACAACCACGCTACAGCACTGTTGGTTTAGACTTTTAGACTATTTATGGCACACGCTTTTTCAGCTCATTTATTCTGATTTAATACGAGCATAAACAACACTGGCTATGTTTACATGCACACTCAAATTCTTATCATTGTCACACTATTGAAATGTCAAGTAAACAGTTGCATCTGATGTGAGAAATTGGATTTCTTTCACATTATTCACACCTGTGCAGGTTTTGACAAGGAAAATTATGCATAAAAGTACAAGGCAAAAATCAGATCTAAGTACTTAATGGTTAATTTGACTATTCTAATTATCTGATGTTTCTGGCCGCGTAAATAGAGAGAGATCGCTATATTGGTTAGACAATATATTGGGTTGATATTTGGACTTTTTAGCGCATTGGGAATCTGCCTTAAATCTCCAGCATAGGCCGATTTTCTGTTTTGGACAATCTGCTGGCTAAAAAATACACAAAGGTTTATCTTAAAACTTCAATACAAAGAGATTGCTCCACAAAACATGACTACAGAGCTTTCTTAAAGGTTTGTGGTGGTAAAAAAAAAAAAAAAAGGGCTTGGGGGAGTTTCTAGAAAATCTAAATCACATATTATCACAACATATCTGTACAAAAATATCAGAAGAGCTTATCGGATGTCTGTTTCTCTGGATTCTGCACAGTCAGTATCGGCATTGGCCATGGAGAAAAAAACAACAACACTGATTTCTCTGTGTATGACTTTATACTCTAGTTTAAAGGTGCATTGTGTAATTTCTCTGGTGGAGGGTCTGTTACCTGCTTGTTTCTATGGATATGTCATTGTTCTGCCTGGAATGTTCCACAGTATGGCATTAAAAAGCTCTACCTTACATTTATTCAATTACAGGTGGTTTTATTGCTCAAAAATACCTAGAAAAACAGACATTTTGACTGTGAGTGGGGTCGCCTCTCCACAGACCTGACTTGGAACTTGGTCTGGTTCGGTCTCCATGAAGATAGACAGGTTTAATGCCATACTGTGAAACATTCTAGACAATTTCCATGGAGAAAAGCATTTGACGGCCCCTCCACTAGAAAAATTACACAACGGACCTTTTAACCTTTTAGTTCCAAATTTGTCATAAAAATAAGATATCCTGTTGTCAATATTTTATCTTAAAAATGAACAGTCAAAAAGTTGTGTAGCACTTACCAAAGACAGTCCTGGCTGGTACCGACTCTTTGTTAATCCAAAATGAGACTTGAGCCAGTATGACGGTCATGATGCAGGGGATGTATGTTTGAATGAGGAAGAAGCCCATCTTTCTCTGGAGGTGGAAGTGCACGGTCATGATCGCATATTCACCTGTGGGAAAGAATGCATACGGAATATAGCAAATACACAAATATAAAATGTACTATAGTTGTACTAATGTAAATTTGTGAGCAAAACGGTAAATCCATGTGACAGAAGTAGTTTTGCACAATAACTAACACAAATTGAAGGCAAAATGTTGATACAATGGATTTTAAATTAAAGATGTAAACTGACTGTACCTGAATTTGTTCAGGTAATAACAATAATTTTCTTGTCCCAGCACAGATATATTGTGAAAGCAGCTCTTAAGATTGTATTTATTGTAATTATAAACCGCTTTTTTTTTTTTTTTTAATTGTTCCAGAACCAGGAAGTATGAGGCTGTACTCATAGACTGTATTACCACCTGATGATGTCATACTGGTACCAAGTGTTTAGAGCTCGTGGGATGCCTAATTGTACAGGAATACGCAATTATCTGTGGAATTAACCAAACAAAACTCTGGGGATCTTTTTGTGTATATTTTCTGGTGGAGGGTCCATCAAATGCTTTTTTCCATGGTGACATTATTGCGTTGTCTGGGATGTTTCACAGTATGGCATTAAACCTTTCTATCTTCATGGAGACCAAACCAGACCAGGTTACAGGTCAGATCTGTGGAGACCCACACTCACAGTCAGACACACACACAGTGCTTTTCTTCGTATTTATGAGCTACAAAACCGCCGGTAATTGAATAAAAGTAATGCCACACTGTGAAACATTCCAGGCAGAGCAATGACATACCTACAGAAACAAGAAGACAACGGACCCCCAACCGAAAAGTCACACAGTACAACTTAAAACTTGGTAAAAGTTTTAGCATAAGAAAAAGACCTTTAAGAACACTTTGCAAAGATGAGCTATTTTTGTCACTTCCTTTAATAAACACTCAGATGTTCAAGTAAGTAAAACAATGCTGACACTTAACAGATGGAACCCAGAGCTGCAAATGAAGAAGGTACATGTGTTAAAACTGTTTAAGAAAATATAAGATGGTTATTATTATTATTGCGATTTTGTTTACCCGTGTTGGATTTGAGTCTTTCGCTGGAGACGGTCTGTCCGATGAGGTCGTACTGCAGCAGACTGGACGACTCCTGGGGGACCTCCACAGAAGACAGGGGCCCCTTCTTCCATGTGTACACGATCTCACTGATGGGGTACGCATCTGCACAGGGACCATCAAATATGTATGATATAGGAAAGTAATATTAAAGTATTTTTTGTTTTGTTTTTTTTATTACCTGATCTAACTATTCTGTTTTCACTTTCCACATTTTATTCATTATTGTCTGTAGCAATGGTTCCAAGGTGAGGCCCGGTGCACCGTACTGGACTGGACCTTTGTTTTTCTCTTTACAGAGATCTATGAAGAGCTCTTAGTCTGACCTATAATTTTTTAGGACCTGTAATACCTGTAAGTAGAACCCTAATTGGCTAATTTGACTGCACAAACTCCCACACCATGGTAAGAGCAGTTGAAGGGTGTGAAAGTGCTTAAATCAACCTTTTTTGCTACTAATATGATGTTTTAATAAACTTGCTATTTCAAGTACTACATGACATCACACAGAACTGCCCTCGTTACAGCCAGGTGTTTCCGTTTACAAACACCTTTCTCCAGGGGCGGAGTTTGAAATGCTGATAACCTCATCAAAAATATGGACCTGGAGTTGCGTTTTGTTTCTTTCACACATGTTTGAGTAATCCTTAGTCTTAGTCTGTCTACATCTCCAAAGGCCAAAATGTTCTGTTCCACCTTGTGACATCATGAAGTGGTAGTTTTCAAGTTAACAACAACCTTTTAGATTTTACTCAGCAGACACTGGCAATTCCATGGCTGAAATGATCCAAATGATTCTAGTGAAGGTGTATGAATTTTAAAAAAACACAGTGGAGCACTTCCTGTATTGCCACGTGACATCACAATTTGGAGTGTTTTCTATATGAGAGAAGAACTCATTTTAAATATGCAGGGTTTGTGTGTTAAAAAATGTGTGAATGAAACAAAACACAACTCCAGATATGTTTGTGATGAGGAAACAACATTACAACATAGATCAGACTTTAGCATAATATGGGCCCTTTGTGGTCATTCCCTTTAATGGAACACTGTCTAAACCATATAATCTGTGACATGTCCAGTATTTCTCATTGTCAGACTCTTATTTACTCAGTGACACAATAATCATTAGAGGATGACATCTGTCAAACTGAAGCAAATCTGAAACAAAGAGCCACTCACAGCTGCCAAACTTGAGCGGACAGGCGTGGCCATCCATGGGGAAGTTCATCAGCCGCATGGGACACTCTGCGTTTATGGTCAGTCTGTCAACACAATGAGAGAAGGACACTGGGTTCAGGAAGTGCACAGTGCAAGATGGTGGTCACTGTTACTCACTAGAACTAGATCAGCTTTAAACCAGAACAGAAATGCCCTAGCAGCTAAATGTAACTTTCATCTTTTGCCTTTTGCACAAGGCATCAGTGAAAAGAACATTCGGTCTTTTGATAATATTAATCAAAGTAAAACTCGATTCTAATATGTTCTATGCGTACTGTACAAAAAGTACTCCAATGGCATCTATAAACAGAAATGAAACCCTTGAACATTGCACTAAGAGTAGTAATGTAGTAGAAGTAGTACCAGGGGAAGTAGTAGAAAATGTTGCACCTATTTTGAACAGATAATGGTAGTAAATGGTAGTAGTATGGGGTAATGCCTCTAGTAGTCAAGTCAGTTCTTTCACGTTTAAAACAACTGCAAGAAATTGCACCAAAGTGCTTTTCAACAAGAACCACCACACAGTAAAGCAATAAAACAAATGGAGATGGTGGGACAGACAGAAAGTGAAGAGAGTTTGACCTGAGAGGCTGAGGGGCAGTGTGCGGGGTTAAAGATCACTGATGTACTGAGGCCCAAGTGAATGGAGTGATTTAAAAACAAATATCGACATTTTAAAATCAACGCTGTATTTACCAGGTAACAGTGGAGTAGGGCTAGGGTTGGTGATATGCTCTCTCTTTTTAAACCCGGTGAGCATCTGGCAGCAGCATTTTGGACTTATTGTGACTTGTTAAATGAGGTTTGTGGGAGGCCTGAGTACAACGAGTTGCAGTATTACAACAGTCTGTGAGTTACAAAGGTGTGGCAAAAGGAGAAATTCAATTAGTCAACTGGACAAACGTTTATTTGGTCGAATACGTTTCGCAGCTCATCCAAGCTGCTTCTTCAGTTCTGGTCAGACACTGGTGGACACTGCCTTATATCTGCCTGAAGGGAGGAGCTAACTACAATGAAATTACCCTGAGACTACCACACCTATTTGTTTGAATGAATGAATGAATGCCTTTATTTGTCAATTCCTTCACATGTGAAAGACATACAAAGCAATCGAAATTGGACCTGTCACCCCGTCCGTACATTACAACATACAAAAAAAACAAAACAAACAAAAAAAAACAACAATATGACATGGGGAAGACTACATGGACCGGACTGGAAGACAGGTAGCAGCAGATAGGAATAAACAAAAAAACAGTGTAACATGAGGATAGAGGGAGGAGAAAAAAAAGAGAACCGCCCCCAGACCATGCTCCTAATGGGGCATAGTATGGAGTGAGTGCACAAATAAAAAACACCTCCGAGCATCAGCACCACAGTCAAAACACAGTACAAACATTTTCACAGGACTAGCAACAGGGTAGGGGAGGGGTGTGGAGGTAGCCCAACGTAGGCAAGCAGACATCTGGATCCTGCAGCCACTGGGGCGCTGGATGCAACGGACCCGCCCACCCGGTCGGAGGTACGAAGCTGCGAGGGGTTGGGGAGAGGCCAGGCTCCCTCCGCTGTGATCTCAGGGCGATTTGACACCAGCCCGGCCTTGGTCATGACCGGTGCGGCTTGGGGAGGCCAAAAGATAAGATTGGGTTGTTTAGGTTTTAGAGCGAGCAGCTGCGTCCAATTCTAAACACTGCTCTGTTTGTCCATTGGTCTCCCATTGTTTGTTTACAGTTTCTGTTAGTTAGGTGGGCCTATTGAATATGCAATGAGTGTGGGGGTCTTGTTAGCAAAACCATTCAGGGCCATGATGGGTGTTTTCACACTTCTGGACCTGACCTGGCTAGTCCTATTGTTTTCTTTGATTGTTTTGATTTAGGTTTGAGGATAGAGTTATAAATGGGAGACAAATGATGTCTGAGACCTCCATTTCTGTTCAAGGAAGGATTCTCTTTTTTGACAAAAATAGCCTCTTTAACTCCCCTAGACTGGGGTTTCATGTTGTCTGAAAATCCTCTGTAGTTTTTCAGAAACGCCAGCCAGGTAAGGAATAGTTACACCCTTTCTCCTGGGTTCTGGTTCTCTGTTGTCCTGTTTCTTGGCTCTCTTAGTTTTATTGAAAGCCCATTTTGGATATCCACAAACAGTGAGGGCTTTCTGCACATGTTGTTCTTCTTTCTCCTTTCCCTCTGTGCTTGTGCCATGGATTCTACCTGGACGACTGAGGATTCTACACACTTACAAAGCTGTGCTTGATTGTTTCAGAGTTCATCCGCATTAGTATTGGTTTTAATGTATTTGTCTTAACTGTGTCAGTGTGAGGTCCCTATAGAATAACCTCAGTCTTATTTTCATTCAGCTGGAGGAAATTATAGGACCGTTTTTTTTATTTTTCCGCATAAAGGAACGAGTCATTTCAAAGTCCTTTATTTGTCATTCAAACATGGAGAGAAACACATGACATTGTTTGAGGAGACGGGGAGACTGGTTGTCATCGGCATAAAGGTGCTGCTTAATCTGGTGCTTCTCTAGAATTAAACCCAGAGGGAGCATGTCTAATGTAAATAAAAGAGGTGCCAGTACGGACCTTTGGGTCAGACTGCAGGTGACAGGAGCAGGGGTGAACACTCTCTCCCCTATTTGAGAAAGATCTTCCTGTCAAATATGAGATGAACCATTTTGGGACTGAGCCCTGCCATCCAGCTAAACTCAAGTCAAAGGCTGCACTTACAGAAGACTTATTGTGTTTGAGTCTGCTATATAGTTATAGTCTATGACGCCTCTGGAGAGTGTTATAATTTGCACATTTTAAATCCCAATATTCATTTAAAGCACATCTAAAAGCACTTAATAAAAGAAACAAGTCCTCATACTTCCATGTTAGAAACAAATAACTCTAAATACTAATTTGTAGGGGTGGGACGAGATACAATTTCCATAATACAAGACAAGACACGAGATTGGAACTACGAAAACGTGAGAAGACGAGATTTTGACATTCTTTATAATAAATAAATTGTGCAATCCAATTTCGGCCTCACCATTTTTTTATTTACTTGATTTAATATTTTTGCTGTCATTGTAGCAGTGCTTTTTGGAACTAGAGCTTCTCCGAAAATGTAACTCCCCAGTACTTAACTCCATTTTTGTATCCAACCCACATGTAAAAACATGGGGGAAAAAAATCTCACAAGATCGTTTTCAGCATGTGTTCACAATCTCGTGGCAATTTTGTCTTGCGAGATCTTGCGGCACGAGATCTTGTCCCATCCCAACAAATTTGAGAGGGGAAATTTGAAGGGGAACAACTATAACACAGTTAAAATCTCTGAAAAGTCAATTTTGCGTAATAGGTCTGCTTTAAGTCCAAAAGAATTTGCATAGCTGAGGATCCAGAACCCAGTGGGAGAAGGACGTCACTGTAGATCTTTACTAGGGCAGGTTCAGTACTATGACGTTTGTGGAAACCAGACTGAAATTTGTTAAGATATCTGAAGAGATCTGTTAACATGAGCTAAAATTTGAGAGAACACAAGATTTTCCTATGAAAGTTTGTAGTAACACACATCAAATCGAGGAGTACCATTACTTCAAACTGAACGTACTGTACACGGATGACGAGAAGAATTAAATATCTTTAAATGCATCTGTAATTTAAAAGTTAGTATTAGTCATTTGTTTTATTGAACTACGCGCACTTTTCAAGTACGATTACACACAAATCATCTCATGCTCGAAATGAGAAACTATTTCATACAACCACCAAACAGCCTAGTCTCCAACTGCTGCAATACCAATTAAATTATTGTGCTGTGAAGTGAAAGTAGAATCATGCTCAGCTGACTTCTCCAATACATATCCTAATCACAAAACCCTCCAAAATCACCCTTTTCATATGTGCGAAGAAAACTCAAAGTAGTTCATTTCGAAAAGCTTAATTCTGGGCCATCTGTAACTCTGGGGACATTTTTGATCATAAACAAAGCAGTTTGTCTGAAAACCATTCCAGCATTGTACTTTCTTCCCCTTATCAGATGGTCCTGTTTTGGGTTGCATTGAATCTTTGTCCAAGGATATTCTCGTCTTGGCTAGGGTTGGAAAATTTTGGAAAACCAGAAAAGCGTGGTTACCTCATGGTGTAGAGGATGGTTCCGTTCTGCATGATTCGGAACAGCTTGTTGGGAGTGGTCATGTTGTGAGAAATTGACCGCTTGCCATTTCGGAAGAACGTATCCGGGGTCCAGATCTTGCTGACCATCAAGTTGTTGAGACGCAAGATTTCGATGGGTCCTTCAAATTTGAGCCTCTCGTCAATCCACGTTTGCCGAAAGAAGACGTCCATGGTGTATTCCTGTAATGGGAGATTGGGCATTGGTTAAAGGTTTTGTATTACGTTTTTACCTTATTAAAAGCATACCTGGAGTTGTGTTTTGTTTCATTCACACATGTAATGCTTTATTATTACTCTGTTTACTCTGTTGCTCAAAATGCTGTGTTCCACCTTGTGATGTTAACAGCTCCTTTTAACTTTAGTTTCGTTGAGATTGGCAATTCCAGGATTGAAATCATCCAAATTATTCTAGTGAAGGTCTGTGGAGTTTAAAAACACAGAGGTGCACTTCCTCTATTACCACATGACATCACAAGATGGAACAGAGTGAAGAACACAACCTAAATATGCAGGGTTTGTGTGTTAAACATTTGTGAATGAAACAAGACACAACTCCAGGTCTATTTTTGATGAGGAAACAATATTCTAATAATATAGGCCTTTTAAGCAATAATAGCAGTAATAGCAGTAACAGTAGTAGTAGTAGTAGTAGTAGTAGTAGTAGTACACATCTACTAGAATATTGTTACTTAAAAAAAAAAATAGCCATTAAACAATTAAAAACAACATTTTCCATCTTTTGAATGAGAAAAGTGCTCTATGAACAAAAAGCTGAAACCCATGGATAGTTACACAATATCAATAGTAATACAGTGACAGAAGCAGCAAGAGTAGTGGAATTAGTAGTATTTTTTTTAGGGTTACTTCATATTAATGAACATAGTTATGTAATATAAAGGGTAGTAGTAGAAGAAGAGCCAATGTAAGTAGTAGTCTATTCTATTAAAATATTGCTTCTTCAAAGTACTATCAAAGTACTACCAGTAAATGATAGAAAATAGTTACTCAACTTACAAAACATATCCATTTAAACATCTAAAATAAGTTAAAAAAAAAAAAAAAAATCCACTAAATACAGTTCCATTGTATTCTAAATCATAATTTTCCATTTGCCAAAAATAAACAACATCTGGCGTAGTACAATTTCAAATCTCCTGTTTTTTTTTTTTTTTTTGGTTTTTTTGTCTGTTTACACTTTGACCATTACTGTATGCACATTTGACATGGACGGACACAGGATTTGTGTTTGTGTAGCACTCCTCTTACTACTGGAGCTAATGCTTTGCTAGCTCTACCCCCCGAGAGTGTGGCAGATGGGTGTGCAGTCTTTGGAACCTGCTGAAGAGCGCGATGCCAGTGGGATTTGTTTCTGTGTTTTCGGCTAAATTCAACAACAGCTGTGAAATATTAAGCTAAAACTATTTATGTATTTCTGGGAAAGAACATTGGACATGGTCGAAGTGTTCTTTTGTTTGAAAAAAGCAGGCACAACTTTCAGACTGACAGTTGCATAGACCGCATTCTACCAATATTGTTTTCAAACTTTTATTTGTTTTCGTCTTATTTTGGGTGGTGCTGCTTTCAAAATTGCAGTCATGATACAAAGAAATACCAAACCCCTAGACATTTCCTGTTCAAATTTAGATTTGATTTTTTGACAATATTAGTGATTTAAAAAAATGTGGTGATTATTTGATGATTTTTTTTTAGATAATTTGTGCTTTGTTTTATTTATTTATGTATTTTATGAATGTATTTTATATAAATTTGCTTTATAGCTAAATTCGTACTTATAGATGTAATGTTATTTCATTACTTTTTTCCGTAGCAGTAACTAGTGTTGTTATGATACTAAAATTTCAACGATACTAAGCAATTGGCTCGATACTCAGTTCCGATACCAATGTCATAATAAAAAGGCTCTGTTTTTAGACAATAGAATGTCATTTTCAATACAAAATAATAATTACTACGTAGTTTTATGCTATTTTTTATAAAGCCCCATTTAAGTAAATTTTTTTGTATTGGTATTGTTCAAATAAGTATCTACTTTGGATGCTGCTTTTGGTACCGATTAGTATCTGATTTTTTTATACTTTTGAAAACCCAAGAAACAACTCTTCCCACCAACAATAAGAATCACACGTTAACATTAACATCAGCAGCATCCACTTGCAGTATCTCATGCATTACCCTGTGACTCCGTGCTTTTAGCTCTACTGGCCTGGCACACTCATGCCCTGAAGAGCTCTTTCCGTGTCTCTCTATGAACCACCATGCAGCCAGTCATGTGACCTGTGGAGAAGGCTTTGCACTCCGCACAACGCCATCTAAAGCCTAAAGCCTCAACATTGTACTCATTCAGCCTGTCCAAGCACACAAGCCTATCTCATTTCAACATACAACATCCAGTATCCAGCGCATCTCCTGCTCTGTCTCTGTAACCGCGGATTGACGGACAGATTAAAATCCTAAGCTCCACTAATGACATCCTGCCCAAATGCTAGAATAATGAAGGCTGGGAGAAGCATGACTTGAGTCTACACTGTACGGATGTGCACGGAAAACTGTATTTCTTGGTCTAAATTTAGAGTTAAAGCGACGGTAGTGGAAAGAAGTGATAGCACGTGCAGGAAAAGTGGGGTTAAGGGTTAAGAAAGGTCATATAAAGTGTACACACCATCTCGACATCCGAAACAGGTCCGAAGCTGGTGACGAAGATGTCAGTTTTAACTTCCGTAACGGGACCTGAAGCAAAAAAAAGTCATCAGTTATTCTATATAATAAATGTATATATCAAGTTGATTCTTAAATCAGCCAAAACATATTTTAGAGAGGCAACAAAAAATAAAATAGTGTAGTTATTGGTAGAACAATGTAGGTGCAAAAAACATAAAAAAAATTTATAGGGTTTACTGCAAACTGATCCCACGTGGTGTACAATCATTTGTCATGTATTTCAACTCTGGATTTAACTATTACATCACCAGAAACGTATAAGATTAGCGTGTAACAACAGCAGACAAAGTTTGACCGCATTACGCACACAAACTCAGCATTTCAGCAGTTTCATTTGGGCATTTTAAGCACTTAAAGTATTCGAAAATTACCTCCAAATCCGGGTCGTAGCCTGTTGTCGTATCCATCCAGTAATCTGTCCAATATTCGCGTGATGTTATCCAAATAGATACTGGTATCACTGTGCTGACTCCCCCAAACGCCGCTCGCGCTGTAACTTCAGCAGACAAAGAAATGCAGAAATTAAGACTGTTTTGAGCACAAAACAAAGCAATTTTCACGTGCAAACTTGTGTCAAACGTTCGCTAATTGACCGCGGCGAGTACAGCCCGTGCGTAAAAGTGGGACCAAAAGTATTTCAGTGTTACTCACCAAGACAGAATGAGGCAAGTTAAAAGGAAAGCCATGCCGCGGAGACAGCCCACAACTAGAAATCCCTGGTCAACTTTTAAAATCAGCATCTTCCATCTTCCGTGTGCGGTGTCGTTTCAAAGCATGCCCAAACGCGGCGTCAGGTCTTCTCCAGTTGAGTGAACGGCGCGAGGCTTGCCGCTCAGTCCAGCACGACTTGACTTCCCCCTCTAGTGCGGTTGCGCCCGAGTCTGTGGATCGCTCAGTTGGAGGAAAAAAAAAAAAAAGCTAAAGAGTTTTTGAAGAGAGTGGAGAGGAGGGACGAGGAAGCATTTTTACCGCAATTAGGACTAAATACGCATAGATTTTAGATGTGAGTTGAGCGTTTCTGGACCAAATGAGAGACGTTTTGTACAGTGCGTGAAATCAGTGGTGATGTTACTGTTACTGTAACTGGGACTACAGTATTTTGCAGTATTCATTTTGTTGCACACTATTGTAGCTATGTGGCCATTGGAAGGAAAAAGGCTGAGATAAAAGCCTGGTGAACTATGAATCATATGGCCGTGGTGTGGTTGGTGGTAGTGAGGAAGTGGGTGGTGGATACATTCACTACACTTTACAACACCATCCGTGGAGCCAGAGGAAAAGGGTGATCGCCATAACAACCGCACACTGGCAGCTAGAAGTTATTTTAATAAAGGACTATTTATATGTCCGTCACTGTACAATTTACAAGAGCGATAAATGACAATTAAAAGAGGTCAAGAGCGATAGCCTGCAGGTGTTTGAGTTACACTTTGGTGTTTTAAAGGGCATGAGTAAACTACAAGTATAATTTAAAGGTTTTATGTTACGCAAAACTGACTCTTGTGAGCTTTAAGTCGTGTTATAATGTTGAAACCTTCTCAAAAACAGACCTGGACTTGTGTTTTGTTTCATTCACACATATTTGAGTAATACTTTATTATTAGTTTGTCTGCATCTCCAAAACTCAAAATGCGCTGTACCTTGTGATGTCATGAAGTGGTCATTTTAAATCAGGTTTGTTTTTGATGAAGAAACAATTTTATAATATACTGTAGATAAGAAAATTGCATAATGTGGGTACTTTAAAGGCCCTGTACTTGATTTTTCCAAGTGTTTGAGCAAAACGTGTCTTGCCCAAGTACAGATATATTGTATTAGCAGTTCTTGAGATCAAAATACATTTGCTCTGTCAGATAATCAGGAAGTGCGAGTTAGCATGCTAGTTGGTGTTAGCTTTCCTGTCACGGTAAACACGCCTCTCGTCTCTGAAAGTTCTGGAAAGTGCTTATAAACTCATCATGGTGAATTATTAGGATGTTCTGAATGCTTAAGGTAAGTGAGGAATTAACTTTGGACCACTGCAAACTGCTCAAAACGAACTAGTTCTGGTTTTCATGTTTTAAAGACAATAAAAATCTGCCAAAATGACATTAAAAACGAGTCAATATACCCCAAAACATTTTCAAATGACAGTGATGGGTTGGGTTAAAAGAATTATAGTGTTTAGGTTAAGCGATCTGAATTGTACATGTTTTAGGCTGAAAGGGGAAGTCATGGTACCCGCAGAAACATGTGGAGAACATGCAAACGCCAATCAGAAAGGCCCTATAATATCCACGAGCGAACTCCGAGACCTTCTTGCTGTCAGGAGAGAGTGTTAGCCAGTCTTTCATATCTGGTGTAGTATCAGTAGGCCATGGACAATATACAATAGTGGCCATATATACTAGTATTTTTTGTATTATTATTATTATTTTTTTTTTTAATTGACACTTTAATCAGAGTTAGAACTGGATACATATACAAATAAATAAAAGTCTGATGATACCATGATGTTTTAAACCTAAATTCTTCTGGTTCCATTCAGTGCCGTGCTTTCTCTTTCTTAGCGGTTTAGAACTAACCTTTAAAGTGCACTTTTACACTCTTTTCAAATCTATGTTATAATGCATAATGACATCACAAGGTGGAACAGGGCATTCTGACCTTTGGAGATGTCTAAGGTCCAGCTATGTTTTTTTTTGTTTTGTTTTTTTTAAATGAGGTAACAACATTATAACACGGCTCAGAATCAATTTTGCGTAATGTAGGACCTTGAACATGATGTATGTTATGTTGTTGTCGAACTATTGTGTACCACTTTAGATTGGATTTTTGTGTTATTGTGTGAAAATAACCACTCTTTAATATTTCAATCATTCATACAACATTCTGCTACACTAGTGGTACCATGTTGAGTTGTTTACATCGATTTTTCATACTATCTGCTGGTTGATCAACAATGAACACACAGCATACTTAATGTTAATCCCCTTGCCTCATGACTTGTGCGTACATTGCGTTTCCTCTCCATATTATTTGCATTTGGAACTCACCCAAAACACACACTGGCTTCTATGTCCAAATCACTCCACGCTGAGGACAAAATTAAATATTGAACTTTTTGGAGAATTGGATGTTTGCTTGCCCCATGTAGCCGATCGCAAAACAAGGTTAGCTTTCAGGGTCAGTATTGGAAGCGCTCCTCGCGGCCATGTTGTGGTTCGATCTGAGATATAAATATATATAATGCAAGTCAGTGTAGCTTAAAGGCATCCCATTTCATTAATAATGCTAGCAGTGATCCATAGAAAGCTCAGTACTGCGGAGTATTCTGTGTGATACATGCCTTGCAGTTTGTTGAAAATCTTTAAAAAAAAAAAAAAAAAAAAGACCTGGATTCCTGTTTCAAAAACCAAAATAATTGCATCATTTTTTTTTTTTTTTAACCTCCCAGCAGTGGCGCATAGAGCTGCGTACAGAAATAAGATCTAATTTTAGCAAAAATAGCAATGGAATAACTAGTGATGGGACTTCTGGCTTTTTCATGGGACCCGAATTTTCATTTCAAAGAGCCCTTCAAAAGACTGGCTCTTTTATATTTATTTCTTTATGACAGAAGCCAATGTGAGAATTCATTTAACTATAAACTAATCACAGAGAAATGACCAAGGCTCAGATTTGTTTAAAGGTCAGTTACACAAAATGGATCCTTGTGAGCTTTAAGTCATAGAATGTTGTTTCCTCTGACCTCTGACTCTTCATTCTGACTGTGAGCGGGGTTGCCTCTCCACAGATCTGACCTGTAACTTGATAATAGAGAGGTTTAATACCTGTAAAGATGCACTGTGTAACTTTTCTGGTGGAGGGTCCATCAAATGCTGGTCTCCATGGAGATGTTGTTGCTTTGTCTGGAATGTTTCACAGTATTAAACCTTTCTATCTTCATGGAGACCAAACCAGACCTGTGGAGGACATGTCAGATCTGTGGAGAGGGAGCCCGGCTCAAAGTCAGAATGCCTGTTTTTCTAGGTATTTTTGAGCTGTAAAACCACCTGTAATTGAATAAATATAAGGCAGAAGTGTTTAATGTCATACTGTGAAACATTCCAGGCAGAGCAATGACATAGAAACAAGCAGGTGATGGACCCCCCAAGCAAAAAGTTACACAGTGCACCTTTAAGGAACCGTTCAAAAGAGCCGGCTTTTTCACAAACATCACATCGCTAAGAATAACAAATATTTTTTTTTTATTTTGAAAAGGCGATTGCGCACAGAGCATTCATAAAGACAGCTATACGCCCTGAGGCTTGGCTAAACTCACATTCTTGCTAAGCGTGGGAGTAATGTTCACTTTGTGCTAACATTTTTGACCCCTGCTATTAATACACAACACAACAGCGCACTGCACAGCATCAGGCAAAACATTATGACCATCTGTGTGTTGCTGCAAATGAGATGATTAGAAGTGTCTCCATATTCCTGTGCAGTATACATCATGTTCAACAACATGTATTTGTATTTTGCATATCATATTATTTTCTTCGTATTCATATTTTAATTATATTCTACTTTATGACTCATTTGGGCAGTGATTCCTCTGTGGTTGGAGCATCCAATATTTAATAGGGGCCATATTGTTTTTTGTTGTTGTTGTTGTTATATATATTCAGAAAGTAAGGATGCATATTTCCATCTTCTTTTGCTTAACCTGCACCTACCCAGGAGGAATATGGAACAGATGTCCGAGCCACCTCAGCTGGAGGAGCAGTGCTCTACTCTGAGCTCCTCCCATGTGACTGAGCTCCTGACCGTATCCCTATGGAAGCACCCAGCCACCCTGTGGAGGAAACTTATTTGGACCATTTGTATCTGTGATCTTGTCCTTTCAGTCATTACCCAAAGCTCATAGGTGAGGGTAGAACATAGATTGAGCCTTCTTCTCCTCTGTCTGATACAGAGACGGCATCACTGCAGACGCTGCACTGATCCACTTGTCAGTCTGTGTAACTGAATGACAAGAGTTTACTGTCTGTGTAATTTCTCTGTCGTCCAGGTAGTGTCCATAGCAAAACAAAATTCTATTCTGTTTAATGCTATACAGTGGAACATACCAGCCAAAGCAATAACATGTCCACGGAGCCAAGCCAAGTGTACCTTTCAAAACCAAAAAGGTGCTATAAAGACAATCAGTGCTCTTCACTTCACAGCTCCAACACTGAGTTCCCAGTGCTTCCTCCTGCTCCAGCAGAAGTATGTTATGTCTCCAATGATCAGGGATAGCACAGTGTTCTATTACACACACATGACTCTTTCATGGCAGTAGTGCTGGTATCATAGTCACTGTATGAATTATACATCCTGAGTGAGGAAATGGATATTGAAAATTCTTCAGACGACATTTAGACTTGAATTATGCAAAATAATCCTTTGTGCTCAAAATACACTTATATAATAGTGCTAACCAAATATGATTGAAGTCATATGCAAACAGCAGAAAGGGATTAACCATGAAAAAAAAAAGAAAAAACTAGATAGTGCAGACCTCCGCCAAGCAGCTCAGTTTTCAAAGTGATCCAGAATCCAGGATTTCTTCTGGATCATCACCAAAATCTAATCATCTGTTGGATTTACCATTAGCAACTTTTTGAGTTATCGTGCTAACTAACAAACAAACAGACAAACTCAGGCAAAAACATAACCTCCTTGGCGGAGGTAAAAAATAAAAAAATTGGGTAAAGATGAAACCAGAGCCCACTCTACATGTCTTTGTATACTGCTGTAAGTGTTGGTAAGGCAGTAGTTTGGTAAAGTAGTTAATATAATTTCTAAAAGTAAAACATCTTATTAAAGGGACCATATTACACTATTTTTTGTTCTATGTTATAATGTTTCCTCATCAAAAATATATCTGGAATTGTATGTTATTTTACTCACACGTTTAACACACAAACCCTGCATATTTAGGTATTTAGAGTTCTTCTCTCAAACAGAAAACACTCTGTTCCGCCTTGTGATGTCATGTGGTAATACAGGAAGTGCTCTACTGTGTTTTTTTTTTAACTCCAGAATCATTTGGACGATTTTAGTCCTGGAGTTTAAAATGAACTAGTTCTGTTTTTCATGTTTTTAAGACAGTAAAAATCAGGTACAGCACCTTTTACCAGTTAAATACCAAATAAAATAAACATTATAGTTTTCATGAATAAACTAATAAAACACTTTATTTGATTTGATATTTGATTTGCTAATGAATTAGGAGAATGGACCTCAACAGTGACCGCTGCCAACATGCCCCCAGTTCCGGAATTAACTTTCTCATTCATTTTTCCCATAGACTTCCAAAAAATAAATAAATAAATAAATAAATAAAACATCAAAATAAAGTTTGAAAGCTTGCTCAGACATAATGGCCACAAGACCTATCATATTATTTCAAATGGTTGGGGGTCCATCACCTTCTTGTTTTGGATATGCCATTGCTCAGCTAGAATGTTCCACAGTATGGCATTAAACAGCTCCACCTTATGTTTATTCAATTACAGCTTTTACTGCTCAGAAATGCTGCTCAGAAGAACTTGTAACCTGTAGCTTAGTCTCTTTTTGGGCATTAAATGACGGCTTTATGGATAATTGTTAGCACATAGCCTGGTTAGCCTGCATGATACCTTTGAACTCTTAATTTGAACTTTTTATTTTTCAAAAAGTCTATGGGAAAAACAAATGGAAAATCTACTTACGGAACTGGAGCTACGTAGAAGATTGAACACCACAATGCAAGAATTTTCCATTCTACGCATCAAATATTAAAGTAGCCTGTATACATTATAGTCAGGAGCTCTCAGTATCAGATAGGACCTTGGTTCGTGTACATACAGTGAAGGACCAATATAAACTCATCTCTCACTGGACTCCAACACGTTCTTTCATTTTCTCTACTGTACACCGCATTGGTATTCCTCCCACCTTCAGACATGGGGCTGTAGTAGCTGTAGTAGCAGTGGTCGCAGTAGTAGTAGGAGTGGAAGTATAGATAACATGAATTTATGCAAAAGCTTTGGAACATGAGGACCATTAGCTGCTGAGATGAGCCATCAGCGCACTGGGCTCGGCCTGTTGAGAGCCCATTTCGTGTTCTTGCATAATCCAATACATTTCCACTGTTCTCATAGGGAACAATGTCGTTAAGTGTGGAATCTGTTTTATTATTATTATTATTATTATTATTATTATTATTATTATTATTATTATTATTTGTTAATATGATGCAGCGTTTGACTTTGTGACTCACTCAAAGATTGCATATACAAATGGACATAGCTAACCCTCTAGCTGCCGCTTTCCAAATGGGAAGTGAGCATGGGCGCGCTTCCAGCTCTATCGACTCTGGCTTCTTTCTCTGTAACTGCTGTTGTCAGACTTCTCATCGTGGCCTTAAAATGTTTATTATTAACCCGCTCTACATGATCCTGGTGTTTTTATTTTGTTTTTTGTCCGTAAATCAAGATATGAACATTAATAACAGACAAATCAGGCGCCTTCTTTTCCCTGAGGTCGCTCCTGCTAGCGTCAGCAACAGGTTCACTTCGCGTCTGACTGGCTCTTTGGTTGCTGTGATGCTCGTAGTCGAAATTCCAAATATGAAACTCCAAATTCACCCCTATAACGGCAAGCCTCGATGAGCTTCATTTGACTGGAGCTGGACCCTGTGGGTATTGCCACACTCCCTTAGTCCACTTCTTTATACAGTCTATGGACTTGCTATAGAAATTATGTATTTATTTATTTATTCATTCATTCATCTATTTATTTAATTAACAGCAACTAGCATGCTAGTGCTCACTTCCTGATCATCGGACAATAAAATGCTTTCTAATTAGATGCAAGCAGTAGACATTTGGATCAAAAGTTGCTTATACAACACATCTGTACTCGGGCAAGACACATTTTTCTCAGATACAAGACTTTTAAATGTGAAAGGTGAATGAACAAATGGTATTTTATTATTATTATTATTATTATTATTATTATTATTATTATTATTATTATTATTATTATTATTTTATATATATATATATTTGGGTCATCTTGTAGCACTACAGAAATACTTGTATTCATTTTTCTCCTCACACTCAACGGTGGTAAACTCTTTATAGCCACAGCTGCCCTGGGGTCGACTGACTCCAACCACCCCCACCCATGGACACCACATTCGCAAGGTGGTAGAAGTGTCTTGCCAAAGGACATGATGGCAATGCACGGGCCAGAACTGAAATCAAACATTATCTGAACACAATGATTCATTTGCATTGGCAGGTTCATATAACAGATGTCCCCCATGCAGCTCACTCCCTTTCCAGAGCCTGGGGCCCGTCCACCATATGATTCATTGTATAGGAATCGGATCTCGACCAATCGGAGGGCTGCCAGAACAATTCCCAATGACTCTAGTGCATATTATCATTGTGTGGGCATATTTATCTGTGCTGATACTAAACTGATACATGTACAAGGCAATGGAACAAAGTACAATTACAAAGACCTTTTTTTGGAACGAAACACTGGTGGTGAAGAAGAGATGTCGGAGAGACTGAGGAGGTTCCTGGTTCTGCTGCTGAGGTGACAGTGAGTTTGATGATGATGATGGCTCATAACTGAATATAAGAAAGGAGGGGAGAGGAAGTGCATTTAGAGTGCAAATCACCTGTATAGCTCTACAGGTGATTGGTTGAAGGTCAAAGAACTGCAGATGCTGGGGAGGGATGAGAACTAAAGAAATGGAGCTCATAATTATTTACATTCATACATACAGTAGATGTTTCAAAAAGAATAGGTTACTGAGTATTTGAAAGCTTGTTGGGGGGCTAATCAGCTACGTTTGTGGAATAACCAACTAAATGAACATAATTTGATTTGTAACACACAGTATTTCTAAAACTGAAAGAAAAAAAAAACTTTTAAACACGTTTTCTGGACTAAGAATAATCATCTTATGGATATTATAATGAAAAAAATGCATAGCACACTCAGATGGCCAATGTCCAAAACCTTTATTTTTAGATAACGCTTTAGCAAAAAGCCGTCATCAGGTCATTTCTTTCTTGTTTTGGACCACAGTCCACAAAATGGTTGCCCGCCTTGATGCTCCAGGTGAATTCAGAAGAGAGAGGGAGCACTTTCACATTTACCAACTTAAGACTCTTGCTCCTCATAGACCTAATGTGGACTTTGACCTAAGACGCTATTTCTAATATGGTCAAAAAATGTTTTGTATCCAACTAAAATGTTTTAATGTAAATATTGAATAGTTTTTTCATAGTTGTACAGTGGGCTGTCCTCACTGGGTGACCTCACACTGGGACCTCCCATTTGTTGGAGGGGATATGAGCACTTGGGCTAGCAACCATTTTATGTACTGTGGTCCAAAGCACGAAAAAGAAATGATTTGATAAAGGCTTTTTGGACATCTGAGATTGCTATGCATTTTCTTTACTTTTAAGATGCGGCTCCTTGCATTTGCACCTCTCTGTATAAGGAATTTGTTTTTTTTTTGTTTCATTTGATGGACTTTATAGTTACCACATAGCTAAGATGAAGGGCAAGAGTCATTTTTTCCTGTTGCTCCATTGTACTTTCATGACAAATATCCAAACGGAAAATTCACAAATATTGAACCTGAATATTTCTAAGATAGACTAGACCCATGCAAAAAGTCTTATTGACCTATAGAATGTTGTGATGTCATCTTTTTAAATTATAAGTCTATGAAAGAAAAATTAACTTCCAACTTGAGTGGGCTTCAATCCGTATTACACATTATCACAACAGCTGTTGATTTTATTTTTTTTACATATATCTTCCATACAAGTGACATATATGACCCTGGTGCGGCTACAATCAGAGGAGTCCAAGCCTGTCTCCTCCCTGTGACCTGATTTCCACACGGGGCCATTGATGAGAGTGGACAGAATAAAGACTCCTCCTCCGAACAGGTTTAGAGCTGCACGCAAGTCGGCGGGGGATAAGTATCTATGTACTCCCAGCATGCTCGTACACATGGCTTAATCCAGTGTATAGCGGGCAGCTGTAAGTATTATGCAGTGGTTACATTGAGAGAAAAAAAAAGAGGGACACCATTAATCTCTGCTTTTACGCCATATCACATTTTAGAGGATTGTGCGCCGGGATTCTATTGTGATATTGAACGTGTGTGATCGGGGAGAGTAAATACGATAAAACGCACAAGTGTTTTAATCTGGACGTGGATTGGCACCTGGTGGTTAATGAGGGGGAGGCTGTCAGTGAATAAATAAAACTAAATGTAAATAAATAAAATAAAATAAAATATATGTAAAAATAAAATTATATATATATATATATATATATATATATATATATATATATATATATATATATATATATATATATATATATATATACACAAAAATGCACAAGTGTTTTAATCTGGACGAGGATTGGCACCTGGGGGTTAATGAGGGGGAGGCTTTTGGTGAAATAAAAGGAAAAAAAAATAAAAATAAAAAAATAAAATAAGATAAATATAAAATGAATTTAAAAAAAAAAATGAGAGCGAGTTGGTTAATAAATACAATAAAAATAAATAAATAAATAAATAAATAAATAAATAAATACATAAAATAATAAAAAATAAAATAAAATAAAATAAATACAAAATAAGTATAAAATAAATGTAAAAAAAAAAATATTGAAAAATTTGAATGTGTTTTAATCTGGACAAGGATTGGCACCTGGCGGTTTATGAGGGGGAGGCTGTTGGTAAATAAATAACACAGCAAGGCCAGTTACATCACCCAGATTGGCGTTACTGGTGCCCCACCCTGGAGCCAGGCCTGGGCTGGGTGCTCGACGGCAAGCGTCTGGTGGCCAGGCCTTCCCCCACGGGACCCAGCCAGGCACAGCCCAATGGAGCGACGTGGGGCCGTCCTCCCGTAGACTTGTAGATCTGGGCGGCAGTCGAACGCAGGGGCCTCGACGACTGGATCTCTGGACATGGAGACTAGCTTTGGGGAAATGGAATGTCACCTCACTGAGGGAGAAGGAGCCCGAGCTTGTGCGGGAGGTCGAGCATTACCGACTAAATATAGTCGGCCTCACCTCCACGCACAGTTTGAGCTCTGGAACCCAACTCCTTGGGGGGGGGGGGGGGGGCGGGCAGGTGTGGGCCTGCTCATTGCCCCACAGCTCAGCCACCGTGTGTTGGAGTTCATCCCGATGAATGAGAGGGTCACGTCCCTGCGCCTTCGGGTCGGGGACAGGTCTCTCACTGTTGTGTCAGCCTACGGGTCAAACAGCAGTGCAGAGTACCCGGCCTTCCTGGAGTCTTTGGGAGGGGTACTGGACAGTGCACAGACCGGGGACTCCGTTGTTCTACTGGGGGACTTCAAGGGGGACTGGAGGGTGGAGTGTGAGATTGACAGGCGGATTGGTGCAGCGTCGGCAGTGATGTGGTTGCTGTATTGGACCATTGTGGTGAAGAAGGAGCTGAGCCGAAATTTACCAATCAATTTACGGTCCTCCCCTCACCTATGGTCATGAGCTTTGGGTAAAGACCGAAAGGACAAGATCCCGAATACAAGCGGTGGAAATGAGTTTCCTCCACAGAGTGGCTGGGCGCTCTCTTAGAGATAGGGTGTGGAGCTCAGTCACATGGGAGGAGCTCAGAGTAGAGCCGCTGCTCCTCTACGTCAAGAGAAGCCAGCTGAGGTGGCTCGGGCATCTGTTCCGGATGCCTCTTGGACGCCTCCCTCAGGAGGTGTTCCGGGCATGTCCCACCAGGAGGAGGCCCCGGGGAAGACCCAGGACATGCTGGAGGGACTATGTCTCTCGACTGGCCTGGGAACGCCTTGGGGTCCCCCCGGAGGAGCTGGAGGAAGTGTCCGGAGTGAAGGAAGTCTGGGAGTCTCTGCTTAGACTGTTGCCCCCACAACTCGGCCCTGGATAAGTGGAAGAAAATGGATGGAAAAATAAATAAAATAAATATAAAAAATATATATATTTAAAAAAAAAAAAAAAAGTAAAATATACTAAAATGGACTAAAATGCACAAGTGTTTTCATCTCAACATAGATTGGCACCTGGGGGTTAATGAGAGCGAGGTTCCTGGTAAATAAATAAAAAAAATAAATAGAATAAAATAACATAAAAAAAAAAATTATATAAACAATATGGACAATAAGAAAAGTATTATGATGTCCTCTTACTGCAGTCATGTGTAATTTGTTTCAATTTCGTTTCATTTGTGAGTCCAGTATCACAAGTCACTGAGCTTTCATTAAACACAATCGAATCAGTGTGTTGAGTTGTATTAAATCAAAGTGCTGGAGGAGTTTTTGGCTGCCTCTCCCTTATCTGATGTTGCTTTAGCTCAGCTTTGTCCTGATGTGGACAGTGTTGACAGGTGTGGTCCTGCTGTAGTACTGGTTCAGCCCTATAGTCCACCTCCAGGATCCATACCACTTTAAAGGTGCACTATGTAACTTTTTGATTGGCAGTCCATCACCTGCTTATTTTATGGATATGTCATCGCTTTGCCTGCAATGTTCCACAGTATGACATTAAACAGTTCTACCTTACATTTATTCAATTACATACATACATACATACATACATACATACATACATACATACATACATGATCCTACTTATGTTCTGTCTGATCAGTTTGAGGTCCTGCCCTCTGGAAAACAGTACAGTGCCACAATGTAAAAGAAATAGATACAAAACTCATTCCTCCATCCATCTTGATTCTGAATAAGAACAAAGCATTGTAAACAAGGACGTGTATTGCTAATTGCACCTCAAGGCCAGCTAGGGAGAAGTGCAATATAGAAGTACACTTTAAGGGTAGAGTGCAATAGAAACTGCACTTTAAGGCCAGTTAGGGAAGAGTGAAATAGAAACTGCACTTTAGGGCAAGATGTAATAGCGGGAGCACCTTAGGGCCAGTAGGGCTAATGCAATTTTTCCTGTGTTTTTGGTTTTAACTTGTGTATTGTATGAAATGTGCAATATTTATTCCCTGTAATGTGTCGCTTTGGTTGATTCGAGGTTGTAAGCTTGTGTGCATTGTATTGTTGCTATGATGCCCTTGATGTCCAAAACGAATTTCTCCTTCTGGAGACAATAGAGGCTAATCTAATCTAATCTAATCATACAGTCATTCCAGACAAAGCAATAACATCTCCATGGAGAAAAGCATTTGAGTGACCCTTCACTAGAAAAGTTGCACAATGCATCTTTAAAGCTACCATCTGTAAGTTTTTTTTTGTTTTTTTTTTGGTGGTGGTGACTGTCAGAAGTAACGTAGACAGCATCTAGTGGTGAAAAGTGAGAATACAACAGGGGCGGGTCCGCCAGTCTAATCACAGGTGGTAGCTTTAATACTAGCTTTAGAACTTTGTGACCAGTTAGTTTCACTTTATGTAAATCATATTCTCGTACAACAATACATACATGTTTCATAAAATAAATAAATGAATGAATAAATAAATAATAGCTTGTTACTACTAAAAATTAAAGATCCTATATTACACAAAATGGACTCTGGTGAGTTTTAGCCATGTTAGAATGTTGTTATATTATCAAAAACATCAAAAACACAACTCTAGGTGTGTAATATGGGAACTTTAATATGGTTCCTTAATCATCATACGATACTTCTTGGAGTACGACCACTTTGGTTGCAGCTGGTGCAGTATCTTTGCTACATATACAGTAAATGTTGACACACATCAACAATTCTCACTCAAGATCTGCTTTAAAGGCATTTCTTCAGCATTTTGGAGGAGTTGGACTTTCCCATTGGAGACATATGCTTTTGGTAACTTTTTTTTTTCAAACAGTGAGCTCCCTGGTGCAATAATTTCATAATACTTGAAGTTTTATTTTATTTGTCCAGCAGATATCTCAAACATTCCTCTTTGTGAGTCCCTTGTCCCTTGTAGTCCCTTGGTACCTAGATTTTATTTGTTCACTTGTCTCTTAAAATAATACGTCTGCATTTGCATCAGTGTGTATAAAGAAGTGGACAAAGGGAGTGCGACGCCCCCATAGTGTTCAGCTCCAGTCAAATGAAGCTCACCGAGGCTAGCAGTTATAGAAGCCAATTTGGAGTCGAGTTTCATATTGGGAATAGGAATTGATTTATGGACAAAACGGCAAAATAAAAACACCAGGATCATAATACGAACATTTTAAAGGTGCACTGTGGAACTTTTCTGCTTGTCTCCATGGTGATGTTATTGCTTTGCCTGGGATGTTCCACAGTATGGCATTAAACACATATTTCTTGCATTTATTGGCTTATTTTTATGTTTTATTTCTCAAAACTACCACAAAAACATGTGTTATCACTGTGAGTAGGCCCACTTCTCCACAGATCTGACCTGTAACTTGGACTGGTGATGTGGCCTGCTTGTCTCCATGGAGATTGTTAAATTAAATGCCATTCCAGGAAAAAACAATGACATCTACGTGGAGTCAAGCAGGTGCAGGACCTTTTACTAGAGAAGTTACACAATGCATCTTTAAGACCAAAATGAGGAGCCTGACAACAGATTTTTTTTTTTTTTTTTTCAATACAAAGTGAATAGGAGCCAAAGTGAATGGAATCAGAAGCGTGCCCATGCTCACTTCCTATCTGCGACGCGGAGGCTAGCAGATTAGCGATTTATATATACAGTCTATGATTTGCATCCCTTACTTTTATTTTGTTATATTAAAAGTGAACTTTGTAACTTTTTTGGTTGGGGGTCCACCATCTGCTTGTTTCTATGGATATGTCATTGCTCTGCCTGGAATGTTCCACAGTATGACATTAAACAGCTCTACCTTACATTTATTCAATTACAGATGGTTTTATAGCTCAAAAATACCTTAAAAAACAGACATTCTGACTCTGACCGGGGTCACCTCTCCACAGATCTGACCTGTAACTTGGTCTGGTTTGATCTCCATGACGATAGAAAGGTTTAATACCATGCTGTAAAACCTTCCAGACAAAGCAAAGCAATAATGTCTCCATGGAGAAAAGCATTTGATGGACCCTCCACCAGAAAAGTTACACAATGCACCTTTGATTTGCTTTATGATTGGACCTGCATACATTTCTGTCACATAAATCAACTCCTTTCCTCCTCTGTACCAGACATGAGGAGCTTTAATGACCTAAATGGCTCAAGAATAAGTCATTTCGATTGCCGTTATGCGTTTTTACATGACTTTTTGAACATACAGCTAAATGACATGTATTAAAATGCATGTGCTGCTCCATCCGTCAATCATTCCGGACAATATCGTGCTAGCTTGAATTGCTTCACGTTATCTACGGCACTATATGCTAATTCAGGTGATTACAGGAAACTCGTGTTCATTTGAGTGGTTTAGCGGTAATAAAGGAAGTCACATCTCAAATAAAGTACTGCAGTAAAATAGGTAAGCACAATTTAATATACTCATTTTTACTATCATATTCAACTACTGTAGTATCACACACACTACTACCACTGTTTCTGCTTCAATTGATGCTTTGCAGTGACTTCACGCTGGGAGTGTTCCACATGTATCTGTGTGGTGGAATTTCAGCGGTTACTATGGTGACACAATGCAAACATTAGCAAAAAATGCCAAAAATGTTTTAATATTGTCTGAAAACAAAATGAATTAACACAGCACATTTTCAGGAGCCTGTGATTCATGGTCCTGTTTAGGAGTTTGATTTTGATTTTGAGAGTGATTTTTGTGTGACAGACTTGTTTCAGCTCATCTGTTGTAGTTCCAAATAAACCAGCTCTTTCTGGTCAGATTGTGTTCAAATAAAGCTCAGATTAAAGTCTACTTTAAGTAATAGAGTCTCGAACAGAGCAGTGCTTTCAGTTAGCATCACAACAGCCCCAGAGAATGTTGATCACATCAGCTGTAAAATATAATCTGGAAGTATAAGAATTGGTATTTATTTTAATTTGTTTTTGCACATGTTACCCTTAAAGGTGCATTGTTTAACTTTTCTAGTGGAGAGTCTGTCAAATACTTTTCTCCATGGATATGTTATCGCTTTGTCTGGAAGGTTTCACAGTATGGCATTAAACCTTTCTATCTTCATGAAGACCAAACTAGACCAAGTTAGGGGTCAGATCTGTGGAGAGGTGACCCCGTTCACAGTCAGAATGTCTGTTTTTCTAGGTATTTTTGAGTTATAAAACCACCTGTAATTGAATAAATGTAAATTAGAGCTGTTTAATGTCATACTGTGGAACATTCTAAGCAGAGCGATGACATCTCCATAGAAACAAGCAGGTGATGGACCCTCCACCAGAAAAGTTACACAATGCTTTGATAAATACTGATCACAGGTCCTACCCCACCAAACCAAGTTATAAAAAACCTGAAAACCTATGCTCATTTTAACTCCCCAATGTCTGGTTATTATTATAAACTGCATTTCCACGAATAACTGCAGTATTTCTTAAAAAAATTGTAAACTGAAAAGACTTGGTGATAGCAAAGGATCTGTGTTCACTGTGCTCCAATCTTTCAGAACAATGCTCCTCGTTCTGCAGTGGTCCGGCAATTCAATTAGAGCAATTTGGGGAGCGCAATTAGTGCTGTAGAGATAAGAAGACATACATCGCCATTCGCCAGTGTTCCGGATGAAGGGGGAAACCGCTGTTGTAGGAGTTTGGTAATTACTTCATTATTCGACAAAATAGACTTAATTAAACATGGCATGATCTGTGAGTGTCTTTTGATAATTTCGTGAGACTTTTATTCGCGTTTTTTGATGGAGATGGAGATGGGAGAAGGCGCTGGAAGATTATCAAGATTTGCAATTTTTTTTCTTCTCCCAAACTCGGTGACCTTCACGGGGAAGAAAGGCTGTGATGGATGGTGCAGGTGGAGACTTCCAGCTTGTGTTTTGCAGTGAAATCCCAAATGAGTTGGTGCGTGCAAAAGCTCCAGAGGCTATATTAGACCCTCTAAAGGTGCATTATGTAACTTTTCTGGTGGAGGGCCCGTCCAATGGTTTTCTTTTCTATGGAGATGTTATTGCTTTGTCTGGAATGTTTCACAGTATGGTTTAAAATCATCATGGAGACCAAAACAGACCAAGTTACAGGTCAGATCTATGGAGAGGCGACCCTGCTCACAGTCAGAATGCCTGTTTTTGAGGGTTTTTTTGAGCTGTAAAACCACCTGTAATTGAATAAATGTAAGGAAGAGCTGTTTAATGTCATACTGTGGAACATTCCAGGCAGAGCAATGACATCTCCTTAGAAACAAGCAGGTGACGGAAAACCAGAAAAGTTACACAATGCAAAAATTGTAAACAAAAACATTCTAAATTCCAAAATGGAGGTGGCTGGAGGTAAAAGTAAAATGGAACATAATGTGATTTCAATGGGAAAAGTGGGATTAAAGGTGTAACTTTTCTGGTGGAGAGTCCGCCACCTGCTTGTCTCAATGGAGATATTACTGTTTTGCCTCAACTATTCCACAGTGTGGAAATAAACTTTGTAATCACAACGGAGACTGGTTAATGGTCTGATCTATGGAGAAGCAAGCCTGCACATGATAAGAATTCATTTTTAAGGTATTTTTGAGCTATAAAACACATGTAACTGAACTAATCCAAGGGATTACAATGTTTAATGCCCTACTGTGGAACATTCCAGGCAAAGAAATAACATCTCCATGGAGACAAGCAAGTAGGGGACCCTCCACCCTTAGAAGTCTGTGCATCTTTAACTTCAGATTATCAAAAATTATGAAAAATCAAGGAAAATTTGGAAAATGAAAAGCACTCAGATACATGTGAGTGATATGAGAGTCCAGTTTTAGAAAAAATACAATTGTGTTTTACCTTATTTGTTTATTTGAGAAGAGATTATGATAGAAAAGTTGAACCCACAATGGATTTTCACTTCATCTACAGACACATATATTACGCATTGCATCATAAATTATACTTTTTTGTGAAGCCATCCGTCTATAATAACAGGGAAGCAAAGTAACTGATATTTGTACCTTGGAAATTCGAAAATGTTTATTTTTTGTTAAAATGTCATGTCAAGTCAGTTAATCATTAAAAATATATTATGTCCGCTTCATTTTGTCTCCACTTGCCTCCATTCCAGAATTTTGAACATTCTGACGACATAAGATGAAATCACAAATAAGTTGGTGTGTTTGGAATCTCCAGAGGCTATAGGCAGGTATAGAGCGTGTGCCTATAGCGTGGAATGATTTTTGCATGAATACATGTGGAGAAGTTCTATGTGGGAAACTAGAATCCCAGTATTGAGTCTATAAACTTGAGTTATTTATGAGTTGGGCCCATATTATGCTATTTTCTGATCTGTGTTATAATGTTGTTTCCTCTGCAAAAACATAGCTGGAGTTGTGGTTTTTTTCATTCTCACATGTTTAACACACAAATCCTGCAGATTTAAGCTGAGTTCTTCATCACAGAATGATTTCATGGCTTAAACCTCACAAGAATTAATTTTGCGTAGTATAGGAACTTCAATAAATAAACTACAAACGTATACCTGCACAAATGATTCTTATATTTTTGTTTTTCAGTCTCTCTTCAACATTGTGACTTCTGTGATAGGGTGAAACAATATTAAAATGCACTTTAAAGTTATCTGACTGATTGAACGTTAATAGCTGTAAATCAAACACTAGGGAGAGTCGACCTCGGGGAGAGAAGCCACCTGATTGGTCTGTTATTAATGTTAATTTCTTGATTTATGGATAAAATAGCAAGTGGGGTAAAACGAACATTTTAAGACCAAAAGGATGAGCCTGACAGCAGCAGTTACAGAGGGAGAGACTTTTTCAATAGAAATTAATTGAAACCAGATTCAGATAGAACCATTTTGTGCCCATGCTCACTACTTATATGGAACACAGATGCTATCTATGTCCATCTATATACACAGACTTTAGATCTATTTTCCTAATATCCATATATATTGTGTTGTTATATATATTGTTTTTTTCAGCTTTTAACTGTAATATTGTTTCCTCATTAAAAAAAAAAAACACAATCACGCTTCTTTCGTTAATTCATTTATTCATGTATTCAAAGTAGTCTACTCTGAGCACTCAAAAATGCTCAGTTTGCATTTTGCACAAATTGTTGGGTCATAGATAAAACTCTGGACTTCTCCTAAGCAGTTTTTAAACCCATGAAACTTCACCAAACTCATTCTGCAGTCAAATTGTGTTCAGAATATAAACACTTATCCCAAGGTGTGAATGAATGCATAATTTGTAATCTCTGTATTTTGTTAAATTCCCTTCCAATGTATCTGCCTGACAAATCCAGATTGATATCGCTCTGTAGTTTTGAGATTGAGATACACGTCACATCTATAGTCCGTTACCCATAGAGTTCAGCTCCACTCAAGATTAATGGTTAAAGGAGAGAATTTGGAGCCAGGCCCTATATTATGAATAGGATTTTTTTTTTACGGATAAAATGGAGGGAAAAAAACAGGATCATGTAGAGCGGGTTAATACGAACATATTAAGACCAAAATGATGAGGCTCACAGCAGCAGTTACAGAGAGAGGGGCCACAATATTCTAAGTCAAAAGGAGTTGGGATCAGTAGGAGCCGGAAGAGCCACATGTGAACTTCCTGTTTGGAACGCGGCGGCTAGTGCGTTAGCTATGTCTATTTATATATACAGTCTATGGTTACATCTCCATCATCCTGACCAAACATGATCTCGTAATCAAATTCATTTTTTGTTGTTTTTTTTTCAGTGACACATGTGAAGTGACCTATCATTTAGAAACACTAAACACTTCAGGTTAACAGTTTAGTGCTTCGCTCATTGATTCTGAAGAAATCTACAAAGTTTTTTCAGTCCCTTCTGGTATGTTCCTTTCTTTTTTTTCCCCACGAGCAGCCATATTTACTTTGATACACACTGACCATGCGTGTCCCTGATTGGCTAATCCTCCTGTCAATCACTTCCATCTGAACTCAGGCAGATTCACAGAACACCAGACTCACCTGTCCGTCAAGAATTTAAGAAGTTCGTATTCTGGATCCAAGGCAACCAATATAAACTAGGACTATATATCCGTGCCATAATTCAAATTTTGATTCTTTCCATGTCTAAAGGAATCATATCAATAATAAATAGCAAGAACATAGCTTCAGTAGTGCAATAGAAACTCACGCCTGGGGTGATACAGACTCGTACCAACTTACAGCACAAGCAGGCAACAGTACAGTATGCAAGACAACAAGTATCTCTTCTTAGAATCCGATTATCTCCAACACTGTACGTATAGCTTTACCTAGGGCACTTTTAGGAACTCTTTGATTGGAATTGTATACAGTTTTATGGGCTGCTGCAGTAGTTTGCCAGTTAGCATCATTACCCAAACCGTTGCATTGTCTAAAACTAATTCCTGGCCAGAAGAACTCAGCGCTGCTATAAATACACGAGAGCTCCCACATGAGCCTCGACTTCTCCGTGAGCCGAACCATGCGGTCTCTATGGAAACCACTTACAGTCGAAAATCTGGCGGAATCGGAACACACGAAAATAGAATTGTGAGGGAATTCTGAACGTTCCAGCTAAAAGTGGAGACGGATCGCAGAGTTATAAAACGAGGGTTGAATATAGACTCAAGTTGGAGTGTCCCCCCAGTCTGTGAACAAGGGGGTGGTTGCTAGGATATTTTAGTTTTTGTTAATGTTATACTAGTGCAAAGTGCAGTGATAAGGCATTTGCAAATTTTTAAGCTGTCTGCTTGAATTTGTAGTCATTCAAAACAGTGTATTTTAAAGCTAATTTGTAAAAAAAAAAGAAAAAAAAAGCATGTGGAATCCTTGGCTTTAATCTACTTTAGTAACATTTAAAAATACAGAAATATTAAATTATTGAGTACTATAACCTTGTTTTACTGTTCTTGTTTTACTAACTGAGAATCCTCAATTATATGCAGCAAAGTTTATTTTAAATCAGAAAACATATTGTGCAAAACTGCATTTTTTCAGCTTTTATCCATGTTACATTGTTTCCTCATGAAGAAACAGAGTTGTATTTTTGTTTCATTCACGCTTCATTCATGAATTCATTATTTCAAAGTAGTCTTCTATTTTGCCTGAATTGTTAAGTCATAGATCAAACTTAACTTCTCCTAAGCACTTTCTTAAACCCATCAACCATTGCCAAACTCAACCTGCGATCAAGCTGTGTTTATAATGAGCGCATGGTGACACGGGGATGTTCTACTTGTATCTCAATGGTGGAATGTTCAGCAGTTTCCATGGGGACACAATGCACACATTAGCAAAGATTGTCTGAAAACACAAGGTCCTATTTAGAAATTTGATTTTCAACACAAAAAAACTGTGTGTGAGACTTGTGTAACAACACAAATCAGCTCACCTGTTGTAGTTCCGACTAAACCAGATCTTCAAGGTCAAATTGTGTTAAAATAAAACTCAGGTTAAAGTCTATAGTGTCAGACAGAGAATGCCCACAGTTAGCGTCACACCTCTAGGGAATGTTGATGACATCAGCTGCAAAGTATCAATTAGCATAGCAGGCGGTGGAAGTGAAGTTTATAAAGTACATTTCCAAACGCAGACATTATTTTAAGTAAGCAAACGTGAAAGATTTATCCCAAGCTGACTAAAAGCATGTCCAAAATGAGAATTAAAGTCACAATAAGACAAACTACATCTTATTCAAATGCATTTTACATTCTGAACTTAACTTTTTCATTCGTCTGTCAAAGCGCTTGTTCCTTGTATGCTTCTGCCATTAGTATTCCATTAGTAGCCGCTTTAATAACACCTTTCACACTTTTTGAAGCTCCATAAAGCCCATTACTGTCAAAGATACTCCCTGCCTCCAAAAAGTTCGCTGCTCAGCCCCCACACGCATCCACCGCACCGTCTTTATTTATTTATTTATTTGTTTATTTCATTTATTTATTCTCACAACGCCTTCCTCCCGATGCGCCGCACCACCTCCACTGCCTCTGGATATGACGATGCCGATGAGGAGGAGAAGAAGGAGAAAGAGAAGAAGAAGAAGAAACTGCAGCTGTTTCCATGGAGACCATCTTCTATATCGTTGTAAGATAAAATACATATGTTTTTATTTATCCGTTTGCATTATTTTTAGCTCGCAGTTAGCCTTCTCTCTCTGCCTCAGCTGACCTGTCGTTTCACTGTAGAAAAAAAAAAAAAAAAAAAAAATCGAAACGTGGGTCTAGCTCATGGTGGCTGAGTGGCAAACACTCATGCCTCACAGCAAGAAGGTTACAGGTTCAATCCCCAGGTCGCCCAGGCCTTTCTGTGTGGAGTTTGCATGTTTCCTCCCTGTGTCTGGATGGGTTTCCTCCGGGTACTCCAGTTTCCCCCCATCAACCAAAAACATGTAACACCCTTATGAACAGTTTACCATCAAGGACCGTCAAGGAATTCCTCCCTCCTGTGGGCTCACCACCTGCAGAGGGGTTCATAGGGGTCTGGGTCTGGTGCACAGAGTAATGGGCAGCGTGCTGCCCCCGCGACCCAGCCGGATTAAGTGGGAGAAAATGGATGGATGGATGGATGGTCTAGCTCACGGGGATCAAAATTGTAAAACATTTTCGCAAACTTTGAAAACTTAAAAATTCAATAGTCAAATTTTAATTATATGATGCATGGTTGGTTCATTTGCTAACAAGGTGATATATAAAAGTTTAAAGAAATAAATGAAGGTTATAGTTGCTATAGTAACCAACATGAAAAAATAAAATTAAATTAAATTTAAAAAATCCTTCCTTGGCTGTATACATTTCTTTTCCTAGAGTCAAATCTTTGTGCATGGTTGGTTCTTATGCTAACTAGCTCCTATAGAATACATATAGATAGTTGCAGCTGATGCCATCAGCTTTCCCTGAGGTGTGACGCTAACTGGTAAGCACTGCTCTATCTGAGGCTTGTTAGACTTTAAAGGAGTTTACTAACATTTAAAACTGCAGTGCCAGAAACATTAAATTATTGAGTACTTTAACCTTGCATTACTGTTCTTGATTTACTAACTGCGAATCCACAATTATATGCAGCAAAGTTTATTTTAAATTAGAAAACATATTGTGCAAAACTGATTTTTTTCAGCTTTTATCCATGTTAAATTGTTTCCTCATGAAGAAACATACTTAGAGTTGTATTTTTGTTTCATTCACGCTTCATTCTTGAATTCATTATTTCAAAGTAGTCTTCTCTGAGCACTAGAATGTTCCATGGTAGAGATTTCAAGAGAGACAATATATTACAGGTCAGGTCTGTGGCGCAGCAACCCTATTCGCAGAGAGAATTATTGTATTTTTGAACAATGGAAACACCCGTAATGAATAAATGAAGGTACATATGTTTAATGTCATACCATGGAACATTCCAGGCAAAGTAATAGCATCTCCATGGAGACAAGCAGGTGACGGACCCTCCACCAGAAAAGTTGCATTATTTTTAACACCATCTGACCAGAAAACTGACTTAGCTGGAAATCAAACTCCTAAATCCATTTTGTATTTTGTGATTTCAGATCTTTTTTTTTTTTTTTTGACAGTTTTTGCTAATCTGTACATTGCATCGCCACGGTAACCGATGAACAATCCGCCACGCACATACATGTAGAACACTCCCAGTGTGATGTCACCAAAAAGTATCAATAAAACTTTGAAACGGTTGGATAAATTAAGGTTATAGTTGCTATGGTAACCAGGCTGCTGCTCTTTCTGACAGTGTTATTTTTGAGTAAACTTTTTTTCTTTTTTTTTTTTATTTAGCAGCGCGGAAGAGTAAACTGTAGACAGAAAATCAAACTCCTGCCAACAGCTCCCGGTGCAGCACAAAGAAAACAACAAATGTAGAGGATTAAAGAGGGAGATGAAGCGCTCAAACACCACTGTGGGATTTAACAAGAGAAAATCAAACGTTATATTTCGTGATGAAGAGAATGTAGCCTACTGCAACGTTCTTATGAAATGATACGAATATTGACGTGGTATTTCTTTTACTCCACGGAGGCCATCTTGGATATCATTGTATCATGTGGTTTTATTTATCTATTTGTTTATTTTTGACCTATCTCTTCACTGTAACAAAACATACCTTGGAGAAAAAAAAAAAAAAAATTCACACTGGGATCAAAACAGTAAAAGTCTTTCATAAAATTTGAAAACTTTAAGAATTTAAAGTTTCTTTAGAAATTTCTGTATCTTGAGTCAAAGCTAAATTAAGTTTTTGCATGGTTGGTTCATATGCTAGCAAGGTCCTATATAATGGTTTAAAGACATGTTAGATACATAAGGTTCTATATTGCTGTAGTAACCAACTATTGTTCAAAAAAAAAAAAAAAAAAAAAGAAATCCTCACTGAGCTGTATAATACTCTATTTCTTTCCCTATAGTCAAATATAAATTAATTTAACGTGTGCATGGATTGATGCACACAACAAGCAAGTGACGGACCGTCCACCAGAAACGTTCCACAATGCACCTTAAATTGCTTATTTTCACCATTTTAAAACCCAGAATTCAGTGGAATTGTTTCTTTTATTACGTCACTTTAGATGAATATTGTGATTGTGAAACGTGCAAAGTATGACATAGTGATATTATTATATTATAACTAAATAGCAGGCTCAAGCACAATATGTTCTTTAAACATCAAATTACACCACAGAATTGTGACCTGCCCTTCAGCTCAGTTTGAAACATCCAGAATGTTGTGATGTGAACCCCAACCATACGATATTTAAAGGTACATTGTGTAACTTTTCTGGTGGAGCGTCCGTCACCTGCTTGTTTCTATGGATATGTCATTGCTCTGCCTGGAAGGTTCCACAGTATGGCTTTAAACAGCTCTACCTTACATTTATTCAATTACAGGAGGTTTTACTGCTTGAAAATACCTTGAAAAACAGACATTCTGACTGTAAGCGGGGTTGCCTCTCCACAGATCTAAGCTGTAAATTTGTCTGGTTTGGTCTCCATGGCATGAAGATAGAAAGGTTTAATGCCATACTGTGAAACATTCCAGACAAAGCAATAGCAGCTATATAGAGAAAAGCATCTGACAGACCCTCCACCAGAAAAGTTACACAATGCACCTTTATGAAATGGTTGCGTGTTACTTCCCAAATGCGAATTAAACTTCACATTGTCCTTTAATACCAAACTTTCTTTTTTTTCCTCTCAAAGTCAAATAATCGAACCAGCATGTACTTTATTTCAGTCCATTCACTTAACTCAAAAGTCTCAAACTCAAACTCAAAATGGACAGTGATTGCAGCAGGGAAGGAGCTAACAGTAATGGCCGTGGATAGCCTGTAGTGGGCTGCAGTTTTGTAATAAATTCTTGCGAAGTGATTTTCCTCTTTTAGCACATGTTTGACAGATGATTATACAGTCTCCATGGTTACCATGTAGTTAGAGACCAGAGTGTCAGGCGAAAGTTGTGCGTTCTGCAGAGGTAGAGATGGATCTGTACTGTACGTGTGTGTGTGTGTGTGTGTGTGTGTGTGTGTGTGTGTGTGTGTGTGTGTGTGTGTGTGTGTGTGTGTGTGTGTGTGTGGAGAGGTGTACACATGTGGCTGCCCCGGTCATAAGGTTAAAGTCAGGGCATGCATATATGTTATCTGCATTGAGTAGTTATTTCTGTAGGTGGTATTGCTATAGGAAACAAACAGCTGTATGAAATGTATAAATTCACATAACTAAGGTGAGTTGCGTAAGCCATTGCGTTTCACAACTTAAAAAAAAAAGAACTTCCACATCAGGTGCATTAAAGGAGAGGGACCAATCCAAGAAAAATCCTGCATACCATCTTAAATAGGGTGTGACAAGCACCTAAGGGTGACAGGTGGCTTTAAGATGGCCACCTAGAGCTCTTCCCTATTTGCCTAATAAAGGCCCAGTGCCAAAATGTGGTCAATGTCCTAATAAAATTTACCATTTGCAATAAGCCCATGTGCAGGATTGTTCTCTGTTAATTTACTTAAAGCCACAATCCAAAACTTTTTAGCTTTTTAGATAAAAGCTTTTGTTTTTCCATTTTCGTTGTGTTTATTGCACTAAAAAGCATGTGTCTGAGTGAGCTTGCATCTCCACAAATCTGGCTCTCATTTGGCATGGAGGAGGGCTTCCTCCTGCTTGTTTCCATGGATATGTTGTTCCTTTGGCTATAATCTTCCAAAATATGGCACAAAAATTATGTTTTCTTTCCAGAAAGTTACGAACGGTACATGTTCACCATCACCTATTTGTCTCGACAGCTGTTTTTGCTTTGGCTGGAAATGTTCACAAGTTTGACATTAAATGTGTCCAGCTCCACTTCGACGCTCAACTGTTCCAACGATTAGCTACAAGGCACTCTCAACATTTTGTGTCATTTCTAAATCAAAAAGGATGTATTTATTTATTTTTTGTTATGATTTAATAAAAATGTGAAAAATTATAAAATACAAAAAAAAAAAAAAGACCAGGACATACGCACCAGATACAGATCACTTTTTTATGATGTAATGTAAATGTGGCTGAAAGGATAACATAAGTGGCCACCCCATCTTTGTGTGCCCCAAGATCCCAAAACACACTGTGGACGTTGGCACCTGAAAATAATCCTGTTCTCCCCTCCCCCTCCTCTCTTCCTCCCCCTCCTCCTCGTCTCCCACTGTGGTCAAAGATGACACTCACCCAGACGCCGTCAGCAGTTCTGGCACAGCCTCTCCGGACTGCTGGGCCAATGGAAAATACTGAAAGAGGTGCTCAACATGGAAGCTGAAGTGGGCGGGAAGGTGGCCAAAAGTCGGGTGCTGCTTTGGTTAAAGGAAGGACGCCGCAACCTTGGAACAGCAGCAGGGGTCGCCTCCGCTGGTGGAGCAAAGTAATGACTTGGAGAATGAGCGAAAATCGAATTCACTATTTTTTTTTTTTTTATTAACAGCATGTGTTGGGTCAAATTTCTAGCATTCATGAACAAAGATTTAATTCATAGTTTATTAAAGCCACAGTATGTAACTTCTTAGCCCTTTTTCAATTTGGTTGTGTTAATAGCACCAGTAAACATAAAAAAACGTGCGTCCTTACTCTGGGCAAGTTTGCACCTCCACAAACCTGACTCTTATTGGGCCTAGACCAGGGCCACATCCTGCTTGTTTCCATGGAAATGTTGTTCCATTGGCTATAATCTTGCACCATAAAGGATAAAACCGATCTATACTAAAGTATGGTTTTAACTTTCTATTTCCATGAATCAGATGTGTCAACTCCAGAAATGTGTTAGTGAGTCTTTTAAGAATGATTCAGCCTCAGTAACTACTTAATTAGGGTTAGCTTAGGTGATATTATTTAAAGGGCCCGTATTACTCTATTTTCTGATTTATGTTATCATTTTGTTGACCTCATCACAAACAGACCTGGAGTTGTGTTTTGTTTCATTCACCCACAAACTCTGACTTCTTCTCTCCTGGAATTGGCAATTTCTACTGAACTTAACTTGAAGTTCATGACATCACAAGGTAGAACAGAGCATTTTGAGGTAGACAGACTAATAATAAAGGATTACTCAACTGTGTGAATGCAACAAAACTTAACTCCAGGTGTGTTTTTGATGAGGTAACAACACTGTAACATGGCTTAAAGCTCACAGAAGACCTTTAAAATATTTGTCTTAACCCGCTCTACATGATCCTGGTGTTTTATTTTGCTATTTTCTCTCTCTAATATGGAAGTCGCCTCCAAATTCCTGCAAGCCTCAGTGAGCTTCATTTGACTGGAGCCACTATGGGTGACGTCACGTTCCCTTAGTCCATTTCTTTATACAGTCTTTTATACAAAGTAGTTTAAAGGTGCACTGTGTAACTTTTCTGGTGGAGGGTCCGTCAAAGGCTTTTCTCTTTGTAAATGTTATTGCTTTGTCTGGAATGTTTCACAGTATGGCATTAAACCTTTCTATCTTCATGGAGACCAAACCAGACCAAGTTACAGGTCAGATCTGTGGAGAGGCGACCCCACTCACAGTTAGAATGCCTGTTTTTCTAGGTATTTTTGAGATGTAAAACCACCTGTAATTGAATACATGTAAGGTAGAGCTTTTTAACGTCATACTGTGGAACATTCCAGGCAGAGCGAGGATGTATCCATAGAAACAAGCAAGTGACAGGAACCTCCATCTGAAAAGTTACACAATGCACCTTTAGTAGTTAGCTGACTGGAACGTTGCCTTAGATATCTTCATTATAGTGGTTGAAAATAGACCTGGGTGGACATTTGTTAGGACAGGTGGTTGATCTCAGGTGACAATAATCTTCTGGTGGTGTCCTGGGGAACGCAAAAACCCCGTGGAGCTCTGTCTGCTGTTCCGAAAAAGGCTGCTCCATCCAAACGCCCAGCCAGGCTTTCTTAATTAAACCAGCAAAGAAATTAGCGAACAGAAATGGCTGCTGAAATGTTTTCTTCTCGCACTTGGGCTGTTGGGAAAGCAGTGAGAACCATACGGAATGAGTCAGCGGAGGCAATTTTCTTCAAGCACGCTGAAAGTCCATTAAGAGCTTTTACAGTTAGAGTCTATAGACCAACAGCCCACACAATGTAACTTTAAAGGGACCATACGTGCCCTGTGCTCTTATAGTAGATTTGTGTGTGCGTGCGTGCGTGTGCGTGTGCGTGTGTGTGTGTGTGTGTAATAATTACAGCTGAACCAGTGCCTAAACCTGTAAATAGACATACAAGTTTAAAGGTTCTATATTACTCAAAATTGACTCTTGTGAGCTTTAAGTCACGTTACCTCATCAAAAAACAAACCTGGAGTTGTGTTTTGTTTCATTCGCATATGTTTGAGTACATCTCCAAAGTGTCATCTTCAAAATGTTCTGTTCCACCTTGTGATGTCATGAAGAGCTAATTTTCTAGTTAACAGCTGCCAATTCCAGGGCTGAAATCATCCAGGTGATTCTAGCGAGGGTGTATGGAGCTTAAAAAACACACTGGAGCACTTCCTATATTACCACATGACACCTCAAGTTTTTTGTTTGAGAGAAGAACTCAGCCTAAATATGCAGGATTTATGTGTTAAACATATGTGAATGAAACAAAACACAACTGCAGGCCTGTTTTTTGATGAGGAAACAGTATTATAACATAGATCAGAAAATAGTGTAATATGGGCCCTTTAAGTGCAGATCAGAGAAAGTCCTTTTAGTTTTAAAGTTTGTATGTTTGTGTGTTATAGTTATTCACAAATCAAGAAGCAATTTGCCAAGAAAATTTGAAAAATATGTTCAAAATCACAGGAAGTAGTGAGTTCTAAACATATTGATGACATCACACTATAGGGAGTATTTTATCCAAAAGTTTGCACCAAACTTTTGGATAAAATACATTTTTATCATTTTAACATTTTTTTCTGATACTTTAAACATGATTTCAACAAAATATGTTTTCTTATATTTGTGTTTGTCAGATAATAACTTTGTTTTGTTAGGTAACTATTATGGAATTCCTTAGTGTGATGTCATGATTTTCAACCATTTTCCAAGTAAAAATGCTAACCTAAAATTTGGCCAAATTGGGAAAACGATATATATAAAGTTAAATATAAAGTTGTAATGGGAAGAACATTCAACAGAAGAAAAAAGGAACACAAGATCTGAGAAAGAAAAGGCAACGCTAGAAAACCTAAAGTCCGCAATATGGGATCACTGCAAAAGAGAAAACCATGTCAGGCCAGGCTAAAATAGGAACAGAGGAGCTCAAATACAAAAGATGGATACGAGAGACTATTGAAATCAGGAAGTGGGGCTCAAGGATCATCAACAGAGATGAGGGGGCGTTTACCTGAGCTCACACATGAGACTCACTTCTCCAGAGACCACCATGCAACGGCAGGAGTGGTCGGTCTAATAGATCTGCCAGATCCATCAAACTGACCACGCCTGGAAACAACACCAGTCAGCTGACACCTCTAACCAAGGTGAACGTGCTACCACCCAAACATGTCAGGGTAATAAGCTATTAGCTTTTTACAAATTTCTCTTATTAGAAGAAACACAAAGTTTCTAAGTTTAACACCATACTGTGGAACACTCTAAAAGCAGGCGCTGTACCCTACATCCCCAAAAAGTTACACATTGCCCCTTATAGTTTCCTCCACAGGGTGGCTCCCTTAGAGACAGGGTGAAGAGCTCAGTCACACAAGAGGAGCTCTGAATAAAGCCGTTGCTCCTTGATGGGCATGCCTCCTGGACGCCTCCCTGAAGTGTGGGCCTCCTGCTCAGACTGCTGCCTTTGTGTCCCGGCCCCGGATCAAGCACAAGAAAATGGATGGATGGATTCTCTCCAATCGTCAAGTCCTACTATGTGCAGATTCATTTGTGAATAAATGACATCTACAATGCCCCATATAAATGACATTTGATCAAATAAAATACAATTTCATAAAATGAAATTAAATTTGCTCAAATAAAATAGAATATGATCAAATAAAATTTGATCAAATGAAATCCATGTCCACTGTCCCATCATCATAGCAGCAGAGTAATATCGCTCCTTGAATCTCTCCATCTAAAAGATTGGTTCCACATTGAAACCACAACAGCCTTAATAATAATAGTGACAATAGAATACAATTAAACAATTCTTCCAACACACAGCTCTGTGCAGTCTGCACAGCTCAAAGTGAGATGAAAATGACTCTGATTAATGATGATAATCACTTTCTCCTCACGTGTTTGGTTTTGTTACACTTTGATCGTATTATCTGAGAGCTCACCTCATCAGCGCCCAAACAGCCGTCACTTAACTCCTCCTGTTCTGTCATTGACACAAAGAGCAAATTTTATTCAGATTTAATTATTAACAAATGAACTGTTCTTTTTTAAAACACTCATTCAAGGTTTGCAAAAAAAAAATGTGAATGAAGTTTTGATGGTGCAGTACTGTTTATTTTATATTGTTAGTCTTTTATATTAGTAGAGCCTTTAATTATTATTTCCCAGTCAAAGGGTTGGAGGTTCTATTGCTGATCTTACTTTTAGCATACACTAATACTGTTTCCACGAGCAAGGCACTTTGTAAAACACACTAAATTGTTTGCACAATATGGGAGAAAATGTGAATTATCAAACATGAAATATCTAATTATATATTGGGGGATTGTAATGTATGAAAAAGGTTGTTTCCAGTCAAAGGGTTGGAGGTTCTATTTTTGCTCTTAACTTTTCCAAACACTGATACTGTTTCCACGAGCAAGGCACTTTGCAAAACACAAGTTAAATGGTTAATTGCGTCCTATGGAGTGAAATATGAATGATCAAAACATGAACTATCCCATAGAACGCACTTTAACACATTATGGCATTAAAATCATCTCCATGGTGACAAGCACGTAAAGGCAACTGCCCAAGTAATAATCAGTTCTGTGGAAAAGCAAGCCTGCAATAGTACAAAGACAAACCAAGGATGTATTTCATTGTACTGTATTCTTTTTAGCAATAAAGACACGTGCAGCTGAATAAATGCAAAATTGAGAGGTTTAATGCCATACTGGGGAACATTCCAGGCAAAGCAATAACATTTTCTATGAGACAAGAAAGAAGCAGACCCTCCACAAGAAAAGTTAAATAGTGTACCCTTAAAGGCGCTGTATTTTAACTGTCTTAAAAACGTTAAAAGCAAAACTAGGTCATTTTTAACATTTTGCAGTGATTCCTAATTATCCAGACCATCCTAATTATTCACCATGATGAGTTTATAAGCAATTCTCACAACTTTCAGAGGCCGGATCACTTTGAACTACTTTGTGTAAAAATTGTGCTATACAAATCAATGAGCCTCGCCCTGACTTGCCATTTGCCAAAGCCGATTTTTGCCGTCACAGTACAGATATCAACTAGCATGCTAGCCTGCACTTCCTGATTATCAGACAATGAAACTCCTTCAAATTAGATCCAGACAGTACACAGCAGATACATTTTGACATCAAACGCTGCTTATTAGAGATGGGATGAGATACAGTTTAAATAAAACGAGACGAGACACGAAAGAGACGAAATGAGGTTTTGACATAAATTCATTTTGCAGTGCAGTTCAAAATTTTGTCCTTGTCATTTTTTAAATTTAATTTATTGAATTTAATGTTTTTTTGGAATTACAGCACTGCTTTTTGGAACAACAGCTTCTCAAGAAATGTCATTTAACCCCTTTTTGTCCAATCCAAATGAACACCTAAGGGAAAAAAAACACCTTTATTATTATTATTATTATTATTATTATTATTATTATTATGTTATTTTGTCTCATGAGATCTTGAAGCACAAGCTCTTGTCCCATCCCTACTGCTTACACAATATATCTGTACTTTGGTAAGACAAATTGTGCTCAAAGACATCGGAAAATCAGGTACAGGACCTTTAACTAACTCTTAAAGGGCCTATATTGAGTTTTTAGTCATGTTATAATGTTGTTATCTCCTTAAAAACAAACCTGGAGTTGTGTTTTGTTTTACTCAGACAGTAGAGATTGGCACTTCCAGGGCTGAAATTATCCAAATGATTGTAGTGAAGGTGTAAACACAGTGGAGCACTTCCTGTATTACCACATGATATCACAAGGTGGAATTTTTTTTTTTTTTTTTTTTTTTTTTCTGTTTGAGAGAAGAACTCAGCCTAAATATTCAGGGTTTGTGTGTTAAACATGTGCCATATTTTTGGACATGTTGGAGCTCGTGCTGTACTGGATGGATTTCACAGACTTTATCGACAGGAGACTTCACCTGCCGAGACCAGACCAGGTGTAACTCCACAGTCTGGTTTAATGAAAACTGAAACCTAATCCCTCCTCCAACCCCACCCCCGCGGGACCTTCTCAAAATGTGTAAGCAAATAAAGCAGATTGGACGGGCTTTGTAGGATCGCCAATATTTGTACGAGTTTTTACGAGACTTAGAAGGTGTATTTGCAGTGTCCCCTGTGCTGGTCCAGATAAAGTTATGGGCATTTCAAAAGCAAATACAACTTAAAGGGAGTTGTGGCCCTTTAGTTTGGAGCAAAAACAAACTTTGAAACCGAAAACCAGACAGAAAAGATGATAACGTTTACTGAAGGAATCTGAATATTTGAACTTTTAGAGACAGATAGAGAGACAGAGAGAGGCAGCGAGAAAGAGACAGAGAGAGACACGGGGAGAGACAGAGAGAGAGACACACACACACACACAGAGAGACAAAGACAGAGAGAGAGAGAGAGACAGACAGAGAAAGACACAGAGAGACAGACAGAGAGAGAGGGGGAGACAAACAGAGAGAGAGAGAGAGAGAGAGAGAGAGAGAGGCAGAGATAAAGACAGAGAGAGAGACAGACAGAGAGAAAATGACAGAGAGAAACAGGGAGAGACAGAGAGAGAGAAGAGAGGGAGACAAACAGAGACAGAAAGAGGCAGACATAAAGACACAGAGAGAGACAGACAGAGAGAGACACAGAGACACACACACACGCAGACAGAGAGAGAGAGAGAGAGACAGAGAGAGACAGAGAGAGAGAGAGAAAGAGAGAGAGAGGAAGACAGAGACAGAGAGAGAGAGAAAGAGGGAGACAAACAGAGAGAGACAGAGCGAGTGAGAGAGACAGCGAGACAAGCAGAGAGAGAGAGACTGAGACAGAAGGAGAGACAGAGAGAGAGAAAGAGACAAACAGAGAGACAGACAAAGAGGGAAAAAATGAATATGTATTAAAAGGCCCGTATAATGTTATTTTCTGATCTGTTCTATGTTGTTTCCTCAACACAAACAGACCTGGAGTTGTGTTTTGTTTCTTTCACATGTTTAACACACAAACCCTGCAGATTTACTCTCAAGAGTCAATTTTGCGTAATATAGCACCTTTAAAGTAATATTTTACATAACATCTGCATTTTATTTATTCATTGTTTGCTTGTAACAGTACAAAATGTTTTTCGTACTTAAAAACATGGAGGCATAGAGCCTAGAGTATTTCTTTAGTATTTCTGCAGTAATTCAATTGTCGAGTACATTTCTCAGAGTTGTTCTTAGTCATATATACTCTTCCATCACGTATACTTTACCCAGTGCATGTTTAATATATTTAATGGAGAATTCTCAGCCAGAGTTTTGGAATAAATGACCTGAAAAGACTGACTTTCCCTCCCTGCGTTTTCCTCGTGTTGCATTTCATCCCAGTGTTTGAAGTTTTCCATCACAGTGTTTGTTGTTAAAACAAGAACGAATGCCAAAGCAGATGATAGACTCGTGTGTGCGTGTGTGTGTGTGCGTGTGTGCGTGTGTGTGTGTGTGTGCGCGTGTGCGTGCGTGTGCGTGTGTGTGCGTGTGTGTGTGTGTGTGTGCTCGAACACACACTCCCCCTCCAATACACACACACACACAGAGGGGGGTGATGAGAAAGAAAGAAATACAAGGAGAGGAAGAGAGAGAGACAGGAGGGGATAGGAAGGGAGAGAGAGAGGGAGGGAGGGAAAGAGGGAGAGAGAGAGGTAGAAGAAGAGAGGGAGGGAGAGAGAGACAGGAGGGGAGAGGAAGAGAGAGAGAGAGAGGGAATGAGAGCCAGAAAAGAGGGAGAGAGATGCAGAACAGGATAGGGAGAGAGAGGGGGGAGAAAGGGAGAGGGAGAGAGAGGAAGGATGCGAGAGACAGGAGGGGAGAGGGAGAGGGGAGCGATGAGAGAGAAAGAAAGAAATACAAGGAGAGGAAGAGAGAGGGGGGAGAGAGCGAGGGGTGAGGGAGAAGAGAGAGGGAGAGGTCGAAAGAGACAGGAGGGGTGAAGGAGGGAGAGAGGGATTGATGATAGAGAAAGAAAGAAATATAAGGAGAGGAATTGAGAGGGAGGGGGGAAGAGAGAGAGAAGAGAGGGAGAGAGAGAGGTTGAGAGAGACAGAAGGGGAGAGGGAGAAAGAGAGAGGGGGAGAGAGGAGTTGATGAGAGAGAAAGAAAGAAATACAAGAAGCGGAAGAGAGAGGGGGAAAGAGATGGGGAGAGAGACACAGAGGAAGGGAGGGCAGATAGAAAAAGAGAAACAGGGAGGTGGAGGAAAAGGTGGGGGAAAGAGAGGTGCAGAGAGGGGAGGAGAGAAAGTGAGAGAGAGAGACTCTGAAAAAGAGGGGACAAAGATAGAAAGAGAGAGAAAGAAAGAGAGGGAGTAGAGAAGGGGATCGAGAGAAGGAGAGAAACAGAGCTGGGGGAAAGGGGAAGAATTAAAGGCAAGGAGAGGGAGACAGAAAGAGAGAGGGGGGAGACAGAAAGAGAGAGAAAGGAAAGAAATACAAAAGAGGGAGAGGGGAGGAGAAAGAGAAACAGGTGGGAGAAAGAGAGAAAGAAAGTCAAGTAGGGAGAGAAAGAGAGGAAGGGGGTCAGAAAGAGAGAGAAACTGAGATAGAGAGACTCAGAGAAAGAGAGGGGGACAAAGACGGAAAGAGGGAGAAAGAGAAAGAGGGAGTAGAGAAGGGGACACAGAGAAGGAGAGACAGAGAGGTGGGGGAAAGAGAAAGAGGGAGAGGCAAAAAGAGAAATTTAATTTGTCAACTGGACAGAGTTTATTTGGTTGAATACGTTTCGCAGCTCATCCAAGTTGCTTCCTCAGTTCTGGTCAGATGCTGGCGGACACTGCTTTATATCTGCTTGAAGGGAGGAGCTTAATTACAATGAAAATTACTCTGAGACAACACATATTTAAATACAGTTTCTGTTAGTCAGGTGGGTCAGGTGGGAACTGGTTTGAGAGGGGAGTTAAAGAAGCTATTTTTGTCAAGAAAGAGAATCCTTCCTTGAACAGAAATGGGGGTCTCAGACATCATTTGTCTCCCATCTATAACTCTATCCTCAAACCTAAATCAAAACAAACTGGGAAAACAATGGGACTAGCCAGGTCAGGTCCAGAGGTGTGAAAACACCCATCATGGCCCTGAATGGATATGCTAACTACTCCCCCACTCCCACTCCATATTGAATAGACTCACATGACCAACTGAAACTCTAAACAAATATGTGTGTCTCAGAGTAATTTTCATTGTAATTAAGCTCCTCCCTTCAGGCAGATATAAGGCAGTGTCCGCCAGCATCTGACCAGAACTGAGGAAGCAGCTTGGATGAGCTGCGAAACGTATTCAACCAAATAAACTATGTCCAGTTGACAAATTAAATTTCTCTTTTTGCCATGGATTCTACCTGGACGACTGAGGGATTCTACACACAGAAAGAGGGAGAGAAAGAATGAAAGACAAGGACAGGGAGAGAGAGAGAGAGAGACAGAAAGAGAGAGAAAGGAAAGAAAGAAATATAAAGAAAGGGAAAGAGGGGGAAGCGACAGGGGGAGAGATAGGGAGAGAGATGGGGTAGAACGAGAGAAACAGAGAAGTGGGGTAAAAAGAGAGAAAGAAAGAAAGTCAAATAGGGAGAGAAAGACAGGAAGAGAGAAAATGAGAAAGAGAGACTCAGAGAAAAAGAGGGGGACAAAGACAGAAAGGGGGAGAAAGAGAGAGAGGGAGTAGAGAAGGGGACATAGAAAGAGAGAAACACAAAGAAAAACAAAGAAAGACAATGAGAGAGAAGGGCAGAAAGAGAGAGAAAGAGAAGCAGAGAGAGGGAAGAAAAAGAAAGCGAGAAAGTGAAAGAAACAGACAGAAAGCGACAGACACTAGTCACAACTCCATCGACACAGAACATTTCCATCATGACTCTTGTTTTCCTCCACTAGCTCTTTGTGCACCAGTCAAAACGAACAGCGTCTCTGAGAAAAGCAAGTCATTATTTCATCTGCGAGCAGAGGTGCGTTAGATGGAGAGAGAGAAGTGGAGAGAAAGAAAAGCCACTCACAGGGATGTTAAACAATACAGGAAACCAAGCATTAAGAACAGGAAGGCCTATAGAAAAACACTATTATTATAGAAGTCATTTAGCCCCGATTGGAAAAGCATTTGTGTATTATCCAAATGCATAATGTATGTTTTGAAAGCTACTGTACATCTGACTCTCTGATAAGGCCAGAATCCAGTTTAATAATATATGAGACGAACTTTTGTGTTCAGGTGGACTGGGTAAGAGCAGTGTTAGACCTACAGCGCACAACTGTGGTTATTTATTGTGTTATATGAAGCTCCTATATTACGCAAAACTGACTCTTGTGAGCTTTAAGTCGTGTTATAATGTTGTTACCTTATCAAAAACACTAAATACCTGGAGTTATGCTAAATCTGGTGCAGCCATCTTTTAATGTAACTGCACACTGTCCTTTAAATAAACTAAACTAAACTAAAGTTGTCTTTTGTTTTGTTTCATTCACACACGCTTGAGTAACACTTTATTATTAGTCTGTCTACATCTCCAAAGCTTAAAATGCTCTGTTCCACTTTGTGATGTCGGTAGTTTTCAAGTTAACAGCTCTTTTTACCTTTATTACAGTAGAGATTGGAAATTCCTGGACTGAAATCATCCAAGTGATTCTAGTGATGGTGTGTGGAGTTTAAAAGAACAGTGGAGCACTTCCTGAGACAGAAGAACTCTAAGCCTAAATATGCAGGGGTTTGTGTGCTAAAAAACAAAACAAAACACACAACTCTGGGTATGTTTTTGACAAGGAAACATTATAAAACAGATAAGAAAATAATGTAATATGAACTTTAGAAATATTATAACATAGAACAGATACTCCATGCCATTTTTACACCAATGAGACTAGTTACTGCCACTACTACTACTTCTACTACTACTTCTACTTATAGTACATTACTGCTGCTACTATTGATACTACTCCTACTACTACTACCACTAATATCACTACTACTAAAACTACTACCACTACTACTATTACTACTACACTATACTACTGCTACTGCTGATACTTGCCATTGTATTTCAAATGGAAATGTTGAAATGTATGTGGACATTATTACATTTTCTATGAATCTTAAAATTCATACTTTAGCGTACTGTATTTAGTGTAGGTCTATTACTACTATCACTAACACTACTACTTCTATTACTACTACAGTACTGCTGCTACTACTGTTGCTATAGTTTTTTTTTTTTTTTTTTGTTTACTGCTACTACTACTGCTACTACTACTACTACTACTACTACTACTACTACTACTACTGGTACTGCTGGTACTGCTGTTGCTACTGATACTTACCACTGTACTTGCATTTTATATGAATCTAAAAATCCATAACCTGCTTGTTCCAAGATAATATTCACACGCATTGCATCACACTCATTACATTATTTAGTACAGTACCACCACCACCACCACTACTACTACAACTACTACTACTATTACTACTTACGCTACAACTTAAGTACTGCTGCTACTACTGTTATTGCTATTCCTGCTATTGATACTATAATATATTACTACTACCACTACTTCTCTACACTACTGCTGTTGCTAATGATACTTACCATTGTACTCCAACTGAAATACTTTGTCAGATGGACGTTTTTCCCCCCAAATGAGCTGTTGCATTTTATATGAACTGTAAAATCCATAACCAAGACGGCATTCACACCACGTTGCGTCACTCACATTACATTATTTAGCTGAGTGCGTTTACAGCGAGGCTTTGGCTGGAGCTGTGGGTTTGGCTGGAGAGGAGCTGTCCGTGGTGCTGATCTCCTCTGCTCTTTGAAGTCGGGGCCTCCAGCAGAAACACAGCAGACTGGATTATTGTAACAGCAGATCACCAGGTTTACCACACCCTTCGCAAGACCGAGCGCTCGTACGGTCTTCCTATAGATGATTTACTTTACTGAAATCAAGGTAAAAAGGTAGTTAACCTGAAAACTACCACTGCATGACGTCGCAAGGTGGGACAGAGCATTTTGAGCTTTAGAGATGTTGACAGACGAATAATAAAAGATTACTCAAAGATGTGTGAATGAAACAAAACTCCAGGTATGTTTTTGAGGAGGTAACAACATAATAACATGATTTAAAACTCACAAGAATCCATTTTGTGTAATACAGACATGTGCCTGTGTTTGCTATAGTTATAATTTACAACACCTGTGGATTATTATGTTATATTTTACATTTTAAATCACAATATTCCTCTAAAAGAGTCAATGAAAGAAACAAGTCTGAGCCTGACAAATACAAATTCAAGTCTGTAAATGAGAAAGAAAAGAAAAACAACTATAACACAATGATAGATTTGACTTTCCACAAAAAAAAAAAAATAAAAAAATAAAAATAAATAAATAAATATGCCCAGCTAACTGTATATTATTTCTTGGCTGTCCACAGTGATGTGTAGTAACTAGTTATAAAGTAAGAGATTACTGTAAGGTAACAATGTAACTAGTTACAGTTTAAAATTGTGTAATTAGATTACAGCCTGGTAACTTTTAGTTACTTTTCTGCTGCCAAAAATGTGGATTACTTTTGCAGAGTAATCTGACACTGGTTGTCCATGTTTTTTTTTTAGACAGATGACAACAGAGGCACTGAAATCACTGCCTTAGTCACCCTCATGTGTGCATTTTTATATTTTTATATATATTGATACAAATGGTAAAATGTACCAGTACCATCCATGGACTTAATATAAAAAGTCTATTTGAGAAGATCTGCACAAACAGAGCAAATCCTCCTTGATCAGTTCCACTCAACTTCCCTTCACGGATTAAATGTGGTAATTATATTGACAGAAATAACAAACTTTTAAGTGCATTTTTCAAGAGAGAGAGAGAAAGAGAGAGAGAGAGAGAGAGAGAGAGAAAACAGAGGGAGGCAATTCCAACAATCCTTCACGGATTAAACGTGACAAATATAGTGACAAAAATAACAAACTTTTAAAAACTATTTTCAGAATGTAGATATCTGTTGTTGCATTTGTACAACAGCAAAATATGAGGATATAGCAGTAGAATACTTGTTCAGTAGAAGTCTTTGACAGATTTTTTCATGTTAAAGCGCCTTCATGTTGTTACCTCCTCAAAAACAGACCTGGAATTGTGTTTTGTTTCATTCACAAATGTCTGAGTAATCCTTTATTATTATTCTGTCTACATCTCAAAAGCTCAAAATTCTCTATTCCACCTTGTGATGTCATGAAGAGGTAGTTTTCAGCAGCTACCTTTTACCTTTAGCTAAATAGAGATTACCAATTCCAGATCTGAAATCACCCATGTTTCTAGTGAAGGTGTATGGACTTCCTGTATTACCACATGACATCACAAGGTGGATTTGTGGAGTATTTTCCGTTTTAAACCCAAATATGCAGGGTTTGTGTGTTAAATGTGTGTGAATGCAACACAATTCTAGATATATTTGTGGTATAATTGTGAAAATAGCTTAACACTGGCCCGCAATTTGAAACATACAACTCCACCAACGTTAACGCACTGTACTTTCTCTTTTACTTCTGATTCAGCTGTGCTTAAATAAATCATACTGACTTCTACATGCTGATTCTGAATGCCATTGTTAATAACAGCGCCTCCCTCAGGTCGAAAGCGGTCAATAATTCAGCAACAGTCCTTCATTTTTACACGCGAGGAACGCTCAATCACTTTTACGCAGCGTATAGAAACACCATTGCAGATTCCACCACTCCTGTTGACAGCTGCCCGGTCTCCCACTTCCCCGACACCCCGCCTCTCAGCACCCACCGTATCCATGACTCGCGCCCGGGTATTACACAGCGGAGCGCGTCCCCTGCCCACCGGTGCGTGCGCGTAGTTGCAACGGGACTCCGCGCTCTGCTGTGAGGGGGGGGAGAGCGTTGGCTTCTCCGGATCTGCTCCCTGCTTTCAACCCCGAGGCGCTTTTCCTCTCTAACGCACCCAGCCACGCTCCTCGCTCGCTGTTTATTGGTCAGGGGCCCGAAAGAGTGAGCGCACGGGGGATCGATGCGTGCGCTTGTTGGAGCAAAGAATCAGCCAAGCACCCATTACGCGAGAAAATAGCATGGAGGGTTAAGGGCAGTGGTGGATGAAGTACTCGATTCTGTTACTTAAGTAAAAGTAAAAGTATCACATGAAGAAATCTACTTAAGTAAAAATATAATATGTTTAGTAAATGTACTTTAAGAGTAAAAAGTACAAGTATTTCACACAGATTTTGATAAAGTGCTCTATTGATTTTAAAAAGTATACAGCGCTACAAACCAATTTCTTCATTTTTTCCTATGATTTTTTTGTATTTTATTTTTGTTTGCTGAAAGCCAAAGCTTGAACTCAAAACCTTTATTCAGGATGGCAAAAATACGGTAAAAATAAGTATAGTGCTGTTAAAAAAATGTAATGGAGTAGAAAGTAAAACCTGCTCACAAATGTAATGAAGTTAAAGTAAAAAGTACCCACTGTAAAATGTACCTAAGTGCAGTACAGGACAGTAAACTCAGTAAATTTATTCTACTGTGAGTCGTTCTTTTAAGTGCACTGTGTAACTTTTCTGGTGGAAGGTTTGCCACCTGCTTGTCTCCATGGAGATATTACAGTTTTGCCTTGATTAGTCCACAGTACTGAAATAAACTTGGTAATCACAATGGAGACTGAGTAATGGTCAGATCTATGGAGAATCAAGGCTGCACATGGCAAGAATTCATGTTTTTAAGATATTTTTGAGCAATAAAACACATGTAATTGGACAAATGCAAGGGAGATATGTTTAATGCCCTACTGTGCAACATTCCAGGCAAAGAAACATCTCCATGGAGACAAGCAAGAAGCAGTCCCTCCATCTTACAAGTCACACAGTACACCTTAAAGACAAAAGTGAAGAAAAAAATAAAAACATAAAAACTCTGCAGAATTTTTATTTTGTACCAAAGGAGGTGTCTAAAGGTAATGCAAAACCCAACAGAGACGCTGCCCCTACATCAGCTTTTGCGTCAGTATGAATCCAAGTCTATGCGCAATTACGCACAACTTTTACGCACAAGCTCTCCATGCGTCCCGGGATGCTTAATTCATCTGTATAACCAAATCATCTTATCAGCTTTTAACAAATCGTTTATTTCAGTTGTGCAGTTGGCTATCATTCAAATGCACAGTAAACTGTATTTGTAAATAAAAGTGGGGGTTCCCGGGTTGCCGACGGGGTTAAGTGCCTTGCTCAGTGACGGAAGAGTGCTTGATGTGTCGTGTCCAAAGAACGAGAAAACCCCACCCACGCTACACTGTCCACCCCGGGGGAATCGGACCATTGACTTCCACGTTACTACGAGCGCATTCTGTGGCTTTTCCGTACGCCAGACATTTTCTTTCCGTCCCGCTGTAACTTAAACCCCTCTCGAATCTCCCTGGGTCCCGTCCTACCCCTACCCTGCGTCTCTCCACTACGGCAGCAGCAGTAGCAGCGCTGGCGGCTCGCTGGCTGCTTTCTTCATGTTGTGGTCGGGAATACGCATGCGCCCGGCATTGGAATTACTGCACTGGCAAGAATAAGTTGGACCTCGCGTGTCTTCAGTAAAAAGAAATAACACTAAAAGCGAAGTATGGCGCTTTTGAGACTACGGAGGATGAGGTGTTTTGTCGTCTGGTCCTTCGCCTTCGTTGTAGCTGCCGTGTGCGCGCAAAGGTAAGTGGAAAGACGGGTAAGCGTAAGCAGCTCCACTCGTTTATACGCTTATATTCCAGACCCAGCGTAGTAATTAACTAAACAAGAACTGCTCGCTTTAACTCTATTGTCTTGTCCCGTAGTCCTGGCGGCGTCCACGATCCAAGTAATATGACATTGGTGAAGGAAACAGTGGACAGACTACTGAAAGGTTACGATATACGACTGAGACCCGATTTCGGAGGTAAATACACGTATATAACAATAATTAACACATCCAGTCTCTTGTCAGCTCGTGTGGCAGTGCCGTGTGCGTATCAAGAAAATTAGACACACAAAAAAACGCGTGTTATCGGTTTATCCCCGTGTGCCATTTTCAGGACGGGGTGACAAATCCAATCAAAACAATACGTAAATTGGACTTGGTGATCGTTTCTAAAAGTGCTGTGAAATGACACGGCGCTTTAAACCACTCGACTGTCTTCAAATTGGAAAGCTCCGTAGTTCGGGCTATCTATGTTGACTCATTTCACGTCAACAACTTTTTTTTTTAGTTGTTTTTCCTTTCCGGAGCTTTTGAATACGTAAAAAGAGCACGTTTCGCTGCCAAAGAGCTGTCAAACGAACGAGACACAAGTTTTCACCTTTATTTCTTGTCATGATCTTAGCGTTTACAGCAATCCATAGTCAATTAACGCTGTTTTAATTGTGTTTTCCGTTTGTTTAAGGTGCCCCGGTTGGTGTAGGCATGAACATAGACATAGCAAGCATAGACATGGTATCTGAAGTCAACATGGTAAGTAGGCCATTCTCGCAAAAGCTCTCCAATAATCCAGTGTCTCCCCAAACTAACGGGGAAACCCCTGCTAATGCAACTTATATAACTGCCTCTATTTTCGCTCCCTCGCTCCTCTGTGACTGTGACTTGCTCCAACGCTGCTTTAATCGTTTGGTTTGGAGGGACTACACACCGATTGCCTCCAGAGCCCCCCCACTGATTGACGCGCGATGATTTACGCATTGTTTTAGCCCTGCGTAAACCGGATTCATTTGCTATTCCAAACGCACCGCTTTCCAATCAATAGTTTTGTCATTTTACAAATAACACACACTCGGTGCACGCGTAGTCTCCACTGGCCTGAATTGCGTTACTGGACACGTAATACCCGTAACGATGTTTCTCATTACGACGTGAGTTAATTAGACGTGGCTTGCACTAGGCTGTCATCATGCTCAACTTGTGTGCGGTGGATGTGTGGCAAGTGCAAGTTTTTGCTTCATACAAGTGCGCCTCCTAGTGTCTGCAAAAGAGAACTGCGGGCTGGTGTGTGTGTGAGGTGAAGTGGATTGTCATAGCAAGTTACTGGTGAATTGATGCCCCAGTGGAAGAATTAATTAAAGTCTTATTAGTATATAATTAACGTAGTAGATTTTGTTGTGCTTTTTATCATATTTTAAAGGTTCTGTATTACTCAAAATTTACTCTTGCTTTAAGTCACGTTAGAATGTTGTTGCCTCCTCAAAAACAGACCTGGAATTGTGTTTTGTTTCATTCACATGTTTGAGTAATCCTTTATTATTAGTCTGTCTACATCTCCAAAGCTCAAAATGCTCTGTTCCACCTTGTGATGTCATAAAGCTGTAGATTTCAAGTTAAAAGCAACGTTTTACCTTTTGTTTAGTCGAGATTGTAAATTCTGAAAAGCTGAAAATTATCCAAATGATTCTAGTGAAGGTGTATGGAGTTTAAAAACATAACGGAGCACTTCCTGTATCACCACATGACATGACAAGGTTGTGTTTTCTGTTTGAGAGAAGAACTCACCCTAAATATACAGGGTGTGTATGTGTTAAACATGTGTGAATGAAACAAAACACAACTCCAGATATGTTTGTGGTGAGGAAACAACATTATAACAGATGGAAAAGCAGCGTAATATGGGACTTTTAACTTTTACTCTAGTGTTTGGAGTTTTATATCTTGCTGGTGTTGGTAGTGTTGTGGTATGATTCATGCTGATGTCAGAAAATCATTATATAGAAAAGTATTTTTGGCAGCTGGACCAAAGGACTCAGTTTGCAAGCTCGGAGTTTGTGTTTTGGCAGGCGCTTTCATTGGATTTATAGATCGCAACAGCAGCAACGTTATTTCGATTTGCTTATGCAATGGGGAATAATTATAAAAGGTTCTCATATCAGTTTAGGTCGTAGATAGTTTATCCTTTAAAGCGCCCATAAAACTCCATTTTCTGATCTGTTCTGATGCAGTTTCCTCATCACAAACATGCCTGGAGTTGTGTTTTGTTTCTTTCACTCATGTTTAACACACAAACGCTGCATATTTTGGCTGTGTTCTTATCTGAAGTTCCACCTAGTGATGTGGTAATACAGGAAGTGCTCCACTGTGTTTTCAATCTCCATACACCTTCACTAAAATCATTTGGATCATTTCAGCTCTGGAATTGCCAATCTCTACTGAACTAAAGGTAAAAGGAGCTGTTCACAACTACAGCTTCATGACATCACAAGGTGGAACAGAGCATTTGAGCTGTGGAGATGTAGACAGACTAATAATGCAGGATTACTCAAAGTACAAAACATGTTTTTATGAGTTAACAACATTATAACATGACTTAAAGCTCACAAGAGTCAATTCCATGTTCAATTCCAATTCAACATATAGAACCTTTAAGTTTTAGAGATTTGTGTCATTTTTGTTGTAATACGATAAGATTTGAGCTGTAAATTGTGGAATTGTGGCCATTTAATGATAATGTTTATTTAAAAATAGTTTACTAGGATTATCCTGCTTTATTTTAATTGTATCAGTAAGGTAGTTTCAGTATTATTGGTTATCACAGTATATCTCTACAGCAGTATTTCATGCTTCAAAATGTGCTATGGTAACAGGCCTAGTGGTATGTGTGTTTATCTTTGCTGCAGAGAAGTTACTGCCGAATTCTAAATGCATGAGCTCGGTCGTCGTACTATTGACTCCTCTACTTATAGTATATAGTTTTTGGTAAACATCCTTCATATTCTACTATATAAAGTAGTAATTCTGTATTTCTTTTACCAAGTAAAAATAAACAAAACCAAATTACACAAGAAATACATCACAGACATCACATTTCTACAAGTAATAATTGTATTAGTTTAAAAGTGTACTGTGTAACTTTTATGGTTGTGGGTCCATCACCTGCTTGTTTCTATGGATACATCATTGCTTTGCCTGGAATATTCCATAGTATGACATTAAACAGCTCTGCCTTACATGTATTCAATTACAGGTGGTTTTATAGTTCAGAAATACCTAGAAAAACAGACGTTCTGACTGCGAGCGGGGTTGCCTCTTCACAGATCTGACTTGTAACTTGGTCTGGTTTGGTCTCGATGACGATGCAAGGTATAATACCATACTGTGAAACATTCCAGACAAAGCAACAATCCTACTCTTCTGCACACAGTGAAGTACTTTCAGCGCGTTTGGCACAGACTGTCCCAAAGTTTGTACTTTTGTAGTTGCAGTTATGTCTAAACCAAAGCTCATCGTGTGGACTCTAGAAAGCACACACACTCACATGCATGCGCAATACCAAACCAAACCAAACGAAAAAGGACAAAACATACTTTCTATCTCTTTTGAAAACCCACAAAGAAGCCATCAGCGCTGCAGCTTTCTTTGATCATCCCCGGTCTTTTGTCGGCGTCGGCCTCTAATGTGGGGGGACAGTCATTACCACCGGACCCATCCGCCGCCGAGAGACCACATGTGCGCCTAATGGTCGGCCATCTTTGATCTGCCACCCCCTCTTCCTCCTAAATGTGACCACTTTTCAGGAGAGCAGCTGGGGTTACGAGCACTCTCATTTGTCCTCTTTCCTCTCCCCATCTGGCCCTCTCTCTGAGTCGGACTGTGAGATTTCTTTGTAACCAAGATATGTATGTACCCATCCGTGCCCTGTGTCAGCTGTTACAGTGGTCTAGGTTTGTTAAAAGTATTGAAAAACTGATACTAGTCTATTCTCAAACTAGTATCGAAAGCAGATACGCATTTGAGCAGGTGTCAATATTAAAAAGTTACATTCACGAGGCAGAAATGAAACTTTCTTGAGTAGTTTTAGAATGATGTTGAGCTGTATCAGAACAAGTATAAGAGCACATAGACTAGTATACGCCCATGGACCACTGTGGAACTTACAGGACCACTGAGGGAGTACACACATATAAGACCACATGGTGATATAAAAGAAGGTACTATTACTATCACACAGTGGAACAGAGTGTTTTCTGTTTGAGAGAATAACTCAAAGTTACATTCAGGATTTGTGTGTTAAACATGTGTGAATGAAGCAAAACACAACTCCAAGTCCAGGTATAGTTTTGATGAAGAAACAACCTTATAAAAGATCAGATTTTTTATGATCATATCAGAATCAGTATTTAGTATCAGGTCTGTTCATTCTCTGTGGCGTGGCAGTACAGAGTGAAAGATGGGAGTGATAAGGCAGAGTCTGAGCTGTAGGTTTTGGAGTGGGCCATTAGAAAAAGAAGGAAGAGATGTGTATTGTTGGAGCGTCTTTGTTGACACTGTGTAACCAATGGCACCGAAATGAATCCTACTTTTATCATTTAGAGACCTCCCAGACTTCTAATGTACTTTGTTGAACTGAGAGAGAGTTTGGAAAGAACACAAAGTACTCGTCTGCTGCTATATCTGGTACTGCTGAAACTTTTCAGAAGCCAGAGTTGATCAGTTAGGACAGTGTAAGTCATATCTTGTTCATAATTATACAGTTAACTTTTTTTTTTTTTAAGTTGCCACATGCCAGGAGTGTTACTGCTTTGTCTGTAATGTTCCACAGTATGGCATTAAATGCAGCTGCAGCTGTCTCTATTAGGGCTGAATGAATTGGGAAAAAAATACTGGGAAAAAAAAATGAAATTTTTTTTCAGATTTTTCAATAGTAGGATTACAGATTGAGCAATGTTTTTATTTTTTATTTTTAATTTTTTTTTTAACCCAAATTATGTAATTTAAATTGGCTAAAAACTCAAAAAAACAAAACAAAACACAAATCTAATTGAGTTTTATACAGATTCTATATGTACCAGATTGGTCAAAGGCGTCTGTTAGGAATTTAACGCTGATAGCCGATATATCAGCCAAGCGATATGGCAACCAATCTCTAATTAGGATTCTGTTCACATTTTTCTTTCATCTGGAAATATTGGCCAAAAGACTATTCAAACTGACAAACTAACACATGTACTCTCTAACAGTTTTAGCAGTTTTTATGCAATATAAGATTAGGCATTTTGTTGTTTCTGTTGAAATTTATTGTGCTTCAAAAACTGGAGCCATGTGATTTGCCAGTTGTGCCCATTCAAGTTGATTTTGATTAATCTTGTCTTAGTCTTCATGAAGAAAAGCAGGTGACGCCATCAGCCCAAGTTACAGGTCACATATGTGAAGTGGCTAACATGAATGCAATACATGTATTTCATGGTATTTGAAGGGCAAATTAGGCCACTCTATGAACACAATCTCTATGATAGATTACACATTTCAGTATTAGTGGATTTTCTGTTTGAGCTACAATGGAGGAAATAAGTATTTGATCCCTTGCTGATTTTGTAGGTCTGCCCACTGACACAGAAATGAACAGTCTATAATTTTAATGTTAGGTTTATTTTAACATTGAGAGATAGAATATCAATAAAATGATTTGCATTTCAGTGTGTGAAAATAAGTAAAATAAGTATTTGAACTCTCTACCCAAAAAAGACTTGTTTGCAGCACAAAGGTCAGACTTTTCTTGTAGTTGATGACCAGGTTTGTGCACATATCAGAAGGAATTTTGGTCCACTCTTCTTTGCAGATAATCTCTAAATCATTAAGGTTTCATGGCTGTCACTTGGCAACTCGGAGCTTCATCTCCCTCCGTAGGTTTTCTATAGGGTTGAGGTCCGGAGACTGGCTGGGCCACTCCATGACCTTAACGTGCTTCTTCTTGAGCCACTCCTTCGTTGCCTTGGCTGTTTGTTTTGGGTCATTGTTGTGTTGGAAGACCAGGTGGACCTGGCGGAGGGAAGGAGGCTGTCACTCAGGTACATCGCTCCGTCCATCCTCCCATTAACGTGGTGAAGTTGTCCTGTGCCCTTGGCAGAAAAACACCCCCAAAGCAAAATGTTTCCACCTCCGTGCTTGACGGTGGGGATGGTGTTCTTGGGGTCATAGGCAGCATTTCTCTTCCTCCAAACACGGTGAGTTGAGTTAATGCCAAAGAGCTTGATTTTGATCTCATCTGACCACAGCACCTTCTCCTAATCGCTCTCTAAATCATTCAGGTGTTCACTGGCAAACTTCAGGCGGCCTGCACATGTGCCTTCTTAAGCAGGGCGACCTTGCGAGCACTGCAGGATTTTAATCCATTGCGGCATAAAGTGTTGCCAATGGTTTTCTTAGCGTCTGTGGTCCCAGCTGCCTTGAGATCATTGACTAGCTCCTCCCGTGTGGTTCTAGGCTGATTTCTCACTGTTCTCATGATCAATAAAACCCCACGAGGTGAGATCTTTGTGTGGAGCCCCAGACCAAGGTCGATTGATGGTCATTTTGTATTTCTTAAATATTTGGACAATTGCACCAACAGTTGTCTCCTTAACACCAGCTTCTTACTTATGGTTTTGTAGCCCATTCCAGCCTTGTGCAGGTCTACAGTCTTGTCCCTGACATCCTTTGACAGCTCTTTGGTCTTTCCCATGTTGGAGAGTTTGGAGTCTGATGGATTTTGACTGATTCTGTGGACAAGGGTCTTTTATACAGGTGACTAGTTAAAACAGGAGACTAATTCAGGTGACGAGTTCATTAGGAGTGTTTAAGTGGTCTGTGGGAGCCAGTACTTAATGGTTGGTAGGGGATCAAATACTTATTTCACACAATTAAATGCAAATCAATTAATATATTTTTTATGATGTGATTTTCTGGATTTTCTTTGTGATATTCTCTTCTCTCAATGTTACAATAAACCTACCATTATTTATTATTGAACCCTCAGTTGCATATACACAAGTTTGGGGTTTTTGTTTGGTAACACCCAATAGTTTTACCCACAGGTGTCAGAATCACTGTATGTCTGGTAGGTATTTATACACTTTGGAACACACATAAAAATGTTTTTTCAATCAATCAATCAATCAATCAGTCACACTTTATTTATAAAGAGCTTTTCATACAAAAATGTAACACAAAGTGCTTTACAGTGATTAAAAACAACCCCACATTTCCTATCCACCCACCCACCCACCCACCTACCCAGTCCCCACAGCTGCCCGACCCCACACAACCAAACAGTAACACACACACACACACACACACACACACACACACACACACACACACACACACACACACACACACACACACATATGCACACACGCTCACACACACACTAACATGCTAAAATACATAAAACTACACATAGTAAAATGTGAGGCTGAATACAGGCGAACCAGTTGAGAAAGCACCACCAGAGGAGCCGTCTACACCAGGAGCAGAGAGCCGTCCTCCGCCGCCAGGAACCGCCACAGGGGCCAGGAGAGATGAGGCCCAAGCACCATCCCTCCACCAGGACACAGGGCCCAGGGGAGAGAAGAGGCCCAAGCACCATCCCTCCACCAGGACACAGGGCCCAGGGGAGAGAAGAGGCCCAAGCACCATCCCTCCACCCGGAGTCCAAGGGACAGACCTCGGCAGCCGCAGCCGACCACTGCTCCCGGTGCAGAGGGCTCCTACAGAGGAAACACTGGAAATCCTAAAAATGATAAACATTCTGTCTGTGAGATTGGATATGAATCATTTGTGAACAGCACCGGAGAGGCTGAGGTGTTTTAGGCGAGTTAAAAGAATAGTGTGGTACACTGTGTCAAAGACAGTGCTCAGATACAGTAGAATCAACACAGTCACCTTTTGTAAATCACATTTTATTCATTTCAAAAAAATAATTTAAAATCTTTGCCAGGCAGTCTCGGTGCTGTGGTTCACCCTTAAACTAGATTGAAATTTTTCCAAAATGTTGTGCTCATCTAAAAAAATCATTTAGTTGGATAAAAATAAGTTTTTCTAAAATTTTGCTTAAAAATGGTAAGTTAGACACTGGTTGGTAGTTGTTAAAATCATTAAAATCTAAATTGCTCTTCAGCAGGGGCCTCACAACCGCCGCTTTGAAGGCAGTGGGAAAGACCCCTGTTTGAAGAGAACAATTCATCATGATTAAAAGCACATTCCTAAAAGATCCATAAAATGACTTAAAAAATGTGGTGGGAACTGGATCTAAAAGACACGTGGTGGGCCTCACTGAGGAGAAAACTTTGTCAAGCATCTCGGCATTAACCAGGACAAAATTGTCCAGTGTTTCCTCTGGTCCAGACAAACACTCAGATGTGTTAAAAACAGAGCGATGAAAGATAAAAAGATGTTCAAAACTTGTAAAATTGCTCAATAAAATAGGTTTGGTGGCCAGAGTGTTTGTACGTATAGAAGCAGTGCCACCTCCCCTTCTACCATTTCTAGTTGAAAAAGCAAAGTTAAAAGTGGGTGGTGAGGCCTCTGTGAGAACAACTGGTGCGTCTCCATCCAACCATGTTTCAGTTAAAAAGAAACAGTCTAGTTTGTGGTCTAAAATCAGGTCGTTAACAATAAAAGACTTGTTCAGCAGAGAGCGGACATTTAAAAGGGCCATTTTTAAAGTTAGCGGGGACTGAGTAACTACAGGAATTTGTGGTGAATGTGCTTTTGGAAGAGATCTGAGATTATTGATGCTGGCAGTAAATTTATGGAAAGATTTATGCTTATGCCACTCTCTGCTGCTCACGGGAATTAACTGTGCTTGATTATTTTGTCATGCTTCTTCAAGAGTGAGTTCGATATTGTATGAGAGGAGACGGGATCCGAGGATGTTGGGGTGTAGGCGGTCCTTTTTAAAAAGTTCAGGTCTCTTAAAAAAATGTGATAAAATTGTCCATGTAGGGGATTTTTTTTGTGTCTACAGTATCTTTTGAGCCATATGTGCAATGCTCTTAAACAGCTGAACTTCTCATCTCCAAAACGAGGTGGTGCAAAAGGTCCAGAGATGGCACGCTGTTTGTCTGAAATGTGGATTGTAGTGATGAGGAGTTTGAAGTTGTCTTTGAGTGTTTCTGACTGCTACAATTTAAGATTGTTCCAACATGAATAACTACAGCTGACACTGTGGGATGATCATACAAGGTGGTAGGGGCGGAGTCTATGATGTCCTTCACGAGAGCACCTGGGTGACAGGAGGTGTGGCCTTTGTTTACCTTCACGTGCCGGACCATGGAAGAGCCAAGAATTAACACGGACGGCTCTGGCCTGGACGCCGGGGCCGAGGGCACCGCAGAGACGCAGAGCCAGGCTCCACGAGGCAGCATAGTCAGGAGCGGGACCATCTCCTTGCTCACATCAAGCGCTCGGGGTCGAGGAGGGAACGGAGGCCCCTCTCTGCTCACGTGAAGTGGACAGACCTGGCATGTGCTAGGCGGAATCTCCAAGCGCTGCAGAAAAGCTGCTCTATTCCTTATGAAAATGTATATAGCATATCAAAACACAATATAAAATGTATATTTTTTATATAAAATACAGTCAAAACAAGTGTTATGGGTCAAAATAAATATATATTTACAAATTTCTCACACTGCAAACTAAAAATGCGTAAACAGGGCCTTCAGTGACCCACAAACCTCACTTTGATTGTCAAATGTCAATCAGAAGATAACTTTTGCGTTTTGTATTGGGCAACACAGTTATCGCTGCCTGAACTATATTCTGCCAGATATCAACAGTAAACAAAGTTTGATCCAACTCTCTACAGGAACGTGCCAGAGCACGCCTCACCCACACGCACAGATGAGATACTGATACTGTATGTGCACATCTTATATTTTACCTACAATAACGTAAATTGCAGAACAAAACAACGCTCTCAATTGATAGACAAATAATAATGTCTAATCCATAAAGCTAAACACAAACGTGCCAGGGCGCATGGTGCACACTGGACACTAATGATTACACATGATTATATTTTACCTACAAGTATGTCAATAGCAGAATAAACCACGCTTACCAATTGAGAACAGCATCCGATTCATCAAAAAAACAAGGTCTTCTACCCCCGAGTCCATCTTCACTCTTTCCTCAAACTGCTGCAGGTCCGAGATGTGGCTGGCACAGTTTGTACTGACCATATAGATCCATGGTACAGATATCCAAAGTGTCCTCTATTGCGTACTTCCTCTGTTCTGTCCGTTTTGTCTCAAAGCTGCACTCAAAACTGTTGCAAAACAGCAATGCGTAAAATATGCACGTTTTATGCACGTGGTCCCTGTATCCTTGGCGCTCGCTCCACGCTCCGTGTTTACGGAAAACCAGGCCAACCTGTTCAGCCGCTCATTAGTTGTAAGGGGAAAGCATCACTAAGCGTGTGCAATGTCACTGGTAGATTCTACACGGGGGGAAAATGGGGCGGAAACTTTCAACGATATGCAGCGGCGGTCATTGGCTCTGTGAGGCTTCAGTAATCCACAAACCCCACCTCACTGGCCAAACTAAGTATCAGTCAGATGCTAATGCTTGCGTCTAGCATCGAGCAGCGTTGCCGAAGTTTATTATCCCTGAAATCGCCAAAAGAAATGCAAAAAAGTGACAACATACCGAGATGGAGGATCTAACTTATTTTGTGGATGTATTTTCTTTAGTGGATTATAGTCTGTGGACCTGTACGGACCGAATGAGAGCAACTTTCTGGGGATATGTTGATGTTTGACAGAACCAGAACCCTCAAAGGTATGAAAAGTATAGAAATCTGTAAAACGGCTCTCCTGTCAGCGCTGTGGTGGTTACTGCGTTAAAAGACAAGAGTCGTAGCTTTCATTTGGTGTGTAAATTGTTTGTGTGGGTGACGGAGAAGCTTGTGCACATTGCTGTAGTGTGGTAAAGTAAGGGCCAGGGTCGTCAGCTTCTTATGAGGTTAAAATTATAGACTGTTCATTTCTTTGTCAGTGGGCAAACCTACAAAATCAGCTTACTTATTTACACTGTATACTTTGTGACAGTGACATCACACTGGGGGTGTTCATGTATCTCTAAGACGGAATAGCAAAAGGAGAAATTTAATTTGTCAACTGTCCAGTTGACAAATTAAATTTCTTCTTTTTGCTATGGATTCTACCTGGACGACTGAGGGATTCTACACACATCTAAGACGGAATGGTCAGCTGTAATTTTATGTATGAGAGAGCATAAATCAGCTGTTGTAGTTGCAGCTAAATCAGCTCTTTCTGGTCAGATTGTCTCAAAATAAAGATCAAACTGAGTCAAACTTGAGTAACAGAGCTTCTAACAGTGTAGTGTTTTCAGTTAGCATCACACCCCCAGGGAATCAGCTGCAAAGTATAATTTTTGTCCCCTACACAACATCAACATCAAAGTCTAGAATGTTGTAAATACAGCAACTGCAAGAACAGAACAACCCCGTTAATAGAAGGTCATAAACCAAAATCCAATGTGTCTGGTTTTGTACCATAATCAATATTTGACCAAACCCATTGACCGCATGCTCCATAAAATAACATATCACTGTTGTCGTCCTATGTTTTCTTATGAGCCGTGTAGCTTCCGCCACAGGTCTCCAGCCCGGGGAGCAGGCCAGTTTAGATTACATGGTCTCAAAAGGTCAATGCTCCTGTGTGCGGAACCCAAACGCCCCTCCCCTCCAAGGGTGAGTGGAGATAGGATATGATGGAAGAAACCTGGGGTCATGTATTTCAACCAGGCTTATATGTGACAGGGCGAGAGAGGACGGGAGACACAGAGAAACACAGAGAAAGAAAGAAAGAAAGAAGGAGAGAGAAAACGAGGTATGACACTGACAACTGAAAGAACACGTTATGCTTTTCTGTGGCTTTAGATTCATTTTAATCATGCTTTTGCTCACCTATGGATTAGTATTTCACATTTTCTAACTTAAAATAATCTCTCCATTTGGAAAGCGCACTTTATAAACCACACTTTGGTTTCCTATTAGGTATTTATGTGTTGGAGCTTCCTCTGCTGTCAGCAACGGGAATGAACATGAATTATGAATCATAAAATTATTAAAGGAAGTTAGGATTTCACCTGTGACACAACAATCTGGGGAAACATGCAAACTGAGTATTTATGAGTGTTCAGAGAAGACGCCTTTTTGGGTTGGAATAGTGCCTGTGAGAGATTAAGAAATTCCTCAAAAATGCATGGATCTAAAACCTCTTCAAGCATGTTAGGCTGAAGGACATCTGTTGGCTCATTTGGGCTCTTTGCCTTTGGCTTCTGCTCAAACCTCAGTGCTGTGAGGTGATTGGTGTACTCGCTCAGTTAACTGTAGAGTGGGCGTACTCCAAGATGGATTCTCGTGAGTTTGTGAATATTGTGAGAATCCATCTTGCTGTGCAAGGTTACAGTATAACATGGTTAAAAGCTGAAAACATGTGTCCTTTAATATGAGCAGAGGCGGTGTGCTAGCACATGTTGGGGAGATGCTTGTGTACTTGTGAGGCCTGTGAGGGTCCTCTGTGAGGGTCCTCTGTGGGTGAGGTAGAGGTTGAACTATGGGATGCTTTCTGAATACTAATGCCATGTCAGAGGCTCCTGTGCAAAGCAGGAGGCGCTAAATCATGTGTCATCCACTAATGGAAAAAACACAGGAACACAGCTGTTGGGGACACGTCTGTGTGGGACTGGTCCTGCACGTTCACATTTGTCCATACAACTGTCTCCTGTATAATCAATTTCTTTTCATTTGCTCAAGCTTAATATGGCTGTAAAGGTCAAATGGGCTTAAAGGGCCTGTACCTGTTTTTTACCATGTATTTGAGCAAATAGATACTATGTTGTTATTGAGGACAAATAGGTGTCTGCATCTAATTGGAAAGCATTTTATTGTCTGATAATCAGGAATTGCACTGTTGGCATGCTAGTTGTCACTTGCGTTAACTCCATGCAAAGCTCTTAGAAACTCATTATGATCTATGATCTATGTTATAATGTTGTTTCCTCATCAAAAACAGACCAGGAGTTGTGTTTTGTTTGATTCCCACATGTTTAACACAAAAACCCTGCATATTTAGGCTGAGCTCTTCTTTAGAATGGAAAATACTGTATATATATATATATATATATATATATATATATATATATATATATATATATATATATATATATATATATATATATATTAAAAGCAAAATACAATAATTCTTTCAGAGTAAATTGGTATTGCAAACTGGTACACTTCTTTTCTTAACTATTTTGAATGAATGATGAGTTTATAAGTGCCAAAAGTGGAATTTAACATTGTGGTTAACAACTAGCATGCTAATTGTGCACTTCCTGCTTCTCAGAAAGTAAACACTTTATATTTAGATGCAGAACTTATTTTGATCTCAAGTAGAGGTCGACCGATATGGGAAATTTTACCCCAAGCCCTTGTTACCATAAACCTATAAGAGATCTGTGTAGTTATGTTGTGTGCAGTTAACTTTTCTTATTAAAGTGTTTTAATATAAAGCTTTGTGTGTAATTTTAGGCAGCAGATCGACCAAAACAAAACACTGGCCGCTGCTGGAGATTTAAGACTAATATCTGATGAGTTTAACAGTCCAAATATTGGCCCGATATATCGGTCTATCTCCAGTCTTAAGACCTGCGTATACAATATATGTGTACTGGGTTAAGACAAATTTGGGTCCCTAATGGAATTTATTTATTTATTAAAAAGTAATTGTTCATGTAGTTCAAGTCCAAAGGTTTATGTATAAAATGAATATTAAAAAATCTCTCTGGCAGGTTAACTTAAAATTCTGTGCTCAAGTCAAAGTAATGTTAAATCAAGCGTCAAATCCAACAGTAATGGAAAATACAAAGCTCTAGTTGGTCTCTTCCTTTTTTTTCCTCCAGATGATCAGTTCCCTTCAGCTTTCCCATTTCCCCAGTGTTTGATTCTGCTTGAGTGTCCACAGCCCCGCAGCTCTAAGCCAACATATTAACTTTACTTAATATTCCACTGTGAAAGTAAAAGTGTCTTCGGTGATGCACAGAAAGGTCAGGAGGAGCTTAGTGGTCTTCTCACGGTGCATACACATTATAGAGTGTTTTGTCATCCCTCAGGTACTTTTGAAAGTATTTTCTTTGCAGAGTGTAGCTGTGAAACTGAAATACAACAATACAGCGGTGTGGAAACGTAGACTTTTTAGCATTTAAAGGCGCTATACCTAATAAGAAAAAAAATACATATAATAACCGAACTCAGTCTTCTTAAAGGTGCATTGTGTAACTTTTCTGATGGAGGGTCCATCATATGCTTTTCTCCATGTTATTGCTTTGTCTGGAATGTTTCACTGTATGGCATTAAACCTTCTATCATCATGGAGACCAAACCAGACCAAGTTACAAGTCAGATCTGTGGAGAGGCAGCCCTCACTCACAGTCAGAATGCTTGTTTTTCTAGGTATTTTTGAGCTATAAAACTACCTGTGATAATGCCATACTGGGGAACATTCCAGGCAGTGCAAAGACGTATCCATAGAAACAAGCAGGTGACAGATCCCCAACCAAAAAGTGACATATATTATATACTAGGGTTGTTCCGATGGACGATGACATCGTCCATCGTCATTTATGACCAACCATCGCGATGGATAGTAAGCATCGCGATGCCACGTGCATGAGTGAAATAAAGAACTGCGCTGCACACGTACAACCTGCACACGTATAATCTCTGAAAAGTTTAACATGAACCATCTCCAACGCGACAGAAGCACAGAACAGACTCACCATAGGCAGAACATCCCTCAGTCACAGAAAGAACACGCATATTCCACTGAGTCCTGCCCTTTAGTCCGACAGAAGCTGACCACATCAGCGGCACAAGGAGCGAGCTGTTTTTTCAGCGCTTCTAGTTTATGCAAATTAGCCATGTGGTTTTAAGTTTCGCTTCTGTATAACGTAAACAAATGTGCGCAAAGCTGCATTAAACACATTATTATTTGAGTCCTCCTCTAGGAAATAAAAAGCCAAACTTAAATTATCCACCCGCAGCGAACCAAAAATGCGTCTGCTTCTGTGTTCTGTCATCATTTTATCGCGTGTACCGCGTGTACCAGTCTCATCAGCCGTGAAAGCAAATGAATCTGCCCACGTAGCATTAAGCGTTCTGTTTTCTTCAGAAACTTTTCTTTTCTTGGATTTATCATCATTGGGCTGAAAATCATCCTGCTGATGTAGGTGCCGGTCAGTCCGGGCTGCCAGTGTGTGCGGGTGACGCACATCGGCGGCTTTGATGCATGTTTTGAGCAACAAAAATATTAAAAACGTTTTATTTAAATGTTATAAGATTACCATTATCTACAATTTTAGATTTACATTTAAAAACAAACAAACTAAAATAAAAATACAATGTAATTAAATACTCATTATTATTTTCCAAAGTCACAGGGAGCCACGACAGAACGATGAAAGAGCCACATGCGGAGCCGCGGGTTGCCGACACCTGCTATATCATCGTCCATCGCGATGTTTCACTGTAAACATCGTCATCTGCCAATTAAGGAGACATCGCCCAACCCTATTATATACATTAATATAATTATGCCTTATTTCACACCAGTTACACACCATCACTTATTCATTGTGATGAGTTTATATCATAGATTTTATATTTAAATGGACATAGCTAACCTGCTAGCTGCCGCATTCCAGATAGGAAGTGAGCATGGGAGCACTTCCAGCTCCATCAACTCTGGCTCCAATTCACTTGTATTGAAACAATGTCACCTCTCTCTTTGTAACTGCTGCTGTCAGGCTCCTCATTTTGGCCGTAAATATTCATATTAACTTGCTCTATATGTTCCTGGTGTTCCTATTCCTAATATGAAACTCAGCCCGACGTTGTAAAGTGAACAAAAACTAGCATGCTAATACATGCTTTCTAATTATCTGGCAGTAAAATGCTTTATAATTAGTTAGACAGTGCACAGCAAACTTATTTCAACCTCAAGAGCTACTTACACAAAACTAGTAAATCTGAACTGAGGCAAGACAAATTTTGCTCAAATACACAGTAAAAAATAAAGTACAAGACGAGCAGTGAGTCACGGTGCTCCTGTTCATTTGTCAGTTAATTATCTGACCTAATTTTCAGATTAAAGCCATACTGTAGTATGTGACTTTTTTCTGAAAACATACTGTAACTAAAATTATATCTGTTTTTCATTATGGATATTTTTGTGGCACTGAAAAACATAGTCAAAGAAGCTCCGATTGGGCTTGCATTTCCACAAACCTGAGCGTCTGTTGCCATGGAAATGTTGTTTCTTTGGCTATAATATTGGACTTTTTTAATAGTGAATAATAGTGGACTTTTTTCCTCCAGAAAGTTGCATAATATCACTTTAAAGGTCAAAGGCACTGTTGTAATAATTATGATCTGTATATGTAGCAGCCCACTGTTCGATATATTATAGACACTGCTCACAAGTTATCGAACAAATGATCCCAAATATCGAAAAAAGTTAGAAGGAAGTATAGTGTTGATAATTCGATTGCACAGTGAATGCCCCAGCCTGTTCCGTTCCCTGATGGAGAGTGTGCGCTAAACGCATCTTGACAGCTCGGAGAAGTGCCCTATACATTATGCACTTGTAATGTAATATAATGGATGTGGAGTAAAAAGGCAGATCTTATTGCTGTGCCTCATGATAATAAAAAGTCAAGAAAGAAGGAGGAAGTACTTGGGCCATGTTGCGTAATCTGTCATCCCCCACTTCAGCACTAGAAAAACAGATTCCAGGCACTGTACAAGTATACAACAGAACTGGCTCATTTTTAACGGTTTCCAGTGGTTCTAACTTATTCCTCACTTATCTTATGCTTTTCGGGCATTCTATAATTACTCGCCTCAATGAGTTTATAAGTGCTTTTCTGGACACTCAAAGATGCTGAGATGAAACAATAAGAAACCGTATAAGATGGCGGTGGAAATCATGGGAGGTGTGCCAGATTGAGCACTTGAGTTTTTAGTAGTGATTTGAAGCACTGTAATGAGTCCTAGTTCCTGATGGATTGTGGGAGTGACAAAGGCTAGCATGCTAACCGTGCACGTCCTGATTCTCTGACGATAAACCACTTTCCGATTAGATGCAGACGGCACGCAGCAGACTCAACTCTGACCTCGAGAGCTGCTTATACAGTACATCAAGTCAAACCTCTCTCGCCTTCGCTTATTGATTCCGCAGTGATCTGTGATGCTTTTCAGTCCGTTTTTCAGTTTTTTCGGACCATGTGTGCCCCTGATTGGCCAATCCACTTGTCAATCACACCCATCTGAACTCGGGAAGATGCGAGAGGGATCAGACTTCCACAAACTGCTTTCACCGTAGTGTTACAAAAGTTGACATAGTTCTACACTAAAGACAAGCCCAACCCCTTTTCCTAACCTTAACCATTACAGATCTGTACCTATTCCTATCCAGACAGATAGAAACGGCCTATGGCAACATTCACGTACAAAATACTAAAATGTTATTTGTATTTACACCATTGTAGACTACATGATAACAATTAAACACGTGTTATGTTTGGGACAGTGTGTTTCAAACTCCTTATTTCCCTATGCAAGAAGAGTAGAGCAGAGATAACACAAAGTCAATGTCAAATTAGGACATTTTTAGAAATGTATTGGGGATTAAATGTACAATATTTGATGTGCTAATTAGAGATGTCGGTGCCGATACTGAAAACTTTGCTGGCTTGGGTATCGGTATTGAGTATTGGGGATCCTGGTTGGGCTTTATTTGGATTATAAGACTATTTACAGACTGATTTTGGCCTGGAATGTCTCATAATGTTTGAACTTTTTTTTTTCATACAAAGCTGTTCGCTAGTGATTTGAAGGATAAATAACAGTTACAGAACACTATTGGATCTCATTTGTAATAAGTTAACTGTGTTTTAAAGAAATAAGTTTCATTTTCCATCCCTACACTGGTATCGGTTAATATCAGGTATCGGTATACGCTTAAAGTCAAATTATCGTCATTGGTATCGGAGCTGGAAAAGCTGGATCGGTGCATCCCAAGTGCTAATACGTGGAAAAATTGAAATGAGCTTTTACGAATATTTAATAGTGAACTAAGGCAAACTAAGGCTAAAAATAAAATAAAAACTCTTATTAATTTGCTTATAAAAAGTAAACTAATGAAAATGGCGGGCGACATGTGGGTGGAGGTGCATCTTGGTGGAGGTCTGTGGGGTAGGCACCATTGTCCAGACTCACATCTTTGTAAAGTATTTGAGAAGTGTGTGTTATGGACCCCAGGCAGACGATAAATTCTGTACTGAAACAAATAAAAGTATAGTTACACAAATGTTCTAAAGCATACTTCGTGACTGCTGTCTGAAGTTCATCATCTCAATGGTTGCATGGAAACTGCAAACCGTGAAGACGATGTGATAAGACACAGCCAGAAAAGGAATGGCGCTAATTGCCATATGTGTGTGTTCTTATTGTGAATGAACTGTCAAACTGTTAAAGTCACCCTCTCACATTTCTCAAACTATAATAAGAGAAATAGAATGGGAATTAAAGAGCCCGTATTGTGTTATTTTCTGCTCTGTATTATAAGGTTGTTTTCTTATCCAAAATATATCCAGTGTTGTGTTTTGTTTCATACACACATGTTTAATACACAAAACCCTGCATATTTCTACTCTTAAACAGACAACATTCCACCTTGTGATGTCATGTGCTAATACAGGAAGTGCTCCACTGTTTTTTTAAACTCCATACACCTTCACTAGAAACATTAGGATGAGTTCAGCCCTGGAATTTCCAGTCTCTATGGAACAAAAAGTAACTGGGAACTGTTAAATTGAAAACTATGACGTCACAAGGTGGAACAGAGCATTTTGAGCTTTGGAGATGTAGATAGACTATTAGTCTACACTTGATTAAGGTTAATCAAGTGTGTGAATGAAACAAAACACCACTCCAGGTATGTTTTTGAGGAGGTCACAACATTCTAACATGACTTAAAGCTCAAAAGAGTTAATTTGGTGTAATATAGGACCTTTAAGTAAGAAATGTTACAGTATTGTAATGAACTCCAGTTGCCATTATACTAAGCTATTTCTGGAGAGGTGACCCAGCTCTAGGTATTTAGTAGTAAGAACACATAGATAAGTTGAGCATACAGTATACAATATTTTGGTAGTTTTTGGGACAATAACAAGTTGGTAGTTTTCAGTTTGTTTCTTTCAAAAACTCCAGTAATTCAAGCCAAATATTTCATCTTTTGTGAAATGTAGATGAGTGAGACAGAAGCCTTCGCCACAGTGGACTTAAGCCAACTGAAAATATCCCAGTTTTGTTGGCTTGGTGATACAAAGTGTGTGTCATTTAGTTTGACCGGCCGCTTGGCTTGAGTGAAACGACTTCTTTAAAAGTTTGTGCAAAATTTTAAAAGCCCTGTTCCCAAATTTTCAGTGTAACTTCTATGGCTTTTATATACTGCTCATGCTTTCATTGTTTTTTTACTTGGATTATCCTGTTTTATTGTTATTGTGTCATTATCATAAAGTAGTTTCAATGTTATCATTCATCGCAGTATATCCCTGTAGAAATATATAGTGCTTCAGTATTATGTTTGCATACTAGTTGTTGTTACCTGTGACCGGCAAACTCCGCTCTGGTCTGAGAGTTGTGAAAAACGTTTATATGTTCATTGCTGTGAATAATTAGGATGCTCAAAATGCATAAGGTAAGTGAGGCATAACTTAAGATATTTTCAAAGTAATATATGTACCACTATATACTATACACTATTTATACTATAACAATTTGGTATAGTTGCAGCTGTGAGCTTTAAGCCATGTTAGAATGTTGTTACCTCCTCAAAAACATACCTGGAGTTGTGTTTTGTTTCATTCACACACTTGATTAACCATATATTATTAGTCTGTCTACATCTCCAAAGCTCAAAATGCTCTGTTCCACCTTGTGATGTCATAAAGCTGTAGTTTTCAAGTTAACAGCTCCTTTTGTTCAGTAGAAATTGGCAATTCCAGGGCTGAAATCATCCAAATGATTCTTGTGAAGGGGTATGGAGTTTAAAAACACAGTGGAGCACTTCCTGTATACAGAATGTGTGTGTTAAACATGTCTGAATGAAACAAAACACAACTCCAGGTATCTTTTTGATGAGGAAACAACATTATAACAGATCAGAAAAGCATAAAACGGGTCCTTTAAATGAACCAGTTCTGTTTTTCATGGTTTTAAGATCGTAAAATCAGGTACAGCAGTTTTAGGTGAGCGAAAACAACATCCCATAATAATCTCCCTGCTTATAGTCCGGGCATGGATACATACAGACAATACAGACTGTGAAATTATACAGTAGACTTTGACAAATCCTTGTATGCCACTGCAGTTGTGTGGGGCCCAAACTGGTGTGTTGTCTTAGCCTCCAGCAAAATGTATGTGGTGCGCTAAAAGCTTACGTAACAAACTCAACAAGGATGAACTTAGGCAGCGGTCAAAGTATTTCACTCGCTAAGACGAGCCAGAGAGAGTGGATTTTTGTCAAAGGAGAAGAAGCTAACGGTATTGATTTATGTGTACTGCAGCAGGATACAAGATGCATTAGGTTAATGTGGAAGAGGAGCTAAAGCCATGCCAAAACAACACCATCTGCTAAAATTTCCTGGATTGGGTGAATGCATTAGAGCTTCCAGTAGACTATATTTGACGATGGAAAGAATCAAAATTATACAGGTTGGACTTTAGATGTCTAGAGATTGTATTGGGTTAGAGGGATGTCAGAATTACACTGATTTGCATGGGTGGTGACATTTCTATGTGGTTTTAGCAAGTCAAAATGGGATACACAATGAAGACTATTTGTCAAAGTTGGTCTATGTTCATTTTTAAAGCTTTTTTCCTTGTATTTGCGCAAATTTGGCTTGCCCCAGTACAGATATTCAGTTGTGTTTTGCTTCGTTCGCACATGTCTAACACAAAATCCTGCATATTTAGTCATATTTAGTTCTTTTCTCAAACTAAAAACACTCTGTTCCACCTTGTGATGTCATGTGGCAATACAGGAAGTGCTCCACTGTATTTTTAAACTCCATACACCTTCACTAGAGTCATTTGGATGCTTTCAGTCACATTTTCTCTCTACTCTAACAAAATGTAAAGGTTGCTGTTAACTTGTAAACTACCATTTCATGACACCATAAGGTTAGGGTGACCAGATGTCCCTATTTACCCGAAACAGTCCCAGTTTTGAGCCTTGTGGCCCCTGTCCCTGTGGATTTATCCAAAACCATTGATTCGTCCCAGTTTTATACAAGAAATGTCCCTATTTTCGACCAATTTGACACCTGCCAACAGTAAAGAGAGGCATAAATTGTCTTTAGGTATAATTACGGAAAACACAAAGAAAATATGACTATACTGACTCGTATGGTAGTCGTGAATAAGTCATGAATGGGCCAAGTGCAGAACAATTTTCCTTAATTAGGCACTTGTTTTACAATTTTATTATTACCAACCAAAACCAGGGTTGTCCCAGTTTCTGATTTTGAAGATCTGGTCACCCTACATAAGGTGGAACAGCGCATTTTGAGCTTTGGAGATGCAGACAGATTAACAATGCAGGCTTACTCTAACATGTGGGAATGAAGGTATGTTTTTGATGAGGTAACAGCATTATAACATGTCTTAAAGCTAATTAATTTTGCACAATATAAGACCTTTAAATCATGCTGTGTTGAAAAGCACTGAACTAAAAAGAAAAAAAAAGAAAAACACGGGTTGGTAATCTTACATCATGTTTAGCCTTTACTTTGCTAACATCACACCTGGAGATCTTACACGCACCAGTGGATTACACATGAAAGAAAAAAAAAAAACAAAACACACGCACAACAACCTGAAACATACACAAAAGCCCTATACGAGCTCCGCTGTACTCCCATAGGCTACACAGGGGAGCAGGCGGGCGGTGCGCAGTGTGTGAAAAGTGCTCCTGACTGCATTATTCATACCGCTGGCTTTAGATACGAACGTGCGCCTGTAGAGATTTACTCATCCATTTGCATGACTCTGGTTGTGTTTGGTCGGAGCAAGAGGCAGGGCGCTAAGTGGGCCGAGCTCATGCCTAAAGAGGATTTCTGTGTCACTGGTCACAATGCATAGGTGTGTGCTTATAAGAGCAGAAGCAACGCGCTAAATGGTGATGAGTTTGTCTGTCGGATGTGTGCTTTGCTTTGTTTGACTGTAAAAATATTCTTATTAGTCATATGGAATTTGTAATAGTTATCTGGGCTATACAAACTAGAAAAGGTATTAAATGTTTATAATAAAGACAGAGACAGTACAAAATGTCAAAAAAGAGAAGAATAATACACCTTATTTGTAAATGTCTTTATTAGGGTGCATACTGTATAAAGAAGTGGACTAAGGGTGTGTAGGTTACCCATAGTGTTCTGCTCCAGTCAAATGAAGCGCACAGAGGCTAGCAGTTACAGGAGCAAATTTAGAGCCGAGTTCCATATTTGGAAGTCCGACTGCAAGTTTCATAGCTGGTTTAGCAGGGAGCTGAAGTGTAAGAATCAGGTAGAGCAGGTTATTTACAGAGAGAAAGGCAGCGTTTTTACAATACAAAGCCGATGGAGCCGGAAGTGCGCCCATGCTCGCTTCCTGTTTGTGTTTTAGCTATGTTCATCTATGTTTGGGTGATAAAAAGTGATGATGGAAAGTATCAGTGAACAATAGAAATAATTGTTTGCAGCCCTATTGTTGGCGGTACATCATAGCACTGTCTGTGTAAATATAGTAAACTTTTTATAGCACGTTATTTTAAAGGAGACAGATTCTGCAAAATAAAAGACAGTCTTCTAACAGCTCCCTCACCGTGTGTTTGTTCAGAGTTGGATTGGCGTTGATTTATACACAACTGAGTCATCCATCATGAGTACTTACTGTGAGCAGTGTCGCCTCTTCTCAGATCTAACCCATCCCTTTTTCCTGGTCGAATATCTCCATGGAGATATACATGTTTAATGCCATACCATGAAATATTCATGCAAAGTTTGAACATCTCCATGGAGACGAGCAGTGGAAGTTACAGAGAAGCATGTAGTAACCGATAAAGTAATAATTTTGGCCAACTTTTAAATGTAATAAGCCCATCATGTAATAACCGGTCGATATTCTGAGTCAGTGTATTTAGCAATAATGTGATACTGTTTATTTGGTCACATGGTTCAGTTGATTGACAAGTACAATTTTACACACAGCACTGGTTTGTAAAGCATGTACGCAAAAACATATCAATAGAGCTATGAAAATAAATACATAAAATGAAAGTAGAATTCTAATTAATCTAACCTCTAGTCAATAACTGTAATAAATGTGTATTCCAAAGCAAAGGGCATGCTATAGATTTCATATTCTTAAAACATATTACAGTTTTGCTAAATTAATCTATGCATGCTAGCCCAATTGAGTTATAAGCCCTTATAAACCCCACCTCACTCCCCTTCAAAAAATGACAAGCTGTTATAATGCAGTTATTTTGAAGTACTAAATTATTGGCTGCAGTTATTACATTATGACATTTTTCCCTTGTCGAGCCAATGTGATAATACCCACCCCATAAAGTAATAAAGTATTACATTATTGGCCGGTTTTTACGTTATGGCCTTATTACATTTAAAACTGGCCAAAAGTATTGCATTATTGACCTGTTATTACTTTATCAGTTGCGACACACCTTCAAACAGAAACTTTAAGTCCTCTCATTTTGTACTGACCAAAACCTCCAGCCCCAAATGAAGTCACCAATGACATTTGATGGAGAACTGTTTTTCCATCAGGTTATGTTGAACATGAGCAGTTTGGCGTACGTGCACTTTACAGCAAATCTATTTAACAGTGGCCACCTGCTCCGGTTGCGTACATTTTCCGTTCATGTTCCCCATAGACTTAGAAGAATTCAAATATTAACAGTTCAAAAGCATCACAGAGGCTAACCAAAAAGAGCATTAAAAGGTGCACTGTGCAACTTTTAAGGTGGAGGGTCTGCCATCTGTCTCCATGGTGATGTTATTGCATTGTCTGGGATGTTCTACAGTATGGCATTTAACAAATCTAGTATTTATTACTTTTCTCAAAACTACCCTTAAAAACATGCATTATTATTGCGAGCAGGTCCTCTTCACCACAGATCTGACCTATAACTTGGCTTTGTGATGTGGCCTGCTTTTCTCCATGGAGATCGTTAAATTAAATGCCATACAGTAGATCATTTCAGGAAAAAAAACAACACAGAGTCGAAGTGGTGGACCCTCCAGAAAAGCTACATTTGGCGAATAACGTTGTGGTTTATAAAGGTTAAGATCCAGACCACCTAGCTGATTAGCCCTGAGCAAGCTTTTAAACTTTTATGTTATTTATTTATTTATTTATTTATTTTTGAAAGTCTGTCTGAAAAATTAATGAGACATTTTGTTCTGGACCTGGATGGTGGACGGTCACTGTTGAGCTCCATTAGTTTCGGCATTTTGTGAGTTCTCTTCCAGCTTTAAAAGTTGTTCCAAAAGTTCCAAAAGATGTTTCAGAGAACTTACACTTGAACCCTAACGCAAGATATGAGTCTAGTGTAAGATATTCATAATTTGATCAGACACTGTGAAAATGCCACCGAGTTTTGAAATCAGTCAGTCTGTTTAACGAAGACGAGTAATCACGTTTAGCTAATTACACCAAATGAATAATGCAACGAAACTTTTCAGGCAACACATTTAATCCACTGATTAGTTTGGAAACTTCTAAATATCATTGTCGTCATTATTCTTGTGTACCACATTACTGCTGATGGGGTTATCTCGAGCATAGCCAACATACTCTGGGACTTAAATGGTGCATGACCTTGATAATGGCTTGTTAGCGACTGGGATGCTAACGTCTGTTACCATTCGTCAATCACTGGTGGAAGGTTAAAACAAAAGTAAAAGTACAATAGTTCAGTAAAATTTGTAGGGCTGCTTGTTTCTATATGGTTTTATAGCTCAAACATACCTAGAAAAACTGACATTCTGACTATGAGCGTGGTCGCCTCTCCACAGATCTGACCTGTAACTTGGTCTGGTTTGGTCACAATGAAGATAGAAAGGTTTAATGCCATACTGTGAAACTTTCCAGACAAAGCAATAACATCTCCATGGAGAAAACCATCTGATGGACCCTCCACCAGAAAAGTTACACAATGTACCTTTAAGTACATTTTACAGTGGATACCTTTTACGTTTACTTCACTACATTTGAGAACAGATATCTGTACTTTCTACTCCACTACATTTTAGATCTTGACTGAAAGTAAAAGTAAATGTAAAAAGTACTTTTCTTTATGGTATGAGACCTGCTGAAAAGATTTAGACTTATTTTTAGTACATTTAATTTGAGTTAACATCCCAACTTTGAGCAAACCAAACGCACAAAAAACAGCTAGAAAAATTAGCAAATCAATTAAATCACTTAAAATCTAAATTAAATCAGTTAAATCAGAGGGTCTCCTATGTGGGTGTAGGAGGAGAGAGGAGGAGAGGAGAGAGGAACAGAGGAGACAGGAGGAGAGGAGAGAGGAACAAAGGAGGAGAGGAGAGATTTTTTTTTTTTTTTTTTTAATCTATATATACTATTACTTTTCCAGGAGTTTTAAATCAAAGTCAGATCAATGTCTTTGGTTTCTGATAAATGTGATTATATTTCTTATTAGTTTTATTGTCAAATGAAGTCCTTTCCTGCTATCCCTGTACTTGTACAACAATACAAACTCCTCACTGTGAGCAAATACAGTTTTATTATTTTATCTGATGTCTGCCTCCTGAACCCTTCCTCTGTGGTTACCTTCCCTTGTCTCCGAGCTTTGGGACAAAAACTTAATATAGCTTGTTTGATTGACAGCTGGAAAATGAAGGATCGAGGAGAAGAATCAAGGAGAAGGAAGCGAGGAAAGAGAATTGAGAAGCGGCCCTTGTCATAGCACAGGAAGTTCATCATGTACTTCGAGTTGTTTATCAGCTGTACACGTAGGCCGCATCTCATTTCTGTTTCCTCGCTTCCTTCTCTTTGATTCCTCTCCTCAATTCTGCTGGGGGACAGAGGAGACAAAGCGAGGAGAGAGGATATAAACTCCTCACTGAGACCAAAAGTTTGATTATTTGATCTGATGTCTGCTCCTGAAGATTCCTTCAGGTTTATTCCTTCATTCTGTGGTTTTCTTTGGGACACTGAGGATAGGAATCAAGGAAAAGGCAGTGAGGACAGAGAACTGAAAAGTGGTCCTTGCCATGGCACAGTAAGTTGATCATGTACTTCCTGTTGTTTATCAGCTGTACACATACTCAGATGGGATCAGATCTTGCCCCTGTGCTGCTGTTCCAAACCTCACTCCTGACATGGACCATCACAAGACTCTGCTTTGTGTGTGTGTGTGTGTGTGTGTGTGTGTGTGTGTGTGTGTGTGTGTGTGTGTGATAATGGCTGCTCTCACTGTGGGGGATTAGTGAAGTGACAAATCGACCTGGGTTAATGGGATGGCCCCACTTCGGCCCCCTCAGCTCACTGACCCCTCTACTTCATTTAGAGGCTGTAGTTCACTTATTAAGGACGGGTCTACAATTACTATACTATACACTTTTTTCTGAATCATGAAAAAATAGTACTGTTGCCATAGCAACAAACAATCGCAAACAAAATTTCCTTTATCTCTCAAAATGTTGCCTAAAACAGGAAGCTAGAATGAATACGTTTTCGAGATTACATTTTCATCGTTCAGTTGCATTTTATCAGTCAAAATAACTCAACTCTAACAGGACATTGATACGCGTGTTCAATTTAGCTGTTTTAAACCGGATGCCCTTCCCTTCCATGCCCTTAGCTATGCCTGGTATAAAATGGAGTCTGAAATTGTGGCCCCGAGCCTTCAAGTATAAAGAATAACTGATGTCAGGGTAATGACTTTTTGATTGCCAATATGTAGTGGAATACAATGGAATGCAATGCAATATTTTGTGGAGGCTTAGAAAATTGTGAATATCCTACTTTTGCCTTTTAAATACCTTGGAAAAGCATTTGGTTCTGTTGTAATATGAAGAATTAAAATTAAAAATTCTTAATAACAGTTATTTCTTCATGCAGTCTGCACTGACAACACCAAAGGATCATGGTCTACGTAGTTCCCTCGTTTTTTAGCTACTGCTGCACCAAGTTTATTTAAGAAAGACATGAAAAACACCATAATTTAAGTAAAAAGACTTGTGATTCGATATTTTGTGAAACTTGACGATACAATTTCACAATATTTCGGTTATTGGTACATGCCTGGTTAGAATGCTACATGCGCAAGAAATACATTTGTAATTGTGAACATGTGAAACTGATTTATGTATTCTAATTTGCCGCATTTGCAGTTCTGCCAATAATCTACCTTTGATTACACATATCTTGTCATCATACCAAACCTGCTTTTCTGTGTCATTCTGGACATAGAAAAGCAGGTTTTGAGTCTGTTTTTGGCCACTGGAATGACTCCTATAGGTCCAGAATGCAGTGTGATTGTTTGTGTAGTTGTGTAGAGCATTACTTCATCATGTGTTGCTGGGCGGATCACAGGCCTCAGCGCGTGGGGGTTATTTTTAGAGCCTTAATCAAGTTAACATGTTCAGACTGACACGCTCAGTATGATATGCTCCAAAGTGAGAGAGAGTGCGCTGATTGCTTCATTTCAGCTCATCAGGCCATACAAAGCAAACAGGCCCATGTGGAAAAGCATATATACAGGCTTTAATGTGGGATTCAGGTCACACAGTTGTCTGTTTTATGGGCTTGAAATGATGGGTCTGGGGGGATTCTGGCTTTGAGCAAGAGTGAACAGTTCAGAATATAAAGAGGGTTAACAGTTCAGGCTATAACGTGGAAAGTTACAACAATAAAAAAGTCATTTTAATGTGTATTCATATGATCCCCTAAAATTCAATGCTAAGGCCTCCTACCAAGGGTCTATTTTTTAACTGACATGGACCAGTTTTCCCTTTTTGGACGTGGCATTCCTCAAGGTTCAGTTATAGGGCCTCTCTATTTTACACATGACATGGCAAAACATAAATTGATTAATTAAATAATGTTCAAATCAATTTCCTTAAAGGTGCATTATGTAACTTTTTTCTTTAGGGGCGTCACCTGCTTGTTTCTATGGATATACCATCAGCTCTGCCTGGAATGTTCCACAGTATGACATTAAACGGCTCTACCTTACATTTATTCAATTACACATGGATTTATAGCTCAAAAATACCTAGAAAAACAGACATTCTGACTGTGAGTGGGGTTCCCTCTCGACAGATCTGACCTGTAACTTGGTCTGGTTGGTCTACATTAAGATAGAAAGGTTTAATACCATACTGTGAAACACTCCAGACAAAGCAATAACATCTCCATGAAGAAAAGGATTGGATGGACCCTCTGCTAGAAAAGTTACACAATGCACCGTTAGCATAAATACAAATGGCTTTAACATAAATAAAACATAAATAAAACTGACAATTTACACTGAAGATAGTATGGTTTGTCTGAACTCAACACACATGCTTTTCCTGCTCATTTACCATTTGAAACATGGCTGTCATTAGACCTTCTCTGGTGAGGTCACTGTGACGTATATTTGGTGCTCACACACTCCGATTTCACCAACTCTATCAAAGGATCCCTCGGCCTGTCTCTTTATCACACCTTGTCAAAATAGCAGAAGTTGATAATGGCCACAGACAGGACTGTTTAGGTGTGGATTGGTTTTCACAACAGAGCTGTATGAGACTGTGAGCTGTTAATGAGATTGAGACAGCGGAATTTCGGATGACAGCGTATCCCGGCATTCTACTGTAGATTGTTCCGGTCACATCACCATTTCAACTCAAATAAAGAACATTTGGAAGCAATTATAATGTGATGGGAAAAAAGCAGTGGAGGCTGTACCATGGATCTTTATGCGTAGAGCAGTTCAGCCAGTCACGATCCAAGTGAGATGGAAACGCAGACAAAGAATTCCAAGGCACTCTTGACAGCGATAATTAAAGGTGCACTGTGTAACTTTTCTGGTGAAGATCCACCACCTGCTTGTCTCCAAGGAGGCATTACTGTTTTGCCTTGTTTATTCTACAGTATGGAAATAAACTTGGTAATCACAACTGAGACAGGTTAATGGTCAGATCTATGGAGAAGCAAGCTTGCACATGTAAGAAATCATATTTTTAAGGTATTTTTGAACTATAAAACATGTAATTGAACAAATGCAGTGGAGATATGTTTAATGTCCTACTGTGAAACATTCCAGGCAAAGAAATAACATCTCCATGGAGACTAGCAGGTAGGGGACCCACCATCTTAGAAGTTAAACAATGCACCTTCAAAGGCACATGATTTTTACTTAAGGAAGACATATCGTGCTTGTGTCTGCTGTGTAGTTATAATCTACGACACCCTTGGAGCATCTCAATATTCATCTAAAATTACTTAATAAAAGAAGCAAGTCCACTGATGTTTGCGCTAGAAAAATGTGGTGCCCAGCGGGAGCTCATGTCGCTGTAAACGTCATCACAACAAAGAGTCGGCAACTCCGATGGATAGCCACAGATCACACTAGCAAGTAGCAGGTTTATTTTCATTTGTACCAAAATGATTATGCGACCAGGCCAAATTGTATGTATATCACAGAGGCACAGTGATTAAAGATTCCTCAAACATCCATGAATCACTCCAAATACAACTTCCGAGAGGGTAAAAGAGAGGAGAAACAACGATAAGATGGTTCAAAGCTTTGAGAAGTTGATTTTGCAGAATAGATCTGCTTTAAACACATGTAAAACAGAACTAGATAATTTTAAACGGATTGAGATGGTCCATAGTTATTCCTCATTTACTTTTCACAACTCTTAGAGACCACAGTGGAGTTTTGCCGTGATGGTACAGCTAACAACAACTAGCATGCTAACACACACTTTCTGACAGCATGAAGCTAACTTAATTTGACTTCAAGTGCTGCTTTTACAATATTACGTAGTGCTGCAAGACACATGTTTCCATGTATCCATAAAAAAACATAAAGAATACAAATAGATAGGAAACTGGGCACTCCCTTGGAGATAGGATTAGGAGCTCGGAGTAGAGCCGCTGCTTCTCCACATCAAGAGGAGCCAGCTGAGGTGGCTCGGGCATCTGTTCCGGATGCCTCCTGGACGCTTCCTTCAGGAGGTGTTCCAGGCATGTCCCACCGGGAGGAGGCCCCAGGGAAGACCCAGGACACGCTGGAGGGACTATGTCTCTTGGTTGGCCTGGGAACACCTTGGGGTCCCCCCGGAGGAGCTGAAGGAAGTGTCCGGGGTGAGGGAAGTCTGGGAGTCCTTGCTTAGACTGTTGCCCCCGCGACCCGGCCCCGGATAAGCGGAAGAAAATGAATGGATGGATTCATTTAGAAAACTAAAACCGCCCATTGTGTCCTTGTTATCCTTTGAACGAGAAAGGTTAAAAATACAAGCTGCTCGTCCTGTTACCACAGATAGAAGTGTAGAGTAAGATGTGTAATCTTGATGTCCCTCACAGTCACGGCGCTGCGTCGGGTGAGATAGTGAAAGACTCCAGCAGCTATAACAAATAACTGTGAGAGGATTAGTGTTGACCTTTCAGTGTGCGCTTTGTCATTTTGAAGGGCTCAGGGCTTTAGGGCTTAAACTCATTATTGTCTGGTATTGTTAGTACAGCAGGCGAGGCCATCTACGTATAATATAGGACTGGTAATGGGCTAGTTATTTGGTGGATATGATAAGTAGGGGTGTGCATTGCCTTTAAGTCTCACTTTACTTTTAATAATACAGTCAACTACACTTTCAGTACAGTACAATAAATAGACCTGAACCCATGCGTGGAACATTTAGGACACTTGGTTCTGTTGCCTGAGGTGCTGAGTACAATGTGTGCCTGTGTTACATATGCATCATTCATTTTCATACAAATTAGCATCCAACATAATAAGTAACGTGCTCCATTCACAACACAGCACACCCTGGAAACATGATACTAAACTCTATCAATGATGGTCCCTCACATCTCAGCTAAATTTATTCAAAGGCAATTGTTGGGATCACTTCTGTGTTCACTTCAGATCATCAAAAGTATCTAAGAGGGGATATTTTTAACATGAGTAAGTCACACTTGAATCATAAGTTCTGTACACCTATTTTAATACTTATTCCTATATTATGCAAAATTGACTCTTGTGAGCTTTAAGCCATGGTATAATGTTGTTACCTCATCAAAACAGACCCGGAGTTGTGTTTTGTTTCATTCACACATGTTTGAGTAACACTTGATTATGAGTCTATACATCTCCAGAGCTCAGTAGTATTCAATTTAACAGTTATTTTATATAGCTCAGTAGAGATTGGTAACTCCAGCGCTGAAATCATCCAAATGATTCAATTGTTTAAAAATACAGTGGAGCACTTCCTGTATTACCACATGAGCTCAGCCTAAATATGCAGGGTTTGAGTGAATGAAATAAAACACAACTCCAGGTCTGTTTCTGATGAGGAAACAACATTATAACATAGATCAAAAAGCAGCCTAATATTGCCTCTTTAATGTATAACCTGGAGTCTATAATAGTATTTTGTGTTGTGTAGAAAAAGTTGAAAGTGCCAGAGATTATCTGAATACACCTGCATGATTCCATGGAAGAAGACAGTAAAATCCATATTTAAGAACATTCTACAGTTAGATAAGTTTAATGGCATACTTACTGTGGAGTATTGCTCAGTTTCAGATGACACCACAACACTGTATAGGCCAGTATCATTTAAAACAGATGAGGGGCAGCTAAAATAAATGTTGTTAATATAGTTTTTTGACATGATCAGGTTCAACATTTGTGAGTTTACCATTTGGATATTTCATGCCAAAGTGCAATGTTACCAATAGGGAAAACTGTGGCTTTAAGTTTCTAATATGAAATGTACAGATTACTACAATAAAAACAGTGCCTATCTGATTAAAGAGAAGTTCATGTGCAATATGTAAAAAGTTGAGTAACAATGGTAAATGTATGTGACCGAGCTAAAATCAAATGTATGTTACAAAACATTTAAATTAAGGTTTACTGTATTCGAAAATGGTTACCCATATAAAAACACAAACCAATATAGTACAAAGCAGAATACTTTGAAGCTTAAAATCTAGGAATTTACCTTTTCAACTTCACTGAATGACTTTGTTTTGAGAATCTGAAAAGTTGAAGAGGAGAATTTCTACTCAAAACACTCAGAGAGGTCAAAAATCCCATTAATGTTTTACAGCTCTCACTTTGTTGCACATTCCCAATTGTGCCATTATTTTGGTTGGCACACACCTCCACCTCCACCTCTCTCTCTCTCTTTCTTTTTCTCCCCCTTTACACACACACACACACACACACACACACACACACACACACACACACACACACACACACACACACACACACACACACACACACACACACACACACACACACACACACATACATATATTTGGTGGTTGCACACGGAGCACCCCTGTGTCTCCTGTAGGTCAGTCCAGCTGTGAGGAGATATTGCCTCTTCCAGGGAGTCCTTGCTCAAGGATATTACAATTTCACATGTCACACTTGTTACAAACACACACAACCTTTGTGTGTGAGCTTTGTACCTGTCTGAGATCTTAGACCTCATGTACAGCATTATTGTGATGTATAATGCCATTGTTTACAGTCTCTTACACATGTCTTGGCAACTTTTTGATAAATAAGTCTATTTACTGGTTTATTGGGTGAAGACAGTACATATTACCTTGAACTCTTGGTACAATGGCACTCAGATAAGGGCATGGGCAACAAAACTCCCATTTGGTACAGACTGAAAGTGTGCGGTGAGTACTGATGTAAAAAAATATAATAATTTGGTGTCTTCAGTTAGATGTAACATAGTTATAACATAATCAAAAATAGTTTTTTGCATAATATTGGCAAATTAGAAGCATCTAAAAAAGAACTGTTATTGAAATGCATTTCTCGTTAAGGTACTTGTTAGGGAAAGTGTTGTCCTAACGAGTCCTAGAGTTGTACAGAAAGGCAGGAGAGTCTGGCGTCTGAGGACCCGGTGAACTTGAATACTCAGCACTGCGCGTTGGTATTGTCTATTTAAGCCTGACTATTCTTCCACAGAAGGAGGTTTAAATAGGAACCAAGAAGAACAGCCTGGAGACAAGCTGTCCGAGATAAAGTGTGAAGAGAACAGCATATTGCTTCTGAGAGACGAGTTGACCAAGGAAACTGATAATGTTAAAGAAGGACAAATTCTAAAATAGTTGGACGACACCAGAGCTAAACACAGAGAAATGTAACAATGAAGTGGAGGTGTCCTTGCTAAGATATTGGACATGTAACAAATGCAGTAGTAGAAAGTACACTGCTACAATCAGTATACAATCAGGTACATGTTAAGATCCCTGTTTACTTTGGTGAAATATATGAACGTTATTTGAGCTTGCAAATATTTCCATGTTTAATTTAAGTCAATTACCATCAGAGTTGAAAAAAAAGCATGTTTACAGAGACCAGATAGTCGTTAAGCGAGAGTGGAAGAAATACTGGCCACTTTTAACTTCATTCTGTGGAATATTTAGTTATTCTGAAAAAATGCACCATACACAGCTGGTAGATTACTCATAATATAGAAACAGTATGTAACAATCAGCATTAGGCAGATGGCAATAATTTACTCAGACATTAATAATGCAAGATGGAAAATCACAGTTTTAAATAGAACAGTAAAGTGTGAGTTTAAACAGTATAAAATGTCACTGTTGCCATATATTTGGATAGACACTGTGTGCATGAGGCCAAACAGAACTCTCTCATCAGGACAAGTGACTTTTCCCCTTGTCGTGCTCTTGATTGAACCTGTCTTGATTGAAGTACTCCATTTTGTTACTTGTTTGTCACTGCATTGTGTAACTTTTCTGATGGAGGGTCCGTCAAATGCTTTTCTCCATGGACATGTTATTGCTTTGTCTGGAATGTTTCACAATATGGCATTAAACCTTTCTATCTTCATGGAGACCGAACCAGACCAAGTTACGAGTCAGATCTGTGGAGAGGCGACCCCGCTCACAGTCAGAATGCCTGTTTTTCTAGGTGTTTTTGAGCTATAAAACCACCTGTCATGGAATAAATGCAATGTGTGAAACATTTGAGACAAAGCGATAACATCTCCATGGAGAAAAGCATCTGGCCCTCTAATAAGGCATACGTCAAGTCAAACTGAATGATGAAAGAGCACTGCATGATGGGAGTGAAAGAGCTTTGGGACAGTCAGGACTTGGAGGAGGTTAGAGAAGGTACAGGTAAACAAACAGGAGTAGTGTCTTTATTGAAAACGATGGTTGACTTGGTTCCTAAGGAAATGCTCTTCAGGGGAAACTTCAACGGTCTCAGTAGAAAAGCTTTGGTCATAGTAACGGACTGATGTCGTGATTGAATCTTGTGAATTTGATTTAGGACCAAGACAAAGACCGTAAAACACATATACCAGGTTTGTGTTAGGATAAGAAACTACAGGCTATGAAATTTGTATTTAATGATAGTAACGTGCGTGAAATTACAGTTTTCTTTTCAGTATCTTTCATTTGAATTTGCAGATATTTTTGGACTGAATTTCTTACAAACTCACCCTCACCCTTTTTCACCACAAACCTTTAAGCGAGAGTGTGTGCATTTTTCTCTACATATTAAAATGTTAAAATAAAGATGTCTGTGTAAAAATAAATAAAAATAAAGGTGTTAAAGGTGCACTATGTAATTTTTTTTCATTTGCGGTCTATCACCTGCTTGTTTCTATGGATATGTCATTGCTCTGCCTGGAATGTTCCGCAGTGTCACAACTCGACCTTACATGCATTAAATTACAGGTGGTTTTTTTTTTGGTTTTTTTTAGCTAAAAAATACCTAGAAAAACAGGCATTCTGACTGTGAGCGGGGTTGCCTCTCCTCAGATCTGACCTGTAACTTGGTCCGGTTTGGTCTCCATAAAGATAGAAAGGTTTAATACCATACTGTGAAACATTCCAGACAAAGCAATAACATCTCCATGGAGAAAAGTATTTGACGGAAAAGTTACACAATGCAGCTTTAAAATGAAATAAAAAACAAACTAACTAAACAAAATATCAGGCTCTTCTGGAGATTTAAGGATATATCATCCTACCGATATATCGATCTATCTCTAATAGGGATGTAACAATAACCAAAATACCGTGATAAGTAGTTATATATTTTGTTCTGAATGTTACAAGAATTTTCAACAGGAGATGTCTTCTGCATCTGAGAGACTACAAATGCTACAAGTTCGCAGCTGTGGTTGGACCATCTGAAGTGGTTCGGTCATGCAAACCAATCCAAATTCCATGGGGACAAGCAGGTCAAGTTTCTATTCTAGGCTGTTTGTAGATGCAAGTCTGCTGCCAGTAAGAATGCAGGGTTTTTAGTGAAGGAAAAAAAACAAACATCCTCAATGAAAATGCCTGTATTTTATTCACCAGGGCATTTCAGGTCAAGTTCCTCTTCTCGGCTGCGTTTAAAGTTTGGAGATGCAAGCCTGCTGCCAGTAAGAATGCAGGGTTTTTAGTGAAGAAAAACAAAAAACATCCTCAATGAAAATGCTTTTGTTTTAGTCAGTTTTTTGGCTAAAGTCAAACCAAAGCATTGACAGCTCTGAAATAAATGTTGACAAGCTAATACATTCAGAAAGTTGAATCTCCCGTGTCTGCTCACAATGAAGTAAAAATGACGGGCAAATTAGCAGCTTCTCTGAACCTCTAAATAATCACAAAGTACTAATCGGCACCATTTATTCTGGTTGAAATGGGCCTCACCAACCCCCGCGGCCGCCCCTGTGAGCTCCGTGTGTCAGATTGACTCCACGCGGCGCTCAAGCTGTTTAAATACACAGCTTATTTCTATATCCACACTGTACACAGCCTGCAGCCAGAGCAGCCATGTCACTCAGCTCTATAGGGATCCTGTGTCTATTATTAGGGCACTATGAAGCCTCCTATGCCCTATGCCAGGCTCCTTGTGCCCTGTGCGTCGGTGTGAGGCAGGAAGCTAAAAGACACTTGTTGTTGGAGGGCTTTTGCAGAGACATTAAGTGGCGGGTTGGAGTTGAATCTACCTTATTCCAGAAGTTGCTGTAAGTGTTGCAGTCTCTTTCGGGTTGTATTATTTTGCATGGGGCAATTTCAGAATGATATCTCTCTGTATTTTTCTAATAATTTATGTTAGTTTTTTTTTTTTTTTTTTTTTTTTTAGTGACGCATATGAAACAAAGGAGCTCAATTATCTCCTATCATTTACAAACAGAATGACATTTCTCTTCTCTCAGATTAACCTCTCAGAGTTTAGTGTTTGCTCATTGATTCTGCAGAAATCCACTGTGTTTTTTGGGATATTTTTGTCTTTCTTTTTTCTAATAAGCAGTCATTTTTATATAGACAGGCTATGCATGTCCCTGATTCGCTAATCCACCTGTCAATCACGCCCATCTGAAAACAGAGAGATTCACCAGTGACCAAACAGTGACCAAAGTGTGTATTTTGGATACCATGCAATGGGGTTGCTGATCTGAAGTCCTATATAGATTACAAAGCCATTTTAGAGCCTCCCAGAGAATCATTGCATTGATGACTTGAATATTTTACAAAAAATCAATCTACTTTATATTCATATTTTAGTGCCAAAACTTTTCTCAAATTTTCCATTTCAATTAATGGGATTTCTGCTTAATATGTGTAGAGTTGAGTGTAGGCGAGATACAGAATGTGGAGTAAGCCGAAGTATAATGAAATAAGAGGGAATGTGAGTAAGCATGGGTTTTGTATTCATCTCTTTTGGTGTTCTAGGCAAGAATTCAGATGGTGTTCCCTGCTGCCTGCTTATGAAGTAAAGGTTCCTCAGTTGAATTCTGAATTAATATTGTGCCAGGTAGTTTTGGGGGCAGGTGGTCTGAGGGTCCTTCCCCAGAAAAATGTGAAGATAATAGATGCAGTTTCTTTTAATCTGGGGTATTTTAGATCCACAAATGTCAATTGTGTTTTAGATACTGCATATCACTTGTGTAAAAAATCCTGTCACTGGTACAAAAGCCGGAAAATTTTGTGAAGACTCCTGGCCTTGCGTTTATTGTAGGATTCAACAGAAGTGTAGAGAAATCTACAGACTTGAATAAGAGAGGGATTAACAAGAAATGAAGACTGGCTAAAAGCTTTGTGGCCATGGAACATTTTTCTCCAATCTATGTAATGATCTATGGAAATGCCAGGCTTTCTGAACGCTGCACCTGATGACATCGATGACCTTTTCATTATAAAAGTTTAACAAATATCTTAATGGCAACACTACAGCATCCACCTGTCAATATAGAGACAATTGGGATTGGGAGAATGTGCTGCTTATAATAAAGCTTCTACTTAAGTTACAATATAAAAACACAATACTTGATGAACAAAATTTACTCATGAATCTTGCTTTGCTTTATTCTCTGGGCTAAACACCTCTAAAATTTACATTTGTTTGTTTCTTACCTTGACAGTTTGTTTCATACCTTGACAGTTTGTTTCATACCTTGACAGTTTCGGTTGCGCTCTGCCAATTTCCTCAGAAGTATCAGTGTGACATGTCTGGTCAGCTGATTTAAAGGTGCATTGTGTAACTTTTCTATCTTCATTAAGACCAAACCAGATCAAGTTATAGGTGAGGTCTGTGGAGAGACGATTTCTGAGCAATGAAACCACCTATAATTTAATAAATGTAAGGTAGAGCTGTTTAATGTCATACTGTGGAACATTCCAGGTAGATAATGACATATCCATAGCAACAACAAGGTGACTCAGTCCCAACCAAAAAGTTACATCTTTAAAGTGATTTTGGAGCTGTCTCCCTACATGGAGCAGTAGGACAAAATCGGCATCTGCAGTCCGATTTCTTCAGAACTGTATCCCAGGTGTGACAGAGTGGGTACGCCCCCTCATCCCGATTCACAGTTTCTGGATCTCGATGGCCGCCGTGATCCGACGATGGTACTTTTTGCTCTCTGTGCCTATGACCTTAGTTTTGTCCCAGTCCATGTTCTTAATGGTCATTAGTCTTCTGTATTCATTATACTTTAGATTCTTATGTACAGATCTGTATTTAATTCATTCACCTTGAGAGTTTCGGCTGCATTCTTCCGCCTTCCTCAGAGCACAGTAACATCACATCACACTTCAGTACAGCCCTCTGTTTGTTTCATAATAAAAGTCTGTACATAAGACAGTATTTGTGTATTTGTGTATTTAAACCATATGTTTCTCTGTTGCCTTTGCTATCCACTCAGACTCGTTGATGCTTGTCATTTACACTAATGTTGTTTTCTTTGCTGCTTGGATATCTCCTTTTTTGCTGGGTATAAGTGGCTATAGGCTCTAAATGATGGAGAGAGAGCGTATTTGGCTCAGGCGATGGGATCTTGTGGGAGGAACATCAAATCAACACTGTAAGGGGTTTAAAGCTGCAGGCTAGACTTGTTAAGGATTCAGTCTCACTCTTCAAGGTCAGAGAAAGAGAGGAATGGTTCACATCTATCTCCATTTTGCACCAATAGGCGAGCTGCGTATATGGCACAGTGTATGAACTCCATCTCCATTTGTTTGAAAGGGGAAATGCTATTCACAATATATGATATGTGTGGAAATAGAGAAGCACAGCAACCTAAAAACAAATATGGGACCCTTCGAACCCAGTAAACATAGCCTGGAGTTGGCTAACCAGTCTTGCATGTAGTCCAATGCTTTCTTAAATATATATATAATCATCAGAAAATCCAATTAAGTATGTATCAGACTTGCCAAGTCTCCGTCTTTATAGCGACTTTGGGCTTCTATTTTTGGAAAGTCGCTTGCAAATTTTGAAGTCATGGTTTTTTTTTTTTGTTTTTTTTTTTTTTTTTTGGACTGGCTTCGGAGAGGCAGCTTTTATATCATTATTATATCAGTATTGTTTGCCTTTTTTGGTTTTGACAGACCTAATAATGACCAAAATACAAGACAATTCAGTTTTAAAACGATTATTGATGTAATAAAAACACATGCATCTCATTAGCGGTTATTCAGTATTTACACATAATACTTAACTATATTTCCTCTATTTAGGCTTATTTTGTAGACTGAAATCACTTGTTTTTGGGGTTCATTTTCAAAGTTTTGATTGCTTGTTTGCGCTCTAAAAATCTGGCAACCCTGATATCCGAGTAACTGGAATTTTAACATTTCTTGACGGGATAGTTCCCTCCAGACTTGGTATGTAGTGATAATGATCTATTGTACAGAAAACCCCTTGCACATGTTCACTGTGATATCTGTCCAATCTTTGCTACGCACATCACAGCCCCTCTGAGAATTAATCAAACATATGCAAGATTTAAATTGAGAAAGCAAGATAAATAAAGAGTAAATGTATGATACAAATGGCTTTATGAAATATTACAGTCAAAAATTTATATGGGAGCGGTGTTTTTTAAGTTAACAGCTACCTTTTACCTTTAGAGATGGGCAATTCCAGGTCTGAAATCATCCCAGTGATTCTTGTGAAGGTGTATGGAGGTTAAAAACATAATGGAGCACATCCTGTATTACCGCATGACATCACAAGGTGGAACATGGTGTTTTCCATTTGAGCGCCTCAGCCTCAGGGTTTGTGTGTTCAACATGTGTGAATGAAACAAACACAACTCCAGGTCTGTTTGTGATGAGGAAACAGCATTATAACGTAGATCAGAAAGTAGTGTAATATGGGCTCTTTAACGAGTATAAAAATGCATAAAAATAGAAAGAAAAAGAACTGGTTCTTTAAAAAAAAAATCAATCTGACTCTTTCAACGTCACATCACAACTGGGGTGGTCACCGAGGAAGCTGAGGTTGGACCGTGGACGTGAAAAGCAGCGCGAATAAAAGCAATTTACATCACTTGGTCCACTGAGCTTTGCAACGCCTTTCATTTAGCCAGTCCTCCATCTCCACCATCCCCTCCTCTCCTCCGCCCATCACCCCATCCCTGCAGCTACGGGCCCGCCACACCACGCGCCTCCTCTCCAAATGGAAAAGTGGCTCGCAGGCCAATGGGAAGAAAGAGTAAATGGAACAGAGTTAAGTTATCCTCATTCCAGTCTCATTGGTCTCTCACTCCCTGCAGACTCCAGCGTCGATAGCCTGTCTCCCGGAGCTGCACTGTTCATATTTATTAACCGTTTTTGCCAGGCCGGGGGCTTTGAAGTATTTGTTTTTATGTGCCGTTTGTCATGAAAGGGTTAATTTTTTTTTTTATTCATACAGGTCCTGGGGAGGGTGGTTTGGCATTGAAAGTTCACACCAGGGTTTTATTGTGATAATTTTTTATCATTATTGTGTTTCAAATGATTGCTTTATGGCGAGATAAAAAGCTCTTCTGGTACATAGTTTGTCCAACAAAACCTGCACGGAGTAACGTATACTAATTCATATAGATACATATATAATACATTATAGATAGTGTAACATTATTACAATAGAAGGGCCCATAATACACGGTTTTCTGATCTCTGTTATATTTTTTTTTTTTCTCATCACAAACATATATTGAGTTGTGTTGTGTTTTACTCACACATTTAGCACACAAACTCTGCATATTTAGGTTGTTCTCTCAAACGGAAAACACCCTGTTCCACCTCGTGATGTCATGTGCTCATGTGAAGTGCTGCGTTGTGTTGTCAAATTCCATACACATGCACTAGATTCATTTGGATAATTTCAGCTCTGGAATTGCCAATCTCTACTAAACAAAAGGTAAAAGGTAGCTGTTAACTTGAAAACTACCACTTCATGACATCACAAGGTGAAACTGAGCATTTTGAGCTTTGGAGTTGTAGACAGACTAATAGTAAAAGGTTACTGTTTGAGTGAAACAAAACACAACTCCAGGTATGTTTTTTGAGGAGATAAAAACATTATAACATGACTTAAAGTTCTCAAGAGTCAATTTTGTGTAATATAGGTGCTTTAATATGTTTTTATTGTTCAAAAATACCTTGAAAACCATGCATTCTTACTGCGAGTGGGGTTACCTCTCCATAGATCTGACCTGTAACTTGGCAACACTGAAACATTCCAGGCAAAGCAATAAAATCTCCTTGGAGACCCTTCCACAGAAAAGCTATAGCTCACCTTCGTCTGTGTAAACCCTCAGCTATCCAGGTAGAATCCATTGCAAAGGAAAATTCAATTCGATCAACTGGACAAAGGTTTTACAGTAAAGACGTTCCGCAGCTCCTCCAAGTGGCTTCTTCAGTTCTGGTCAGATTGCTGGTGTACACTGTTTAAAGAGAGGAGGTACATACACTGAAACTGACACATCTAGTTTCTATTATTAGGTCTATTAAACCTTTGGGTCACAAAAATGTAATTATGTTTGCTTGGATAATAAGTGAAGTAATGCATTAATTTTGCAGTTTGTTGACCTCATTCTCTGCAAATCCACAGTCTTCGCAGTGAATTAGGATTTTATTTTTTTTTTTATAATTACCACAGACTGTATAAAGAAGTGACGTCAACCACAGCGTTCAGCTCCATTCAAGTGAAGCTCATCGAGGCTAGTAGTTATATGGGCGAAACTGGAGCTGAGTTCCATATTAGGAATTTCAACCACAAGTATCATAGCAACCAAAGAGAAAATCTGGTCTGAGGCTGTTTTAGGGTAACGCCTTTAGGGTAACGGGAGCAGGCCCTGAGCAATGCTGTCAATCAAACCTGTTGCTAAAGCTAGCGGGGAAAGAAGGCACTTGATTTGTCTGTTATTAATGTCCGTGTCTTGATTTACGGACAAAATTGCGGAATAAAAACCGCCAGGATCATGTAGAGCCAGTCAATAAAAAACATTTTAAGACCAAAATGGCGAGGCTCACAGCAGCAATTATGGAGAGAGAGATTTTTTTTTTTCATTATAAAGTGAACTGGTGCGAGAGTTGATGGAGCCGGAAGTGCACCCATGCTCACTTTCTATTTGGAACGCGGCTAAAAAGCAAGCATTTTTTTTATTTATACTGTCTATGAAAATAACACTTTTAGTTACCATGCTATTTCCATCCTATACCTTTACCTAACTGGAATAAAGCCGTGTTTACCATCATCTACACATCTAAACTTTTCTCTGATTCCTTGTGTGGGTGGACGTTGTTGTGTTGAGGCGGAGATGACAAGTGAAAGGTCAGTGGACAGGGCCACTATGAGATGAATGGAGCTGATGAGGTCACACTGGACAGCTGTACCCCATTTCTGTTCTGGCTTTTCATTGTTCAGAGCAGTTTTCCCCAGACAAAACTGTCCAACTGCACAACTGAATGCCTGAATACCTAAAGTGAATATACTTTTTAACACTGCAAAATGTGTAGGCTGTGTACAGTGGTGGTATTTGGCATTCAAGAGGCAGGTTGTAGTTTCTTGTATAACTATGGAGAGTTTGAATAAATATTAGGTAGAACAGTAGAAAATGCATGCATACTGTATACACCCATATATTATCGAATATTTGACTATGCATAATAGATGTACCCACAAGGCTACTAGGGTGCTTTTCTGAAAATACATTTTGGATGTTCACAAGCACATTTTAGAAATCTGAAATCAATTGACAAGGTTATAATTTATGCAGTTTCTCAATCAATAATCCTACGTGGAATGAGGTGTTCTAGTTAGAGCTTTAGAATAGTTCTTCATGTAGCTTTAGTCTCTTAACATTAACATTCATATCCCAGAATATTATAGTTGACATAACCAAATATTCAGACTATGTAATATTTTGTTCTGAAGAGTTAACTGCTATGACAACTATCCTAATTATTCAGCATCACTATGTGTGTAGTTAGATTCAGATTCCAAGCAATATAGAATGTGTATGGATATTAACAAAAATAAAAATAAAAAAAATGTGAAGAAGCTGGTGCACTCATACTTCAATATAAATATATATATTTTTTCCTGTTATGTGCAATGCACTTATGATTTGCAATACTATTCTAATGTTCAGTACACTACAATACAATTTAAACAGCTCAAACACACCTTTTCCTCATAGCCCCCCACACACGACTGCTCCTCATTACTGTTTTGTCTGTCCTGTTCTTGTTTTAGTGTTACTTTATTGTGAAACGTCAATGTATTATTATTATTTTTATTACTATTATGCTCTTCTAATGTGCGATAAGTGTCAAATGTCCAGTATACTTCTACTTCTAATGTCCAATGCACTTCTAGTGTTCAGATTTTGAAGTATTGATAATATTGTGAATGTTGTTTTGAAGATATTCAAAATAACAAAGCATCTTTTGAGCTTGGGAAAAGCTTTGTACGACTAATCATTGTCAGTCTAAACTCAATAGCCAATGAATATTAATACAATATTAATACAACAATAAAACCACACAATTAAGTGAAAACTCAGAACATTACTGAACAGAACGAACTTTATTGATCAACAAGGGAAATTTGGACACTGCAGCTCATATATCAAAATAAATACAATAACAAAAATGTATAAAAAATATAAATGGCAATAATAAATTATAAATAAGTAGTAAAAATAATAGCAAGAGACATGTGTCAATATGGCATAATTATACAAATGTATATATCCAAATACAAATGAAATATCTGATATAATAATACAAAATATATCTCGGCTTTATACAAAAAGACAAAATCAAATCTTGTTTTTTAATTCAGGAAAAGGCTCAACCTGAGAAACATGTTTATTTGAGTCTGTTTACTCTTTACACAGCACTGTACTGTAATGTTGTGCATTAGCTGCTCACCGGTTCAGACAGATACAAGCCTGTGCGTCGCGGTGATGGTTGTCGTGGTGACAGCCCATGCCGGTAACAGGTCAGGTGGGCTCAAGCAGCACTGCACACTCAAGTGATTTAACAGGGACCCATTCTCAAGTGAGCCAAGATGAGATACAGACATTAGCATATTCTCCATGTGACTGGGGCAATGTCACGAGTACAATTTGATCAGTTTTGGGGTTTGTCAGGTTTGTGCGAAAAGAAATGAGGAATAGTGATGGGACTCTTGCCTCTTTTATGGGATCCGAAGCTTTTGGATTCAGTTCAAAAGACTTGACATTGCATTACAATATTAATAATTATTATTAAAACTGTTATTATGATGTTTACTTTTTGTGCCCCAAGTGGTCACTCGTGGTACATACCCTGCTTCTGTGCTGATTCTTGTGTCGGTTCAGGGTTAATCAATGTAAAAACGCAGACAAAATACAAGGAAAAAGATTCGGGTCTTCAGCAAAATGAGATCCGATTCCAACCGTTCACGTTAAGGAACCTATCAAAAGAGTTCACAAACGTCACATCGCTAATGAGGACTTAAATGTGCTACATTGTGTAAAAAAAAGTGTATATAGACCTTGCATAGGTTTTATTTGAATATAGATCTTCTTTCATTAAGGCGTGGGGTTTGCTTTTTGTGTAATTCAAACGTGTTATGCAATTTTTCCAAAAGATCACCACATTAGCCAGTAACGACATTACTTTCTGACATTCTTGTTGACTATAATATGACTATAATTATCAGCCTTTTCATTTCAAAATTCATTTTTCAGTTCACTCTTAACACGTTCATAGTTTGAGTATACAAAAATGAACGAATAAAAACAAAATCTGTTGTTTCTGTTGAAAAAAATTCAGCACAAATCTTTATCTGTACTTTTACTTTTTGCTCTTTAAGTATATATATTTTTTTACTTTAATACTTTTACTGCACCGTTTAAATTTTTGGTTGGTCCGTCCCCTGCTTGTTTCTAGGGATATGCTGGGAATATTCCACAGTATGACATTAAACAGCTCTATCTTACATTTGTTCAATTACAGGTGGTTTTATAGCTCAAAAATACCTAGAAAAAAAACAGGCGTTCTGACTGTGAGCGGGGTTACCTCTCCACAGATCTGACCTGTAACTTGGTCTGGTTCTCTTCAAGGAGAAAAGCATTTGACAGACCCTCCACTAGAAATGTTACACAATTCATCTTTAACATTAGATTTTTTTTCATGTGATACTTAGTTTTTTAGTATTTTTCGCTACTTTACAAACAAGTACTTCTTCCATCACTGCACAAATTGCCCTCTCTCTTCTTATCATCTTTTCTTTCATTATTTTCTCTTGGCGGCGATTTATCTGCTACTTTTGTGCATTGATGGTCATTATGGCTGCTGTTATGACAAGGTTTTCTACTGCGTGAAAACCTCTACCGCCCACGTGCGAAGAATAGAAAACGCACAATGTAGCTGTCTTATCTCGAACACAGTAATACTCGCTCGGGGGATGACAATGGCGTCACTCATAGGTTTCAATAAAAATAGCAGCAATACAATTGTCAATTTCTCCTCTTTTAAAGTAGCTCCCTTTCATATAGTAACGACGTACGTATGTGGTTGGCAGGATGACAGAGGTTTTGTATAAGTGAGGATTATTTTCAGTGCGGCTGTGACAAGTAATGCAATTCACAGTACAGAAGGCGGTCCCCTTTTCAATCCAGGAAACAACTGGAAAGCCCGTGTAATCCGCACTGCCAGGTATAAATCGCACAATACACGGATATTTTCTACGGGCTGGATTAACCCAAGATTATGATCCTTGAAGTTTTAAAATGCGCAGAAATATGGGGGATAGTAGGGTCAGGTTCAAGGGTTGTGTGACTTTTTGTTTGGGGGTCTATCACCTGCTTGTTTCTATGGATATGTCATTGGTCTGCCTGGAATGTTCCACAGTATGACTTTAAACAGCTCTATCTTACATTTATTCAATTACAGGTGGTTTTATAGCTCAAAAATACCTTCTGACTGTGAGCGGGGTCGCCTCTACACAGATCTGACCTGTAACTTGGTCTGGTTTGGTCTCCATGAAGATAGAAAGGTTTAAAGCCATACTGTGAAACATTCCAGACAAAGCAAGAACATCTCCATGGAGAAAAGCATTTGACGAACCCTCACAGAAAACACACTGTTCCACCTTGTGATGTCATGTGGTAAGACAGGAAGTGCTCCACTGTGTTTTGAAACTACATACACATTCTCTATAAATCGTTTGAGGTAAAAGAGAGCTGTTAACTTGAAAACTAGCGCTGCATGACATCACAAGGTGGAACAGATCATTTTGAGCTTTGGAGATGTAGACAGACTAATAAACCAGGATTTCTCAAACGTGTGAACAACATTATACCATGGCTTAAAAATCCGATATTACACAAAATTACCTCTTGTGAGCTTTTAGACATGTTATAATGCTGTTACCTCATCAAAAACATACCCGGAGTTGCGTTTTTGTTTCATTCACACATGTTTAAGTAACCCTGTTTTGAAGAATGAAACAAACCACAACTCCAAGTATGCTTGTGATGAGGAAACATTATAACAGATCGAAAGTAGTGTAACATGGGCCCTTTAAAGCACACAAGAGTCCATTTTGTATAATGTAAGACCATAAGAACAGTCTAATAGATGTTGATTTGCTATCTCTAACCAAAACCAAAATATTTTCCACAGCCTATAATGAGCTGGAGATGGCATTTTCAGATCCCACATTTTTATTTATTTTCTAATCAGCAAATCTCCAGCGCGTGCTGCCGTGTGTGTACAAATGCACAAACCGAGAGCCCCCCCGCTACTCAGTACATCACAGCCAACACTTCCTCTCTGATGGTATGTAATGATGAGTGCGTAGAAAATAGTTTAGCTCCACCGCCATGGCAACAAGCATCTCTGTAGCCTCCACCAACACGTGCACACAAGCGCAGCGGGCCAGGAACCAGGCAAGAGTCTAACTGTTATATAAGCAGCGATCGGGGAAAGGAGAGAGGGCCAACTGAGCATGTGCAGAAGAGCTGAGCTGGCCTCAATTATAGCGCCAACAAGTTGAGTCTGATTACATCTGTGTAATTAAACATGTTAAGTGGCGGGAGATTGGGGTGTGTGAAGTTGAGGCAGGTTATTGTATCTCTTGAAATGAAAGAGATTTGGGATTTGAGAGAGAGGTTACGCAAGGACACATTTCGTTTCTTGTTCATGATTGTCTGGCTGTGTCATTTTCGTCCGTATTTTCGGTATAATTTTTGTTCCTTAAAATGTATACATCAGGTTGGAACAGACTGTGCTGGTTGAAGACTATACCAGTGATTATAAGTCATGAGTTATTGTTTTAACCAGAGGTGGGTAGAGTGCCAAATAAAGTAGAGTTACTTCAACATATTATTTAGTATGTATAAAACGGCGTCTTTTTAAAATTGGTACCTACTGATCTCTGTACCTTACAGTCTTAATTAGGCTACATGCCCCAGTTGAACCACTCCTTGGGCTTGTGTACAGCTGTGTCTCACTTTCGTGCATGCACGACTGACTCCATAGCAGGGGGCAAAATGTATTTCTGACAAGGTGTCTAATAATACTCAAGTGCAAGGCAGTGGTTCAAGATGTTACTCAAGTAAGCATGAAAAGAGGTTTGGGAAAACATCTACCAAAGTATAAGTAAGAGATACTTCAAAAATAACACTAAGTGATGTTTTAAAGACTACAAAAATGTGATATTGTCAACACAAACTTTTATCCTTTACTCACAGTGGGAAGGGTCTGAATGGTATGGTGGCTGAAAACAAAAAACTTCATTTTATTAAAAGGTTACTCAAGTAAATGAACTTGACTCGAGTAAATGTAACTGAGGCCATACCTGCTTGTCAGTACCAGATATGGTCAGGTCTCAGAAGCTGCTACAGTGGGGCTGCAGCGGCTCTGGTGGAAACTGTCATTGTGTCCTTAGGCAAGACACCCTCATAGCCTGTCATCGAATATCCCTTTGGGGTTTGCTGATTAAGAAATTGCTAACTTTGATGCTTTGCTTTTTGCCACAACATTTGATCGTAGTTCATCTTAACAGCCTTTAATGCTACGTTTATGTTGCGTGTGCTATTTTCTGTGTTACCTTTCCACATGCCACTTTCTCTTTTGTTTTTTCTTTAATCCATCCTCACCCTCCGTGACACCATTGAATATTTAAACTTCCATCTTTAAAAATTCAATCCCGAAGTGTCTGCTCCCAAAGCCAAAAGGTACTAACAACAGACTCAAAACCAGACCCCATTTGAGTGAGCTGAGGCCGTGCGTGCCACTGTCTGCCTCTGTTTGTGAACCCCCTTATCCCAGGGCGGGGCGCGATGTCAGATCTGCACCCGTCGGCCATATTGAAAAATGCATGTTCGGGAAGGAAGAAGAAGTGCCAGTCATGACAAAAGTTCCTCCTCAGACAGCGCGTGCGTGTGAATATTTCATGGTGATCGGTGAGTTGAGTGAACGCTATCCTGACTGTTTTAGTGTGTCCTAGATTTACTCTCAGTGAATTAGGCTGCATCTGCTTAAAACGACTCTGAAGTTTTTGGTTGATAATGTATATTTCTACTTTTATGTTTTCTTATGTTTCTCTACTGTGTCATACTTTACTGTTCTAAGCAGAGAAGTTTTATTTACAGGGCCCATATTACGCTGTTTTCTGATCAAGGTTATAAAGTTATTTTCTCATCACAAATCTACCTGGAGTTTTGTTTCATTCACACATGTTTAACACACATGTTTGGAGATGTAGACAGACTAATAATAAAGGGTTACTCAAACATGTGTGAATGAAACAAAAGACAACTCTGGGTCTGTTTGAGAAAGTAACAATGTTCTAACATTTCTAACATGGCTAAAGGCTCACAGGAGTCATTTTCAAGTAATGTAGGACCTTTAAACTCAAATTCAAAATGACATTGAATTGTTGATTGCACTTAACTGTATAACAACAAATTAATGTGGCGTAAGTGAATCATTTACTCAAAAGTAATGGTAAAATGTGCTCATATTTAAACTGTGAAGTCTGCTACTACAACATCTGACTGTAAGACATATTTGCAAATGATGGATCATTAAATTACTATTTATTTCAATTGTTTATTCTGATAGAACAATGCACAATATTGGACAGATGCAGTGCATTAATGAGGCATTCAAATACAAACATGAATTTGGACATTGGTCGGCTGCACAGACAAATGGGTCTTGTTTATGTTTGTTGCATTTGGCAACAAGTATTAAGAGTCAATATTCAACTTATAAATTAAGGATTTGTGGAGCCTGGTGAAACAAAATAAAGATTCCCGTTGTGGCCCACAACAGTTTTAGTGCGATAACGTTATATTCAAAGCAGTCCTATTCTGCAAAATCGACTTTTCAGAGCTTTAATCTCTTATTTTCAACACGCCATATTGCCTCTCAACCCCCATTTTCACTGCCACCAGCACACACCCCCTGCTCTGTACTCACTTTTCCAGTTTCATTTTCTTAATAAGTGATATGTGTGGGATTCAGCAGTATTGCATAGTCATTTTAAATTATTATTTTAAAAATCACTACTCGCTTGATCTGCAGTTTCCATCGGAGGTGCTGACTCTTTGTTGTGACATTTACGGCGACGTTTCGTCCATTTTATATGAATATTTTGCTTTAAAATGTGCAAATTATAACATAATAATCCACAGGTGTCATAGATTATAAATATACAGCAGACACAAGCACAATAAAAGCAGTGTTCTTTAAGACTTTTTTATTAATGTGGTTGCACTGTAATATTTTTTATCGCGGCTTTGGCCTCGCTGTGTGCTGGAGACTATTTCATGAAACTGATTCTTGTCCTGCTATTGTGTCATCGTTCTGTCCACTCTACAAGTCTAGTGTTTGAATGACTGAGCCAGATTGTGAATTTAAATGGAAAATCCCTTGAGTGCTTGTATGGAGGTGGAAAAGTGCACTACGACTCTGCCCATTTAGAATAAAGTACATGTGAGCCCAATCCCAAATCTAATCCGCGGAACACTGTCAAAGCAAATAGAGCAGATCGGTGCGAGTTTGTGAGACAGATTTTGTAAAATGCCCGGCGGATATTTTCCTTTGTGTGGAGCATGTGGCTTCTCCTTCTCTCCTCTGCACACGAACATGAACGCAAACCCGGCCCAATCTATGCCCATAACCATACATCACCCGTCCTGAGATGCCATTCTTTCAGCGCACCATCTGTCCCTTCATTTTGTCCCTTTTCCAGCACGTTCCTCCACACTTTGTTCTAACCTCGTGTTTCTACGGACAAGGAATCCCCAGTTGCTTTGTACTTTGAGAGTATGTCCCATTTTCTTTCAAGTGAACTTCATGAAATATTGAAGTCTTGTCTAGTTTTAAAGTTCAGAACCAAAAATAGCAGCTTTGTGGGGAATGTCACTTCTTTTTCCTCTCTGTCTGCTCCTAAAACCAAACCATTATTCACGCGCTATGATTAAAAAGTCAGTAACAGTACTACTACTACGACAAATTTTACTACAACTACTTAAGGTTGTACGATGCATCAAAATCAAATTGAAAGTTGCAGTTTGAGTTGACGCAAAGAACAAAATATCATGTTTTTATAGAAATAATCTGGAGTTTAGATGTCTCCAAACTTCAGCTTGCAATCACAATACTTTTGACAGGAACATGTTTTGGTTTTAGAACTTTAGCCCCGCCCACTAAGTCACAAAGGTTTTTTTTGCCGCTGTGATATTGCACCATGACCATTAAGATCAAGTGTCTGGGATAGTGTCAGGCAGTTGGTTTCCCATGATTCTTAGTAACTTTGGTTGAAAAAAGGTGACTGGTAGTAGGGGTGAGATGAGGTACAATTTCCACAAGACGAGATGAGACACGAGTTCCACGAGACGAGACTTTATGATATGTAGTTGGGTTTACAAATTTGACCTTGACATTTTTGATTTACTCTAATATTTTTGCTCTCGCTGTTTTTGTAACTACAGCTTCTCAAGAAATGTAAAGCAACAGAACCTCTTTTTTGTCATATCCAAACGTAAAAACTTGCGGAAAAAAATCCAAAATAATTTTCGGAATGTGTGCACTTTTGTCTCCTGAGATCTTCTGTCCCAAAATCTTAACCAATTTCCATCTGTCAGTAGCTCCTGTATTAGTTACACCCTGAGAGAATGACTATCTAAAATGAATAGATTATTGATGTTGTTATACATGTAGGCCTAAGACAGAATGTTCAGCAGTTACCATGGCGAGGCGCACATTGGCAAACACTGGCAAAAAAGTTTTAAGGTGGTCTGAAAACTCTAGAAAAACTACAAAATGGATTTAAACCACCCATTTTCAGTAACCTGTGATCAGTTTGAGTGTGCATGGTCCTATTTTGATTTTCACCAAAAAGGTAAAAGTGACGAACTGAAAAAACATAATTTTATGTGTGAGAGACTTGTTTAAGAGCACAAAGTATATCACCTTTTGTACTTCCAATTAAAATGACCCTTTCTGGTCAGAAATTAAAGCTCAGATTAAAGTCTAATTTGAGTAGCAGAGCTTCTCTCGTCTTGATTCTTTTCTTATTTAGCAGCTTTTACCAAACAATGCACAATGTGAAGGGCATTTATCTTGACAAAAGTCTTCGTCTAACAATCACTCTGTTCTTCTCTTTCCTCCTCTGCCCTCCTCTGCCCCCTGTCTTCTCCCTCCAGGACTACACGCTGACCATGTACTTCCAGCAGGCGTGGAGGGACAAGCGGCTGTCCTACTCGGAGATCCCCCTGAACCTGACTCTGGATAACCGCGTGGCCGACCAGCTGTGGGTTCCGGACACGTACTTCCTCAATGACAAGAAGTCCTTTGTGCACGGAGTGACGGTGAAGAACAGAATGATCCGGCTGCATCCAGACGGCACGGTGCTGTACGGGCTCAGGTAAGGCCGTCAGACGAGGTAGTTGTTTAGTTGATTAATCCGTTGATGAAGTTAGTGAGTGAGGTAACTGGAGATTTAGTACTTAGATATAAAAGGGCAGAATAAACTCATGATTTCCATATTTAATCTGTCTTTATACTGGGCCCTAGTAATATACATGATTAATTTACATGAACTATGAAGTTGTAGTCTTGTAAGTGCAGGTTAGATCAGATATGTAATAGTTTTAGAGACACGCCCCCTTTTTAGTTGTCTAATCAATGGTCTTTAGTCGACAGAGAATTTCTTTAGTCGATATAGCCCGATGTCGTACAGTAATACAAATGGTGATTAGTGTTAGAATATAAAAGACTCTTGATTTGTTGATTTGCTTTAAATGGTACACATTAAAGGTGTACTGTGTAACTTTTCTAATAGATGGTACACCACCTGCTTGACTCCATGCTGTTTTTTCCTGGAATGTTGCAGAGTATGGCATTTAATTTAACTCGCTCCGTGGAGACAGGCAGGCCACATCACAAGGCCAAGTTACAGGTCAGATCTGCGGAGAAGTGAACCCGGTCTCAGTAATAATACATGTGTTTGCTGTAGTTTTAAGAAGGAAAAACAGCTGTAATTGAATAACTACAAGATAAATGTGTTTAATGCCATACTGTGGAACATCTCAGGCCGAGCAATGACATATCCATAGAAACAAGCAGGTGACAGACCCCCAACCAAAAAGTTACATAGTGCACCTTGAAGTACTTGTTCACATTAATTCACAGCAATACTTAAGTCATATTTTTTTTCTCTCATAATTAAACCCTGCTCTTCACTGAGCCAGAGGCAGTGCTGCTGGTTCGATACTGCTCAGTACTTGTAACGAAGCTTTCACAATATCTAAAATCTCAATGAGTTTGTGACATCTGCGGTCGATTCAGTTTTACGTGAGGCTATTGATTCACTCTGGTCTGGAGTAAGTGCATGTGCTGAAAGACCCTACGTCAATTTTTACTGCAAAACAAACCGAAAAGGACCACTGTCAACAACTGCTTTTGAATTGAAGTGATTATAATCTCAGAACAGCAGCGCCCCCTGCCAACAAAGCAAGGACATCTTACTCTACAATTTTTTGTTTCTTCTTCACAGTAATATAAATATGAAAATGATCTAAAAGCTTTAAATAACTACAGAGCTTTAAAAGTGGCCAGAAGAATAGTGGATGCAGCATAAGACAGCTTCAGTGGAATTATTATAAATATGTTTTGTGTGTAACAACTGAAATATCCAAGTATTATCAAAAACAACTCATACTTTACATTTAAAAGGTACAGTATGTAACCTTCTAGAAGTGGGACATCACCTGCGTAATTCTATGGAAATTGATACTTTGCAGCTGGTGTCGTCAACATTGCAAATTTCATAAAAAAAAAATTAAAATAGAATAAAATTGCGTGGGAGTGTGATGTTAACTGAAAGCACTACTCTGTTAGAAGCTCTGTTACTCAACTCCACTAAAAAGTTACATACTGTGTCTTTAAAGGGCCCATATTACACTATTTTCTGATCTATGTTATAATGTTGTTTCCTCATCAAACACAAACCTGGAGTTGTGTTTTGTTTCATTCACACATGTTTAACACACAAATTCTGCATATTTAGGCTGAGTTCTTCTCTGTTTGCTTTCTGTTCCACCTTGTGATGTCATGTGGTAATACAGGAAATGCTCCACTGTGTTTTTAAACTCCATACACCTTCACTAGAATCATTTGGATCATTTCAGCCCTGGGATTGCCAATCTCCTCTGAAGTAAAGGTAAAAGGTAGATGGAAAACTGCCACTTCATGATATCACAAGGTGGAACAGAGCATTTTAAGCTTTGGAGATGTAGACAGACTAATAATAAAAGAGTACTCAGACGTGTGAATGAAACAAAACATTCAACAACATTATAACATGGCTTAAAGCTCACAAGAGTCAGTTTTGTGTAATATTTGACCTTAATAATGCATTGAATTATATCTGATGTGCATGTTTGTCGTTTGCCAAAAGCCAGTCAGCTCTGTATTGTTATTGAAGCTGATGGCCCATTCGTCTCCCCTTCAAAGTCCAAAATGATGACAGTTCACTTCTGGACACTCACTCAGGGCTCATCGCTTCATTTCCAAAGCGGCCTGCAGTACCCCGTGTCTATAAAAGGTTATTGAAGAGCATAACTTCTCCATGGTCTGTGCAGAGGGGGCAGCAGCTGAACTCACATGAAAGGCCAAAGGAGAGAAGAGAGAGTCATGGGCACATTAGTGAAGTTAATATTACAGACAAAATTGCTTATGTAAAAAATAATTAAAAAAAAAAAAAAAAAAAGACTGAACTAGAAAATAGGGATGCACAGATACCGATACAGTTCAGTTGATATCCTGGTTGGGCATTTTATTGAGTGCAGTGAGACTATTTACTGACTAATGTGTGCCTGGATGTCTCATAATATTCACATTTTAATTTATACAAAGTTGTTCAGGACTTACAGGATAAATAACACTTGCATAACAAAACTGGATAAATTTTGTAAGTTTTTGAGAAAAAAAAGTATATTCAATCCCTACACTAGTATCGGTTTATATCGGATATTGTTTTATGCTATAGTATCGACATCAGTATCGGAACACTCCCTACATCTCCAAAGCTCCAAATGTCCTGTTCCACCTTGTGATGTCATGTAGTGGTAGTTTTTAAGTTAACAACTACCTTTTGTTTATCAGATTGGCAATTCCAGGGCTGAAATCATCCAAATGATTCTAGTGAAGGTTTATGGGGTTTAAAAACACAGTGAAGCTCTACCACATGACATCACAAGGTGGAACAGAGTTTTTCTGTTTGAAAAACTCTGTTCACACATATTTTAAACATGTGTGAATGAAACAAAACACAACTCCAGGTCTGTTTGTGTTGAGGAAACATCATTATGACATAGATCAGAATTTAGTGTGATATGGGCCCTTTAAGTCAGTATTACAAGTGTAAAGAAAGTATTTATTATTGTAGTTCTCTATGTCTGAACAAACTTAAAGGTGCACTATGTAACTTTTTGGTTAGGGGTCTGTCACTTGTTTGTTTCTATGGATATGTCATTGCTCTGCTTGGAGTGTTCCACAGTATGACATTAAACAGCTCTACCTTACATTTATTCAATTACAGGTGGTTTTATAGCTCAAAAATACCTTGAAAAACAGACATTTTGATTTTGAGCGGGGTTGCCTCTCCACAGATCTGACCTGTAACTTGGTCTGGTTTGGTCTCCATGAACATAGAAAGGTTTAATACCATACTGTGGAACATTCCAGATGAAACAATAATATTTCCATGGCGAAAAAGCATTTGACGGACGCTCCACCAGAAAAGAAAAGAAAAAATACAGGCAAAAACTCCACCGCACCCTCGCCGTGGCAGGTCATTTAAGTCGACTCAGCTCACCCACATCAGTCCTGGTTGAGTGTCCAATATGCAAATGTAAAATCAATAGTCGCTTGAAATATGGGTCTGGCTGGTTCCTTCACACCAGAGAAGCCTCCACAAATATTACTTTCAATGAAGCCGGATTAGATAGAGCGGAGCCAGGAATCCATCACCCCTGACACCCAGTATCAAGTAAGTAGGATGACCAAATTTGGATGCATCCTAAAGTGGGTCAGAGAATCTCACGCATGTCACTAACTCCTCACGGCTCTTGCCAACACAGCGATTCCCCGTTCCCCGGAAGCCGTGCGCAATTTGATTTATCTCTGCTGTAAATTAGATTAGATTATGAGAAACCTTAATGGTCCTTGTGATGAAATTGAGGCAGTGACGCGGATAGTGCAGAGGTGGTGAGTTATGCGCGGTGGGAAGAACAACAGAGGAGACGCCGCTTCTTATGCTGTGTAGCTAGCATGCACGCTAATAAAGTACAAATGTCGCGTCCCTGGGGTTGCTGTTAAGAAAGTGAAATAATTGTTTTAGGTAATCGACACTAATCAGGATAATTATGTTAATGGACGTAATTATAATTTAGAAGTTTGGTGATTGTTCTTGATAAGGTGCTGCGAACATTCCATCAATTGAACTTTCGAAATGATGCAGCCTTCATTTTTATACCTGTGTCCTTTAACTTACTGGCTACTGAAATAAGACAAATTAACTCACTACTGATTCACTACTGCTTGTCTCCATGGAGATGTCATTGCTTTGTCTGGAAAGTTCTACAGTATGGCATTACATTTCTATATCTTGCATCTACTGTTTGCATGGCTAAGAAAATATCTTGAAAAACATACGTGATTACTCTGAGCGGGGTCTCCTCTCCACAGATCTGGCCTGCAACTTGGGCTTGTGGGGTCTTTGTGCTTGTCTCTCTATGGAAATAGGCAAGTTTAATGCCATATTGTGGAATATTCCTGGCAAGCAATAACTTCTCCATGGAGACAAGCAGTAGTGGACCCTCTACCACAAAAGTTACACAGTGCACCTTTAAACTAATTAATTCATTAAGAGGATAACTCATTTGTATGTTAAAGTGGAACTCCTTAACTCCACCCACAACCACATTTCAAACAGAGCTGCTAAACTGCGCAGTACCTGGAGGACTAAAGGGGAGAGTGAGGGAGGAGAGGAAGGGTGGGGTCTGGAGGACTAAAGGGGAGAGTGAGGGAGGAGAGGAGGGACGGGGTCTGGAGGACTAAAGGGGAGAATGATGGGGAGAGGAGGGTTGGGGTCTGGAGGACAAAAGGAGAAAGTGAGGGGGAACGAGGGGCTGGGTCTGGAGAACTAAAGGGGAGAGTCAGGGGGGAGGAGGAGCGGGGTCTGGAGGTATAAGGAACATTGTGATTGGTCTAACAGGGATCCACACTTCAAACTCAATCAGAAACACCTAACTGTAATCAAGAGCAGTCCTGTGTGATGTCACATAGTACTGCAGTGGCTTTGGAGGAGGCAGCACACACACTTTTTGAACACAAAGCTGCAATTTTTTTTTTTTTTCACTAAAATCACGAAAAAAAAACAATCAGACAATATGATTAAAACACTGTATATAGTCTTAAGTAGCAAAAAGAGCTGATTTACTGTTTTGTTTGACTTTAAAGCTGTAACTTTTCTAGTGGGGACCTGCTTGACTACATGGTTATTTATTTGCCTGAAATTTTCCACAGTATGGCATTAAACTTAACTATCTTGCATTTGTTTTCCAATTAGTGTTATTAGATATTGCTAAAATACCTTAAAATTCGTACCATGAGCAAGGTCAACTCAAGGTCAGCTTATTTACAACACAGATCTGACTTGTAACTTAGCCTAGTGGTGGCACCTGCTTGTCGCCATGGAGATAAATATTGTAGAACATTCCAGGTGAAACTATAACATCTCAGGTGGTTAGTTTTTGTAAAATATAACAAAAACTTATAGCATTCCCATCATTTTCTGCAGGTCACCATTTATATCATTGTTCTTCTTATGCGCTAGAAAAAAGACTTTGGCAAACAAGAAGGCACTTTTAATTGAAGGTAATTGGAACAAATGTGTTGTGTGGGGAACATCTGGCAGACAGCAGCGCTGATCTGAGCTGTAATTGGCTGCAGCCCACAGCTGTGGAGGTTACCGCCTGCTTAAACTCTGACGACGCCCCCTATAGAAATTTAGGTGTAATTATACATCGCATGTATGACACCAGGCAGCATTTTATATTACTGTATATGTGATTCATTTTTGTATGTATACTGCATATTAAGGTTATAGTAATTCTTGGTTGATCAGCTCTTTGCGTCAGTTAGTTAAAGGGCTCATATTACACTATTTTCTGATCTTTGTTATAATGTTGTTTCCTCATCAAAAACATACCTCAGCCTAAATATGCAGGATTTGTGCGTTAAACATGTGTGAATGAAACAAAACACAACTCCAGGTATGTTTTGATGAGGGAGCAACATTATAATAGATCGGAAAATAGCGTAATATGGGCCCTTTAGCCAAATTTACCACTAGCCTACCTATCCTGCTCTACCTATACTGAACCAACGCACAGCAGCAAGCCCCTAAATGAATTCCAACTGCCATGAACCAAAAGTGAAAGCTGAAACCATCTTTAAATATTGAAACAGCCAGGCATTTGCATCAGTGGTAAAAATATTTGGCCTTTCAAATTAACAGCACGAGTTTCATAATCATCTGCTGCTCTGAATCGTTTCACCACCAGTCTCCAACGCTCTGGCATGGACTCGGGGCTCCCTATGTTTTCTCTGGGGCCCGTGGGAGGAGACCAGCTGGCTATGGGCAGGAGAGCGCTGAAAGCTGTCATTACCGTAAATATCAAGTCACTCAAAAACAGCCAATGGCACCAAATCCCCGTTCCGACCACGCACCCATGTATAGTACAACATGTATTTCCACTGCTCAAGTTGACTGTTTTGTTTCATTCACACACGTTTAACACGCAAACCCTGCATATGTAAGCTAAGTTCTTCTCTCAAACGGAAAATTCCACCTTGTGATGTCGTGTGGTAATGTAAGATGTGCTCCACTGTGTTTTTAAACTCCATACACCTTCACTAGAATCATTTAGATGATTTCACCCGTGGAATTGCCGCTCTCTGCCGAAGAAAAGGTAAAAGGTGGCTTCAAGGTGGAACAGAGCATTTTGAGCTTTAGAGATAAAGGCAGATTAATAATGATGCATTATTCAAGCATGTGTGAATGAAACAAAACACAACTCCAAGTATGTTTCATGAGATAACATTCTAACATGGCTTAAAGCTCAATTTTGTGCAATTTGGGACCTTTAAAAGCTAATAAATGAATATGATTGAAGTTTTAAATGTCATGCTGTACTCTTGTTCTTGAGTAGTTTTTGCTCTCCATTTACCATTGCTTTTTAGTGAGGGGAACTGACCACATCAAGTGCTGTGACAGAGATCCTAAATAAGACCTTTACCAGTTAGACTTCATAATAACACTAGCAAAAGGACAAAAGCAGGAAGAGACCCTCCTCCAGGCCAAGTAAGAGTCAGGTTTTTAAATTTTTAAGAGCAGTAAAGACAACCAAAATAATAACAATAATAATAATAATAATAATAATAATAATAATAATAATAATAATAATAATAATAAAAACATTCATGTATCTTAGTCAGTTCTTTTGGCTAAAAAAGGTTACATACCGGGGCTTTAATTAAAAAAAAAAAAAAGTCCATAATAGACTCATAGTTTATGATTCAGACTGAGTAGCTAGAGGTTAGGGTTAGGAGCAAATATATATAAATGGACATAGCTAACATGCTAGTCACCGCTTCCAAATAGGAAGTGGGCTCCAATTCACTTTCTATTGAAAAAACGTCACCCGTCTCTCTGTAACTGCTGCTGTCAGGCTCCTCATTTTGGTCTTAAAATGTTCGTATTAACCCACTCTACATGATCCTGGATTTATTTCGCTATTTTGTCCATAAATCAAGATAAGAACGTCAGCAACAGGTTTGACTGACAGTGTTGCTAAGCGTCAGCTCCCAGCTAAACCAGTGAGGGGCCTTATCTTCAGCAGCCTCACTCCGGATTGGCTCTTTTGTTGCTCGTTTGTCAGAATTCCAAATATGGAACTCAACTCCAAATTATACAGTCTATGGTTAGGAGTTTCAAGTAGTTACACATTTTTCTGTTTGTTTGTTTGTTTGTTTGTTTGTTTAAAGTCTTCTTTCAGGCTTTATAAGGATAGGTGCAGTTATTATAAAGTGTAAAGCGTTTCCGTCACCTTTGTAATATTTCAAGAAATCAAACTTGACATATGGGACCACATTAAGTTTCTATAAAAGCCTGAATGCAAATACAGTATGGGAGCTGTGTACAAGTAGCCCGCAGGCAAAGGCTAATGACACAATCTAAAACAGGGGGCAGGTCAATTTGGACATAACCATTTGAGATCTCAGAGGTGATTTGGTGTAAATTTGGTTGAGGGCAGTGAAGTCATCAGGCAGACTGAGAGTATGAGGCTATAAGATTAATCATGAGCTAATCTAAATCACAATTTGAATGGACGCAACGAGGAAATCACAATGGCTGCCATTATTTTAAGGTGAGACTCTGCAGGTGAAGAAGAAAAAATCTTAAATTTGGAGATATAATTTTGAAACTTCTTCTATAGTTTACTTATATAAATGTAAGAAAAAAAATGTAATGATTTCATGTAAAAATAAAGCATTTTATGTGTAAAAATAGACAAAATTGACCATTTTTGGGACATTCAAAATAGAAGCATGAAAAGAGACAGGTTTAACTTATTTGCTTAATTTTGTTGACACATTAGATACTCAAAATATACAGAGGAGGATATCTTATTTAGTATTTGAGTAAACAAGATCTGACTGATTGGCCTGTAGAGATCAGTACAAACATCTGAAATGTCTGAAATGTGATTCTATTCAGTATTCATTGTATCAGTCTTTTTGTCAATTCTCCTTGACACAAAATGTGAACTTTGAACAGAATCCTATTATTAAAACACAAAAGTAATCACAATCACAATGCTTGTCAGACAAAATTAGATCTTTTCTCCCAAACGGTGCAGCCCTGTTCTGGAGATTAGTCGGAGCATTTGGCAACGTTCACGAGTAAAATGTCACTGAGCAGCAAACAAGCTTGTGCACAGAGATTTACGCAGAAGAAGCTATATTCAGGACTGTCATGTCATACTCATATCACCTCCGTCACATGGTCACACTTTCACTATTCTCAGGCTGAAAATGAGCTGTATAACTGATGTATGCTAAAGCAAAGTGGAAAGTTGTGTTGTGTCTATCCAGCTGTAGGCGCACTATGTAACTTTTCTGGTATGGGGTTTGCCTTGTGTCCATGGAGAAGTCATACTTTGCCCGAAATATTCTGCTGTATGGCATTAGGAAAATATCTTTTTATTGCCCGGAAACACCTTCTAAATGTCCTGTATTTTGCAAAATTGACTAGTGAGTTTTAAGTCATGTTATAATGTTATTACCTCCTCGAAAACAGACCTGGAGTTGTGTTTTGTTTCATTCACATATTTGAGTAATCCTTTATTATTAATCTATCTACAGCTTCAAAGCTCAAAGTGCTCTATTCCACCTTGTGATGTCATGAAGCGGTAGTTTTAAAGTTAACTGGTACCTTTTACCTTTTGTTCAGTAGAGATTGGCAGTTCAAGGGCTGAAATTTTCCAAATGATTCTAGTGAAGGTGTGTGGAGTTTAAAAACACAGTGATGCCCTTCCTGTATTACCACATGACATCACAAGGTGGAACAGACTGTTTTCTGTTTGAGAGAAGAACTCAGCTTAAATCTGCAGGGTTTGTGTGTGAAACATGTGTGAATAAAAAAACACAACTCCAGGTCTGTTTGTGATGAGGAAACTACATTATAACATAGACCAGAATATAGTGTAATATGGTCCTTTAAAACAATCACGGAGATAGAGTGTTAAGCGTTAAGTTAAGTTTAATGCCATACCATGAAACATTAAAGTACTATTGTACTATTAAAGTGACAGCCGCACTCTCTGATCTCATGTTGTCTTCTCTTACTTAATTTAATGGCATAATTGCTCTATACAGCAAGATAAAGTATAGTTCAAAATACTGAATACAGAAGCATTTCGGATCAAAATCACAAATTTCTTTCACAAACAACAACAATTCCTATCTTATTCTGCATAAAAAACTGCTAACCTTGTTAAATCTGCATAAACATGTTCTGAAATGTCTTTTGTCTTTTTATCAGTTCTTTTGGGCATGTTTAAAGGTTCATTGTGTAACTTTTCTGGCAGAGGGTCCGTCACCTGCTTGTTTCTATGGATGTCCTTGCTCTGCCTGAAATGTTCCACAGTATAACATTAAACAGCTCTACCTTACATTTATTCAATTACAGGTTGTTTTATAGCTCAAAAAAAAAAAAAAAAAAAAAAAAAAACAGAGCGGGGTTGCCTCTCCACAGATCTGACTTGTAGCTTGGTCCGGTTTGGTCTCCATGAAGATAGAAAGGTTTAATACCATACTGTGAAACATTCCAGACAAAGCAATAACACTCCATCAGAAAAGTTACACAATGCACCTTTAAAATGACAATGTCTTTGAACAGAATCCTATTAAAACATGAATCAAACGCAATACTTGTTAGAAAAATCACAATTACAGTAGATTTTTTTCCCCCCCAAATCCTTCAGCCTTAGTGTAGAGCTTCATTTTAATATAACTGGATTGCGATGTTAGAAGCTCTTGTTACCCACTGATGCAGCAGTGATTTCAGATTTTGTATTTTCTTGCCCGATCAGAGGCCTTAGCAGATGGAGATGCTTAAGACAGCGGGTTGAGAAGGTGAACAGGGCCACGCTGGTGATTATCCCCGCCGTGGACCAGACTCAAGACGAGCCTCTTCTGGCACTAAACTATCTATGTGTTCAGGTGTGCAGACGATTACCCAGCATGCAACACTGCTCGCCCTATCCACGCCAAGTCCCCAAATTCAGACGTGAGCCAAGGAAAAACAAATTCAGTGTGTTAATATAGACGTTCAGGGTCAAAACAAATCTATTACAGTATACAGTATATTTGATGCTTTGTAGTGATGTCATGGGGGGTGTTCTACATGTATCTCTATTGGCGGAAATATTGGCACAATTCACACATTAACAAACACAGACAAAAAAGTTTAAGGTAGAAGATGAAAACTCAAGAAAACAATACAAAATTGATTTAAACAGCACATTTTCAGGAGCCTGTCATCGATACAAGCTTTCACGGTCCTGTTTCGGTGTTTCAACAAAAAGGTGAGAGTGATGAACTGAAAAAAAAACTGTTGACTAATGCTTGCTAGCTTGTGATTGGAATTTTATGTGAGAGAGCCTTTGTTTCACAGCACAAATCAGCTCATCTGTTCCAACTAACTCAGCTCTTTCTGGTCCTATTGTGTTAGAATAAAAGATTAAAGTCTAACTTGAGTAACAGAGATTCAGACAGAGTAGTGCTTTCTGTTGGCTTCACACTCCCAAGGAATGTTGATGACATCAGCTGCAATGAAGTATATAAAACTAGAAAGATTATCGCCATTCTAACTATAGGAACAGACATTCATTTGTGCAGTTATGTTCTACTGGTAGAATTCGACTCAAGAACTCGAATAGGAAGAAATCTTTTGAATTGAATTTTATTGAAACTCACTTGAAAACTCACTTGATTTGAAAAACTGAGGACCGGGAGTGCTGTGGGCCGGACCACCGATTGCTATGCCATTGGATTTTGTGAAAATTCACGAGTGTGTGGTGCCCCCTGGAGCACTGTGCGTAAATGTGTGTAATGAGGAGCTATGGTACTGTTTAAAGGTGCAACTTTGTGTAACTTTTCTGGTGGAGGGTCCATCAAATGTTTTTCTTCAAGGTGATGATATTGCTTTGTCTGGAATGTTGATGATATTGCTTTGTCTGGAATGTTGTATGACAGTATGACATTAAACCATTCTATCTTCATGGAGACCAAATCAGACCAAGTTACAGATCAGATCTGTGGAGAGGCAACCCCGCTCACAGTCAGAACGCCTGTTTTTCTAGGTATTTTTGATAAGTAAACCCACCTGTAATTGAATAAATATAAGGTAGAGCTGTTTAATGTCATACTGTGGAACATTCCAGGAAGAGCAATGACATATCCATAGAAAGAAGCAGGTGACGGACCCCGAACCAAAAAAACAAAAAACAAAACAGTGCACATTTAAACTGCCACATAATAATAAAGACTAAACCAAGTATGAACAAATTTTTAATATACCGACACCAAACCTGGACCAAGACTTCAGTTCATTATCTGTGGTACCTGAACCCCATTTGGAGAAACACTGACCCAAAGCGGCATCATTAACTTGAAAACATTTGTGCCCATTGTATACAAAATGATTCCGTGAAATTAGCCATCATTTGGAACCATTCTATAAAAAAATATTCTGTCTTGTTGTAGACAGAGTTCTTCGTGAGTCATTATTTTAGTAATCAGGTTGTTTGGCAGTTTTTCCCAGAAACCGTGCGCTGTCAGAAAGAGTTATTTCAGAGCAAATCTCCCAGTGGACCACACTACTTTTATTCAAAGTAGGTTTCCTTTTTGTTTTGGTTTGTTTGTTTATGGAAAAAAAAAAAAAAAAAGACTCATTTACTGGTGGATGAAGTAATCAATTTTGTTACTGAAGTAAAAGGACAGATACAAGTGCAAGAAGTTACTCAAGTATCACATAAAGGTGGACTATGTAACCATTTTGGCTGGGGGTCTATCACCTGCTTGTTTCTATGGATACGTCATTGCTCTGCCTGGAATGTTCCACAGTGTGACATTAAACAGCTCTACCTTACATGTATTCAATTACAGGTGGTTTTATAGCTCAAAAATACCTAGAAAAACAGGCATTCTGAGTGTAAGCGGGGTCGCCTCTCCACAGATCTGACTTGTAACATGGTCTGGTTTGGTCTCCATGAAGATAAAAAGGTTTAATACCATACTGGGAGACATTCCAGATAAAGCAATAACATCTCCATAGAGAAAAGCATTTGACAGACCTTCCACCAGAAAAGTTACACAATGTACCTTTAAGTAAAAGTATTAAAATACCTGTTTTAAAATGTTCTTAAAAAGTAAAAGTATTTCACAGAGATTTTTAGAACAATTAAATGTAGTGATTTTGAGTGATTCGATTGACTTCTTATTTTTTCTAGCCATTTTTGTGTTTTTGTGTATGGAGTTGGGACGGAAACTCAAATTAAATGTACTAAAAAATAAAGTCTCTGCCATTTCAGCAGGTTTCAAACCATAAAGAAAAGTACTTTTTACTTTTCCGTCCCGATCTAAAATGTAGTGGAGTAGAAAGTACAGATGCAAGTTCTCAAATGTAGTGAAGTAAAAGTAAAAAGTATTTCACTTAATAATAAAAGTAATTCACTTAAGTAAAGTACAGATAAAATTTGTGCTTACGTATTGTACTTTTACTTTTGTACTTACCTTACCTTCCACCACTGAGGGTCTGTCATCATCATTTTTTTTTTCCCATAGAGATTTTAATGCTTTGCCTGAAAAGTTCCATAGTAGCATTAAACATATCGATCTTACACTGATTCAATTGCAGTCGTTTTTATTGCTTAAAAAACACAAGCAGGGTCGTCTCTCCACAAATCTGGTGTAACTTTGCTCAGTGGTGTCACTTTTTTCGTCTCCATGTAGATAGATACGTTTAATGCAATACTGTGGCGCATTCTTGAATAAAGGAATAACATCTCCACGGAGACAAGCATTTGATGGACCATCCTCCAGAAAAGTTACACAATGCACCTTTAAGCATTGCTAGCGTCCAGATGATTCACCAAGATGAGTGTATAAGCGCTTTTCACAACTTTCAGACACCAGAGCGGAGAGTTGCCCTGACGGTAAAGTTAACAACAGCTAGCAAGATAAGCTGTTGTTCCTGATCTTAGGACAATAAAACAGTTTCTAATTAGATGCAGACGGCACACAGCTGCTTACACAATATATCTGTACTGGAGCAAGACTCTTTTTTCCCCTCAAATCCATCAAATTACTACTACTACAAGACTCTGTCAATGCACATTCCCCCCACTGGCTGCCTGTGTGTTTTAGAATTGATTTTAAGATTTTACTGATCACTTTTAAAACTCATTTAGGTCTTGCACCAAGTTACATTTCAGAACTTTTAACCCCGTACGAGCCCTCCCGCAGCCTTAGATCCTCAGGCAAGTCCCTGTGGCTGTTCCAAAGTCCAGGCTCCGGACGAGAGGTGATGGAGCCTTTTCAGTCCGGGCGCCTCGGCTTTGGAATGACCTGCCTGAGGAAATAAGGCTAACACCATCAGTACCATCTTGGGTTTTAATCACTTTTTAAACCCCATTTTTATCGGCTGGCCTTCCTTTAGCTGGTTTTAGCTTTATTGTATTCCTTATTTATTTGTATTCAGTATTTTTTTTTATTTATGTATTACAATTAACTGAATTGTTTGCATCATTGTCTGTTTTTGTATGCCATTTGTATGCTATTTTTAGGCTTTTTGTATTTTTTTTTTTAGAAGTTAGAAGTTAGAAGTAGCAGTGTACATAGGTGGATAGCAGAGGTAACTACATTGATGGTCCCTTTAGTAAACACTCATCTGGCTTAGGCCGTACTGAAAGAGGTCCATCACTGCCTTGTTTAAGTGTGTCATATATCCGAGCCTATTAAACTTCATTGGTGTCTGGAGAAGCGAGTGTTATTGCATTATGTTAAGGCTCAGAACTATAACTTATATTAAAACTAAAGCCAGCCAGCACCAGACAGGGCCCACTTTAATTTCACAATTTAAAGATGCAGTGTGTATTTCTGGTGGAGGGTCCGTCGAATGCTTTTCTCCATGGAGATGTTATTGCTTTGTTTGGATTGTTTCACAGTCTGGTATTAAGTCTTTCAATCTTCATAGAGAACAAACTACACCAGGGGTCGGCAACCCGCGGCTCCAGAGCCGCATGTGGCTCTTTCATCGTTCTGTCGTGGCTCCCTGTGACTTTGGAAAATAATAATGAGTATTTAATTACATTGTATTTTTATTTTAGTTTGTTTGTTTTTAAATGTAAATCTAAAATTGTAGATAATGGTAATCTTGTAACATTTAAATAAAACGTTTTTAATATTTTTGTCGCTCAAAACATGCGTCAAAGCCGCCGATGTGCGCCACCCGCACACACTGGCAGCCCGGACTTACCGGCACCTACATCAGCAGTATGATTTTCGGCCCAATGATGATAAATCCAAGAAAAGAAAAGTTTCTGAAGAAAACAGAACGCTTAATGCTACGTGGGCAGATTCATTTGCTTTCACGGCTGATGAGACTGGTACACGCGGTACACGCAATAAAATGATGACAGAACACAGAAGCAGACGCATTTTTGGTTCACTGTGGGTGGATAATTTAAGTTTGGATTTTTATTTCCTACGAGGAGGACTCAAATAATAATGTGTTTAATGCAGCTTTGCGCACATTTGTTTACGTTATACAGAAGCGAAACTTAAAACCACATGGCTCATTTGCATAAACTAGAAGCGCTGAAAAAACAGCTCGCTCCTTGTGCCGCTGATGCGGTCAGCTTCTGTCGGACTAAAGGGCAGGACTCAGTGGAATATGCGTGTTCTTTCTGTGACTGAGGGATGTTCTGCCTATGGTGAGTCTGTTCTGTGCTTCTATTGCATTGGAGATGGTTCATGTTAAACTTTTCAGAGATTATACGTGTGTGCAGGTCGTACGTGTGCAGCGCAGTTCTTTATTTCACTCATGCACTTTATTTATGTTGCTACTGTTGTGATGAAAAGACTGAAAGGTGTAAATAATTCTCTTAAGACTCGCTCTTATTAGCTGTAGTGGAGGATGGTGCGCTTGTTGTTCTCTGGGAGTTGTAGTTTTGCCTGTAGTTCCCCAGGTTAGCACTGGTTTAGATGTCAAAAGGGTTTTGTGGCTCTGGGTGTTTTCTTTTCTGTGGGAGATGGTCCAAATGGCTCTTTGAGTATTTAAGGTTGCCGACACCTGAACTAGACTAAGTTACAGGTCAGATCTGTGGAGAGGCAACCCTGTTCACAGTTTGTTTTTTTTAGGTATTTTTGAGCTATAAAACCACCTGTAATTGATTAAATGTAAAGTAGAGTTGTTTAATGTCACACTGTGGAATATTCCAGGCAGTGCAATGACATATCTATAGAAATAAACAAATGACAAACCCCCAACTGAAAAGTTACATAGTGCGCCTTTACAGAGGGGGCATTAATTAACACAAAACATATTTAGATGTGTTACCTTTTATTGTTTTGAAAATGCTATATTCACTAAAACAACATATTGTAATGTTTAATTAGATTCAGTTTTGTTTTTAATGCTTTGAGTCTCCCCTCCTTCCTAGTCGCTCCCCGTTCAGAGCGCTACCACAGCAAAATCAGCGTGCATCCCGCTAATGAAAGTACTGCACATTGCGTCAGGTTTGTGAAGTTGCAGTGTATTATTTTGTATCCTGATCTTAAAAAAATGACATGACCGCTGCAGATAGCTTGGTTACGTAGGGTTGTGGCCCTTGTGCCTAGGGGAGATTGCTAAATTACTCAAACATACATGGATGACATATAAAACCACTTCAGGCATGTTTTTGATGAGCGAATGGTATAACATGGTAGAAAGCCCCAAAAAGTCTATTTTGCATAACACTTTCTCTTTAAAAGATGCTTGCATATTTACAGCATATCCCTGTTTTGTTTTTTGTTTTTTTAAGGGGCATTGTGTAACTTTTCTGGTGGAGGGTCTGTCAAATGCTTTGAGATGTTATTGCTGTGTCTGGAATGTTTCACAGTATGGCATTAAACCTTTCTATCTTAATTCTGTAGGTATTTTTGGCTATAAAACTACCTGTGATTGAATAAATGTAAGGTAGAGCTGTTTAATGCCATACTCTGGAACATTCTAGGCAGACCAAAGACATATCCATAGAAACAAGCAGGTGGCAGACCCTCCACCAGAAAAGTTACACAGTGCACCTTTAGAGACCTATAAACTATGCTATGTTTTCTTTATTATTCTGGTTTACTCAAAATAGACTTAGACCTAACCACAGCACTCACGAGTAAAGCCCCGTCTGTCAAACCAGCAGAGAAAAGAGAAAAGAAACACTTTTTTTTGCTTTCTTTACTTAACTAAGACAAACATGACAAAGACAGCCTTTTATATAACATGGTGTAATATTCATGTGCTGCTAATTGTAAACTGCTCTGTTCACCTTTGTTGGTTGACTGTTGTCCTGTATTTCCATTGCACTGAGCCTGTCCTTTTCAGGTGGGGGTCTAAAGTGGACTCAAAGGATTAGCCAAACAATGTAAAAAGTGGAAGGGCAGTGGCAGGATTAGTTTGGCCCTGTAATCCCAGTACAGACCTCAGCATCCTCTGTCCAAATGTTGAAATAGGTCCCCATGAAGCTAAGTCAACAATTGACAGTCTAGTTTTCTGCAGTTCATTTTATTTTATCCAACTCTGGCATAGACTGTATAAAAAGAGCTGGACTGAGGGAGTGTGACGTCACCCATAATGTTCAGCTCCAGTCAAATGAGGCTCACCGTGGCTAGCAGTTATAGGGGCAAATTTCGAGCATCATTAATTGGTACTAGTGCAGCCTCTGGCAGCTCAGTGAGTGAATTGTGGAGGTTTTGTGCTTTCACGTGAGGCATGGTCGTATATGTATACTGAGAAAAACCTATATCTGTACTCTATATGCAGGATGAGGCACGGCAAACCAAGATCAGCTGTAGTTGTATACATTTTTTAAAACATGTGTAATTGCTAGTCTGTATAAATGGTGAAGTATCAAACATTTCTTGGTAGTTCTTTTTATAACTGATGCACAGAGCTGAAGTCCTGTGCCTCCTCTGTATAAACATGAAACATTTTGCCTGTGATGTTACTGGAAACTCACGTTGCTTTTGTCTGTTCTTTTCCAGAATCACCACCACTGCTGCCTGCATGATGGACCTCAGGAGGTACCCACTGGATGAGCAGAACTGCACACTGGAGATTGAAAGCTGTAAGTAAATAATACTAATAATGTTTAGTCCAAAGTATACTGTATGGAACAGCTGCAGTTAGTTCACCTGGCTCATGCCACATTCATATGTGTAGCACTGACATTTTAATTCTACACGTCAATTTGGGATGGCCCTCTCTGAATGCAATTGGAAACTTTCTATTTCTCATTTTTGTCCATTATTTAATGTTTTTTCTTCAAATTACATGAACCTCTAATTATACATCAGGCCTCAGTTACTCGTCCCATATTGAGCAAAACTGAGCTTTAACTTCTGTTATAATGTTGTTACACCAAGTTGTATTCACACATGTTTGAGTAATCCTTTATTATTTCTGTGTCTACATCTCCAAATCTTAAAATGCTCTGCTCCACCTTGTGATGTCATGTAGTGGTAGTTTTCATGTTAACATCTAGCTTTTACCTTTTGTTCAGTGGAGGTTGGCAATTCCTGGGCTGAAATCTTCCAAATGATTCTAGTGAATGTGCGGAGTTTAAACACTTTATGTACTTCATGTATTACAATGGAGCGCTTCATGTATTTCTGCATGACATCACAAGGTGGAACAGAGTTTTATGTCTGAGAAAACAGCTCACCCTAAATCTGCAGGGTTTGTGTGTTAAACGTGTGAATGAAACCAAACACAACTCCAGGTATGTTTTTGATGAGGAAACATAGTAAAATAGCATAATATGGACCCTTTAAGTTACTTTCAAATACATTTACTCTTACTTAAGTACTTCTACTAGAGTAATATTATTCTTAAGTAATGTTACTCTTATGTGAGTACAATTCTTAGTTACTCCACCCACCTCTGTGCGTAACAATATTCAGAACTTGATTTTCATGTAAGCACCAGTATCGAGGGTCCACTATCTGAACCCAACTGGCCCACAGGGAAACATCTTAATCAAAAACGACCATGTAGTTTGCTCAGGGCAGCTTTAGTGAGATGCTCAGAGCTGCACACGGACCTCCTGCCATGGCGCGGTCATTAAAAGTGAAAGTGCCGGAGCAGGGCGTGGGTTTCAGTGATCTCAAACTCGTCCAAGTCCAGAGTACACATCTGTCTGTTTCACCAGGAGGCCATTTTACATTCTAGTCGTTTGTTTTTAGGTTTTGTCTATTGCTTAATTAACTGATACGAGCAAACTGTGGTAATCCAGAAACATATGCTATTTATTATTCGTTTGGTGCTAGCAAAATAGGTCAAGAGGGATGGTCTAGATGTTATACAGCGGTGGATTGAACAAAGTAAAAGTAGTAAAGAACTGGGACGAGACACAATTTCCACAAGACAAGACGAGATACGAGATTGGGTTGACGAGAACGAGACAAGACAAGATTTTAACATCATTCCTAATATATAAATTTCTCGGTTCCAATTATGGCTTCACATTTTTTTATTTATTTGATTTTATATGTTTGTTTCCATTCTAGTGCTGCATTTTGGAACTGTAAGAGATGTAACGCAACACGTGACCCTTTTTGTCCAGTCCAAATGTAAACACCTCAAAAAAAAATCACAAGAGAGAATTTTTCTCATGTGTGCACGATTTTGTTGCAGTTTTGTCTCATGAGATCTTGTGGCATGAGATCTTGTACCATCCATAGTACTTCAGTAAAAAAATGGTATCTGTACTTTACTTTAATAGATTTTATAGTGGTTACTTTTTAATTTTGCTTTACTACATTTGAGATTTCTATTCCACTACATTTTTTTATTATTATTATTGTTTGAGACCTGCTGAAAAGGCTGAGGGGTTTATTTTTTAACAGGTTCATAATCTGAGCAAACAAAAATATACAAATAAAAACAGCTAGGGGAAAAAAATGAATTCAGTTTTTTCTGTTGAACAAAACTCAGCACAATCACTACATTTGAAGTTTTATTATAGATATAATATAATAAAATAATAATAATAATAATAATACTTTTACTTTTTACTCTTTTTTTAAACAGGTACTTTAATACTTTAATTTTTAAACAGATACTTTAATACTTTTACTTAAGTATATTTTTTCATGTGATACTTTTACTTTTGCTTGAGTAATTTTTTGCTAAGTAACAAAATGAAGTACTTCTTTCACCACTGAGGTACGAGGGCACTATCTGGAGGACTAGAAAAAAGAGTTAAGGGGAGAGGGTTAAAATTATTGATTCTAGTGAAGGTGTATGGAGTTTAAAAACACAGTGGAGCACTTCCTGTATTACCACATGACATCACAAGGTTGAACAGTGTTTATTTCATTTAACTTTTTTTTTTTTCTTTTTTATGTATATATTAGTTGCACTTTTTACAAAACATATGCTCCTGCTTGTGTATTGCATTAAGTTGTGTGTTTTTTTTTGTTTTTTTTTCCCCCTCTTTTTACCACTACATAACATAACATGAGCTTAACCCGGACTTTAACCTTTACCTCATTCCTGGCAGAAGTGGCAGATGGGGCTTTAACCTTGCGAGGCGAGCTCTGTCAACTCGTATTTGTTTAGTAGCTACCAGCCGTGCCTCTCCATAATGCATGCACGCGTAGTAGTTTTACCTATAGCAGGAAAATACCATTGAGTAAGTGTATTATTCATAAGGGCGAACCTCCTGGTGTTCTGGGTCACTATTACATGCAGCTGTTTACCTCATATTGAACTACATTCACAGCAGGCTCAGTCCACTGTACGGGCCATTCAGAGTACAGCTTTGTTTTTCAATAAATAATAACCAAGGACTTTCCAAGGCCTCAGTGCTGTTAAAAGTAATACAATATTTAAATTGGACTATGTAAACTCTATTTTCACACATTATGGCATTAAACTTATCTGTCTCCATGGAGCCAAGCAGGTGAAGGCCAAGTAACAGGTCAGCTCTGTGGAGAGGGAGGCAACCCTGCTCACAGTAAGAGCAATAAACATATGCAGTTGAATAAGTGCAAGATAGATGTATTTATTTTTACTGTTGAACATTTGCCACTACCTCAGGCCAAATGCCACTATCCCGGAGTCAAATGCCACTGACTCAAGTCAAATGCCACTACTTGGGTCAAATGCCTCTATATCCGGCCAAATGCCACTACCTTAGCTCAAATGTTCCTACCCCATCTCAAATGGCCACTACATCTATGGAACATTTGCCTCTAACTCAAGTCAAATTCCACTGCCCTGGGTCAAATTCCACTAACTCAGGTCAAATGCCACTGCCTCAGGTCAAATGCCACTATTTCAGCTCAAATGTCATTACCGTAGGTCAAATGTCACTACCTCAGGTCAAATGCTACTACCTCAGGTCAAATGCCACTAACTCGGGTCAAATGCCACTACCTCTGGTCAAGTGCCACTACCGCAGGTCACATGAGGTCAACCTCGGGTCAAACTCCACCAGCCAAAGTATTGTCTGCTGTTCCCTATAGCTGTATTGTTTGTATAAAAAGCATTCCAGATTGTCTCCCTTTGGCTGATCCTGATCATTTGCATGGGGAGCCTGTCACTGAGAGCCACTTTGTTCGGGGTGTGAATGCTCTTGTGCTCGTGTTATTTCACACATTGCCAGTGCTGTCGCGTCGCCGCCAAATAACAGTTATATTTTCTGCACCAGCGATGCACATCATATAGACAGAGCGCCATCCTCTCTATCTCTTCTCATCGGAGAACGGTTTTAGAAAGCGCTAAGGTCCTCTGGGTGTAAATACTCTGGCTTTATTTATTTATCTTATCTTCTGATGTGCAGTCTCCTGTCCGAGCTCCAAACGGAGGACATCTTTAATTGGACATCGGGAATAACTTAATAGTGGCTTTGAACCGCGAGCGATCAAAAATTAATCTGCGTTGCGTTTAGGAGCCAAGAGGACGTTAGGAAGCAGAGAGACAGGCTCATGTTTAGATCACTGTTGGAGAGGTTATTCTTAAGAGTCTACATGACGTCTCTCATTTCAAGTAGATTCAGGGTTCATTTCTTGCGTGCTTTCAGATTTGTTAAACTCTTTTATTAGTAGATCAACTGATATTTGAGTATTAATTTGTTGGTATCGATTTGCACTTCCCTATTCGCCCCTGTGTGGACTCACGTTCCAAAGCCTGCTAAGAATTATGTATCATTCAGACAATAACAGTCACTGGAGTCAATACTGAATGGACTCAACTAACCTTGGGAGTCAGTCAGATCCAGATCCTCTTGACTATAGATACTATTAGTGCATGTAATCCCTCGTTCCTTCAGCAGTGGTCCAATAGTAGGCAATAGTAGAAATCTTATTATACATGTACAATTCCTGGAAAGACTTAAATTTAAAAATGCAAACAAAATAAAAGTTCAAAGGCTTGTATAATTCAGAAATGACTGCCATCGCCCAGATTAAATTCCACCTCTTTGAGTCAAATTCCACTACGTTGTGTCAAATGCCACTACCCTGAGTCAAATGCCACTAACTCTGGCCAAATGCTACTACCTTGGGTCAAATGCCATAAACTCGAGGTAAATGCCACTACCTTTGGTCAAATGCCACTAACGCGTGTCAAACGCCCAAACCCTGCGTCAAATGCCACTACCTCAGGTCTAATGCGACTAACTCATGTCAAATGCCCAAACCTTGAGTCAAATGCCACTACTTCTGGTCAAATGCCACTACCTCAGGTCTAATGCGACTAACTCATGTCAAATGCCCAAACCCTGAGTCAAATGCCACTACCTCAGGTCAAATACCACTAGCCTGAGTCAAATGCTACAAACTTGGGTCAAATACCACCACCCTGGGTCATGTCATTACCCTGATTTAAATGCCTCTACCTTGGGTCAGATGCCACTAACTCGAGTCAAATGCCAGTACCTCAGGTCAAATGCCACAACCTGGAGTCAAATGCCACTACTTCAGATCACAATGTCACTATCTCAACTCATATACCACTAACTTGGGTCAAATGCCACAAACTGGGTACAGAAATCCCTGCTTTGGTAAATAAGTGTGTTTGCGTGATGTTTAGAGAACACACTGCAGCTACAGATGAAATAATAAGTAGAGTTCAATAATTCAGAAGCATTACATTAACTGATGAGGTGGAAACAGCCTGTAATCGTCAAAGAACAGAAGAAACTCTAGATATTCAGGACTCGGTGTGTGATATAATACGCTACAAATCAACTCTGGTGGAAGGACAGTGCCACCTGCTTGTCTCCATGGAGAAGTTAATGCTATTATCTAGAGTCCCTGACAAAAGTCTTGTCGCTTATTCATTTTGTAGAAACAAAAGCTTATAACCTGACTTTAAATTAATCGATTGGTTTTAGAAATGTCTCATATGAAAGCTAAAACCCTCCCAAATTATGCTCAATATACTAAAATAAATTTGCTTCACTGAAGAAAGATTGATAATTTAATGAACACAGAAAGGTCAGATTTTGGCAAGACAAAAGTCTTGTCGCCTACAGAAAATTGAACAAATAATTTACTTCAAATACAAAAATATGTTGCATAACGTCAGTGAATTAAGTAGTGGTGCTGTGAGATCCATATTTAATATCTTGTATGACTTCCATGAGCTTGAAGGACTGCATCCATGCGGTTCGACAATGATTCATACAATTTGTTGATGAAGTCATCAGGAATACAAAGAAAGCAGTCTTACATGCCTCCCAGAGTTCATCAAGATTCTTTGGTTTTGCCTTCCATGCTTCCTCTTTCATTCTACCCCAGACATGCTCAATGATGTTCATGTCTGGTGACTGGGCTGGCCAGTCCTGGAGCACCTTGATCTTCTTCGCCTTGAGGAACTTTGATGTAGAGATAGAAGTATGCGATGGAGCACCATCCTGCTGCAAAATTTGACCCCTTTTATGGTTGGGAATGGAAGAGGTAGCTAATACTTCTTGATATTTTAGGCTATTGATATTGCCTTCCACCCTGCAAATGTCTCGCACACCCCCATACTGGATGTAACCCCAGACCATGATTTTTCCACCACCAAACTTAACTGTTTTCTGGGTGAATCTTGGATCCATGCGGGCTCCAGTAGGTCTCCTGCAATATTTGCGGCGGCTGTGATGTAATTCAACCGAGGATTCATCTGAGAAATCCACCTTCTGCCACTTTTCCAGTGTCCATCCTTTTAGCAAGCTGTGGGCCTTGGCAAATGCCACACGGTTTTTTAATTGCCTTTTGTTTAGTGCTGGTTTCTGTGCACTGATTCGACCATGGAGGCCATTTCGAGACAGAATTCTACAAACTGTTCTGGTTGACACAGGGACTTGAGGTGACCAGGCCTGGTGGAGCTCTGCTGCAGTGGAAAAGGGGCTGGCCTTGGATTTTCGAATCAACAAACGGTCCTCCCGAGCAGTTGTCTTGCGGGGTCTGCTGGACCTGGGCTTGTCAAAAACATCTCCAGTCTTTTCAGATCTTTTTCTTATTCTTTGTACTTGACGCTGAGACACATTGAAGGTGTCAGCCACCTCAGCAGTGGATCTGGTCTTCAGCCTCTTGATAATTAACGCTTTGGTCTCAGGGTGGATCTTAGGCATGTTGTCAGAGGTCAAGTTGCAGTTGATGTGAAGGTCTGGTGTGCTGGGGTTCTTTTTATACACACCCACTAATTGATTGATCAGTAACTGATCACAGGTGAGGCTGTAATCTAGGATTGGGTGCATCATATGACAAGGCGACAAGACTTTTGTCTTGCCAAAATCTGACCTTTCTGTGTTCATTAAATGATCAATCTTTCTTCAGTGAAGCAAATTTATTTTAGTATATTGAGCATAATTTGGGAGGGTTTTAGCTTTCATATGAGACATTTCTAAAACCAATCGATTAATTTAAAGTCAGGTTATAAGCTTTTGTTTCTACAAAATGGATAAGCGACAAGACTTTTGTCAGGGACTGTACCATATTCCATAGTATGGCATTACACTTACCTACATCCATGGACCTACATTCATTCACAGGTCAGATCTGGAGATGCGACTCAAGATGTTTCATGTCATACTGTGGAACATTTCAACAATCCACCAGAAATGACTTCTTCTCTCAAACTGAAAACACTCTGCTCCACTTTGTGATGTCGTGTGGTAATACAGGAAGTGCTCCACTGTGTTTTTGAACTCCATACACTGTAAAAAAAAAAATTAGTTGAGAAAACTCAAATTTTCTAGGCAACATGATGCAAGAGAATTTTGAGTTTACTCAACTTATGTTCACTACTGTTGACTTTACAAGGTTTTTTGAGTTTAAAGTTAAGTTCAGCCAACCTAAGGCTTTTTGTTTACCAAATTAGTTTATGCTTCTTACAATAACAAAGAAAGGTTTGCTTTAATAGCATGCAGTTCTACCTTTAACAGAATAGTTTTCTCAAGTTACCTGCACCTTAAATTATGCAATGTATGTTAGATATAATTGCATTTAAATGCACATTTACAGATACATTTTTCCTATAGAATGACCACACAAATCAATGTCAGCTGAAACTGTGTTTATTCCTCATACTGAGATTGTGTTCTCATGCAGAGAAATAAAACTTAAAACATTTGCCACTGAGCAGAAACAAGTACACAGGCTGAATCAACTACTTGCACTTCACAAACACTTTTAATAAATGCAACTGATTGCTGAACGATATCAGTACCTGCTTAAGGCAGCTTGGTAACGTTTACCAGTTGTGTTAAGTTTTATCAGAGCTATATCAGAACATTTTTGTAAAAGCCTGAAGCAATTCAGCACACTAAAAAAGTAAAATAAAAATGCTTTGAGCGCATCTCAATTCCACTTCTCAATTTTGCAATGAAGAGCTTAAAATCACAAATTTAACCTTTACCTGAGCATCAATTACCAACAAACTGCTCACCCATATGCATTGGTTTTCAACAGGCAACTTTAAGATAAAAAAGGTCACTTCATAAGAGTTGAACATTGGCACATGGTCAGCTTTGTATGATAATCAACCTGTGTTAATATTTGGATTACACAGATGCTATACTTTTCCAAGCCATAATCATTCAACACAACGGGAACACAAAATAAAATAATGAAGTGCTTTGTGTAAACTGGAATCACAATCCCAGTTCTTCATTTCACAATCGAAGAAGGACCTTCCAATCACCATGTGAATATGTATATCATACAGATGTAACTTTTACCAAAGCATCAATGAACATAGAACTGCTCACATATTTAAAACTCTTTTAAACTGGAAACTGACTTCAGTCATAACCCTGAAAAAGTCTGAAAGTGAACTGCATTAAAACAAGTCGACAAACATTTACTGCAACAGCTTTGTTTTCAGAGACCTGATGCGCTGTGAGCATCCAGACCCAAGCTCAAAAAAGATGGTCTGAATTGCTTCAAAGGTAAACTTCAGCGATTTGGGGTATTCAATGTTTATGGCATACAAAAGGCCAAAGAGGTATGCAAAGGCAGTCGAGAGGTCAGGTAGGTCATGCAGTATGATGGCTCCTTCCAACACAACAGCTACATCTTGCACAGTTGGTGATGTGGTGGCAGAATCATCTTCATAGACGGTCAGAATGCCAACAGGCACACCTCGGACCACAGAATCCTCAGGATCAGTCACCTAAGAAAGTTAAGAGACATGATTAAATACAAAGGAAAACAATTACACTATTCTACCATCATCATTCATGTTACTGACTTTTCCATTCAACTCGGGGTGTTTCTAGAGAAAATGATAGAGGCCAAAAAGTCACCTAGTTGAGTGTATTAATTAATGTCACTGAATTTGGCATGTGGCATTGTGGTATTTGTGGTTGGACAATATTCATGCAGGAAGCGGACAACACTGAGATCTGGGAAATGATGTAGAAGTTTGTGTAAGCCCTCGATGCATTTTGGTCTGTCACAATTCAAACACAATTGCCATCATCCATTAGCATACCCGTTACCAGAAGTAGTTAAACAGCAATCCTTGCACCAAACATATCTGGACTGATACACTGAAAGTGAGCATTTTGAATGAACCTCATGTTCTACAAAGTATATCATATTCAAAATGATAAGCATAACCTATGAAATCATAGCATCAGTGGTAACACCACAGCTACATTTGCACGTCTATTAAACAAAGGCAATCACTTACCAAGCACTTCAGGAAAAACTTGGACGCATCCTCCCGGATGAAGATAGGTAGTCCTCTCACAGCTGCTGTCTTTCGCTGAGATACAATGTCCATTGTCTAAAGATCATACACACACACACACAGAGATACAAACACCATTTACATAGTGCAAAACTAAAAAAAAAAATGTAGAATGAAGAGTGTAGTTATTAAATGTGAAATGTATTTTTTTAGCTGTTAACATTTCCAATGAGAAAATATGGCCTATAGCGTGCTGAAATTGTGAAACCTTTGGAATTATCGTTTTCTGCATTAATAGTTCAAAAAATGTGATCTTTTCATCCAAGTCACTAGTATGGATAAACAATGTTCCGAGTCCAATAGCATAAAAGGAAAGATTACATTTCACAGCTAGAGAAAACATCCACAATACATTCACAATGCTGGTGGAAAAAAGCAAGTGAACTGCTCTTCAAAAAAATGAAAATTTGCCAGAGCACCTTGATACTCCAGAGCTACAGGGAGAAACTTTTGTGGAATGGTGAAATAATGAACGATATGCCATTAGAAGTCCAAAACCAAACAAACAGTCTGTCTATTTTTAAGTGTAGTTGGTGGAGCATAACTTATGGCTGCTTTGATGTGTCAGGTAGACATTACCAAAAAAAAAAAACAAAAAAAAAACCCAACAACAGTGACATGTCAAAAATTTAATGATAGGGAGCCCGGGCTTGAGTGTAGGATCAAACACTTTCACCACCCACACTATGTAAACCATGAATGTTATCAATGAAGACAAAATGTAAACTTTTTTGCCATCAGCTTCAGTGTGTTGTGTTTGTCTACAGTAGTGACTTGGATGAATCTCATGTGAGATTTTATGACCAATTAAAACTAGGCAATTCCAAAGGGAAGGGTTCACATACATACTCCTTTTCAGGTACTTGACTCACATCTTCATCAAGCTTATCCAGTAGGTCTTCCATCACTGGACCAAACGCTCCCTTCCTTGCCCGGTAGAGCTTTAATAGGCGATTGACATATTTGTCAAGTGATGCACGGAAAGTTACCAAGAGGTGCTTGCTTGTAATTCGATAAAATTCTTCAGATATCTGAAAACAATCATGATAATAATGTGTGACATCAAATACATGGTTTTGTTCAATAGTAGGCTGCGAAAAAGGAATGGAAATATCACTCGGGGTCATTGAAACATTTTGATATTTTCTCAGTGAAATTGGTGGGAAAAGGTTATCAAGGTTTTTTTTTTTTATCCTGTATTTATCCCTGGAGGATCTCCCTACAAAGATAAATACAGGATAATAATAAAAAATATTTCCATTCCTTTTCGCAGCCTACTATTGAACAAAACCATGTATTTGATGTCACACATTATTGTAACAATGTCTATCAAATTCCCTCCTTTTAGAGAGAATTTGATGATTCTCTCTAAAAGGTAGAAGGTAGAGAGAATCATCAAATTCTGCAGCAAATTAAAATCATAAACCAACATGTTATTGTCCAGTTCTGGCTTTAACTGAAGTTCAAATTTATGACCAGACCTGGAAAATGGATGTGTGAAATTTCAAGACTTTCCCCAAACATCACTAGAATAAGAACTTAAATACAATTAAAATCATAAAGCCTTACCTCCTCCAGTGAAAACAGGGCAGGCCATCTCTCCTGGACCTCCGACACCATAGGCTGCATCTCCACAATTTCCTTACGTCGTAGGGAAAAGGTCAGCCCCATCTTTTGCTTTATCTTGGTCATGTTCCTTTTTCTTTTTTTGAATTCTTCCACTAGAGCAAGCCGCTCCTCTTCGAGTGTATTATCGTCATGGTGGTCTGGGTAGTCTGGGACATGATTGACTTCTCCCCGTTTGGGCTTTTTGAGAGTGAATGGTCCATCTTCCCCTTCTCGTCGCCTTTTCCTGTTTACATCTACCTCATTGCAGCCAGCATCACGCAGTCTTGCCCTGTAGTTCCCAATCTTGTACCTGAGACTCATTAGCCAAGCATCACAACCCGTTATGCTGTCTTGGTCTTTTAGGCATGGATACTTGAGAACCAGAGCAGATGCAACTGATGCAACTTCATCTTTTGCAGGGTAGCCTCCTCTGAGGTCAAAAATGGCCTGTGCAAGTTTATCCAAAATTTCAGTTTTCATAGCTCTAGTCACCTCAAGAGGCTTCTTTGCTTTTGCATAGACCTCGTTTCCCTTACGCAGTTTTAGCTCAACATCATAAGAGAGCTTTGGGATGGGGAATGGAGAGGGCCACTTAATGTCCTGTCTTAATGGGCTCTTGACAGAATTGTTAGAACTGTCCTCAGTCTGGAGAGAAGTGCTAGGCCTGAAATCTTCTGAATGAACACTGGGTGTGTCCAAGGAGGAGACTGATGCATTGATGGAAAGGTCAGATGTGTTACAAGGAGAAGAAGAGAGGGAAAAGTTCCACATTATATGTAGGACTGCACGTCCCTCTGGCAATTCAGACATTGTGGTCAACTGGCATAAAGAATTTCCAAAATCAGGATCTTCAAATTGAAGTGTAAAATCTCTCTCGATGTGGAGTCTTTCTTTAAGTGCCTCAATTAGCTGGTCAACAGATTCTGGTAGTTCTTCCAGTTGGAGTCGTCTGGCTTCTTTGGGGGAAAGGACTATTCGAAGTAACAAAGGCTGGAAAGAGGGCAAAAAGCAGAAACCAGATTTAGCATCACTACAACATTATTTAAAATTACATTGTACATATAATGAACACTTTTGGCAACATACCATTTTCAGTTGCTTTAATTGAGGAGGAAAGTCCTTGCAGTCACCATCAATTTCCCACCAACTTTATACACTTGTAGAGGATGGTAATCCGTCAGCACATCTGGAACCAGGGCTACAATTTGGCAACAGTGGTGTTCAACAACTTCATAAGACCTGAAATGTTCAATGTACCATGAAGAGAGCCTTTTACAAATGAATGTCACTTCCTCTGTGTGGACAAGAATGTATACAATCTTATGGAACTCAGGTAATCCACTGCACTGCCCAGAAGCTAAAATCATGCCCTCTGTATACTGTGTACCATGCAGGTGAACCGTTTTAGACAGAGACACACTGTGAAGATCTGGGTACTTCTCCTCAATTTGGCTCCTAAGTGATGCATCCAATTCTAAAACCTTCATCAATTTGACTTTTTCCACATATAGCTTTGTCTTGAAAAGGTTTTCACTTTCCAAATGGTAGGCCAACATCTGCTGGTGTTTTGAGGAAAGGGTAAGCAGCAAATTTTTCCAATTCTTTGTGTCATGGACCACCTGTTTAAAAAAGCTATGTTTAGCTTCAAATCTCATTGTCCAAAAATCCACCAATGGCCCATAACAGCGAATTAGATGGGGGTAATGGTCAATAAAGTGGTGTTTTGGCTTAAGTCGAAAGTCTGGAAAGGTACTGGTCAGCAACTTGCGGTGATCCTGAAGTTTAGAGGACAAATAGCACAATGCTTCCTCTGAGAGTGTGTGAGAAACAACAATTTCAACAATTTCCTTTAGGTCCATTAAAATCTCCCAAGCAGGCTCATGTTGTGGTATCTTAAATCCAATAATAAAAGGAAGCAAGCGTAACAATGTCCAATTTTCATGTCCATTACCGCCAACAGTTCCTTTTTCAAAGCTTACTTTTGAAATTGTGTGTGGTTTGTTTACTTTGTCTGTGTATCTATAGGGAAATGTCTTTATACAGTCATTTAGTGAATCGAATGCAATGAAACCTTTTGCTATCAGATTTTTCAAACACAAAGACAATTCCACAGGAATGACCCCCTCAAAAAAATCATGCAAAATATCTGGAGGATATCCATTCACTGGATGAAAGAACAGAAGATGCTTCCCCAGTACACACTCCCTTTTTACACCATTAATGCTTTGGCGGTTCGCATTCTGCCTAAGCTCCTCTAGTATAGTGTTGTGTCCATCAACATCTCTCCGTTGAAAGTCACGAACATTAGCTGTTGCAATTTGGTCTTTACTTAATAAGCAAAACCGACAGAACTTCTCAACAATAAAACTTTCACAAAATCCTGCAAGACCATGTGCTCCAAGGTTGTCAGCACACACACTGAATACAGTACATTTAACAAACTGATCTAGTACTTCAACATATACTCCCTCTTGTTCTAGATGCTTTATATCCTTAATCAATGGCTCAAGAAACTTTTCATTACCATATTGCTTTACATCAATGCTTTTACCAAGGAGCGCTAGTTGAATTGAAGGGAGACTGGATCGGAACTTGGCGGGTAAATTTAAAGCAACCCAGTAAACTGCAGTTATCTTATGAAGCTTTCTAGAGGTGCCAAGTGGATTACACACTTCAAAATCATCTGTGTACAATGCTAAACTGATACACTGGTTCTGCTGCCCTACTAACTTATTTTCCTTGTAATACTTCCCGTCTTGAAAAGACTTGTAGACCCCAGGTAAAGGGTCTTGATCAAATACAATTTTATCTAAAAAATCTGCCCGCTTTAATAAAACCTCAAGTACCTTAATGACCGATACATAAACAAAATTATTTTTATCAGCTGGGTTATAAAGATATTCTGTGGGTTGTATTACAGAAAAATGTTCATTGAAATACGAATTCCTACGGTGATCTGTAGACAGGCAACCTTTCCTTGATGTCGTTGATAAGAGTGGATTATTTTCAAATAAAGCATTAGAAATGTCTTGCAAAATCAAATCAGTTACTTCAATTTTATGTCTTAAAAGGACCTCTTTAACACTTTTCACATTCTTGGCACTAGAAAAAGACAGAATATTATGCAAATCCTCTACAAGAATCTGAGTTGCACTTCTAGAAATATGCAACACTGTTTGCATAGAAAGAAACAGAGAAGCCAATTTGTGTTTAAGTATCTCATTATCCACATTTTCTTCAAACTCTTCAACCTCATCTGCGCTTACATTATCCTGTGATGACCCATCAAAATCAACATTATTATCATAATCATTTGCCTCATCTAAAGTACTGCTTCTTACTACAGCTCGATAGTCTTGAAGTGAGCAATTTCTATGATTTCGACTTCTATGGGAAGTAAAGGTTGGACGAATGTTTGTTTTAAAAGTACATCCACGTATGGGACATTGCACAGTTTCTTGATTCTGTAAATGGTGTCCAAGATGCTTCCAAAAAGTCTTTTCACTGCAGGTCTCTCTAAATTCACATAGTTCACACTGAAATATTGGACTTGGTGTATCTGCAGTCTCTCTATGTGATCTCGAAAGGTGTGATCTTAGTGCACCAGGTGTTTTGAACACACAAACACACCCTGTGTGAATGCACGGCCAGTGAGCACCTTTGTGACGAAGGCGACAATGTTTCAGCAGCAACTCTTCAGAAGAACTCTCAAACTTGCAGAATTTGCAATGCATGCAATCCACTCCTGAAACACAGACACACAAGAGACACAAATTAAGACTTTTTAGTAATAATTCATACAAATGTTACTTGTAATTGTAAAAGAAAATTTTCATCTAGTATGACTGTAAACTAAGTATTAAATCTGATTTCTGTGCGTCTTGGATCAAAAAGATAGCCCACAATATTTTATCTTGCTTGAATAATATATTACCAACTCTGTAACCATGACTTATGAACTTTAAATGTAAAAAAAATATTTGGTGACATTACAGACAACAAACATGGAAACACAATTATATGGGGGTTTTAAACTGTTATATTCTTTATAGTATTTACTGTAAAAATGTAAGCCTGAAGCCAGGTTGAATTTGGCTTTGCTAGGCAAACTACACTTTACAATTTTGCACACTTACACACCTCTAACTCCCTACTAAGTTCATATTCTATGCCAGATGCACCATTGTCTCAGTTAAACTAAAGTTAAGGAAGCCTTACTGCAGGCTAGCGGGCAGACATGCACGCACGCACAAACACGTCAGTCATCACATTAACATGTAACGAAAGTTAGCTAGCTACCATCATTTCTTTCACTTGAGGATCCGAGTCTCCCCAATGAAATATTCCCCATTAATGCGCCTTCATAATGCCATCAACGATTGTACATAATTTAGGATCTGTGGCGTAATTATTTTAACAATACTACAGAGATAGTCAGGCATAAAATCCCATCTGTAAATTCTAGTGCTCCCACTAACGACTAATTTTCTAACGATTAATCTCCAATCTAAACGACTAATTAAAAAAAAAACAAAAAACAAAAAAACAAGCGGTTGCAATTTTCATGTGTTCATTTTATTTTATTTTATTTTTATTTTTATTTTTACTATGTAGGCGTAATGCTTAATGCTCCGTGGGCAGATTCATTTGCTTTCACGGCTGATGAGACTGGTACACGCGATAAAATGATGACAGAACACAGAAGCATTTTTGGTTCGCAGCGGGTGGATAATTTAAGTTTGGATTTTTATTTCCTACGAGGAGGACTCAAATAATAATGTGTTTAATGCAGCTTTGCGCACATTTGTTTAAGTTATACTGAAACGAAACTTAAAACCACATGGCTAATTTGCATAAACTAGAAGGCTCCTTGTGCCGCTGATGCGGTCAGCTTCTGTCGGACTAAAGGGCAGGACTCAGTGGAATATGCGTGTTCTTTCTGTGACTGAGGGATGTTCTGCCTATGGTGAGTTGGAGATGGTTCATGTTAAACTTTTCAGAGATTATACGTGTGCAGGTCGTACGTGTGCAGCGCAGTTCTTTATTTCACTCATGCACTTTATGTTGCTACTGTTGTGATGAAAAGACTGAAAGGTGTAAATAATTCTCTTAAGACTCGCGCTTATGAGCTGTAGTGGAGGATGGTGCTTGTTGTAGTCCGTTTTCTGGGAGTTGTAGTTTTGCCTGTAGTTCCTCTGGTTAGCACTGGTTTAGAGTCAAAAGGGTTTTGTGGCTCTGGGTGTTTTCTTTTCTGTGGGAGACGGTCCAAATGGCTCTTTGAGTATTTAAGGTTGCCGTTTGAAACCAAAAATAAATAGGCGAATATTCGACCACAAAAATTGTGTTTGACTAATTTTCATATTCGATTACGTCGAATAATCGCGACAGCACTAGTAAATTCATTTTAACGTGTTAAAATTGTCGTTGTATAGCTAACGTGGCGAACGTGACTAGCAAAGCTAAGAACCGGTAACACTTACTATGCCAACAGTTCGTCTGTGCTGATAAACTTTCACACTAACTGATTGCTTTACATACTGTAGCAAACATTGGTATTAACAACATGTAAAACAAACAAAGAAACACCACTTACCAAAAAAAGACAATGGCAATATCCAGAGAAGGGCAATCTGCGAAGTCCTCAGGCATGTAACGGCATGTTCTCTACTTTGAAATAATCCAATAGTAGGCCTCTGCTCAGGCCCCTGCTCAGAGGTAGGGAAACCCCCCAGAGTGTTGCAACGCGCATGCGTGTCGGGTTTAAGTACTAACAACTCAGAAATCTATGATACTTGGATTTTAAAATTATTGTGAGGTCAATATGGAGTGCTAGGTAGAATAAGTGTGTTAGGCAAACTTGGTTTTGTTCATTGTAAATGGAAGACCTCTTTTCTGAGTAAAATTAACTTTAAAATATATGTAAGCCCAACAACTGCCAGTTATATTTATTACAGTGTACACCTTCACTAGAATCATTTTGAACAGCCCTGGAATTGCCAATCTCTGCTGAACTAAAAGTGAAAAGGTGGCTGTTAACTTGGAAATTACCGCTTCATGACATCACAAGGTGGAACAGAGCATTTTGAGATTTGGAGATGTAGACAGACTAATAATACAAGGTTACTTAAACATGTGTGGATGAAACAAAACACAATTCCAGGTATGGTTTTAGATGAGAAATTCAAACAAATTTTCAAACCACCATTAACATTATTATGACATTTAGATAATCTGCCCACCTTAACACACAAGTCACCTTTTACACACAACATTTGCTCTGGAATACTGATTGACCATACACTACTAGCAAAAACAACCAGCCAGCTAAAGAAATAAATAAAAATACACTACTTGGAGGAACATCTACGAATGCATGGAACAAAACACTTCTATTTGTGTCAATGGGATGTCAGCGCTGGAGGCTTTAGGAAGTCTGCATTAGGAGTGGGGAGCATGTAGGTCAGTTCGGCGTTAATGAAGAAGAACAGGGCTGCGGGGGGAGGGGCATAGAGCCACTCACGTAATACCGCTGTAGTGCACCGACCACATCACAAACATGAGAGAAAGACAGGAACGGAGGAGGAGATGGAACTAATCGGATGGAAACGAGCGAAGAATGGAGGAAGGAAGAGAGGAAGAGAGGAAGTAGTTAGGGCCATTTGGAAACACTGGGCAAATGCTTCTCCTGACTGTGGCCTCCATTTCTACACTATTTTCTGATCTATGTTGTGTTTCTATGTTGTGACTGGTGTTTTGTTCCACCTTGTGATGTCATGTGGTAGTACAGGAAGTGCTCCACTGTGTTTTTAAACTCCATACACCTTCACTAGATTAATTTGGATAATTTGAACCCTAGAATTGACCATCTCTATAGAACAAAAGCAAAAATGTAGCTGTTAACTTGAAAACTACCACTACGTGACATCACAAAGTGGAACAGAGCATTTTGAGCCTTGGAGATGTAGACAGACTAATAATAAATGATTACTCAAACGTGTGAATGAAACAAAACACAACTCCAGGTATATTTTTGATGAGGCAACAAACAACATTATAACATGCATATAACAGGTTTCCATGTTTTTTTTCTTCTAATTATTACTTGGTTTGGAGGGCTCGTACCTGTGGCAAAGATTTATCATAGTTTTACATCAGTTAAGTGGCAGTTTATGAGGATAAAAGTTGAGAAGAAAAGTACAAAAATGCAGAACTCATCTACCTATGTCATCAACACAGAAAACGCCATAGAAAATATATTTGTATTTTTAAAGTACTTTTACTAGTTTAAATCTAGTCTAGTCCAGTTTTTCTAGTCTAATCATGGCAACTGTGCAATTTAGATGATACGTTTTGGCCCATGTTTTGGTATAGTAACAGTATATTTGCTATTGGTAACAGATGTGGAATTACGTCTATGCATGTCTTATCTGCTGCCCATGTCCAACCAGGGAGTAGCTTTATACTTTATGAAAATTTAAAAGCTAGGGAAAGAAAAATGCACAATTTTCAGTAAAATCTTATATATAATTCTGTTAACTATGTAGGAACAACAACGGGAACTGAACATAGGATGCAATTATTTGTTCTATACTGGACACTTCATATATCACGGTTAAAAACATGGGAAAAGGAGAATATCTTATTACCATATAAAAGTCCACGTTGCCTTTGGTTAGAGGGAGAAAAGCCACTCCACCACTCTGTGTACCTTCATTATATTCATTAACTTTGCTTAGATCACTGCAATCATAATTTTGTTGTTAGAAATGTGTCAGGAATACGTTCTAATATCGTGAGCTCTGCACCATTTTAGCTCCATTTTAAGAAACAAAATGACTGTGTGTTTGTAGCTTTGGGCCACACAAAGTAATGGTCAGAAGTGGTAATAGACTAAAGCCGTGTGTGCGTCCTGCTGCAGGCTCATGCATTCAGGATTACGTAACAGTCCACTGCCCTCATCACTGTGATGTCATGGCTAAACTCCACTTCCTGCTGCTGACTTCTTTGGATATGTTTGTTGATGTCATGAAGTTTAAACTACAACAGGTTCTATTTTACAACAAAAGTCAAATTCATTATATGGCTTTAGTCTTTGTAAGCAATCATGTAGTGCTAGTCTTATTTACTGTTCTATATGGCGTCCCCACATGGTTCCTAATACTAATAATGATAATGCATTTGTCTTATACAATGTTTTATTGTATCCAAATGTGTGGCCAAACCTCTTTGTCAAAGCCTGATCCCGTCAGATCCAAGTACCACCCAGCTCAGGTGCCACAGTGGGGCACCACTGGCAAAAACTGTTGTTGTGCCCTTAGGCAAGACACTTGACCCACATTGCCTAGTATGAAAGTGGTGTGAGTGTTGGTGGTGATCAGAGGGAGCGAAGGCGCAGATTGGCAGCCTCGCTTCCGTCAGTCTGCCCAAGGGCAGCTGTGGCTTTAATGACTTAATGAATAATGCACCAAATTGTAAAGTGACTTTGAGCATCTGGAAAAGTGCTCTATAAGACTAATGCATTATTATTATTAGCCACAGCTGTCCCGACGGAAGCAAGGCTGCCAGTCTGCGCCATCAGCCCCTCTGGCCACCACCAACACACCACTTTCATAGAACGCAATGTGATTGAAGTGTCTTGTCTGCCACCGGCTTCCCACTGTTGACTATTGACTCAAATCAAGAGAAAAGACTTTCACAGGACTCTTACATCACAGGTAAACGTCCAGAGGTCTCCAATGCTGTTTAAAATCCAAAGTCCAACTGCATGCATCTGTTAGCATGTCGGATAGTTGCTAACCCTGTTTATTTAATACTAATTCCTTCTGCTGGCTGTAGATGGCGCGCTAACCCCAGTTCCTAGTATAGGGAGCTCATCTGTAGAAACAAGGTGTGTCTATTGTCTGAAGATAATATTTTTTTTTTTTTTTAGGTTTTAGAGTAAATTCAAAGGTACTCAAGAGCATGTTTAAAGACCACTAACAATACAATAACTGTGATCGTGGCCATATTTTATAGTGTTACATCTCACCAGGTTTTTGACTTTAAGCTCTCACATAAACACACATTTATTCTCACTGAAACTGGAAATAAAAAAAACTAAATACTGAGCAAAGTCCATTCTGTTTCCTATATTTGTTCATGCGTTTTTGTATTTGGGTTTTGAAGGTAAGGCCCAGGAGACAGGAGCAGGTGCAGCATGTTTACAGTGTCAGAGCAGGTTCAAGCTCACAGACAAAATGAGCTGTGAATGGCTTTCTGTCTGCTTGTTATTGGACTTTTGGTGATACAACAAGGGCCAGGGTTTGTTTGTTGCTCTGTTTCGCCCATTTTGATCAACTCTCAAACTGACTTTTAACGCCCTCTGGTGGTTGTTTAAAAGAACACAGCTTTGACATTAGAAACATTTGGAAGTAGAAATGTAGTGATGGTTACTACGCTTGGAACGCACTGATCTGTTTAATGAAAGTGGAGAATAAATGAGCCTTAAAGGTGCACTATGTAACACTTTCATTGGGGGTCCATCACCTGCTTGTTTCTATGGAGATGTCATTGTTCTGCCTGGAATATTTCACAGTATGACATTAAATAGCTCTGCCTTACATTTCTTAAATTGCAGGTGGTTTTACAGCTCAAAAATACCTAGAAAAACAGGCATTCTGACTGTGAGCGGGGTCACCTCTCCACAGATCTGACCTGTAACTTGGCCTGGTTTGGTCTCCATGAAGATAGAAATGTTTAATGCCATACTGTGAAACATTCCAGACAAAGCAGTAACATCTAATATAGACTCAAGAACTGCTCTATTATACAACTTTTTACGCTCGAATGAGAATTTTGTACTTTCCTTCAACTCTCTTGTTTTCTTTTACCGCTTCTTGTCATCAGCACTAAGTACCCCTCCGTTCTAGTCAATCTTTTATTCTTCGTGTCCACTGTAGGCGTCTCCACTGATTTGGCCAAAACGTGTAAAAGATGCAACTGTGGTTTCGAATGAATATTAATGGCTCCCTTCACACGTCTACTGCAGCTTTAAGTAGATAAAATGGATACTAGCATGTTTTTTATTCATTCTTCCTTTTAGTTTTAATTATTCATCTCCTCGTAGGACAAAATGTTATAAAATGGCTATGTATTTCCCATGTAGGGCTTCCCTGAGTTGCTATGTGGAGTCTTGTATGTTTAACTTGCTTGAATAATGTATAGTTGGAGCAGACATCTTCTATAATTGAGTTATTGTGAGGCGTGGAGGCATCCCCTGTGCCCGTCCTGGACTTTATGACGTCTGTTAAAGTCCTTCAGTTTTCCAGTCCTCTGATGAATGGTGTACATGAGCATATGACCGTGTAAAACAGTCGCCAAGAAAAATACTGTTTCAAGGTTCTTTATTACGCAAAATTGGCATTGCAGTGTGTAACTTTTCTGGTGGAGGGTTTGTCAAACGCTTTTCTCCATGGAGATGTTATTGATTTGTCTGGAATGTTTCACAGTATGGTGTTAAACCTTTCTATCTTCATGGAGATCAAACCAGACCAAGTTACAGGTCAGATCTGTGGAGAGGCGACCCCGCTCACAGTCAGAATGGCTATTTCTCTAGGTATTTTTGTGCTGTATTTGAATAAATGTGAGCCAGAGTTGTTTAATGTCATACTGTGGAACATTCCAGGCAGAGGAATGACATATCCGTAGAAACAAACAGGTCGGACCCTGAACCAAAAAGTTGCATAGCTTTAAGACATGTTAGAACGCTGTTATCTCATCAAAAACATACCTGGAGTTGTGTTTTCGTTTCATTCACACATTTGTTTCATTCATGAGTAACCCTTTATTATTAGTTCAAAGGCAAACAAGACTAACACTAAAAATCATATATGTATTTATTAGTTTTGGAGTGTATATTAAATGTATATCAGATTTTGGTTTTGAAATACTTACTATGATCATACTCAGGCATCTATTGTTATAAATGATTAGGGGTGTAAGAAAAAACTCCATTCAGTGATATACTGTATCAGAGGCAGATGCAGGTTTTTTTTTTCCTTTTTGCTTATTATGTTCGACATTTTATATTGCCTACATACAGAAGACATCAACTATATAAAGTAAGATGTATGGAATTATACAGCACGGAAAAGAAAGTTAAGAGAATATTTTTCAACAAAGCAAACAGCTAATTTATTGAATTACAGGCGGTTTTATGGCTCAAAAATACCTAGAAAAACAGGCATTCTGACTGTGAGCAGGGTCGCTTCTCCACAGATCGGACCTGTAACTTGATTTGGTCCAGTCTCCATGTAGGCAGCACAATTTAATACCATACTGTGAAACATTCCAGACGAAGCAATAATAAAATCTCCAGAGTAAAGCATATGATGGACCCTCCGCCAGAAAGGTTACACAGTGCACCTTTACTGCTAGTAGGAAACATCTTGTCAGCAAACCATTAAGTGAGCAGGTGTTAGCATCCGTCCTCATAGTGCGTGTTTATGTGCGCACACACATTAGCCAGACTGCTTTAATATTAATGCATATGTTTTAAATGGTCAGTCAAGCAGAGGTCATTTCACGCATGTGCTGACAGCTTCACACAGAGATGGTGACAAATGCAAAGCTCCATCATGTTAAGTGATTAATTAACTCTCCCTGCGTGTGGACACAGATGGACACTCCTACCCACAATCCTGTAAAATAAAACTGATCCGCCTGGGCACCCCTGCCGTGTGGACTCTTTCTATTCTCAATTCAGTTTAAAGATTTTATTTGTAGGTCCTATATTATGCAAAATTGACTTTTGTGAGCTTTAAGCTATGTTAGAATGTTGTTACCTTCTCAAAAACATGCTTAGAGTTGTGTTTTGTTTCATTCACATGTGTTTGAGTAATCCTTTATTATGAGTCAGTCTATATTTCCAAGGCTCCAAATGCTCTGTTCCACCTTGTGATGTCATCTAATGGTAGTTTTCAAGTTAACCGCTACCTTTTGCTTTTTTGTTCAGAAGAGATTGGGAATTCCAGGAGTGAAATTATCCAAATGATTCTAGTGAAGGTGTATGGAGATTAAAAACACAGTGGAGAACTTTCTGTATTACCACATGACATCACAAGGTGGAACAGAGTGTTTTCTGTTTAAGAGAAGAACTCATCTTAAATATGCAAATGATGAGGAAGTAAGTCCAGAAACCAACCAGTGTTTTCAAATGCCCTATCTATTTTACTGAAAAAAACAAAAATCTATTTCCAGGATCAAATCTACTCAAATGTTAAAGGTGCACTGTGTAACTTTTCTAGTGACGCGCCCGTCAAATGCTTTTCTCCATGGAAATGGTATTGCTTTGTCTAGAATGTTTCACAGTATGGTATTAAACCTTGCTATCCTCATGGAGACCAAACCAGACCAAGTTACAGGTCAGATCTGTGGTGAGGCGATCAGTCAAGATCCCTGTTTTTCTAGGTATTTTTGACCTATACAACCATCTGTAATTGAATAAATGTAAGGTAGAATTATTTAATGTCATACTGTGGAACATTCCAGGGGAAACAGTGACATATCCATAGAAACAAGCAGGTGACAGATCCCAAACATATGTTTTTGCAAAGGAACTCTTCAAAAATTGCATAAGAAGCATCTGCAAAAACAATGAGGATTTTGACTGTGATAATTTGCAAGCTCATCCCTAGTCTCAGTGCTTAGACTTGTCATGTCCCTGTGTCTCAGATGGATACACCACAGACGACATAGAGTTTTACTGGAGGGGAGGACACAACGCTGTGACCGGAGTGGACCGCATCGAACTGCCCCAGTTCTCCATCGTGGACCACAAGCTCATCGCTAAGAAGGTGGTGTTCTCTACAGGTGAGCTGATATGTGCTTTTAGACAAGTCTCTCAAACACAAGCAAGCTAGCATTAGCCAACACTTTTTCAGTTAGTCACTCTCACCTTTTTGTTGAAATTCAAACACCTACCCTGAAATTTACACCTAGAGCTGCAGCGACACAGAACGTTGGCAAAGCTGCAAATGCGCATTTTTAAAGCGTCAATTTACACCAGAGACAACAGAGCTGCTCCTGCAACACTAGTCTCTGTATAATCTCATGTTTAAAACACCAAACTCTTATATATTGGTTACATATTCATTGTTAGTTGAATTAATAACTTTTTAAAACTATACAAGAGTTAACAGGAAGGACGGTGTTTTGCATAGTGATAATAAGCAGTGCTCACATTAATTAAGCTACTTTTCATGGTATCGAAGTCTGCATACCACACGCCTTTTCCTTCAGAGGTTGTTCTTGTAAAGTTGATGTCTGATGTCGTAAAGTGTTTTATATTTATCCTCCATGGTTGTAAACTTTCCTTAGACCATCACGAGTCATTCCCCGAAATCCTGAATGTGTTGCACGGTGTTTACGCGACTGTAGTGGTTTTAGAGAACGCATTTTGAAAGGGTATCGTAAGTTTATTTTGACACCACATGCTTATTTCCTTTCTTGCCCCTGCTAAAAAGCCTGGACATGCTTCGTTGATGCTGAAAAATTTGAACTCCAACCTAATTAGAGCAATGCATAGCGTAATGATAGCTATTGTCCGAGATTGTCCGACTGGTTCAAATGAAAAGCAATACCTTTGTGGGTAAACAGGACCATGAATGCTCATATTGATCATAGGCTCCTGAAAATGTGCTGTTTAAATCCATTTTGTATTTTTTCTTGAGTTTTCACACCACCTTTAGACATGTGCGCTTTGTGTCACTCTACTAATGCCTAAACATTCCGCCATACACATACACGTTGAACACCCCCAGCGTGAAATCCGTGCAAGTATCAATACAAGATGTCTTAGCTAACAACCTTTTCCATTTTCTATTATATAACATTTCATCTAAAACGTGAGCTGTAGGTCGTAGCGTTCCATTTACTCCACCATAATGTATTTTTTCTGTCCCGTCTTTTTAATTAATAGTCTGCTTTTGGGCACTTCATACATCATTTTCATTACAACGTAGCGGATAATGTTACGATTTTAATTTCGTTTGCCCGTTTTATCCAAATTACCATAAAATTAGCATGCACCTAGGCCACAACAATACGGTAAACGCCTTGTATTTCCGTTTTAATCCAGCCGTAAACAGATTTATTGTGATATGCATCTACACTGCATTTACATATTTATACATTTGCCATACAGGCAATTGTGCAAGTTAAATTACCAATTTTCTGAGCCTAATATATAGGAAACCGGTATATTGAATAAATGCAAAACACTAATTCGATAACTGTGAAATTGCCATCCCATACACTGAAAGCTGTCTGCATAGGCCTATAGCTCGAACTGAACCTGTTTATAACACAATGGAGCCTATCTGAATGCCATGCGCGTTTGTGGATCCACTCAAGCATAAGTTAAAGGTCTTATATTACACAAATTTGACTCCTTGAGCTTTTAGCCATGTTATAATGTTGTTACCTCCTCAAAAACATACCTGGAGTTGTGTTTAGTTTCATTCACACATGTTAGAATAACCCTTTATGTCACCAAGGGGTAGTTTTCATGTTAACAGTTAACATTTACCTTTAGTTCAGTAGAGATTGGCAGATTCGGAGCTGAAATGATCCAAATGATTCTAGTGAAGGTATATGGAGTTTAAAAACACAGTGGAGCACTTCCTGTATTACCACATGACATCACAAGGCGGAACAGAGTGTTTGAGGTTGAAGGAAGAACTCGCCTAAATGTGCAGAGTTTGTGTGTTAAACTTGTGTGAATGAAACAAAACACAACTGCAGCTATGTTTGCGATGAGGAAACATCATTATAACAAATATAAAAAAATAGTGTAATATGAGCCCTTTAAGATTAAGTAGGTCGGTACAGATACAGGGACAAAAAATACTTAAGTAAAAGTATCACATGACAAAAGTAAGTGTTTAAAAATGTACTTAAAGGTGTATCTCTTCTGGTGGAGGGTCCGCCACCTGCTTGTTTCTATGGATATGTCATTGCTCTGCCTGGAATGTTCCACAGTATGACATTAAACTGTTCTAATTTACATTTAGTCAATTGCAGGTGGTTTTACAGCTCAAAAATACCTAGAAAAACATGCATTCTGACTGAGTGGGGTCGCCTCTCCACAGATCTGACCTGCAACTTGGTCTGTTTTGGTCTCCATGAAGATAGAAAGCTTTAATGCCATACTGTGAAACATTCCAGACAAAGGAATAACATCTCCATGAAGAAAAGCATTTAACAGAACCTCCACCAGAAAAGTTACACAATGAACCTTTAAGTACATTTACATTTACAATAGATAACCAGGTAGCCTCGTTATTTATTGGCTAATGTTTATCTGGCCCCACCACGTCCACAGTTGATGAATTTTCATTCTTTCCTTTTTTTTCATCATAATTACAAGGCTGCTGCATCACTATAATGCTTTCATTGACAATTTGAAACAAAAAAAAAAAAAAATCCTCCATACAACCTTTAAACAAGCAGGTGACAAACCCCCAATCAAAAAGTTACACAATGCACCTTTAAGTACAGCACTACTTTTACTTTGTTATATTCCACCATGGGTCAGTCCTTGCATTGTGATAGGGCAGATTTCATTATCCCATCTGGAAATATGGAAATTGGGGGAATCCTTTTTAAGGAGAGCTGTGTTTTGATGTGAGCGTTTGACCCCGAGGTCGCTCCAAACGCACCATCAGCGCCAACCCTTCCTTTATCCAATACCCGCTCGTCCCAGCCAAGGATGGACAATGTCACCACCTTGCCACCGGGAAGGGAGATTTCACAGATTACAATAAGTAGCTATGGCTCGTGTCAGCTATCAGCAGTGCAGTTAACAGACGGGTAATGGCGGAGGTTGGAAGTAGAATTTTTACTCTGGGTTGAATACATTTTGTCTATAAAAGATGAGGGTATCCTGTCTCAACCCACTGGTCTAATAAACTGCAACGTCTGATCGCATTAAACTGTGAAGACAAGTACTTAAAGGTGCATTACGTAACTTTTCTGGTGGAGGGTCCGTCGCCTGCTTGTGTACATGGAGATATCATTGCTCTGCCTGGAATGTTCCACAGTATGACATTAAACAGCTCTATTTTACATTTTTTCCAATTACAGGTGGTTTTATAGCTCAAAAACACCTAGAAAAACAGACATTCTTACTGTGAGCAGGGTTGCCTCGCCACAGATCTGACCTGTAACTTGGTCTGGCTTGGTCTCCATGAAGATAAAAAGGTTTAATGCCATACTGTGAAACATTCTGGACAAACCAGTTATGGACCCTCCACCAGAAAGTTACACACTGCACCTTTAAAGGGCCTATATTATGCAATTTTCTGATCTAATGTTGTTCCCTCACCTGGAGTTGTGTTTTGTTTCATTCACACATGTTTAACACAAAAATCCTCCATGTTTAGGCTGAGTTCTTTTCTCAAATAGAAAAACACTGTTCCACCTTATGATGTCATGTGGTAATACAGGAAGTGCTCCATTGTGTTTTTAAAATCCATACACCTTCACTAGATTTGAATGATTTAAGCCCTGGATTTGTCCATTTCTACTGAACAAAAGATAAAAGGTAGCTGCTGAACTTGAAAACAAGGTGGAACAGAGCATTTTGAGCTTTGAAGATGTAGGCAGACTATTATTAAAGGGTTACTCAAACTGAATGTGAATGAAACAAAACACAACTCCAGGTAACAACATTATAACATATTTTAAAGCGCACAAACAAGCAGTACAATGCAAACAACCCCCAGCAACTGTCAAAAGACGCAACCAAATGTGTTCAAAATATATGTATTCTCAAAAGTGAGTTGTTTTCCTACCAAAATACCCCATGTCCCCTGGTGCGGAGAATATATGGCACACGCTGACTCTGTTTTTTAGATGGAGCCGCGATAAGCAAAAACACACTTCACTATCCGTCATCACTCCAGGAAAATCTCATAAATAAAATAAAGGGCATTCATCTTGTTACTGGGGGTACCATTGTTCTTTGTATTCAGATTGTATTCCTGATTGACACACTGTGGCTGGCATCACACAACTCTGAGTAGCTGATTACCTCATGAGTCAGTGCACTTGAAAATAATTAGGTTCAGATCTGGTAATTAACTGTGGCGAGATAATGCAATAAAATTTGTGTGTGTGTGTGTGTGTGAAGGGTTGATTTGTGCCTCTGTCTGTGTGTGTGTATTTGTGTGTGTGTATGCGTGAGTGTGTGTACGTGCATGGGGTTGATTTGTGTGTGCGTCTGTTTGTGTGTGTGTATGCGTGTGTGTGTCTGCATGTGCATGTGTGTGTGTGCGTGTGTATGCATGCATGGGGTTGATTTGTCTGTGTGTGTGTATGCGTGAATGTGTGTATGTGCATGGGGTTGATTTGTGCATGTGTATGCGTGTGTGTGTCCGCATGAACGTGTGTGCGCGTGAGTGTGTGTCTGTGCGTGTGTATGCATGAGTGTGTGTGCATGCGCGGGGTTGATTTGTCAGCATTTGTATGCGTGAGTGTGTGTATGTGCGTGGGGTTGATTTGTGTGTGCATCTGTCTGTGTGTGTGTGTGTATATGTGTGTGTGTGCGTGTGTATGCATGTGTGTGTGTATGCATGAGCGTGTGTATGTGTGTGGGGTTGATTTGAGTGTGCGTCTGTGTGTGTGTATGTGTGTGCATGTGTGTCTGCGTGTGCGTGTGAATTTGGAGCCAGGCCCTATATTATGAATAGAATTTTTCTGACGGACAAAACAGCTAAGAAAAAAAAACAAAAAAACACCAGGATCATGTAGAGCGGGTTAATACAAATATTTTAAGACCAAAATGATGAGGCTCACTACAGCTGTTACAGAGAGAGGCCACAATATTCTTATGTAGAGTTACACAATGCACCTTTAAAGTTCCGTTGATATTGTTGGTATCTTAAACTAAGCAATACTTCCTGTCTTCCGAATAGGAGCGTACCCGCGTCTGTCCCTGAGTTTCAAACTGAAGAGGAACATCGGCTACTTCATCCTGCAGACGTACATGCCCTCCATCCTGATCACCATCCTGTCCTGGGTCTCCTTCTGGATCAACTACGACGCTTCAGCTGCCAGAGTGGCCTTAGGTAAAAGCCCCCTGCACAAACACAAAGGCAGGCAGTGGACAAGGTTAAACAAGTGGAAGTTAATACTGTTATGAATATGACACCGTTGGCATAAGTGAGTCCACACATCCATCTGAAATGATAATAGCCTTTCCCCCGGTGGATGTTTAGCGCCTGATGCGGGTATGAGCTCAGATAGTGTCGTCTGGTTGGGTTGAATGCAAATGATTTCGAACGTGCAAAAGTACGGGAATGGACTTTGCTTTTGAATTACGCTATTTTCTGTTCCGTTATAACATTGTTTCCTCATCACAAACATACCGGGAGATTTCTAGAGATGCATCGATCCAGCTTGTTCAGTTCTGATACCAATATCGATACTATGACCGATACCCGATATGAACCAGTACCAGTGTAGGGATGGAAATTGGCAATTACACAAGAGATCCAATAGTTTTATGCACTGTTACTGTTATTGATCCTTCAAATAAGTACTCAACAGCTTTGTATAAATAAAAGTTCAAATATGAGACGTTTCAGGACAAAATCAGCCTGTAAATAGTCTTATCACATCCAATGAAAGGCCCAACCAGGATATCGGCTGAACTGATGTCATTGAAACGATATCCGATCCAGCAAATTTTCAGTATCTGTGCCAATATCCAATACCAGTATCGGTAACAGTGCATCCCTAGAGATTTCTTTTGTTTCATTCACACGTTTAACTCACAAACCCTTCATATTTAGGCTGAGTTCTTCTCTCAAGCTGAAAACACTCTGTTCCATCTTGTGATGTCATATGGTAATCAATCATTTGGATCATTTCAGCTCTGCAATTGCCAATGTCTTGAAAACTACCGCTTCATGACATCACAAGGTGGAACACAGCATTTTGACCTTTGAAGAAGTGGGCAGACTAATAATAAAGAGTTACTCAAATATGTGTGAATGGAACAAAACACAATGTTTTTGATGGGGTAACAGCATTCTGCATGGCTTAAAGCTCACAAGAGTCAATTTTGTGTAATATAGGACCTTTAAAAATCAATAAGTGAAACATTTCAGCAGTTGAACCACAGTATGTAATGTTCAGCCCAAAAATAGCATAACATAAAACCGTATTTTTCTCCTCATATTAGTCGTTTATTACAATGTAAAACTTAGAAAAACATGCTCCCTTAGGAACTGTACGTAGCCTACGCTTTTAGTTAAAAATAAATAAAAACGTATTACAACTGAACAACAGAACATGGGTTGCCAGTTCCTAAACTTGCAGAGAGAGGACCCTTCATGACTGACTGCAGGTACCGGACTTTAGGTAGCAACCATTCAGATCAGAGAGAGGCATTTTAGGTTTAAAGCAACTGGATTTCATCACTGAAACTGGCAACGTAAATGAGAGACTCGTGTTACATTGCTATGTGAAGCACTTTGGAAACTGTCTTGTTTATAAAACGTGCTAACAAATAAAGCTGGATTGGATTGGAGGCTCATTCTGCTTTCTGATTGGACAAGACCAACATAAACATAAACAACTTACCCATCACCACATCTAATCTTTTTTGTAATTAAGAATAAATCCGCATTAGAATTGTCGTGTACGTCTAGATACACCATTAATTCATGTTTATTTAATTTAAAATCAAATTCTTACCTGCAGTTCCTTCAGTTGGCAACGAATTTGAAAGGAAACACTTTTTGTCAAATTATATTGTATTAAGGCTGTTGAAGTAGCAGTTATTACAAAGTAGTACTAAATATTCACGCGACTTCCCTAATGTGTACATATGGTATTATCCAAATCAGTAATAACACAGCATGAGAAGCCCCATTGCGCGGGCTTAACCCCAGCTTGATTTAACTAATGTACCTGTATTATAATCTACACACATCAACATTATTTAAGGTAATTTCTATCCACAGTCACCGTAAACAATTAGTAAATGGTCAGACAGCTGTCACAAAGCCGTCAGGACTCAGGCAATTTCACACCAGCTGCTCCCGCGTGCAGTGACTGAAACCAGGCCACGCTGAAGGGACGCAGTAGGAACTATGGCTGACGGATTAGATTAGATAGTAGTAGAGGTAGTAGAGGTAATAGAGGTAGTAGAGGTAATAGTGGTAGAGGTAGTAGTGGTAGTAGTGGTAGAGGTAGTAGTAGTAGTAGTAGTAGAGGTAGTAGAGGTAGAAGTAGTAGTGGTAGTAGTAGTAGAGGTAGAGGTAGTAGTAGTAGTAGTAGTAGTAGTAGTAGTGGTGGTGGTAGTAGTGGCAGAGGTAGTAGTGGTAGTAGTGGTAGAGGCAGTAGTAGTAGAGGTAGGAGGTAGTGGTAGTAGTAGTAGTAGTAGTAGTAGTAGTAGTAGTAGTGCTGGTAGTAGTAGTGGTAGTGGTAGTAGTAGTAGTAGTAGTAGAGGCAGTGGTAGTGGTAGTAGTGGTGGTAGTAGTAGTAGTGATAGTAGTAGTGGTAGTAGTAGAGGTAGTGGTGGTAGTACTAGTAGTAGTAGTAGTAGAGGTAGTGGTGGTAGTAGTAGTAGTAGTAGTAGTAGTAGAGGTAGTGGTAGTAGTAATAGTAGTAAGAGGTAAAGGTAGCAGAGATACAATTTTGTACCACCATCAGTAGTAGAGGACGTGACTTGCCCAAGGACACAGCAACATGAACTGCGTATAACATGATTTGAACCAGCTACCTTCCAGTTTTAGGGCAGTTTTTTTGTTGTTTGTTGAAATAATTGCTCATATTTTTCATATACCAGCATCACTGTCATTACATTTTGGGCTGTTACGTTTTACACTAAAGCCCCAAACCAGGTCGAACCAAAGTTATTTCTAAAGTGACCAAACATTTTACTCTAACTCCTTTTATTACGGAGCATTACATTTTCATCCAATCCTCCACATGCCCTCCCAGGCACAGCAATCAGTGAAATGGCCCCGTCGTAAAGCCAGGGACCACTGAAGAGCTGCGGAGCACTGGGATGGAGGCTGGGATGGATATAGATGAATACGTGTGGCTTCTGAAAGGGTTCAAGCTATATTTGAAATCCGCTGATGGATATTTGACATTTTAATACTCGCAGTGTCTAAAAATACAAGAGAGGCGGTTTTATACAAATGTAGCACTCACAAATGAGTTAAAGCAACGCGGCCAGTAAAAAATACACATTTATGTAAGATACTGTATGTGTGGAAGATAATTTGTTCCATTAGATTTTGAATTTTAAATACTGCTGAATTTTTCACTTTGAATTTTTTAACTCTGAGAAAAGATGAATTAATTTTATTCAGATTTTAGTCACTGAAATTTTAAGTATACTTTTTCAGCATTTGCCCTCTCCGGGTGGGTGGAGAGCCCTTGCCTAAAGTGGAGAGTTCAAGTATCTCGGGGTCTTGTTCACGAGTGAGGGGAGGAAGGAGCGTGAGATTGACAGGCGGATCGGTGCAGCGTCAGCAGTGATGTGGTCGCTGTATCGGACCGATGTGGTGAAGAAGGAGCTGAGCCGAAAGGCAAAGCTCTCGATCTACCGTCAATCTATGTTCCTCCCCTCACCTATGGTCATGAGCTTTGGGCCGAAATGAGCCGAAAGGACAAGATCACAGATACAAGCGGACGAAATGAGTTTCCTCCACAGAGTGGGTGGGCGCTCCCTTAGAGAGAGGGTGAGGAGCTCAGTCACATGGGAGGAGCTCGGAGTAGAGCCGCTGCTCCTCCACGTCGAGAGGAGCCAGCTGAGGTGGCTCGGGCATCACCCGGATGCCTCATGGACGCCTCCCTCTGGAGGTGTTTCGGGCATGTCCCACCGGGAGGAGGCCCCGGGGAAGACCCAAAACACGCTGGAGGGACTATGTCTCTCAACTGGCCTGGGAACGCCTTGGGGTCCCCCCACAGGAGCTGGAGGAAGTGTCTGGGGTGAAGGAAGTCTGGGAGTCCCTGCTTAGAGACCTGGCCCTGGATAAGCAGAAGAAAATGAATGGATGGATGGACTTTTTCAATATGTTTCAAATTCAAAATAAAAATATTCAGCACATGCATTTTCAAGTCCTCATATTCAAGGGTCAAAAATTTGACAAGACCCAAGATGCCAAGGCAGAAGCAATCGATCCTGTGTGAGTAAGGAGGACAGAGGCTGTTTCCGATTGGCCGTTCTCATCTGTGGGCGGGGTTTATACTTAAATAAAAGAGATGAGGTTTTGATAAGGCAAATTTTGACCAATCTGATCGCATCACTACATCATTTCCTGTTTGTTACTAAGTTAGATCAGATCACTTTGGATCAATTGCTTCTGCTTAGGCATCTTGGCTCTTTCCTGCAATTTTTTTTCACTGCAAATTTTACACTCTTTTGACTCTTGAATTTGAGTGCTTGAAAATATTTTTTAATATTATGTTTTTTTATATATTGAATGTTTGACACTTTAAAAATGTACACACATAATTGAATCAACTTCCATTCAGAATGAAAGGAATTCAAACATGTTTTTTCAGAGTTAAAAAGTTCAAAGTGAGAAATTCAACAGCATTTAAAATTCAAAAACTGATGAAACAAATTATCTTCCATAGATATGAGGTAAAACATGTTCAAATGTTCAAATCAAATAGAGATTTTACTGGTAACAATTCATAGCTGATTTACTATTGTCAGAAAGCAGAATGAGCCTCACATGATTCTTTCATTTGCGTTGCCAGTTTTAAAGCTGAAATTCAGTTGGTTTAAACCTAAAATGTGTCTCTCTGATCTGAACGGTCACTACCTAAACCCCAGCACCTACAGCGAGTCATGAATCAGTGCTAGTGCAGCCTCTGCAGCTCAGTGAGGGAATTCTGGAGGTTCAGAGCTTTCACATGAGGCCTCTCTGGTCCATATACTGAGAATGATTGAAAAAAACATGCATGTGTCCTCTGTATGCAGGCTACATACAGTTCTTTTTAAGGTGCACTGTGTAACTTCTTGGTTGGGGGTTCATCACCTGCTTGTTTCTATGGATACATCACTGTTCTGCCTGGAATGTTCCACAGTATGACATTAAACAGATTATCTTACATTTATACAAAAATACCTAGAAAAACAGGCATTCTAACTGTGAGCGAGGTTGCCTTTTCACAGATCTGACCTGTAATTTGGTCTGATAGAAAGGTTTAATGCCATACTGTGAAACATTCCAGGCAAAGCAATAACATCACCGCGGAGAAAAGCATTTCATGGATCCTCCACCTGAAAAGTTACACAATGCACCTTCAAGTTAAGAGAAGATAATGAGAATCTTTATTTGTCGCACAATGGGGAAATTTCAGTCGTGTGACAGAAAAGTTCAAAGTCTTTTATTTATTTTTAAAAAGTCAAATTCATAAAAGCTTTTTAGCTTCACACAACAACTTCTCTTTTTAATGTGGCTGTAGATAGCATTCTAGCGCCCTCTGCTGATGTTTGGAAGCTTTTGAGGAGTTTCCAAGATAAAAAAAAAAAAAAAGTTTTCGCTACAAGAAATACCGAGACTCAGTGCCGAGAGGAGTTTAAAAGTCTAAATAATGCTCAATGTAGGATTTCTGAGGACAAATTTTGCAAAATAAACGATTAAAACTGTACAAAAAATCTTACATATGAAACTAAAGAAAGAAATATCCAATGCAATCATATTCATTTTCAAAAAAGTTATTATATAACTCAGATCTCTCAGGAGGAGTTTGTGCTAATCATCATGGCTGACATTTGAATTTCAAATTTTCACATTTCTGCCGGTGCAGTTCTTTTTTGGCTCATTTTTATAACTGCATCTGAAAGCACAAGAGTGGGATCCTTGGTTTCATCGATCTTGACAGTCCTAATCAAATGTAGACGTGGCATTGATTTAATCTGGGAGGTCGCTCTCTGTCAGAGGGGAGGAACTGTCCTGGGCTCTCACAAACATTGTTTAGAATTTCAGATTTTATGAGTCCGGTGAATAATGAACACTCAGCTAGTATCAAGGACTTGTTCAGAAAGAGAGTTTTAGGACGCGGTGAACAGATGTAGTAACCGTACAAAATGAACTCTTATTTGTTAGCTCACAAGAATGTCTACAAGTCCTGCATTTGGGATTGATCCTTTTTTCCATCTGACCAATAACATAGCGGCATTGTGGTTTGGGTTCAAAGGTCAAGTGATTGAAAAACACTGACATCTTAAAAGTACTACTAGCTTAATATATGGGCAAACCTCCTTGTCAAAGCCTGATCTCCGGAGCTAAGCAGGACAGAACCTGGTGGGAGACTGGGTCGCAGAGTTTGCATGTTCTCCCTGTGTCTGGGTGGGTTTCTTCTGTTCTCTCTGGTTTCCCCCATCAACCTAAAACATGCGCAAAAGGTCAAAGTCCTGACCAAGACTAGCTCAAGATCACAAAGATGCCCCAGCAACATTGAAGGATGGGGTAAATGCAGTGGACAAATGTCTTTCCGGGGTTAAAAAGGAACTCTACTTTCTGCACATTTCAATATATTTTTCAACTTTTCTTAACAAATTGCTTCTTGATTGGTGTAAAACTATAATTTATATTTACACCAAGTATCGTCCCACCAAATTAAGTCAAATTTTGAATTTTGAATCATCAGAACCTGTCATATGCACTTTAAAACCATATTTTGGAGCGTTCTCTTTGAAGACAGATATGTTTTATGCCATAGTGTTGAAAATGCTATATTCACTGATAACAATGTGTTAACACGTTTAATTGGTTTCAGTTTATTCTTTTTTAAGCTCAGAGTTCCTCATTCCTCTTCAGAGCACGATCACAACGCAGTCAGAATGCATTCCGCTAATCAAACCACTGCACATCACATCAGATTTATGAAGTTGTAGTATGCTTTATATCCTGCTTTTGTATATTCATGGAGAATTGTCATGTGGGAGCATTGGTGTAGTGAGTTTGTGGGCGGAGCCTTGTACAGAATCTTGCAGCTAACCGTAAGGAGGGTTTGAATAGCACCCGGGACAGATCACTAGATTACTCAAACATGCATGGATGACATCTAAAACCTATTCATGCAAACAAATGTACCAGAACTTCTTGCATTGTTCATTAACAGCATCATCTCCCTTCGCCTTCTCCAGGTATCACCACTGTGCTGACCATGACCACCATTAACACTCATCTGAGAGAAACACTGCCCAAAATCCCCTACGTGAAGGCCATCGACATGTACCTGATGGGCTGCTTCGTCTTCGTCTTCCTCGCCCTACTCGAGTACGCCTTCGTCAACTACATCTTCTTTGGACGCGGGCCGCAGAGACAGAAGAAAGCTGCCGAAAGGTCCTCTCTCGCCAACAACGAGAAGCTGAGGATGGATCCTAACAAGGTCACCATACTTTCTTTGTGTTGTTATTAATTTGTTCTATTTCTATTAAGTGTATAGATTTGTAAGAGACCACATCATTTTAAACTGTTATTCAAATTTAAAGCCACAAAAATAGATGTGTTTATTCTACTGAAAAAACACTGAAAAACATGTGTGCTTGAAATGTCCCTTTGGCTATAATATTCCACGCTATGGCATAAAACATATCTGTCTTCAAAAAGCATCCTCCAAAATATGGTTTTAAAATACATATGACAGGTTCTGATGATTCTCAAAATTTGACTTAATTTGGTGGGACGATACTATAAAAAATATAGTTTTACACCAATCAAGAAGCAATTTGTTAAGAAAAGCTGAAAAATATTTTGAAATGTACAGAAGGTAGAGTTCCTTATTGTTGACATCACACTAGAGAGAATTTTGTTCAAAGGTTTGGCACAATTTACACGCAAGAAACACATTAAGGTGTTTTTGTTTTGCTTTTGTTTTTATCCGTCAAATAATCATTTCTATCTACATGTGGCGGTTAGGTAAGAGTTTTGGAATTATCTAGTGTGAAGTCATGATTTCCAAGCAGGTAACCAAGTAAAATTTGAAACCTAAGAAACTATACATTTGTTTTATTTTTAGTAAAATCTTAAATATAATCAGCTTAATTGTGTAAAATGAGTCATAGGCACATTAACTTTCTATTTCCATGGAATCGTGCAGATGACGTGCCACTTCCAGAAGGTACATACTATCACTTTAAATAGAAAAGAAAGTATAGAAACAATATTCCATAATTCTCTAACTGCTATCTTAAACAGCTGCTTTGTCTTGTACCTTATTCTTTGTAGTATATCACCATGCCAGTGTATTCCAACGCTATCCGTCTGTTGTGTTCATTGCAAAGGTGCTCACACAGCTTAAAAAAGTCAATTCACAATCAAAGAATATTGCTTCCAGTGCAGCAAATGGAGTTTAGTTTGGAGTTTAAAAATGTATAATGCCATGTATATGTAGGTGAGGGTAATTGCAAGCACAGGAGAAAGAAGAAAGGTTGACCTAGTGCCGTCTGTATCGTGACTGAATCAGCCCGTTAAGCCTGTGTGAATCCGGGCTTTGGATTGAGATGTGACAGCTTTGCAGAAAATGAGGAATTTGTCCCAGTTTGGAAATCAAGATAAGAAGTATACACATTAAAGTAGTTTCTTGTATTTTTATTAAACACCAATAAAATCAAATACACCAACAAATATAGAGAGTAAAATGTTGTAAGTATTCATCAGTAGTAATTATGTAAATGATCACATAATTACATAACATGGGTAGTTCACCTACAAAACTTGTGCTGTGCAGTAAAACTACTGAAGTAACCATAGTGATGCTGTGTGTTTGCAGTGGCTTGTGGGAAATGTAGTCGGCAGAGATGACACTCTGTATGCCAGAATGAAGCAGAGGGACCTGGATGGACACGACTCGATGTGGGAGCCCATCTTCATGGACGATGCAGCCATTGGACTGGATCAGAAGAACAGGGTAATCTGAGACTAAACCTCACACATGTCAGTGTTAAAGCGCATATGACAAGTTTGAATGATTCTCTAACTTTGACTTAAGCTGGCGGGATAAAGCTGTTGGAAATACAAATTATAGTTTTACACCAATCGAGGAGTAATTTGCGAAGAAAAGTTGAAAAATATTTTGAAAATTACACAAAGTAGAGAGTTCTGTTTTAGAAAGTCCCATGTGGATGACATCACACTATTCTATCCAAAACCTAGGCACAATTTACACTCAAGAAACACATTTTTCTGATACTTTAAACATAATTTCAACAAATAAATGTGTTTTCTTACATTTTAATTAATAAAATATTACTTTCTGTGTACATTAGAGAGCTTTGGCCTACTGTACAGCATGGTTCCTATAGGTAACAGGTATGGAATTCCTTAGCGTGGTGATGTGATTTCCAACATGGAAGTAAAATTTGGAACTTAAAAAATGTCCAAACTGGGAATTAAAACAAAACTAAAGATTAGCAAAATCTTAAATGTAATGATTTAATCTGTCATTAAGTAAAATAAGTAGTCAAACCTGTCAAAGGCACTTTAATGCTGTGCAATGTTCTTCAGTCTCAAGGTAACATTATTGTTGAGTTGCTGTAGCTGGTGTCTGTCTGTAGCTCCTCACCCATGATAATCACATTTTAGACCAAGGTTGTGTCATACTTAGGGCACCATTTAGGGGTCATGCTATTTTTAGTGGTATCTGTATGTCCAGTGGGTGAAAAAACAGTGCACTCAAAATTCCCCACAAAACACCTTGAAAAGTGCTGTCCAGTGCTGATCATGAGATCGGTCAATATAGACCACAATGCATTGCGACAGTTGTAAAAACAACAGTGGCCAGGTCTTTAACAAATGACTGAATGAAGCAGAAAGATGCTGTTTAAATGCACTGTTAACCTGTGATTATGAATAAAACACAATTAAATAAACTGATGCTTTGTAAAGTTGGTAGCCTTAGCTGCTTAACTTAGTTCAAGCTGTTAAAATATTGATAATTTCCACATTTCAGACAAAAAAACTGAACAATCCAGTCCATTAACATGAGCTCCATGACCATCATAATGTTGGGTCATTATGAGTCCATAAACATTTGTGCGCCAGTCCAATGTCATCATTATTTATAACACAAATGAAGTTTTATTGGAGTTTAGTGGACTTTTTTCACCCAGTCAGAGTCACATAATCCAAATGCAGTAAACCTCGTGTTCTAATCACTTTATGATTGAGTGCACTGTAGTCCATTTAATAGTGCAGACCTGTGTAGTGAATGAGGGCGTAGGGACTAGGGTGGACATTCGGACACAGTCCTAGTTTAGCCCTAGTTTTGGCTGGATATAGTCTGGGTTTAGATCTGGTGGAACTTAGTGTGAAAAGTTTGATAACCAAGAAGAAGAGGTTTAAGATGTCATCCATGCATGTTTGAGTAATTTAGCGATCTCTCCCGGACTCTATTAAAACCCTGTGTAGGACCTTAAATTAAACTGAATTAAAAATAAGTCCATGTTTGCTGACTCTTGCTCTACCACACAGATGGACCCTCACGAGAACATCCTGCTGAGCACGCTGGACCTGAAGAACGACATGGGCATCTCGGAGCTGGCCCTGGGGCTGAACGACCCGCGGAACACCATGCTCACGTACGACAGCTCCACCCTGCAGTACCGCAAGGCCGGCCTCGCCCGCCACAACTTCGGACGGAATGCACTCGAGAGACACATGACCAAAAAGAGCAGGCTACGGAGACGCGCGTCCCAGCTCAAAATCACCATCCCCGACTTGACTGACGTAAACTCTATTGACAAATGGTCGCGGATGATCTTCCCAACAATGTTCTCCTTCTTCAACATTGTGTACTGGCTTTACTACGTCAACTAAACAGGGACATTTATATAGTGAAACAGAAACAAAAAAAGTTGAATCATGTTTTTTTTTTTTGTTTTTTGTTTCATTTTCGAATATTCAGGATTTTCAGTATTTGCCAGATACTCAAAAGACGAGATTACAAACATTTAAGGTGCCTGTTCCTGGTTAGTTTTGATTTTTTTTTTTGCGTTTGTGTGACTTGCGTAGTGACCGTAGACTGTATAAAGAAGTGGACTAAGGGAGCGTGTTCGGCTCCAGTCAAACGAAGCTCACCGAGGATAGCAATTATGGGGCGAATTTGGAGCTGTTCTAAAACAGCAGGATCATGTACAGCGGGCTAATACCAGATAAAACCGGAACGAGGAGCCTGACAGCAGTTATGGAGAGAGAGGTCACGCTTTTTCTAATACAAAGTGAATCGGAGCCAGAGCCGATGGAGCCGGTAGCACGCCCATGCTCACTTCCTATTTGGAATGCGCCGGCTGGCAAGTTAGCGATGTCCATTTATATATACAGTCTATGGCGGTAACTTATTTTTTTATACCGTTTTTCTTTGACTTTGATTTTTTTAAATCGCATTTTCAAGATATGAGTTGTTGCCAAAATACCAGTTAGGTGCAAGTTTACATGGAGTAACGTGATGGGCGATTTTTGAGTACTGTGACCGAATAATATATATTAAAAAATATATATATATAAATAAATTTAAAAAGTCAGGTTTTCATAGTTCTAGCGCAAAAAAAAAAAAAAAATTCTATTGCCCTACACTTGACTATTGGCATAAGTCGGACTGTGTGAGATAAAAACATCCTCTACTTACCAACAATTATATTATATTATATTATATTTATTTGTTTGTTTCATTATTTATTTGAAAATATACATTCCAAATTGCATAGCCTCGTTAGAGTAATAAATTACAAAAAAGTATAAATAAACGTATGTAACCCAAAGCACATGTACACAAGTATATTTAAGGAGGCCTATTCCATAAAAAAATCCTCCTAATGACTGTGTATGTACATGTATGTGTGTGAATAGTGACTAACACGGGAGTAAAGACTAATAAAAACAAATATATACTCAATAATACATAAAACAATCTTAATCTTAAAGGGCCCATATTACGTTATTTTATGATTTATGTTATAATGTAGTTTTCTCATCACAAACATGCCTAAAGTTGTGTGTTTTTTTTTGTTTCATTCACACATGTTTGACACACAAATCCTACATATTTAGAGTGAGTTCATCTCAATCAGAAAACACTCTGTCTCCACTGTGTTTTTAAACTCCACACACGATCTCGATGCTGATCTCTACTGAACTAAAGGTAAGAAGTAGCGGTTAACTTGAAAACTACCACTTTTACTACCACTTCATGACATCACAAGGTGGAACAGAGCATTTTGAGGTTTGGAGATGTAGACAGGCTAATAATAAAGCGTTACTCAAACATGTGAATGAAACTAAACACAACTCCGGGTATGTTTTTGATGAAGTAACAACTTTATAACATGACTTTAAGCTCACAAAAGTTGATTTTGCGTAATATTGGACTTTTAAACACTGAAAATTCACTAATGAAAAAAAGCACTTTATACAGTTTATAAACTTCCATGTTGTTTTGAAAAATTGTGGCCCAAAAAGCACAAAAGATTATAAATTATATCACATATTGGACCATACCTTTTCTCACTCATGTTGACAGTAGCGTTCACAATAGTTTTGATGGTCACAGTTTACACTTCCATAGAACTCTGTGCTAAACGTCTATTCCCAGGACCATTTTATAAAAACCTTTGCGCACTGACGATCCTAAAGCCATAGAGGCTGTACCTTCAAAACCTGGTGCTCTCTTAACTTAGGTTTCATTTAGTATCACTACGTTTTGATACACATTCCCTTAATAAACTATAGACAGTACAGTGACTTTTGTTTATATTTTTTTTCTTTTTGTTTTTTGTTTTACATTGCTAAAAACATGAATTCAAATGATCTCTAGTTACCAAATAGGGAAAATGTTTTTGATATATTAAATTGAAAAACAAAACATTTGATATATTAAATTGAAAAACAAAACAAAACAAAAATGACTTAAAAATTGGCGTAAAAATAAAACAGATACTTTGTATTTTTCATCTTTAAGCAAGAAATAGAACAAACTGTGCTTTAAAAAACAGCAAACCAAAGTTAAATTACTTTTGTTTGCTATACCTGATTTTTGCTGTCTTAAAAGTGTGAAAAACAGAACAGGTAGCGGACCCTCTACCAGAAAAGTTGCGTAGTGCTCCTTTAAAAAGCAGAACTTGTCCATTTTTTAAACAGTTTGCAGTGGTCCAAAGTGATTCCTCGCTTCCTGTTTGAGAAGTTTTCCAGAGGCCAGAGTAGCTAGCATGTTAACAGTGCTACTTCCTGGTTCATAGAGGATAAAACTGTTTGTAATTACACATCCTTTAAAGGGTCCTGTATCATGTATTTGAGTTAAATTTGATATACAGATATATTGTCAAAGCAGCTCTTAAGGTCAAAATAAGTCTGCATCTTTGTACTGTCTTCATTGAATCAGAAACTTTTATCCCAATGGTTCCCAAATTGTGGGGTCCGGGGCCTCGGAAGCATTGCAGGGGCCCCCAGAGGTTATCCACACTTTACATAAGATATGTGTTCATATTTCTTTATATTAGTATTAAGACCACAAGAATATATTGTTTGAACATATAATCAAAAGGGAAGGGGGATCATGGTACAGCAAACTTTGGGAATGGCTGCTTTATTTATTCAGGAAGTGTGCGTTAGCATTATAGTTGCTTTTATCTTCACAGACGGCAAAACGCTGCTCTGAATGTTGAGAAAAGCGCTTATAAAGTCATCGTGGTGAATAATTAGGAAAGAATGAGGAGGAGTGAGGAATAACTTTGGACCACTTCAAACTTGTTCTGCTTTTTAAGACTTTTTTCAATACTAGTTTTGCTTTTTTAAGTTTTTAAAGGTGCACTGCGCAACTTTTCCAGTGGAGGGTCCGCTTTGTCATTGCTTTGTCTAGAATGTTCCACAGTATAGATTAAACCTATCTAACATAAGGGAGACAAGCAGGTTACAGCACTACACTACATTACAGGTCAGATCTGCGGAGAATTGCCGTTGTTCACAGAAGGAATTATTGTATTTTTGAGCAATAGAAACACCCGTAATGAATGAATGCTAGATGGATATGTTTAATGTCATACCATGGAACATGCAAGCACCAGGTAAAGCAATAACATCTCCATGGAGACAGTCCCTTCACCAGAAAAGTTACGCCGAGCACTTTTAAGACAGCACAAAGCCTTTAAGAACTACTGTCTATGGTTTATTTTTACTTTGATGAGGTGGCCATTCTGCCTTTGGACCAAATGACCACAGAACTGCCCTTTAGAGCTACTTTTATCGCCAGATCTGTGTGAGTATAATTAGACTCATAGAATTAACAGGAACTTAGCGTATCATTTCACTTTACACAAATGAGTCACTCCTTTGTAATGCTGTTTCATTAGGGCGTGGAGGAGTGAGGGGAGCTTCTGCTTTAGTTGCTTTTTTTTAATATGTAGCCACTGGGGGTGTGTTACTGCATGCTTTAGTCAATGTTAACTTTCTACTATTTTGAATTTGGGTCACCTGTTTCTCACCATGTTTGACCTCAACCTCGCATAGGAAATTTAGCAGTTTATGAAGATTTGTGGTAATATTTAAAAATGGAATACCTTCTTTTTGGTTGGAAGAGGCCAAGGACTTTCACTATAATCTCGTGTTTTGTGAGAATTATTATTTTTTAATTTCACATTTGTCCGATTTTTTATGTACACAATGGTATCTATCTGGTCTTAATCATATGTTTTATTACAGATGTAGTTATTAGCAGTATCTATAGGCACTTTTTTGGTTTCTGAAGGATGTGCTGTGCTTAAAGATACACTATGTAACTTAACGGTGGGGTGTCCGTCACCAGCTTGTCTCCGTGGTGTTTAAACTTTTTTATCTCCATGGACACAAGCAGGTAACACAACCAGGCCAAGTTTTTCACGGTCATTTTGAATACTAAAAACACATGTAATTTAATGAAGTTTAATGCCATACTGTGGAAAGTTCCCTGGAAAGCAACATCGCTACGGAGACAAGCAGGTGACGGACACCACACCAGAAAATCCACATATTGCGCCATTAAAGTAATCATAATTATGTATGTACATATATGATACTGCAAATACTAGCCTTTGGATTGGTACATATTCGATTCTCTTTGTAAATAAAATGGCCTTTCTACAGAAAAGACTAAATGAAACTTTCAATAATAATATTTATACTGTAAGCGAATGCAAAATATATTGAAACTGTGTAAATAGCCTCTTTTAGCGTGTCACTCAAACTCTCAGTGAAAATGCCATGGTTTGGTTCTTTCTGCTCTTTCAGTCCACTTTGACTTACTGCCAAATGTAACAGGTCAAATCATGAATGTAGTTGTGATTATTATTTCTGAAGTGTGGAGTGGCGGTGTAACATTTACTTTAATCGGTGAAAAACACACTGCACACTGTGGCATGTTTTAAAATCAGCCCTAAACTCCACTCAGGTTAGCATACACCCAGTACACACGGAGACGCTCGTAAGGTTGGGGTACGCAACTGTCTCATTAAGACTAACTTTATGGTCAGGGGCTCACTGCCCGCAGCTTCAAACACAGTGTACACACTCATACACTACACACTCATACACTACACACTCATACACTACACACTCATACACTACACACTCATACACTACACACTCAAACACTACACACTCATATACTACACACTCGTACACTACACACTCATACACTACACACTCAAACACTACACACTCGTATACTACACACTCGTACACTACACACTCATACACTACACACTCATACACTACACACTCAAACACTACACACTCATACACTACACACTCAAACACTACACACTCATACACTACACACTCAAACACTACACACTCGTACACTACACACTCAAACACTACACACTCATACACTACACACTCAAACACTACACACTCATACACTACACACTCATACACTACGCACTCAAACACTACACACTCATACACTACACACTCGTACACTACACACTCATACACTACACACTCAAACACTACACACTCATACACTACACACTCATACACTACACACTCGTACACTACACACTCAAACACTACACACTCGTACACTACACACTTGTACACTACACACTCGTACACTACACACTCAAACACTACACACTCGTACACTACACACTCGTACACTACACACTCAAACACTACACACTCATACACTACACACTCAAACACTACACACTCATACACTACACACTCATACACTACACACTCATACACTACACACTCAAACACTACACACTCGTACACTACACACTCGTACACTACACACTCGTACACTACACACTCAAACACTACACACTCAAACACTACACACTCGTTCACTACACACTCGTACACTACACACTCAAACACTACACACTCATACACTACACACTCAAACACTACACACTCATACACTACACACTCATACACTACACACTCATACACTACACACTCGTACACTACACACTCAAACACTACACACTCGTACACTACACACTCAAACACTACACACTCGTACACTACACACTCATACACTACACACTCAAACACTACACACTCGTATACTACACACTCAAACACTACACACTCGTATACTACACACTCAAACACTACACACTCATACACTACACACTCGTACACTACACACTCATACACTACACACTCAAACACTACACACTCGTACACTACACACTCATACACTACACACTCGTACACTACACACTCAAACACTACACACTCGTACACTACACACTCAAACACTACACACTCGTACACTACACACTCAAACACTACACACTCGTACACTGCACACTCAAACACTACACACTCGTACACTACACACTCATACACTACACACTCGTATACTACACACTCGTATACTACACACTCAAACACTACACACTCATACACTACACACTCGTACACTACACACTCATACACTACACACTCGTACACTACACACTCGTACACTACACACTCGTACACTACACACTCGTACACTACACACTCAAATACTACACACTCGTACACTACACATTCATACAGTACACACACATACACTACACACTCATACACTCATACACTACAGTCACCACAGACAACAAAAAATAAGACACTTTAAATGTCCCTTATTGCACCAGTCTGTTACAACAGAATTAATGACAACAATCAATAGAGAAGCATTTAAAGGACCACAAGTCCACAGATCAGAACTAAAAGACACATATGAAGTCCACAAATACAGTCCACAGATCAGAACTAAAAGACACATATACAGTGACTTAATTTCACCTTTAAACAGCTTTGTTTAAACATGCAGCAAAAGTTGGCACAAATGAGAGGTTATATCTGTTATTTTAAAAGTTTTGTGCTCATTACTACCTGCCTGACCTGCCTGATGGGAGAATTTCATATTCACCATTTAACATGGCAGATGGGCTCCCAACAGTACGCCTGAGTGAGGACAGAGTTTTGAAAAATGTCCTGTAGAGAAGGAGAAGTTTAAGGTTTGGAATGACATTTTTATTGGAAAGTCAGTTAATTCACAGACTCTTTGTATACTATTCTTTTACATTTATAGCATGTTTATACAAAATCTTGACACTTTGAACATCATTGCTTTAAAAAATACTTCTGTTACCCCAACTTCACGTCTGACGCTGTGTACCTACAAACTCATTTCTTTTGAACCTACACACTGAAAACCCAGACACCTCAGCTGCTGAAAATGAACCGAACACAGTACATCTCAAGTAGAAATAGTTGAAATTTGTATATGAGAAAACGGAGTGTTTGAGTGAACGTGTGGTGGATGTATGCTGACCGGACAGTATCGACTAAGCACATTGTAAGAAAGCTCTCTAGTTCATTCTTTTGTGTTTAGATTCACAGTGCTTTTGGTTGGATATATATTTTTATACTCCTGTCTATAAAAGTGTGTGTGAACGGACACTCTTCTGGCTGTTGCTTTGACCATTTTAACATTTCTTCCACAGAATGATGGTTTTAAACTTTCAATTTTGGGAGTCTTTTCATAGCCCCTTGTATAACTTTACAGAAACTTGTAAATGGTGACTTTTTTCCTGAAACGGTTGGGTGTTACGGGAGTTTTCAATGGAGGCTTTAAAATGAAAAGGGGGAAGCCTATGTGACAGTACATCTGGTGATGGTTTGCACACACTCACAAAAGAAGCCTTAGCCTGAATGCTGCCCTGGACTCCTCTCCAGCAGCGCCATAATCTTCCTTCTAATCTTCCCTTTTCCCTTCTCTCTTTCTCTCTCTCTATTTTTTTCTGTCTCTTTCTGTTTGTCTCTCTCTATCTGTCTCTGTTTCTGGCTCTCTCTCTATGTGTGTGTATGTCTAACTATCGCTCTGTCTTTTTGTCTGTCTCTCTCTTTCTGGCTGTGTGTGTGTGTCTCTATTTCTCTCCATGTCTCTTTTTTCAGTCTCTATTTTTCTCTCTCTGGCTCTTTCTGTGTCTCTCTATTTCTCTGTGTGTGTGTGTGTCTGTCTCTCTCTGTCTCTTTCTCTCTCTGTTTCTATCTCCATGTCTCTTTTTTTCAGTCTCTCTCTCTATTTTTCTCTCGCTGTCTCTCTCTCTCTGTTTCTGTGTGTGTGTGTGTGTGTTTGTCTCTCTCTCTGTTTCTCTCTCTCTGTGTCTGTCTCTTTGTCTCTCTCTCTCTTTCTGTCTCTATCTGTTTCTCTCTGTGTGTGTGTCTCTCTCTGTTTCTCTCTCTCTCTCTCTCTCTGTTTCTCTCTCTCTGTATCTCTCTCTCTCTCTCCTGTCTGTGCCATTCACCTGGAGCCCCCAAAGCCGCATAAAACCAGTGTCCATCTTTATTACATGAAAACCTATGGAGATAAATACATTGTCAATAAATATTGTATACAGTTCTAATGCTGTGTGTGCCGTTTTTCTTTTTGACTCACCTCACTGTTAAGGCAGGTTACTGCAGGTAAACCGAAAAAAAAAAAAAAAAAAAAAAAAAAAATCTTAAATTTAGAGATATCAATTTGAAACTTCTGCTGTAGTTTACTCTCATAAATGTAAGAAAAAAATACAAGTTTTTAATCATGTGAGGTTTTCATTTAAAAATAAGGCAAGCCAAAATTGTCAAAATAGAAACATGGAAAGAGTAAGGTTTTAAATCATTGCTTCTTTTTGTTGACATGAGATACTAAAACATATATAGGGGGGATTTTGGATATCTTATTTAGTATTTGAGTAAACTAGATCTGACTGAAAATTTGCCTAAAAATTCCAATTTCACCGCAGATTTTTAGTTGAAACTTTAATAAACAAACTTGAAATTAGATATATAAAAAATACTTTCTGTATGTTTTGTCAAAATTGTCATTAGTACAGTTAGTTAGTGCTGTTATATGCTAAGAGACCAAATCAACCAAAAAACAAAAAAATTGAAAAAATGAGTTCTGCCTGTAGTGTCTCTCCATACATTTTTAGTCCCTGTATTTACTTTGTTACATTTTTTTTTTTTTTTTTTACGCGTTTTATGAATTATCATTTGATCTAGGTTGAAAAGTCATGGCATGGCAGTAAGTAGTCAAAGTAGTAGCAGTATTGAAGTACAAATACTAGTAGCTGATATAGCTGTGATGATATATGCGGAGTTCTGAATCGCTTAAACAATGAACCGGGATGGGGGGGGCATACATTTTGTACCACACTTGCGCCATGTCCTTGGAGGTTTGGAGTAAAATAAAGTCTTTGTTTTTCCACACAATTCAATGTAATTTATTTAAAAACAAAAGCACATCTATTTCTTTAAGGTTAAAACACACTGACTTTCTATTACTCATCCTGTACCTCTGTCTCATCATTTGCATCAACCACAAAAAAACAGAACCTTGAATTTGTTGTTAATGTTAATATGGACCTTTGTCTCATATTAAATTAGTCATCCAAAGTTAACAGATGTCTCCTGAAGCTTTTTCTTTAAATGTTTAATCATCACAATTATACAGCGCATTTTTTTTTTTTTTTTTTAACCACCAGTGGGACCCGTCTTGCCCAAGGACACAGCAACAGTATTCACCTGTGGAAGTTTTGGATCCAGCCACCAGCATAAGGGTCAGTGCATCTGGCTGGTAGCTTTAATTATTTGGTTTTGGGTTAATTGCTTAATGGTCGGGCTGTGCCATCTATCATTCTTGTAATCTTGAATTTCTGGTGCAGTAAATGCTAATGACTTTTTAACTTTCTTTCTCTTAAAAATGAGAAAAACTGAAGTATTTCTTTTTGATTAGTTTACAGTATAGTCCTCACTTACCTTATGCATTCAGACCATCCTAATTATTCTCAGTGATGTTTCCAAGTATGTTTCACAACTTTCAGAGGCCAGAGCGGAGTCGTCACCGTAATGCTCACGATAACTAGCATGGTAACTACACACTTTCTGATTATCGGACAAATACGCACTTTATAATTAGATGCAGACAGCAGACTTTTGCTAAAATACGTGGAATTTAAGTTTGCATTATGTCTACATAGTGGTGGACGGTAACAAAGTATAAAAGTAAAAGTACAATATTAAAGTACAAATTTTAGGTATCTGTATTTACTTACTTCAATTTTACAGTGGATACTTTTTACTTTTACTTCACTACATTTGAAAACGTGTATCTGTATTTTCTATTCCACTACATTTTAGATCTGGACTGAAAAGTAAAAAGTACTTTGAAATGGACAAGACGTTTTAGCACATTTCATTTGCCCAATTTTGAGCAAACCAAACACGAAAACAGCAAGAAAAAATAAGAAATCAATGGAATCACTTAAAATTGGCCAAATTCTCTATCAAAATCACAGCATTTCATCCTTTAATTGTTTTAAAAATCTCTGCAAAATACTTTTTACTCATTAAGTACATGTTTAAACAGGTATTTTAATATTTTTACTTAAGTAGACTTTTCATGTGATATTTTTTACCTTTACTTGAGTAACTTTTTGCCCCTGTATCTGTACTTTTACTTAAGTAATAAAATTGTGTACTTCATCCACCACTGTGTCTACATTATGCTAATAAAGAAGTTTTTACCCCACTTTTAGTCCTCATTTGTTCAGGTGCCCTTACTGATACAACTTCCACTGTCTGCAATATAAGACACCACAACATTTTGAAGTACATTTATATTTTATATGGCGTGGAATGTTCTAGACTCGGGTACAGCGCCTTTAACGGCTCTCAGCTCATAAAACCTCTACTGCTACTGGCACAACACCACTGACCTGCCCCTGTAGTGACACGGATGGGGTCCCAGCCTCTCCAGTGGTAACAGCTGGAGGAGCAGTGACTGTAGCGCCCCCTGTGTGCGCTGCGTGTGATCCGCGCCCTCTGGACCGTGTAGAGACACCACAAGACAAATGTCCACCTTGTCCCTGGTTCAAGTCCTGCCAAATACAACAGAGGAAGTCACTAATGAGAAGACAACAGTGCGCTGGGAGAAAAGCATCTGAAGTTTTTCCAAGTATAAAACAGATATTAGATGGTTTTAACATTAAACGTCTTATATTAAGCAACACTCTCTCCTGAAAAACAGACCTGGAGTTGTGTTTTCTTTCATTCACACATTGAGTAATCCTTTTTATTAGTCTGTCTACATCTCCAAAGCTCAAAATGCTCTGTTCCACCTTGTGATGTCATGAGGCGGTAGTTTTCAAGTTAACATCATCCAAATGAATCTACGGAAGGTGTATGGAGTTTAAAAACACAGTGGAGCATTTCCTGTATTACCACATGACATCGTAAGGTGGATCAGAGTGTTTTCAGTTTGAGAGAAGAACTCTAAATATGCAGGATTTGTGTGTTAAACATAAAACAATTCCAGGTATGTTTGTGATGAGGAAACATAATAATATAGATCAGAGATTAGCGTAATATGGGCCCTTTAAAAAAAAAAAAAAAAAAAAAAGTTTCTATGAGGTAAAAATGGCAAAAATCAATTATTTATATATTTCTACAACTGCAATTCTCCATTTTTAAACAGATTTTTCAAAATATATGTAAACCCAGGAACTACAAATGAAGTGACGTGGTCAGATTATCACATCTGGAGAAGCCAATTGGAAGCCAGTTTGATTTACATTGGGGCAGACTAGGAGAGGCGTTCAACTGCACGGGTCTGTTTTGGTTTGCTACGTTGAAGGGCCCATATTGTGCTATTTTATTATCTATGTTATAGTGTTTTTTCCTCATCATAAACATACCTGGAGTTGTGTTTTATTTTATTCACACGTTTAACACACAAACCCTCCATATTTAGGCTGAGTTCTTCTCAAAAACTGAAAATACTCGGTTCCACTTTGTGATGTCATGTGGTAATACAGGAAGTGCTGCACTGTGTTTTTAAACTCCATACACCTTCACTAGAATCATTTGGAACATTTCAGCTTTGGAATTGCCATTCTCAACTGAACTAAATGTTAAAAGTAGCTGTTATCTTGAAAACTATGCTTCATGACATTACAAGGTGGAACAGAGCATTTTGAGCTTTGGAGATGTAGACAGACTAATAATGCAGCGCATGTCAATGAAACAAAACACAACTCCAGGTATGTTTTTGAGGAGATTTTTGAGGCGTAAAGCTCACAAGAGTCTATTTTGCGTAATAAAAAGGATATTTATAGTGAAAACATCTCTGAAAATCAAATGTAAATGAAAGCGTGGTTTTATTACCAATTATAGCTTAATTTTAATGCTAATGCTAAGTTGCTGAAACCTGAGGGTCTCTTAGCAACCAGCTCACCCCTATTCGGGTCTTTGAAACTCCTTCATGATAATAAAACTGTGGCATAACATTAGCAGCCGATTTCTGCTGGGGTTTTGGAAGTGCGTACATGACAACGTGAGTCATCAGAGGTGGGCTGGACTGGCATTTTCACAAAGACACAGAAAAACCAATGCAGTCGCTCTCTCTCTCTCCCAGCGCAGCCTCTTCACTGCTCGCTCGCCCACTCCCGCTGTACGCATAATGGCGTGTGGGCGTATCTCCATGTTTTACAAATGAGCCACCGCTTCAGATGAGTTCAGCAACAACAGACCTGTTTGTTCGGCCAAGTTCTATTGTCAGCGCTGACTCGCCCAATATTTAAAGAGCTTTTGACAGGTTAGACTACTCATTTCACTCAAACACAGACTAATTAAGGTCATTATATGCAACATTTACCTAAATATACCTAAACATATACATTTTTTTAAAGTATATGTTTATAATTAGAGGTGGAACAAGACACAATTTTCATGAGACGAGATGAGACATGAGATAGGGTCCATGAGACGAGATGAGATTTTGAAATAATTTACAATAATCTTAAACAAATTAAGTCATTTTCATCATATGCATATGCCATCAAATGCTTTTCTCCATGGAGATGTTATTGCTTTGTTTGGAATGTTTCACAATATGGCATTAAATCTTTCTATCTACATGGAGATCAAACCAAATCAGGTTACAGGTCTGTTTTTATAGGTATTTTTGACCACCTGTAATTGAAAAAATGTAAGGTAGATCTGTTTAATGTCATATTGTGGAACATTCCAGGCACAGGGGGTATACATAGAAACAAGAAGGGGACAGATCCCCAACTAAAAAGTTACACAGTGCACCTTTAGGTTCAAGGTAAGTTTAAGTTTAAGGTATTCCGTTTTAGAATTCCCCAGTACTTTCTCTATTTTTTTGTACTTTTCTTTCTTTTCTTCCATAAACTGCAACTTAACTTATGTGAAAATATGACAAATATTCACCACTCATGTACTATCCCACCAAACTAACCAACTAAGTGCTGTTTCACGCAGACACCAACCAAAACCCTCACTGTCCTAAATATAGAGAAAAGACAGATGGAGAGAGGAAGCACATGCTGATATGGAAAAGCCAAAATGTTGCCATGAAAGAAGCTGCCAGACCAAATTTCCATTATGCAGTATCATTATGCAGGGTCACTTCATCCACCCATGTACGGGCATCTCGAGGCGCACCGAGAGTAAACTTTTCCCACACAATATCTAAGGTTTATGAACACTAATATAGAAGGTTTATGGACCAAAGTCAAAAGCTGTAACCTGTGTGTTTGTTTTCAGTGTTCTGTTTAGTTTATGGGGCTATAGACACAAAAAATATACTCTGGAACTCAAATCACTACTAAAACTCACTCAATCTGGCGTCCCCTCCATGATTTCCATCACCGTTTTCTACATTTTTTTCCCCCCGTTGCTTCCGATTTGTTTGTAAAGCGTCTTTGAGTGCCCAAAAAGCGCTATATAAGTCTGATGTATTATCTTATTATTATTTGCCATTTTTAGAGCCATTTTCTTGTCTATGTGGAGATCCCTAAGTCATATATAAGATAAGGTTTGCATAGTAAAGGCTGACAGCATTATTATTCTTTGTTGTGATGACGTTTACAGCACTGGTTCATAAAGAGACAGGAGGGAATCAGCTCCCATTTGGCTTCACAATTTTCCAACCTGGAAGTCAGCTTACTTGTTTCTTTTGTTATGTTGTTTTAGATCAGTATTGTGGTTTAAAATGTCCAAAATATAACAAAATATAATCATATAGCTGAAAAAAATCACAATATTTCTTCTTTAATGGTCCTGTATTATGCGAAATTGACCAAGTTGTGTTTTGTTTCTTTCTCACATGTTTGAGTAATCCTTTATTATTAGTCTCCAAACCTCAAAATGCTCTGTTCCACCTTGTGATGTCATGAAGCAGTAGTTTTCATGTTAACAGTTACTTTTCAGGCTTTTAACACTTAGTAATGAAATGACACTTTGCACAATTTGTTTTATTTCATTGTTTAATATTTTTTATGTTTTATTGTTTTGTTTTGTTTTGTTTTAAGTATTTTGGTCACCTAGAGTGTTGTAAAGGGCTCCATAAATAAAGTCTGATTGATTTTTACCTTTTGTTCAGTAGAGATATGCAATTTCAGGGCTAAAATCATCTAAATGATTCTAATGAAGGTGTCTGGAGTTTTAAAACCCAGTGGAGCACTTATTTATTTATGTATTTATGTATTTATTTAAAACATTAATCTCAGAAAGAAAAGATGCTCTGTGCCAGATTTAACTACAAGATACTTTCCATCTACAGTCCTCGGGCAGGTACAAAATACATTTAAGAAACTATTTACATTAGACCAACGCTAACAACAACGCCTCCTTTAAATAACTACTACTTCCTGTATTACCATATGACATCACAAAATGGAACAGAGTGTTTACAGTTTGAGAGAAATATGCATTGTGGAGAAAAAAAAAAAAAAAAAAAAGCCACTCCAGGTCTGTTTTTGTGACGAGGAAACAACATTATAACACAAAGAGGGTCCAGCGGGAGCTTCAGTGGAGGATTCGTCGGGCCAAGAAGGATTACGGGAAGAAAATGGAGGAGCAGCTGGCCCAGAACAACGTGCGGGATGTGTGGAGAGGTCTGAAGAACATCTCAGGATTTGGTCAGAACACCAGAGGGACATCTGATGGAGATCAGCGCTGGGCGGATGAACTAAACGTTTATTTCAACCGTTTTGATTGTCCCCCCATCCCCTCTGCCTCTTTCTCGGATCCCCCCTCTTCACACACCCCCAGGCCACTGGACACACCCCCCCTTCCCGGACCGACTGCACCCACCCCCCGCCCCCTACCACCCACGTCTCCAGCTCACTTCACACCGACTGTTCCCAGCACCAGCCCCTCTCTGCCCCCCACCCCCGGCAGTCCACCCCAGTCCCCCCCTTACTCCTCCGTCTACATCACACCGGATCAGGTGAGGAGAGAGCTGAGGCGGCTGAAACAGAGAAAATCTGCAGGACCAGATGGCATCTGCCCCAGGCTGCTGAGGACCTGCGCGGACCAGCTCTGTGAGGTTCTCTGCTACATCTACAACCTGAGCCTCAGCCTGGAGAAGGTCCCTGTCCTGTGGAAGACCTCCTGTGTGGTACCAGTTCCAAAAACAACACATGCCAGGGAACCGGCCCACTTCAGACCAGTCGCCTTGACCTCTCACCTCATGAAGACCATGGAGAGGCTGATCCTCAGCTACCTCCGCTCCGTGGTGAGCTCCACTCTGGACCTGCTGCAGTTTGCCTACAAGCCCAACATCGGAGTAGAGGACGCCGTCATCTACCTGCTGCAGCGGGCGCTCACCCACCTGGAGACTGCCGGGAGCGCTGTGAGAGTCATGTTCTTTGACTTCTCCAGCGCCTTCAACACCATCAGGCCGGCACTGCTGCGGGGGAAGCTGGAGGACGCCGGAGTGAACGGACATCTCGCCGCCTGGACCATCGACTACCTCACTGACCGGCCGCAGTATGTGAGGCTGCGCGGCTGTGAGTCAGAGGTGGTTGTCTGCAGCACTGGGGCCCCACAGGGAACTGTCCTTTCACCCTTCCTCTTCTCTATCTACACCTCGGACTTCACCTACAACACGGACACCTGCCATCTCCAGAAGTTCTCTGACGACTCGGCCCTTGTGGGCTGTGTGTCTGAGGGGAATGAGCTGGAGTACCGATCGGTCATCAGGGACTTTGTGGTCTGGTGTGAGCACAACCACCTGTGCCTTAACACCAGTAAGACCAAGGAGATGGTGATCGACTTCGGGAGAAGGACACTACTTCCCTCACCGGTGAACATCCAGGGACAGGACATAGAGACAGTGGACAGTTTTAAGTACCTGGGTGTTCACCTCAACAATAAACTGAACTGGTCCCACAACACTGACGCCCTGTACAAGAAGAGCCAAAGTCGCCTCCACCTTCTGAGGAGACTGAGTTCTTTTGGAGTGTGCAGGCCCCTGCTCAAGACATTTTATGACTCTGTGGTGGCCTCTGCTCTCCTCTACGCTGTTGTCTGCTGGGCCCCGAGCAGCACAGAGCGGGACAGGAAAAGACTGAACAAACTAGTCAGGAGGGCCAGCTCTGTCCTGGGCTGTCCTCTGGAGTCTGTGGAGGAGGTGGGTGAGAGGAGGGTGCTGGCCAAACTCACATCCATCATGGCCGACACCTCTCACCCTCTGCACCGGACTGTAGAGGAACTGAGCAGCACCTTCAGTGGCCGACTGAGGCACCCTCAGTGCAAGAAGGAACGCTACCGCAGGTCCTTCATCCCCACTGCTGTCAGACTGTACAACTCCACTGTGTAACACATGCAATAACCTGTGCAATAACCTGTGCAATAGCCCGTGCAATAACCTGTAACCATGTCACCTCATCAGTAACCGCCTCCACTGTCCTCAGATTATATATTTATATATTTGTATATTTGTATTCTTTTACATATATATATTATATAAGAGATATGTTTTATTATATATTTACATTTCTTTCACTCCCTGTACATAAGAGCTACCTGATGTTGTAAATATGTTAATATTTATTGTGATTTTATTTTTTATTTACTTATTGTTCTGAGTGTTTGCACAATTTTTCACAACTTTTTGCACTATACTGTCCCCTGACTGTGAGCTTCTGTCACGAGTGAATTTCTCCTCTGTGAGATCAATAAAGTCTTATCTTATCTTATCTTATCTTAAATCAGAAAATAGCGTAATGTGGGCCCTTTAATACTGAATACAAGCCTGATATGTGTTCTGTATATTAAACCCACTATTAGCTGAGTTTTTTCTCGATATCCAAACACAAGAACTGTTCATTTACTTTTTAATCAAGCGCCAAACGCCAGGACTGCTTCTCTTCATCTGTCTGTGCCTCCTCTCTGCTCCACTGCTTTATGTGAGAGTCGCCTGCTAATTAAGACCAATGTATGTTAATAGAAGCTGCTCTCAGACTAATTAAGATTGTGATTACAGAGGAGATACTGCCGGCTCTGTCCCGTGCTCTGGTCTCATTGTGAAGAAGACAATATGGCCGACTTATATGGCTGCAGGAAATTGGTCTGAAGACATCCCAGCCTGTATAAATAGGCTACAAACCACTATCTTTGAGCCTTGTATTTTTGGAAATGGACAAAGAGATGGGGGGTATTAATCAAATGCAAGGAAGGAAATTCAATTATGCAAATTGGTTCAAGTGAATAGCATTTCTGGAAGGTAAGCATACTGTATTGGTGAGGGTAACTCGTAGATTGTATATATAAATGGACATAGTGAGCATAGGCGTGCTCCCCCACCGGTGTTTTTATTTCCCTATTTTGTTCGTAATTCAATTCCTTTTCCTAATTTGGAACTCTCCTCCAAATTCACCCCGTAACTGTTGGCCTCGATGAGCTTCATTTGACTGGAGCTGAACACTTCTTTATACAGTCTATGGGGTCACTAAGTGTCTAAATAAAGGTGCACTATGGAACTTTTCTGTTGGGTCATCTTCCACCTGCTTTTCTTTATGGAGATGTGTTTGCTTTGCTGAGAAAGGCATTAAAGTGATCTATCTCCATGGAGACAAGTAGGTGGCTCAGTCAGGCCGAGTTACAGGTTAGATCTGCGGAGAGGCAAGCCCACTCACAGTAAGAATGAGTAAGCATGATTTTCAATAGATTTTATTTTATTTTTTTTCCGAAGTAAATGTAAAATGTTAACGACTCGATGGAGATGAGCAGGCAGCACACCCCGTTCTTAAAAAAGTTACACAGTGTACCTTTAAATGTGCGTCTTTCTTTGTTTTTTATTGATATTTTGTAGTGACATCACACTGGGGGTGTTCTACATGTATTTCTATAAATTACAAATTTAATTCCATAGGCAAGATAAAGAGCGCTAGGATGATTTAAACACAGGTTTTTACCTTAAAGAGAAATTAATGTAGGCTACAGTGTTGGTATAGGATAAATATTGATGATTTTGAAGGAAAAAGTATTTTTTCTTATGTGTAGGAATTGGAATAGAGTAACTCAAAATAAGTGCTGTACTGAACTCATGAGTACCATTATTATTATTATTATTATTATTATTATTATTATTATTATGTGTTTATTTTTTTTCTCTCTGCTTATCCATTTAAAGGTTGTATAGAGGATTTTCCAAGGAAAGAGAAATACAGTGATTGTCTGTCCTTTTTTCAAATATTGCACATGCGAGACACCACCCCCCTCCTCCACAGCTCTGAAAGTACAAACGCCTCCTCCCGCCTCCATACGCTAGAAATCATGCTTGTTTATAGCCAGTTTGCGTTCAGAATTCATGAACAAATTGCTGTTGAAGTTTCCTGTCCAGAAATCATTTAGCAACCAACGCTTCAGTCTTTAGACCCTCTGTCTGCTTCAGCACCATCGCTGGAAGGAATCTCCAAGAATCACCTTAGTTTGGCTTTGCTCCTTTTTCAATAGATAAGCTTTCTGCATCTCCATAATGCTATTTTGAACTTTAATTGATCATTTGAAACTAAAACAAATCCTCCATACAACCTTTAAGCTGTAGCTTGTTGTTTGCTGAGAGCCGTATTCTTGGAATCATAATTTTGAAATAGGGTTTGGCATTCATAAGTGATATCACTTCAGCCTGAACGTCTTCGGTAATAGTTTTATGTGAAATGTTTGTAACAGTCTATTAAGTACATGACTGAAGAAAATAAACTACTTCCACTACAGCTACTACTATAGTGGAATGTTCAGTAGTCACTATTGTGACAAAATGCACACATTAGCAAACACTGCCACTGGTTTTAAGATAATCTATCTATCTATCTATCTATCTATCTATCTATCTATCTATCTATCTATCTATATATATATATATATATATATATATATATATATATATATATATATATATATAACATGGATTTATTGGTGATCAGTACGAGTGTTCATGGTCCTGTTTAGGTGTTTGATTTTCAGTAAAAAAGGTAAGAGTGATTAACTGAAAAACTGGCTTGCGATTGTAATTTTATGTGAAAAGGAACTTGTTTAACAGCACAAATCAGCTCACCTGTTGTAATTCCAACTAAGTAAGATCTTTATGGTCAAACTGTTAAAATAAAGCTCAGATTAATGTCTAACAGGGCTTCAGACAGAACAGAGCCTCCAATTAGCGTCATACCCCCAAGGAGTTTTGATGACAGCTGCAAAGTATCAATAGCTGAAAAGTTACACTACATTTTCCAATCTGCTTTGTGGTCATTTAAAAATAGCTGAGATGACCACATGGCATTCTCCATCTTAGACCTGAGAAAAATGCCTGCACTTTTTTGTACGAAACTTTTCAGGAAGCCACGGTAGATCCACAATGGGAAAACAAGCTCCTACTACCATAGCAACCACCGAAAGTAATCCTCCACGCCTTCCAAGAGTCTTGTCAGAGACTTGTTTTGAAATGCCTGCTCCCTCGGCCTCAGATTCCTCGTTATTTATTGTTTGTGTTTTTATTTTTTACTCCTGTTTTCCACCCTTGCATTTTCATTTGAACATGTGCAATTTTGTCGTAGAATCCATCATCACTGAGAATCCCGAGAAAGATTTGATGAATATGAGGCATGTTTTTATTTTTATAGACAAAAGCAGTGTGTACAATGAACCATATATGGTGGCCTTGGAAAAAGATGCTATAGATGCTACGTAACAAATAACGTGTGTACACAATGTATTTTTGACCTTATGAATGAAATCACTGCCTACGGTTACATGTACACTCAATATCTCATGATTAACAGACAGAGTTATCAGAATTCTAAATCTATAAAAATAATATCACTTTAATAAGCGTAAGGTATGGTACAGTTTAAAGGTCTTATAAGAGCTTATAGCCATGTCATAATGTTGTTACTTCATCAAAAACATACCTGGAGTTGTGTTTTGTTTCATTCACACATGTTTGAGTGAATTATTTATTATTTATTATTTTATTATTTATTTATTATTTATTATTATTATTATTATTATTTATTTATTTATTTATTTATTAGTCTGTCTGCATCACCAAAGCTTAAAATGCTCTGTTCCACCTAATGAGGTCATGAAGTAGTAGTTTTCAAGTGAACAGCTCCTTTCACTTTTTGTTCAGTAGAGATCGGCAATTCCAGGGCTGAAATCATCCAAATGATTCTCGTGAAGGTGTATGGCGTTTAAAAACACAATGGAGCACTTCCTGTATTACCACATAACATCACAAGGTGGAATAGAGTGTTTTCTGATTGAGAGAAGAACTCAGCCTAAATATACAGGATTCGTGCGTTAAACGTGTGAATGAAACACAACACAACTCCAGGAATGTTTGTGATGAAGAAACATTATAACAGATCAGAAAATATCGCTATATAGGTCTTTTAAACTACTACTTTTCCTATATACACTAACATTATCTTAAAATCCCAACACGTTTTTCCCAAGCTCTGTTCATACCTCATGTAAACATATTTTTGCTAATCATTTTCACAAGCAACAAACGATCGCTCTGGAAATGCAATCCTCCTCTAATTCAAACTGAAACCTGAATAATACTGTACTCCACGAGGGAGAGGCTAACTAGCACAACAGCTAACTTTAGGCTGTGGCTAGTACCTAACCAAGAAGCTATCGGTAAAGACTCTGGACTACCCTGACAATGCCACCGAAGAAAAGCTCAGCTTTGGAGGAGGCGGAGGATATTAAAAAATCACTTGACTTTCTTTCACAGGATGTGAATGACATCAAAATTAAACAAGACAAAATACTTAACCTAGTGCAAGAAGTTACAGAGTTGCGTGTACGCCTCGCTGAGCGGGACAAGAAAATAGCGGAGCTAGAGAAGAAAGTTGAGGATCTGGAGCAATACTCAAGGATCAATGATGTTATTGTGACCGGGATTAGAATCAAACCCCGCTCTTATGCTCATGTTGTGACCTCCGGTAACGATGAAGAACCCGGCATGCGGGAGGAGAACTCGACGGAGCAAAAGGTGGTGTCTTTTCTTGCGTCTAAAAACATACATTTGGATGTAAATACCATTGAAGCATGCCACCCTCTTCCTACGAAGAACAACATGCCGGCTGTGATCCTGAGGTTTGTCAGCAGAAAAAATAAAGTCGCACTGATGAAGCAAGGGAAGAAGCTGAAAGGTACTAACGTCTATCTGAATGAACATTTGATTAAAAGAAATGCGGACATTGCTAAAAAAGCCAGATTCTTGAGGAAGCAGGACAAGATACAGAATACTTGCGTCATGAACTGTAAGGTATACATCAAACTGAAAGAACGCCCGAGGAAGCTAAAGTGATGGTTATCAGAGATATAGAGGAACTGAATAAATATGAATGAACATAAATGAGGGTCTGTACAACCTGTGTCAGTTGAGGTAGTGTAAATTCATACAATGACATCTAAACATTCCTTAATCCTGACAGAGAATGAATTAGAGATACATGAACGGATTTTAGACCTTGAGGATTTGGATTTGAAGTATTTCGAATATACTGATCATAATGCTTTAGATCAAGAAGATCAATTAGACCCTGACAACCATTTCCTATTAGCCAACTCAAATGACTGTAAATATTACTTTGAAAATGAATATAATTCCTCAATTAAAGCTGATGGGAAATTTTCAATCATTCATTTTAAAAGTAGAAGTTTGTATGCAAATTTCAGTTCAATTAAGGAATATTTACAACAGTTTCAATATCCATTTAGTATTATAGCAGTATCAGAAACATGGATTAATGAAGGAAAAGGTGTTGATTTTGAATTAAAGGACTATAATCTTAACTATGTAAATAGAACAAACAAAGCAGGAGAAGGTGTTGCTATATATGTCCATAGGAAATTTAAATTTCGAATACTGGAAAGCATGACATTAACAATAAATGACTTACTTGAATGTTTAACCATAGAAATTATCAATGAAAAAGAGAAAAATATTATTGTTAGTTGTCTTTATAGATCACCTGGCTCGAGTCTGGAAGTATTCACTGATTGGGCTGAAAAAACATTTTCAGTTGTAAGTAATAAAATATTATTTATCTGTGGAGAGTTCAATATCGATTTGATAAACCCAAACAATCATAAGACTACCGAGGATTACATTAATAGGATGATTAGTATGAGTTTATATCCTACCATCTTAAGACCAAGTCGTATCACATCCCATAGTGCTACCCTCATTGACAACATCTTTACAAATAATTTAGAGTCAACAAATGCTAGCGGACTAATGGTATGTGATATAACTGATCACCTGCCAATATTCATAGTGTACGATGTTAAGGGTGTATGTAAGAAAGCACCTCAGAAATATATTTATAAACGAGTAAGAACTGAAAACTCAATTAATCTCCTTTACCAGGACTTGATGAATCAGGATTGGAACGCACTGTATACTGTAGATGATGTGGACAGTGCTTTTGAAATATTTTTGGATATCTTTAACTCTTTGTATGATAAAAACTGCCCAGTTGGGCAATTCAGTATCAACAATAAATCTATTAAATGCCCGTGGTTAACTAAAGGCTTACACAAGGCTTGTAAGAAGAAAAATTCTTTATATAGACAATTCATTAAGCTAAGAACTGAAGAAGCCGAGCATAGATATAAAAAATATAAAAATAAACTTACGGAAATATTAAGAACTAGCAAGAAATTATATTATACCAATTTAATACATAAAAACAAAAACAACATTAAAGAAGTGTGGGGAATACTTAACACCATTATTAAAGGCAATACAAAAAATAGTTCATATCCAGATTATTTCACTAATAATAACAGTGACAATTACAATCTAAATGAAATTGTGGAGTGTTTTAATAGTTTTTTTGTAAATGTGGGACCGGATCTGGCTACAACAATTCCAGAAAGTAATTGCAATGAAATGTCATTGATAGAAATAAATTCAAAGACTATGTTTTTATCGGGAGTTACAGAATTAGAAATCTTAGACGTGGTTAACAACTGTAAGAACAAGACCTCTACTGATTGTTTTGACATGGATATGACACTAGTTAAACGAATCATACATAGCATTGCCAGACCTTTAGCTTATATATGTAACTTATCATTTCAAACGGGGAAATGTCCAAATAAAATGAAGATAGCTAAAGTTATACCCATATATAAAAGTGGAAACAAACACATCTTCACTAACTACCGACCAGTGTCTCTGCTCCCTCAGTTTTCTAAAATATTAGAAAAACTTTATAATAATAGATTAGGTAAATTTATTGATAAACATAAACTAATTAATGAAAGTCAGTATGGATTTAGGACAGGAAGGTCAACTTCAATGGCTATCATTGACGCAATAGAAGAGATAACCAACAGTTTGGATAGAAAAAGATATGCAGCTGGGATATTTATTGACTTGAAGAAAGCATTTGATACGCTTAATCACAGTATATTATTTAAAAAATTAGACAGATATGGTATTAGGGGAGTGGCTTTGGAATGGATCCAAAGTTATTTGACTGAGAGACAACAGTATGTGAAGATGGGTGAGTTTACATCGGGGTATCTGGGCATTAGTTGTGGAGTGCCACAGGGATCAGTTTTGGGGCCAACACTATTTAATCTTTATATAAACGACATCTTTAATGTATCAAAATTATTAAAATTAGTCATATTTGCTGATGACACCAATATTTTCTATTCTAATGATGACTACAGTAACCTAGTATTTAACATTAACAATGAGTTAAGGAATTTAAAAATATGGATGGATGCTAACAAATTATCCATAAATTTGAGCAAAACAAAGGTAATGTTCTTTGGGAACGGCAATGTAAACGCAGATTCAATAATAAAAATAGAAGGTGTAGTCATAGATGTAGTATCAGAAATAAAATTCCTAGGAGTAATGATTGACAGCAAATTATGTTGGAAATCACATATCAGACATATACAAAATAAAGTGTCCAAAAGTATCTCAATCATAAATAAAGCCAAGTTCTTCTTAAACTACCATGCACTGTTTTTGTTATATTGTGCTCTAGTCCTGCCATACTTGAATTATTGTGTGGAGGTATGGGGCAACAACTACAAAAGTTCTCTGCATCACCTGGTTATACTTCAAAAACGTGCTATAAGAATAATGCATAAGGTAGGATACTGTAGTCACACTAATATTTTATTTCTGCAGTCAAAACTGTTAAAATTGATTGATTTAGTTGAGTTCTCGACTGCTCAACTTCTTTATAAGGCAAACAAGGGTATATTGCCAGAGAATATCCAAAAGCTTTTTACACATAAAGAAGGAGGTTATAGCTTGAGGGGATGTAGTAACTTTAAGATGCAGCTGGTCAGAACCACCAGGAAAAGTTTGTGTGTGTCTGTGTGTGGAGTGAAACTTTGGAATAGACTGGATGCAGAGCTCAAGCAATGTCCAAATATTCATCTGTTTAAATTGAGGTACAAAAAACATATATTGTTAAGGTACAATGAGGTGGAAATGAGTGTGTGATTGTTTATTCAAGACAGTAAATAATAATGTACCTAATAACAAACATAGCAATTATTTTGTAGAGTTGAAATGGATACTGTTGTTATTGTCTTACTCTGTTGTTATTACTGTTATCACCATTATTAGGATATAATAGACCAGAATTAATCCTTAAAAGTAAAATTGTTGATAATGATAATGGCAGTGGCAATGGTTGCGATGATGGTGATGATGATGACGATGACAATAGTCATAAGCACTCATGGTGATGATGATTACATGCATAATAGTAATTGGTCCAGACAAGGGGATTGGTGTGATGGTAATATGTAACAAGGAGGGGAACAAACATACAGAAAACTTGAACATGTACATACACTAAACGTGTCCTTCCACACCTAATATAGCCCGTAGTATAGGGCAGACAGGTGGGAGCCTGACTGCTGGAGGTTAACTCCCCTCTGGCTTCAGGATCCTTAAACTTGTCTCTTTTAATGCATAGAAAAGACATTTAGCAAAGGAGGGTCCTGTTGCACGGGGGTGCCCCCTTCTGGCAGCAGGCCACATAAAAAGGAGGGGGGAAAAAAAAAAACAAAAAAAACACATTTGAATCCCCTGATGGGCAAATATTAAAAGAAACTTTATTACCATGGACACCAGTCAATTTGAAATATTAAACATTGTGTCATTGTTATTGTTGTTTTTGTCACTATTGTTGTGATTATTGTTATTATTATATTACTGTTATTGTTATTATCTTAAAATGAAAGCATACCTCATTGAAATATTCATAGCTAATATATAAATAATATATGGAGAGGATGTAATGATCATGATGGTGATGACTGTGATATCTAACGGTGGTAATAAAGACAGCATTATTGATGTTAAGTATTTACACTTGTTAAAAAGTGTAGTGTAGGCTGTATTCATGATAAATTATGACCAATGTGATGACTTTATAACTGTGTAATTGTATGTCATAAATATTTAAATGTATTGCGCAACCACAAAACTTAAACAAGATTTCAGGGGGTGGGAGTTAAAAAGCTTGTCTTCATCCCACTCCTTTTCGAGCTAAATCTGGTTAATCCCTTTTTTATTTTTTTTGTATTATCATTTATAGAAACAGAAGGCATGGTAATGGATTTGTGAACATGTTCACACTGCAAGTGTCTCTGTATTTGGCTAAAACGTATTGTATTGTATGTTATTATTATTGCTCGAAATAAATAAATAAATAAATAAAAAAACAAAAAAAAAACTGTCAGATAATGTGGAAGTATGCGCTTAGCATGCTAGCTGATGTAGCATTACTGAGACGGCAAACTGCAGTCTAGTCTTTGTTGAGAAAAATGCTGAGAAACTCAATAAGAAATTGCTATGCTCAGAATGCATAAGTTAAGTGAGGAATAACTTTTAACCACACTAGACCATTAAATGTTTTCAATGTTATAATGTGCAAAACCAAATGAATGCTTGTTTTGTATTGTCTGTTGTCTAATACTTTTGTGTCACATTTAGCCTCAAGTAATAATTATGAAAAACCATGAGTGACAAATAGGTTGAAAATGTCTTTTCTTCCATGGCATACTTAGCAGACCCCTACCAGGCCTGAGCTTTAGGCTCCACACCCCACTGTCTAAGTATCTGCAGGTGACTGCCACATTTACCCACAATCCTCTGCTCTTAGGCCTGCCACTCATCTCCTACCATGCTCCTGAAAAATCTCCCTCTCAACACAGATTAGCAGAAGAATGCCTTTAATAGATAAGGCTATGGGAGTTTAATGTAGTAGTACTGTATGTACTGAGTAGTACTGTATGTACTGAGTAAGCTATATGAACCCAGCTGAAAAACAAAATTATATATATATATTTGCTTAGATATATTTATTTAATATATGTCTACCTTTAAAAATAAACCAATAGACAACAGATGAAGAAATACAGCATTTGCAATAGTGAATTTAAAGGTGCACTATGTAATATTTCTGGTGAGAGGTCTGCCTCTTGTTTGTCCTGTTTTACCATACTAATAAAAAATAAAGACTGACTGATATATATATATATATAGCATCCAACAAGCAGACAAATTTGGATGTACATAGAGAATTTACACTGACTAAACAAAGAACAAGAAGCACACCTGTATATCTGTAATGACTGGACATACAGGTATACAGATGTATGTACTATGATATGTAGATAGCATAGTGGTGATACTGTATGTGAGCCAGTCTAATTACAGGTGGTAGCTTTATTGATAAGATAAGATAAGATAAGATATGCCTTTATTAGTCCCACAGTGGGGAAATTCCAGTGTTGCAACGCACAGTTCAAAAACAGCAGGAAAATGGAACATGCAATAAAACAAGATAATAGATAATGGCTAAAAAAATAATAATTTAGAAATAGACTAAATGGCATACTTAGCAGTGGTTATTAAGCTTTTCACACCAAGTACTGATAGAGAAGTGGTATTTGTCTGCTTCGCCAACCCCACACTGCCAGCTGATCAGTCCTTGTTATCTCTATGTCATCACCCTATTGCACTGGACTGGACTAGACTGGACTAGACTGGACAACAGTGTCACATATGCCTTGTGGGTTCATGTCTCCGGGTCCCGTACTGATGGTGAATAAACTTGCCCTGCCTTTAAAGTGCTTATGACAGGTTGGACAACTCTATTTTAGTAAAACAACATAATGAGTTAAGATCATTATATTTAAGATTTAGCTAAAATTGTAGCATTTTTTCCTGGTTTGGCAATATTTTTAAGTTTCAAATTTTAATTTCTAGTTGGAAATTGTAATATCACACTAGGAAATTCCATAACTGTTACCTAGCAACAATGTCATACACTGGGCCAAATTTGACAAATACAGATATAAGAATATAGCTACATGCAGCAATGATCATCCCTCACCTACGCCATGCCCTGCACCGCAAGAGCAGGATGCGCTATCGCACGTTCAATTTCCCTCTTTACATTACACCCACTGCCACCACCTTCTCTTCCTCTTTGCTACAGAAATGGGGGCATTTTTACAAATTTGAAAATTTTGGGAAATGTATGCCTAAACCTCGTAACCCTACCCTACCCTAACCTAACGCTAACCTCGTAACCCTGACCCTGACCTAACCCTACCCACCCCTTGAGATAATGTGTACATGTGTCAGTTTGAGCGTGTTCGGGTGAACGCCCTAGGAGGAGTTTGTAAAAGTACGATGTTTACATAAAATGCTTAGCAAATTTCAAGCGGAAAGCGTTGGTGTAAGTGTATGTTGTGTCTTGTCATGATCTACTTCTGTGCTGACGCGCCACTTTATTTGTTTTTGGAAACTGGAAATAGCCAGAAATTAGAGAAGCACGACTTTTAATGTTTTGTGAAAAAAATGAAATATAATAATCGATACATTTTCGAAAAGCACTCGCACATTCTTACATCATGCCAAGTGTTCCTGGTCACTACAGGCACTTCACTTCCTATCAGTGCACTTATGGGACACTTATAGTATCACTTTTATGATACTAAAAGGCCTTTAGTCAGCTTCTGACAGTCGGGCCTGATAACTCATGTTGAAAAATGAAATCGACATCCAGAACAGTTATTTGCTAATTCATTGTTTATTTGAGATTAATTGTGACATTTGGAAGAAAGCGCCACAGTCCTAGATCTCCCGGACTCTCCTCCTTCTCCAGTTAGTGAAGTTGGTTTTCATCTCTCCTGATATCTGCACATCCATCTCCAGGGTTCCTTCAGTCTCTTCAGACTCGGAATCCTGAAGATCTTTGAACACTGTTGTCTTCGAATAATTCTAACATATTATTTCCATAGCCCAAAGTTTAATTTGTAAACTAGTAGTTTACAAACTCAACTACTCCTATTAAATTTGGTTTAGTAGGAGTAGTTTGGTAAGTTAAGTTAACTTTGGTTTGGAAAAATAAGATCAGTTAGAAAAAAGTTTTGATATTTTGGTGATGCAGATATGGCTTTAGTGGCGTCTTCACTGTTTTTGGGCCCCGCTGGTGCAAGGACAGTTTCCTTCAATAGCTCCATGTCATTAACCTGGAGTTCAGCTTCACTAAATTCAGGTTTCAGAGGAGCTAAAGAAAGTTCTGCCAGTTCAGGACATTTCTGGTCATTCATGTCTGTGGTGTCTGCCTCACCTGATTCGCTGTTGACATGAAGATCATTTAGAGCAGGTGTAACACAGTTGGAATCATCTGTGGACTCAGGAGATTGAGGTTCATCTTTGATGACAACTGTAGGCTGCTCAGTCTCTTCAGTCTGTGTTGTCAGTCAGATCAACATATACAACAACAACACGCCTTTTTTCCCTTCTTTTTCTTCTTAGGGTTGATGGGCGGGTTCAAACACTGATCACTGAACACAGCTCTGACTGAAGGCCCTTCAGGTTTGTTTGTTTGTGGACAGCCAGTAAGCTTGGGTTTGACCTGTGTCTTCTTAGGCGGCTTTCTCTCCTCTGCAGGTATAGTTTGGGGAGACTTATCTCTGACATTATTTTTGGTCTTTAGTGATTCAGCCTGGACTCTAACTGAAGGTCCCTCCATCTTGTTATGAGTCTGGCCCTCCAGGTCTCCCTGTTGAGTTTGAGACTTATCAGTTTCAGTGTGCAACACCTCCACTGCAGCCTGTTTCTCTGTGAGTTCAGTTTCTACTTTAGTGGTGTCTTCTGCTGAACATTTTTCATGCTCACTGTTTTTGGGCTCCACTGGTGCAAGGACAGTTTCCTTCAATAGCTCCATGACATTAACCTGGAGTTCAGCTTCACTAAATTCAGATTTCAGAGGAGCTAAAGAAAGTTCTGCCAGTTCAGGACATTTCTGGTCATTCATGTCTGTGGTGTCTGCCTCACCTGATTCGCTGTTGACATGAAGATCATTTAGAGCAGGTGTAACACAGTTGGAATCATCTGTGGACTCAGGAGATTGAGGTTCATCTTTGATTACAACTGTAGGCTGCTCAATCTCTTCAGTTTGTGTGTTGTCAGTCAGATCTACATAGTTATTTGTAGGAACAGTGAATTCAGAGAGCATCTCCACTTCAGACACTTTGTCACTATCTTCAGTTTTTTCTAAAGATTTTTCAGACGCCTTCTTTTTTCTCTTCTTTTTCTTCTTAGGCTTGAGGGGCGGGTTCAAACACTGATCACTGAACACAGCTCTGACTGAAGGCCCTTCAGGTTTGTTCGTTTGTGGACAGCCAGTAAGCTTGGGTTTGACCTGTGTCTTCTTAGGCGGCTTTCTCTCCTCTGCAGGTATAATTTGGGGAGACTTATCTCTGACATTATTTTTGGTCTTTAGTGATTCAGCCTGGACTCTAACTGAAGGTCCCTCCGTCTTGTTATGGGTCTGGCCCTCCAGGTCTCCCTGTTGAGTTTGAGACTTATCAGTTTCAGTGTGCAACACCTCCGCTGCAGCCTCTTTCTCTGTGAGTTCAGTTTCTACTTTAGTGGTGTCTTCTGCTGAACATTTTTCAGGCTCACTGTTTTTGGGCTCCACTGGTGCAAGGACAGTTTCCTTCAATAGCTCCATGTCATTAACCTGGAGTTTAGCGTCACTAAATTCAGGTTTCAGAGGAGCTAAAGAAAGCTCTGCCCGTTCAAGACATGTCTGGTCATTCATGTCTCTGGTGTCTGCCTCACCTGATTCGCTGTTGCCATGAAGATCATTTAGAGCAGGTGTAACACAGTTGGAATCATCTGTGAACTCAGGAGATTGAGGTTCATCTTTGATGACAACTGTAGGCTGCTCAATCTCTTCAGTCTGTGTGTTGTCAGTCAGATCTACATAGTTATTTAGAGGAACAGTGAATTCAGAGATCATCTCTACTTCAGACACTTTGTCAATATCTTCAGTTTTTTCTAAAGATTTTTCAGACGCCTTCTTTTTTCTCTTCTTTTTCTTCTTCGGGTTGATGGGCGGGTTCACACATTGATCCATAAAATCATCCATGTCAGCATCACCGTTCATCAACTCAGGAGGAAGCCGTGAAAATCCCTTGAAAATATGCGTCTCGGAAATGTGCTTCTCCTCGTGTTCCTCGACGTTCCTCAAACGTTGGGGAATTTTAAAGTTATCCTGTCTCTTGCATCTGCCCATCGCTGGTTCTTTGGGCTTAACTTTTGTCTTCTTTGCTGGTTTTGTCTTCTCTGCAGGAGAGCAAGGAGATTTACCCCTGACAGTATTTTCTGACATTGGTGGCTGAGCCGCCATCTCTGCTTTAACTGAAGGCATCTCAGGTTTTTTTAGTTTCTTCCAGTTTCACTGCCCCTAGAGCAGCACTGATTTCAGAAGTACAGTACAGTAGTACAGTTACTTTCTAACAGTTACTGTTCTTCCTCTGGTCAAAGATAATAATGTGTTTAAAACTTCGAATGTCTCTCTATAAAATGCTAACCCACAATAGGTATCGCTTGGAGCTCTCTGTTTGTGTGCTATCTGTCGACTGGCTAAGTGTGATCTGATCCAAATACGTCCAGGGCCTCCTCCACAAACTCAGGGAGCTTATATATATATATATATATATATATATATATATATATATATATATATATATATATATATATATATATATATTGTCTACACATTAATGGGCCCATATTAGGTTATTTATGTTGTAATGTTGTTTCCACATCACAAACATACCCGGAGTTGTGTTTTGTTTCATTCACCTGTTTAACACACAAACCCTGCAGTTTTAGGCTGAGTTCTCTCAAACAGAAAGCTCTCTCTTCCAGCTTATGATGCAATACAGGAAGTGCTCTACTGTGTTTTTAAAGTCCACACACCTTTACAAGAATATTTTGAATAATTTCAGCTAAAGGTAAAAGACAACTATGGAACAGAGCGTTTGGAGATTTGGAGATGTAAACAGACTAAGAATAAAATATTACTCAGGCATGTGTGAATGAAACAAAACCCAACTCTATATGAATGAATGAATGTACATATGAGTCCATGTTGCATAATATAGGACATTTAAAGGTGCACTGTGTAATGTTTCGGTTGGGGGCCTGTCACCTTCTTGTTTCTATGGAGATGTCATTGCTCTGCTTTGAATATTCCATAGTATGACATTAAACAACTCTACTTTACATTTACTCAATTACAGGTGGTTTTATAACTCAAAAATACGTAGAAAAACAAGTATTCTGACTGTAAGCAGGGTTTGCCTCTCCACAGATCTGACCAGTAACTTGGCCATGTTTGGTTTCCAAGATGATAGAAGGTTTAATGCCAAACTGGGAAACATTTCAGACAAAACAATAAAATCTCCAGTGGGAAAAGCATGAAATGTACACCAAAAAAGACTTTTGCCTGCAATGTTTTGTCTTAACAAAGTATTAAAATCTAAATGCTTCCCAGTGTATGGTTGGCTCTGCTTTTGGAATCGACTCTAGAGCTTGAGTCCAAGTGGCTGTTTATCAGAGCAGAGCTAGCCATGCAGTGCCATATTGCATTGACCACACAGCGTGGCCTTTAAGATGAATGTTAAACGAATGCGTCCGTTTGTGCGTTCCACTGGTGCTGGCTCTGGTGTTCTTGGTCATGCATATTAAACACACGCCCTTTGAAGCTAAACATTTATAGGCTGAGTTTTTCCATACGCTGTCATGGACGCTGTCATGGACGGGCGCAGTATTAAGTAGGTCAATCCTGATTAAGCAAAGAGAGGGAGAGGAATGTACGCAGCGTGTCTTAAAATTAACACTATTTACTTGTGATATGTGGCTTATTTTATGCATGTTTTATTTATTCGTTTTACTTACCGTACTGTCAGGGGAATAAACGGTACACTCAATGCATTGTGTAAATTAGACAATCAACTACTATGCAAACTTCTACAAAATTAACTTTTCAGAGCTTTTCACCATGTTTTTGTTGTTTCTCCTCACCATTTACTTACTCGAAGTTGTATTTGGAGTGATTTGTGCATGTTTCAGTAATCTTTAATCACTTATTTTGAAGATCAACTTCTGCTTTCACCGCCACCAGCATATGCTCAATAAGCCATGTAAGAATGTTGTTACCTCTTCAAAAACATACCCAGAATAGCATTTTGCTTCATTCACACGTTAGAGTAATCCTTTATTATTAGTCTGTCAATATCTCCAAAGCTCAAAATGCTCTGTTCCACCTTGTGATGTCATGAAGCAGTAGTTTTCAAGTTAACAGCTACATTTTACCTTTAGTTCAGTAGAAATTGGCTATTCCAGGGCTGAAATTATTCAAATGATTCTAGTGAAGGTGTATGGGGTTTAAAAACACAGTGGAGCAGCACTTTCTCTATTAGCACATGGCATCATAAGCAGTCTTTTCTGTTTGAGAGTTAAAAATGTGTGAATGAAACAAAACACAACTCCATGTATGTTTTTGATGAGAAAACAACATTATAACAGATCAGAAAATAACGTAATATGGGCCCTTTATGTGATAGAAATAAGAATTACTTGAGATGCTTTATACATGCTTTATTACAAAATTGCGTGACGTCAGTCTGACACATTCATCAGTTGTATTATTAGTTTTAGTATTTTAGCATTTTCATATTTATTTATAGGTCAGATAATGCCAGTGTGTATATTTTGGTACCACAGCAGCAGGACACAGCTGTTGTTTGGCACTTGTCAGTACGGCTCCTCTGAAGGATGAGCTCCAAACGTGGCGCCCTCATTATCTTCCTATATGGTGCAGACTAATTACTGAAGAGCTAAACCCACATGGCCCAGGTCAGTGCACCCTATAGGGCTAATTAAAACCAGTCAGGAGCTATGTGGCTGCACTTTTAACAAGCACGCACCAGCCATGATCAGGGAGGATCTGGGAGATGTTTATTTACTGGAAATAGTATGCAAAGTGTTGGCTGGATGAATGTATATTTTATATGTACTGTACGTCCTCGTAGGGAAATTTGTCCTCAGCATTTGACCCATTCTTCAACCACCTTCAAAAATTTCCACTAAGTTCAAACAACACATTTGGCCAATTATTCTAACTTTGGAATCATTTGTGAAAAATGAGATGACCAAAAAGGAAATATATTAAGATAAGTCACATTTTCATACAGCGCTTTTCCATCTTCAAGGCACTCAAAGCACTTCACAGACACGGAGGGCGTGGTGGGTTAAGTGTTTTGCCCAAGGATACAATGACAGCATTCAAATGTAGGAGCTCACTGTAGGAATCACACCACCAACTAAAGACACTTATTTCGAGAGCCAGATTCAAACCGCTAACCTTCAGATCAGATGACAAACACTGTCAACTGAGCAACTGTTGCCCAAGATAAGATAATAAAACCACAAAACACATATGATAATGAAATAAATAATCTTAAAAGGCTCATATTAAGCTATTTTCTGATTTACTACTATGTTAAAAAAAAGTTGTTTCCTCATCACAAACATATCTGGAGTTGTGTTTTGTGTATGTTTATTGTTTTTTTATATATGTTTTTATGTATGTTGATTGTGTATAGTGTGGATGAATGAAATGTGAAACGTCGGACCAGCCTCTCAAATCTGCAAAACAAATTTACCTACAGGTACGAATAACGCAACCTAACCTAACCTAAGCTAACACTCTGTGACATCACAAGGTGGAACAGAACCTTTTGAGCTCTAGAGAAGTAGAAAGCCCAGTAATTCAGGATTACTCAAACATATGTGAATGAAACAAAACAAAAATCCAGGTATGTTTTTAATGAGGTAATCTATAGGTATAGAATCTTTAAATATTAACAATTTGTTTTTGAAATATTTTGAATTTAGTTAAGATATGAAAATACAACACTGAGTAGAGTAAAATATAAGGTTACAAGCCTATCTACCTATGTGCAATAAGCGGCTGAGTATACTGTATTTCTGATCCTGAGAAGAATTTAGTTATTTTGCAAATGGATTAAATAAATTAGTAATCTACCCCCACCCTTCCAAACTACAGTATCTCCCATGAGCTCATTACCAGGAGCCCACACGCACTTCTGTGTGATGAGGCCATCTTTAATGACCTAACCACTTCCTGCGTGGCTCATCTGTAGTGGAAGAGTGGAGGAAGCCGGATGCTGCGGGTGGTGGGTGCCAGGTGGGTGCCACAGGGTGCTCGGGCTGTGCACAAATGTTCAGTAATTATGTGTTAATGTGCCAGTTTGTGTGTGTGAGAGAAACAGGAGAGGAGAGAGAGCTGGACTCTACAGACTGGACTGGTGTTCAGATACATGGGAAGGCTTTACATGAGCTTCATTAGTGCATAATTACTGAGAAATCTAAAACAGCTCTGCAACTGTTTGAACAAGGCATGATCCTAATTGTTCTCGGTCATTTATAATCAGAATTTTTCCTCTGTGTCCAATGTTTGCTATAATAAAACATTAAAATCTTGGTCATAGACTTTATATATAAATGGACACACTTGCTAGCCGCTGCATTCCTAACAGGAAGTGAGCACTGGCACGCTTCCGGCTCCATCGACTACTCTACTCTTATAAACTTCGGATTAACCCGCTCTACACGATCCTGGGGTTTTTAATTTCACTATTTTGTTATTAAATCAATTCCTATTCCTATAATGGAACTGGCTCCAAATTCGCCTCTATAACCACTGGTCTCGACGAGCTTCATTTGACTGGAGCTGTACGGTATGGGTGACATCACACTCGCTTGGAGCCAGTTCAATTATAGGAAAAGGAACTGATTTAATGACAAAATAGTGAACTAAAAACCCCAGGAGCATGTAGAGCGGGTTAATCCGAACTTTGTAAGAGTAGAGTAGCATTGTACGGAGAAAGGAAGAAATAAAGCTCAATGAGGCTAGCATATATTATAGGGGTGAATTTGGAGTCGAGTTTCATATTAGGAAATTAAACAAAATAGCAAAAAAAACCCACCAGGATCATGTAGAGCGGGTTCATACGGACATTTTAAGACCAAAATGAGGAGCCGGACAGCAGCAGTTACAGACAGAGGGGTGATGTTTTCTCAGTACAAAGTTAATCAGAGCCGGACCTGATGGAGCCGTAAGTGCACTCATGCTCACTTCCACTTGCAATGTGGCGGCTAGCAGGTTAGCTATCTCCATTTATATACAGTATACTACAATCTGTGGTCATGATGTTCCTGATGGCTTTCAGTTAGAACCATTACAGATTAATAAGTTCCTAAGTTCCATTTACAAACATGTTGCATAATGATTAAATACGATATATGAAATTAGGTCATAGCTACAATACTGAAACACTCAAAAACATAAACATGTCTTTGCCTTTTCTGCATTTGAACGGTTTATTGTCAACATTTTTCTGAGGCAAAAAGGACCAAAATATTTCAGTTGGAGATCCCCTCTGAAAAGATGTGCTCCTGAGAGATTTCCTGTGTCATATTCCTCATAAGCACCCTGACTCCATCATTACCTTCAAGGAAATCAAAGTGTAGCCATTTGCATTATAGTACAGACAGGCCTATAGTTGAAAAAGGGACTGTGTATGTCTTGTGGGAACAATGGATGATGGATTTTTGTGTTGTGATGCATGTGTTCACTGTCTTGTCTTCACCCGTGGCTGTGTCTTTCCACATCAGCAGTGTCTCTTTGAAGGAGTCCACTTGATTTATTGCACTGGAAGTTTGACAATTTCTCCTATGGTGCTGTCTTCTACCAAATGAATGGCCTTCTTTCTCTTTACAAAAAAAAAGAAAAAACAAAAACAACAAACTTTCCATTTGTCCTGATTATGGGACAATGAAATTATCTCAAGAGCTGCTTAAAGATGCATTGTGCAACTTTTCTGGTGGAGGGTCCGTCAAATCCGTTTCGCCATGGAGATCTTAGTGCTTGGTTTGGAATGTTTCACAGTATGGTATTAAACCTTTCTATCATCTTGGAGACCAAACCAGGCCAATGTATAGGCCAGATCTGTGGAGAGGTGACCCCACTCACAGTCAGAATGCCTGTTTTGGTGTATTTTTGAGTTATAAAACCACCTGTAATTAAATAAATGTAAGGTAGACCTGTTTAATGTCATACTGTGGAACATTTCAGGCAGAGCGATAACATATCCATAGAAATGAGCAGGTGATGGACCCCCATCCAAAAAGTTACATAGTGCACCTCATGTCGACTGCACTTCAGACTGGTTTTGTTGCAGTGTGACACTCACACTGGGGGTGGTCTGCTGTGATAACAGTTTTGAGAAGGAGCGTCTAAGGACAGTTATCCATTTTCTTTTTTCTTGTGAATGTTGGTGAATGTGAATGGTACGTTATTGACCAATGTCTGTTTCTCTTTTTGATTTTCTGATTTTCTTTCTGTTGATTAACGTCGGATTTACACTGACTCCAGGTTGGTTCCAGAACGTACTTTGAGTTAAATGCAGATTGCCTGTTACTGTGTATTTAACCAAAGCAACGTGTTTTCACATGGGTTCATGTGATGTGAGATTGAAAGTATCAGCAAAAATGGACTTTTTGCTGATACTTTCAGCAGATCCATGCCTCACACACACACGCACTCCACTGAGGTCAGGGTGGCAGGATCAGAGGTCAGTGTGGCAGGATCAGAGGTCAGTGGGGCAGGATCAGAGGTCAGGGTGGCAGGATTAGAGGTCAGGGTGGCAGGATCAGAGGTCAGTGGGGCAGGATCAGAGGTCAGTGGGGCACGATCAGAGGTCAGTGGGGCAGGATCAAAGGTCAGTGTAGCAGGATCAGAGGTCAGTGTGGCAGGATCAGAGGTCAGTGTGGCAGGATCAGAGGTCAGGGTGGCAGGATCAGAGGTCAGTGGGGCAGGATCAGAGGTCAGTGAGGCAGGGCGCATTGGTTTTAAAGACTGTCTAAGTTTCTAAGTGCACAAGTCCCAAACCGCACCACACTTGCAGTCTGTGTACAGACTGTGTTAAGCCCAAAGAGGCAACTCCTGCTAAGATTGTATGTTTTACAAAAACATATTGAACTGAAACTATTCGTTTATTAAGGGAAAACGCTTGCATTGGGCTCCTAATAGGATTAATTTGAGCTCCATGGCACCTCCACTGGCACCTCCGCACTGTGCACTGTGTGGTCGGAGCTCCTCGCGTTACTTTGAATTATTGGGAATACCTGTGGCCACTGGGGAGTTGTGTGCAGTCTGAGATTATAAGGCAAGACAATTTTTTTCCAAACACAAATTCGGAAAAAAATGGGAACAGAGCCTTTAATAAGGTTCAAATAAAAACTAATCAACATAAAATGACCCTCTGACCCGCTAATGTATGCGAATCAGCAGGTAGTTAGCTACTATGAAGTGTACCCTAAAATACAGTGTGACCATATTTGCTCTATAGTTCTTATGGAGGCCATTACTTCCTGTTTGTGTGTTTATTTCTGATGCGACCATGTGACTCGGCCGATGATTCACCCTCGCTCCATCAGCCAAGCGCTCCTGGCCTCATGTCCTGAAGCCATTTGGAGAGCATCTCTGTAAACTGGCCCATACACAAGCCCCGCCCCCCTGCCGCTCCTGTCAGTTCTGCACTGGCAGGCAGCACCGCTCTGCATCTGCGGTGATTGCTTTACGTGGCCTGGTGATTATCGCTTATTGCCTATTTCTATGGAGATAGGGAGGCACGCTGCGAGGCATAACTCAGCCCGGACAGTGAGAAGTGATCATCTGGTCGAGAGGCACGGGCAATTGGATAAAACAAGACACACATTACAGATGAGTTGACTCCAGGCCTCTCTCCGAGCCAATAAGGGCTGTTAGTGTAAGAGTTCAATAGATCATGTGCGCTGACTTAGGATGAATATAAAAGAGGCGAGCTTTTGAAGTTGCCCATTACAGATCACAAACAAGGATCTGATTGCTGCAATACAACCACAAAACTCTAGATTTGTTCTTCATTCCTCAATGTTTTGACAAATCACTGTCCCTGCTGCACACCATTGCTCTCATATTGGAGTAATATGGAGCAGTGGCTCTACTCCTTATCCCCAATCTTTTTTTTTGGTCCTTTTCTTCTGTTAAAGATGCCATGTTTTTTTTTTTCTCTCTTTTACAAAAATAGATAAGCAATACTAAATTATGTTGAGCACAAATAAACACACTGAAGCGCTGGTTGTTTTCACTTTAAAGAGCAGGAACACTTATATGTTTTTTTTTTTTATTGCTAATACACAACATATTTAGAAGTTTCACTTTTCTTTTTGAAGATAGCAGAGCGCTATCACAACACAATCAGAATGCATCTCGCTAAAGAAACGACTGCAAATTGCATCAGGTTTGAGAAACTGTAGTGGATTGTTTTGTATCATGTGTTTGTGTAAATTGCCTTGCGGGAGCATGGGTAATGTAGGCTTTGGGCTGAGCCTTGGACAGGAGCCATGGTTCGAACAAGGCCTGGGAAAGATTGCAAGATGACCCAAACATGCATGGATGACAAAAGCTTTTCAGACCTGTTTTTGGTGAGAAAATAATATTACAACATTGTTCCTTCACCAAAAACAGGTAGAAAACTCCAAAAATCGAACATCCAGCGGGTACCTGAGTACGTATTAGCTTCTTCAAATATGTTGGGATCTGGAAAATTTTAACCAAATTTCAGTTGTAGCTCCAGAGTTTACATTCTGAAATTTTGATTCAAATTGGAATAGGTCAGTTATCCAGTTTTCCTAGTATTCATGTAAACGTACTAACTAAGCCACCATGTTGCCAATAATGCAGGCTTTAATCACTTTCATCCACTACTCTATTTTGGTCAGAAAATACGAGTTAAGCTAGTGCTGTTAAGTAAAATTTTGTCAAAAAAAAAAAATCAAACGAAAAAGGCCTGTTTCCTTCTTCTAGTTCTATAATCCCTCCATGGACTTTGAGTCTTATAATAGTAACATATATCAGAGCTCCAAGATGTAAAAATATCCCTGGATCATTTGTGATTCATTAACATTCTTCCAAATCCTCTTTAAGCATGTTCACGGACTCCACTGAGCATGCCCAGAGCGTCCGCAGTATCATTGTCCCCTTGGCGTTAGATTGTAGTGATTTTCAGCTGTTGATCCAGACACAGGCTGAAGCGTATGGATTTGGGTTTGATCTGATAGTGCTTTGTATGACATTGGAGGGAAGAGATTATAGGGTGAAATAATTAGGGCTGTAAGGGACACTGCATTATACGGCTCTGTGCAGACTGATGCGTACGATAAGGATTTTCTGTGGACTGTGGATTCAGAGGAGGAGAGATAGCAGCATTAGTATTCTTCAAATGTTTTAGTCATGCTAATATTTAACAAGGGCTTTGTCAGGACAGAGACCTGATAGGAATTCAGATTCAAAGGCTTTCGTGAGACTATACCGTCATGTATAAATTTAGTAGCATATGGAAAAGGTTTGGGGCTGCATAGACTTCACTGGTTTTCATTTGGAGAATACGTTGGTCATTTGAAGCCATGTGAATTAATGATGTGAATTTCTTCTGACCTCCGCAACACTGATTCACTCCCACATTTCAAGTCCAAATTCAGAACACATCTATTCAGACTGGCCTATTCCCTCCACCACACCGCCAGACCATTTTTTTATCCTTCTGTATTTGCATATTGCTGTAAGGCAATCTTGAGTGTCTAGAAAGGTGCCTAATAAAGGAAATGTATTATTATTATTATTATTATTATTATTATTATTATTATTATTATTATTATTATTATTAGACTTAGACATTCCCACAAGGGGAATTAGTGGGACACGGTAGCTCACACATCACAATAAATTATAATAACAAAGAGTAAAAAAAATATAAAAAATGGTAATAAACTTCTAAATAAGTTATAAGATCATAAAGAAGAATGAGATCGTTGGCTCCAAACGTTTTCAGCCAGAGTCATCCCGACTGATGTGTAGAACTTTCTCCAGAGAGCGGCACATATCAATCGAGAGACAGGTTATATATTTAGCTCACATCCTGAATCTAATCTACACAATGTCGTATGTGCAGAAAGATTGAAATCTGAATCACCAGGTTGAGGCAATACTTGTCTGACTACTTCTCTGGGGAAATCAAACTATAATTGGATAACCAGAATAGTCGGAGTACTCATGTGCCACTGTGCTTGCCAGTTTTATCCAAAGTATGAGACTGATTGCCCAAGACGGACTTAAATCTGACAAACAGCACAGCCAATGCAGTTCAGAGGTTGCCTAAAACAATGTATTAACATGTTTTATTTAGTTTCAGTTTAGTTTTTGACATTCGGAGTCTTCCCTCCTTTTGCTCCCCACGTCCCTCCCCCTTCAGAGCGCTATCACAACACAATCAGCATGCATCCGCTAATGAGACTCTTGCATGTCACATCAAGTTTGTGAAATTGAGTATTGTTTTGTAGCCTGCTTTTGTGTATTCATGAGAATTGCTACGTAGGCTTGTGGGCTGACCCTAGTATAAGAGGTGTGGCCTCGTACTGCTAACCGTAAAAAGGGTTTGAACTGTGCCCTGGAGAGATTGCAGGATTACTCAGTAAATGACATATAAAACCACTTCAGGCTAGATTGCATTAGATCCCCTCTTTAAAGGTTCTATATTACACAAAATTGACTCTTGTTAGCTTTTAGCCATGTTGGAACCTCCTCAAAAACATACCTGGAGTTGTGTTTCATTTTTACATGCTTGAGTAACCCTTTATTATTAATCTGTCTACATCTCCTAAGCTCAAAATGCTTGTGATGCCATGTAGTGACTCGAGTGAAGGTGTATGGAGTTTAAAAACACATTGTGGTAAAAAATCCTGTATTACCACATGACGTCACAAAATGGAGTGTTTTCTGTTTGAGAGAAATGCAGGGTGTATATGTTTAACATGTGAATAAAACAAAACACAACTCCAGGTATGTTTTTTGTGATGAAGAAACAACATTATAACACAAATAAGAATCCATTTGCAATACCATTTCTCCCATCCGTCTCACTAGATGCAGAGAAACAGTAGAGCAGTCGCAAAACTGCCATTTATGTGTCGAAACAGCATATGGAACGTCTCCCTGACTCATCTCCTCATTTTAGCATCTGGCATTCTGTGTACAACTCTTTTGGCATCTCCTGTTTGTTCTTTGGGGTGTCATGGGAGTCTGCAACCAGCAAAGCTTTCAGCCCGGCGTCTTACAGAGAGAAAATCCCCGGTGCGATTGTCAGAAAATTGAATCAGAGCCACATTTGCGCGTCGGTATTGAAACATTTCTAAGCAGAGCACATCTTGGAGCGGGATGCAAAGGCTCTGTAGATGCAGTTCTCGAAGGGAGAACTATTTACGATTTGTGGGAGTTTAGTGGAAAATGTTGCGTCAATGTGTGGTTGTTTATGTAAGCAGAGAGAGAAGGACGTATTCAGCGCGTAAGCCTGGTGAACATGAAAGAGGAACACATGGATGAGATGAGACGTATTATTGAGACGTGCTTTGGTAGAAATCAGGCTACGACGCCACACGGATGTGCATTAAAAGTGTTAGCTGGAGAGAGAGGAGAATAAGGACCATGATCAGGCATTTAAAGGTGTATTGTGGAACTCCAATTTTATTTTCTTAATCACTGACACGTGCAGGATTCAGTTAGTTTTCATTAGTCATTTTGGTACAATTGGGAAAAAAAAAAAAAAATCTGCTGAAACTTCTAAAAATGTGAAGCAAAAGTGAACACCTACACATTCTGAGCATTCTAATTATTCACTGTGATGAGTTTTTAAATGCTTTTCACAATTTTCAGAGTAGAGTTTGCCATCACTGTAATGATGACAACAACTAACATGCTAACCGTGGATTTCCTAATTGTCAGGTCAGAACTCCTTTCTAATTAGAAGCAGCCAGTATGCAGCAGACTTATTGTGACCCCAGGAGCTGCTTATACAATACATCATTAAATTCTGCTCAGAAACATGTAAAAATGCAGGTACAGGCCTGTAGCAACCGATAATGTAATAACTATGGTGAGCCAATAACTTAATAACATATTGACAATAATTACTACATTACATTTGTCAAGCCATCAAGATATAATAACCGGCCAGTAATGTAATCACTTATTACAGTGTTTCTCAGACTGTGGTGCGCAAGTTCCTTCAGGTGGTCCTTGGGCAGCTCTTCAGTTTATCTCATTTAGCGATTGTTAGTTTTTTGTTTTTCTTTGGATCATTTCCTGTTTAGAACTACAGTGGAAATGATGTAGTTCACTTTGAGACCTAGTTTTGATTTGGAATAGTCCTGTTATAGACCTGGTTTAGCCCTAGATTAGACCTGGAATAGTCCTGTTATAGCTCTGGTTTAGCCATAGATTAGACCTGGAATAGTCCTGTTATAGACCTGGTTTAGCCCTGGATTAGACCTGGAATAGTCCTGGAATAGTCCTGTTACAGACCAGGTTTAGCCCTGGATTAGACCTGGAATAGTCCTATTATAGACTTGGTTTATCCCTAAATTAGATCTGGTATAGTCCTGCTCTAGACCTGGTTTAGATCTGGTCTCAGAAATCCAAATCTTTTCTTTGGTGTTACTTTGCCTGAACAGTTTAAGAACCACTGACTTATTACACTATTGGCTCACCATAGTTATCACATTATAGGCCTGTTCTTACATTATGGCCTTATTACATATAAACCTATTACATTAATGGCCATTATTACATTATGGGTTGCTACAAGGCCCTTTAACATTATTGAACTTGGACAACCGGGATGACCTGGACGATCTCCACTGACAAACAGCTGTGGGACAATGTCGTAGCATATCTCTGTTCTTCACACATTGTTGCCAGTTTGATTTGCTCAGTTACTCCATTGTACTCCGTCTCAGTCATCTATTATCGTGTCAAAAACAGACAGGCTCAGTTATGCTGATTTATGAAATGAAGTGTATTTTTATTTTTTGATGTTTCTGAAAACTTTGGACTGACAGATATGTTTTTGATGTATTTTTCCATAAAGCATTTCCATAACAAAAACTCCATTGTTCTTCTTTAACTGGACAACTCGTGAACGTTTTTGTAATACAAGATTTATTGTTTGAGCAGCAGTTGGATGTTTTGGAAAAGTTTTTAAGCCTAATAGAAAAGAGCAATTCGAAATGTCAGTATTGTCCCAGAGTCACCTCCAAATCCTCATATTCATAGCTCTTTGTGCATTTAATTTCTTCTCTCTCAGATTACGATTCAGCAGACAGCCAGACAGTGAGAGTCTTTTTGGGGTCAGGCAGAAGTCAACACACACATCTACCTACTCTTTGTACAGCCGCAGAGGTCACGAGCGCAATTTTCTCGGCTTGAAACAAATTAAAAAGTCAGTTCTGGAGAGCGGCATACATCTCGAATGAATGTCAGTGTAAAATGTTACGATTGTAATTAAGGCTTCCTGTGAAGAGTAGTTTCTTTGACTTTGGTACCAAGATTTTCTAGAAACTTTTTTTTTTTACTTCAAAATGTAATACTTTGCCATATAGATATCACCAACAAAAATACTCTATTGTCTAAGAAAACAAAGCAGTGTAAGCAGCGGGGAGTAAATTACATTATGCAGTACAGAGGAATAGTGAAGCTTTTGAGTCAAATCCACTGCTGGATCGGGCAATGGCATGTACCCAGTGGAACCAAAGCAAGCTTGGTAATGACTCCATGTCTTATCGAAGAATCTTAAAGCTTTTTAAAGCACTACATTCAGGTCATTATTTATTCACTCCACACTCTATTGTAGCCACAGCTGCCCTGGGAAAGACTGATGGAAGCGAGGTTGCCAATCTGCACCATCAGCCCTGCCACCAATCACTCATGCAAACACCACTTTCATGCTCAGCAGGGTGGGTGTCTTGCCCAAGGACACACCAACAGAACATGGACTGAGTGGGAATTGATTCTCTCATCTTCACATTAGGGAACCACTGCCCTAACCACTGTTATTGTTGAAAAAAGAGCCAGGGAAGTGTCTGGTTGTCTCTCAACTGGATTAGGCAAAAAAAAAAAAAAAAAAAAAAAAAAAAAGAAACAAGTTCTGATGTTGTAATGCCAAGTACAACCAAGTATTCATTCATCATTATCAGCACTGATATTATGAGATCTGATAAGTACTGCAACTATCACGTTATTATTTTTTATTCATTACATATTTACTTGGTCAAAATATTATTTAAAGGAGGTCTGATGATTCCACCTGATCTTATGAATGTTTTATTGCTAAGTAATTAAAAAACATTAATACAATACTGATCCATCTAGTCTCGCAGCTATACAATGTTTAATGCAACACACGTTGCCGTTGATTATACATGAAAATAGGTATCACAATCTTCAGGGTTTAAATTAGCCAGACTATATGATCCCATCAAGGAGGTAATTATAACATGTAACCTAATCCTGGAAGGCAAGCAGCAAGGGACATTCTTAGAGACACCTTATTTAAAAAAAACTACCTGAGACATTTTAATTAAGCTTGTGAGATGGCAAATTTATCAGTGTGCGAGAGAAGCAGCTAACATTGATTAATTAGCCGGTCCTTACCTGGTGCTGTAAAGGCCTGTTGTAAGTCAATGGGGAAATGTACCTGGTGTTATAAAAAGAGTCGTACTGAGTTAAACAAACTGTGGTGTAACAGTGGGACTGGTGCAGCGTGCTTCAATACATCATTCTGTGATATTATGGCACATCACATCAGGAACTACTGCTAACTACTCCCCCACTCCCACTCCATATTGAATAGACTCACATGACTAACAGAAACTGTTAACAACTCCATATTGTATCACCTGACCAACTGAAACTGTATTTAAATATGTGTTGTCTCAGAGTAATTTTCATTGTAATTAGCTCCTCCCTTCAGGCAGATATAAAGCAGTGTGTTCGCCAGCATCTGACCAGAACTGAGGAAGCAGCTTGGATGAGCTGCGAAACGTATTCAACCAAATAAACTATGTCCAGTTGACAAATTAAATTTTCTCCTTTTTTTGCCATCAGGAAAAATGGACGACATTTTCAGGGTACATGCACCCAGAGAAGAATGTACCATTGGGCATCAATAACAGCAGTTCTGCACAGTATAATGTTATGTTTAAAAATGACATGCTAAAGGTCCCATATTATGCTGAATCATTTTTCAACAAAGCCATACTTAAACATACCTTTCTATGCAATAATTGAAGAGTTCAGTATTCCTATACTAAGATGCATCTGAACCAAATTTTCACTGTCTTAAAAATGTGAAAGACAGAACTACTTGACTGTAAACAGTTTAACAGTGTTTACAGTGTCCCTCACCTTATGCGTTATGAGCATCATATTTATTCACCAAAATGATTGGAGAATGATTTTATAGCTGATTTCACAACTTTTAGAGACCAGAGCAGAGATTTGCCGTCACAGTAATGCTAACAACTAGCATGCTAAGCACATACTTCCTGATTGTGAGATTGTCAGACTATAAAAAGCTTTATAATTTGATTCATTTTGACCTCAAGAGCTCCTTATACACTATGTCTGTACTGGCCTAAGATCAGGTATACTCAGGCTAGCAGCTACTCGTTTTTGCCTCATTTACAATCATTCATTTCATCTTCATTTTTTATTTTATTTATTTTTTTTTTTTTCCCAGTGCAGAAGATTCTATGTCCTGCCATTAAATGATCCCAGACACAAGAGTTAAGTGTTTCCATTGATACAATATTTATTGATGTAAAATATGGACGGTAATAATATCAAACCAAGATCTCCAATTACCCACTGACATTTTCATAATAAATGACGGAAATGTATGCTTTTATGCCTTAAACATTATAGACACATAATCATTTCTCCACATACAGTAAATTGTAGTAGAGTTATGGCATATTAGGTCGTGAATCAGTCCACTGATCTAAAGCTATAATTAAAGCAGATAAAATGAGAGGGCTCTGAAGTAAAACACCTAATAATTTTAGATTTGCGTAGATTACACACAAATCTTTAACACTTTCAACTATTTGAAATCCTAATGACCAAATTATGTAAATGAATGGAAAACAGTGATAAGCAGGTCTCAGGCGGGTTTAAGTAATTCACACAGAATAATGAGACAAACATGTCAAGTTCACCGTGTTAAATCCAATTTGGACACTGTTTAAAAACTCCACACACCACGACTCCATGGACCCAGAGGCCCTCAAGCAATTTACAATTATGAACCCTGACAGAGCCTTGGGTATCAGACTGCAGAGGGGAACTCCGAGGCTTTAACATGTGAGAAAAGAACAATATGTGTGTCTGAAAGAAATAAACAAATTGCAGTCCAGTGTCAATCTATTTAAGCAGACCTATTATGCAAAATCGACTTTTCAGAGCTTTTAACCATGTTATAGTTGTTTCCCCTTTGTCATTTACCCTACCAAGTTGTATTTGGAGTGATTCGTGCATATTTAATAATCTTTAATCTCTTATTTTCAAGATGCCATTTTGTCGATCAAATCCCATTTTCACCACCACAGGCCCATTGCTCTGAACGTTGCAAAAATTATAAAATGTGCAAATTATAACAAAATGATCCACAGGTATCGCAGATTGTAACTACATACTGTAACAGGCCCCAACACAATGTCTTCTTGTTTCTATGGATATGTCATTACTCTGCTTAGAACAATATGACATTAAACATTTATTCAATTACAGGTGGTTTTACAGCTCAAAAATACCTAGAAAAACAGGCATTCTGACTGTGAGCGGGGTCGCCTCTCCACAGATCTGGCTTGTAACTTGGTCTGGTTTGGTCTCCATGAAGATAGAAAGGTTTAAAACCACACTGTGAAACATTCCAGACAAAGCAATAACATCTCCATGGAGAAAAACAATAATTGACGGACCCTCCACCAGAAAAGTTAAACAATGCACCTTTACAAGAGATGTATTGCGCTACATCAACTTCTCAGGGCTTTCAACCATGTCAAAATAGTTTCCTCTTCTCATTTATCCTCCAAATGTGTGTGTGCTTGAGTAATCTTTATTCTCCTGTATTCAAGACTGTTTTCGCCACCGGTATACACCCACTGCTCTGTACTTACTTCATTACAGTTTTATTTTGGGTGGCACATGTAATATCTGGCAGCGCTATCTAAGCCATTTTGCTACTAATGAAAAAAAAAAAATCTGCTGCTCGCTGGAGGAATCTGCAGCTATCCATAGGAGGGACCAGCTGCGTAGTTGTGATCACATTTACGATGCACCGACGTAGCGTAAAGGGGCAGGTGTGAACTGACAATTTTCCAACCCAGAAATCAGTTGACTTGTTTTAGGTCAATGTTGCATTTTAAAATAGCATAATATATTAAAGGTGCACTGTGTAATTTTTCAGTTGGGGGTCCATCACCTTGTTGTTTTTATGGATCATGGTCATCGCTCTGCTTAGAATGTCCCACAGTTTGACATTAAAGAGCTCTACAATTGCAGGTGGTTTTATAGCTCAAAAAAAAAAAAAAAAAAAAAAAGCCCTAGAACAACAGGCATTCAGACTGAGCAGGGTTGCCTCTCCACAGATCTGACCTGCCATACTGTGGACTATTTGCAAAGACAGCCGTACAGTTTTTTTTTTTTCTCTCTTTTTAATGTGAATATGAACCCCAGTAACCAACAGTAGAGACATGTTTTATTTTATTATTCTAATTTAACAAAATGAGCTTTCTTTTACATTCTTCAGACATTTTACATTAGACCATATGAACTATTTACAAGTGAGAACATTAAGTCACTGTTATAGCTTGGTAACAACTATCATCATGCTGCAATAATACAAAAGGATACCAACAATGGTAAAAGACAGCAGATACAAGTAATGTAATGGACAGAACAAACCGGCAAAGGTGTGGAAACAAGCATAAACCTGCACTACAGAAGGCAGTTTGTTCTAATATTCAGACCCACTCTCTATATACTGTGACCAGACCATATGTTTATATAACAACTTGAATTTATGGATATTTTGGCATTTCTTGAGATGTGTATCCAGACTGTTCCAGAGTTTACACCACATATAGACACACAGAAACGTTTACGGCTAGTTCCAACATTGGGCAATTTTTAGAAGAGGATAGAAGAATACAATTTTGACCACAAATTACTGCTAGTCCTGAACACTATTAAAAAGACATAGGTTCAAACCAGATTAAAGATCCTATATTACTCAAAATTGACTCTTTAACTTAAGCCATGTTAGAATGTTGTTACCTCATCAAAAACATACCTGGAGTTGTGTTGCGTTTTGTTTCATTCACACATGTTTGAGGAACCCTTTATTATTAGTCTTGTCTACATCTCCAAATCTCAGAATGCTCTGTTCCACCTTATGATGTCATGAAGCAATCAAGTTAACAGCTACCGTTTCCTTTAGTTCAGTAAAGATTGGCAATTTCAGGTCTGAAATGATCCAAATGATTCTAGTGAAAGTGTATGGAGTTCTTCCTGTATTACCACATGACATCACAAGGTGGCACACAGTGTTGTTGGCATTAGCTCTAAATTGCTGTCTTCTGAACGTTGTGAAAAGCGCTTATAAACTCATCTTAATGAATAATTAGGATGCTCGGAATGCGTAAATTAAGTGAGCAATAACTTCGGAACACCACAAAGAATTTCAAATAAACTAGTTCTGTTTTTAAGACAGTAAAAAACAGATACAGCGTTGTTTACTTTGCATTCGCCCTCCCCTTCGCATGGATCTTGTGTGTCTTGTCTCATTGGTATGTGCCATGTCCCCTCTCTCACATCTCTCTGTGCTCCTCTGCGCCTGTTCTCCATCTGACAGCTGCTGCTTTAGAGCCTGCTCCCTGCCACCTCTGCTGGATTCGCCCTAATTTGAAGAGGGTCTGGTGCGGAGCCCAGGCCAGGGACTGTCACTCATTACACTAACAGCACAGCTGGATTAGATACGGACATTGGCTAGGAGAGGCATTCAACTGCACAGGGTAATTAAACAGCAGGAAAATACTAGACGTGTGATTGGACGTTTACTTGCTCCTTTTAGATCTGCAGCAGGGGACACTTCTCCAGCGCGGACATGCTGTTTTGTTTTGGTTTGCTACATTAAAGGTGCATTATGTACCTTTTTGGTTGGTGGTTGGTCATTTTCTTGTTTCTATGGATACGTCATTGCTCTGCTTGAAATGACTTTAAAAGCTGTACCTACATTTGTTCAATTACAAGTTGGTTTTACTGGTCAAAACTACCAAGAAAAACAGGCATTTTCTCCACTGATTTGAACTTGGTCTGGTTTGGTTTCTATGGTGATAGAAAGGGTTAATACCATACTATGAAACATTCCAGACAAAGCAATAACATCTCCATGGAAAAAAGCATTTGACAGACCCATAAAAGTTACACAATCCACTATTAATTCTCCAGCAGAGGTTGACCTGCAGCCTAAATATCCATGAAAATGATCCGTATAATGTAAAGCTTTATTTGAACACTTTAGTCTAAAATGTGACAACTCTCGACACAGTTGAAAGTAAAACAGGGTTGTGAACTGAATTCTAATTTGATGATTTGGGGAAAATGACCAAAATCGGTCGTACATATTGGCTAAAAAATATCGACAGAGGTCATTGGCCATCGATTCTAAACAATCCATATCGGCATTGGTCAAGACAAAATGCATGTCCATGTCCTTAGCGTGACTGAAAAGTAGATGTTGCTGATTTATTTCTGCCAAATGTGTGGTTACATGTAAGATAGCCACTTTTATAGATACTTTGCAGCTGATAGGTCAACATTCCCTGGGGGTGTGATGCTAATTGAAAGCACTGCTCTGTTAGAAGCTTTTTTTACTCAAGTTAGACTTAACCTGAGCTTTATTTTTACACAATCTGACCAGAAAGAGCTGATTTAGTTGGAACTACAATAGGTGAGATGATTAGTGCACAAGACTCTCATATAGACCATTACAGTCACAAACTATCTAGCACTAGCCAATAGTTTTTTTTGGGGTTTTTTTTTCAGTTAGTCAATCTCATCTTGTAAATCAGACACCTAAACAGGACCGTGAACACTCGTATTGATCAAAGGCTCCTGAAAATGTGTTGATTTAATTTTTCTTGAGGTCTTAAAACTTTTTTTTGTCTTATGTTTTTTGTCAATATGTGTGTGACTCTGAATTGAGTTCTACACATTATCATCCGGAACGGCCCTCGCTGAAAGACACTGGAAAACGCAGAACATCATGATGACTATTTGGATATGATTGGTCTGACTGACAGTGGAACAAATCGAAAAATCTTGAGATAAAAAGCAAACATCTCCTCTGTCCACAAATGCACAAAACATGTAGAACACCCCCAACACGATGTCACTGCAAAGTATGAATCGTTGCAAAGTTTTAGTGCTAATACTAAATTACTACACGCACCTGAACACCTCGTATTCTATATTCAGTTTTTTGACCTGCTGTAGACTGGAAAAGAGTGGTCAGACAGGTTTTGGGGCAAAGACGATTTGAATTTGGTTGTTTGTTTGTTTGTTTTTTCACATTAAAATATATAGTGCAGTTTATTCTTGGATGCATATAAAGCGACAATTTGCATAAACATCCCCCGGGAGTTTTTGTTGAGGCTTCGCTTCCTCTCAAATTAATTCTCTTTTTGTTTTCAGTAATAAAAAGGACTTTTCCATTGTTTACTGAACTGTGATTCAATGATTGCATGTCAATAAGGGGCACCTATAACACAAAGCTGAAATGATAAACACCCTGGCGGCAAAAGCACTTGCTTTTGTACAAGAAATAATGAATGTTTTCCATTTAGTTTCCGATTTAGACAATGACAGTGTTCAGTGGTTCATGGTAGACTGGCCATCTTATAAATGAAAGGTTGACTGTTCCACCCCAGGTCCAAGCTATGCAAACTAATGGTTCGCCGGTTGAAACTACACTCACATGTCTTATAAGTTTTCCTTTGTGTTTTTGAAGCTTTGAGTCTCCCTTCCCTTTGCTCCCAGTCTTAAAGTCACTCCAACTTCAGAGCGCTATCACAACACAATCAGTGAGGGTCCCGCTAATGAAACTACTGCACATCACATCAGGTTTGTCAAGTTGCTGTACAGTTTTGCATTATGTTTTTGTATATTTATGGAGAATTGTCCTGTGGGAGCATGGGTAATGTAGGCATGTGGGCGGAGCATTTGACAGAACAGCTAACTGTAAGGAGAGCTCAAATAGGGCCCAGGAGAGATCTCTAAATTACTCTAACGTGCATGGATGACATCTAAAACCTCTTTCAGGCACGAGGGAACAGCGTTATAATATGGTAGTAAGCTAAAATAAAATAAAATAAAATGTCATACTGCAGAACATTATGAATTCAAACTCCGTCACATTTTGGTCAAAAAACACATCTCCAAACAATCTCTCCATAGACATTTGTGGCAAGGAACTGTGAACCCATAAAGCCCTCACATTTTCTGAACTCTCTGCTCCCAGATGTGAGATAGAACAGCTTATGAGCAGGATTTGAAGAAGACCTTCTAGATAAGAGACAGAGCAAAGTTCAAGACATGCAACGATGGGGATGGAGATCAAGAGATTTGGTGAAACGTGGGTTAAAAAAAAAAAGTTGTTCATGTAAAAAAAAAAATATTAAAGCATTTATCCAAAATTGACTTTTCAAAGCTTTTAACCATGCTAAAGTTGTTTCCTTTTCATTTACCCTCTCGAAGTTGTATTTTTGTCTATGTTTGCTTTAATCGCTTATTTTCAAGACTCTATATTTCCAATCAATCCCTGTTTTCAATGCATACGCCCACTGCTCTGTACTTTGTTTGTTATACAATTTTATTTTCTTAATGAGTGATACACGTAGGATTTAGCAGCATTGTGCAGTCATAGTTAGTTAGTCACTAGTGTAATTTGCAGCTATCCATAGAAGAATACAATAAGGCACCGTATTTTTCTGACGCATTAATATTATGATTTAAACATAATGATCTACATACAGTGAGGAAAATAAGTATTTGAACACCCTGCTATTTTGCAAGTTCTCCCACTTATAAGTCATGGAGGGGTCTGAAATTTTGGACATAATCTGAAAAAAAAAAAATCCAGAAATCACAATGTATGATTTTTTAACTATTTATTTGTATGATACAGCTGCAAATAAGTATTTGAACACCTGAGAAAATCAATGTTAATATTTGGTACAGTAGCCTTTGTTTGCAGTTACAGAGGTCAAACGTTTCCTGTAGTTTTTCACTAGGTTTCCACACACTGCAGGAGGGATTTTGGCCCACTCCTCCACACAGATCTTCTCTAGATCAGTCAGGTTTCTGGGCTGTCGCTGAGAAACACGGAGTTTGAGCTCCCTCCAAACATTTTCTATTGGGTTTAGGTCTGGAGACTGGCTAGGCCACGCCAGAACCTTGATATGCTTCTTACAGAGCCACTCCTTGGTTATCCTGGCTGTGTGCTTCGGGTCATTGTCATGTTGGAAGACCCAGCCTCGACCCATCTTCAATGCTCTAACTGAGGGAAGGAGGTTGTTCCCCAAAATCTCGCAATACATGGCCCCAGTCATCCTCTCCTTAATACAGTGCAGTCGTCCTGTCCCATGTGCAGAAAAACACCCCCAAAGAATGATGCTACCACCCCCATGCTTCACAGTAGGGATGGTGTTCTTGGGATGGTACTCACCATTCTTCTTCCTCCAAACACGGTTAGTGGAATTATGACCAAAAAGTTCTATTTTGGTCTCATCTGACCACATCACATGACTTTCTCCCATGACTCCTCTGGATCATCCAAATGGTCATTGGCAAACTTAAGACGGGCCTTGACAGGGGAACCTTCCGTGCCATAAATGATTTGAAACCATGACGTCTTAGTGTATTACCAACAGTAACCTTGGAAAAAGTGGTCCCAGCTCTTTTCAGGTCATTGACCAGCTCCTCCCGTGTAGTTCTGGGCTGATTCCTCACCTTTCTTAGGATCACTGAGACCCCATGAGGTGAGATCTTGCATGGAGCCCCATTCCAAGGGAGATTGAGAGTCATGTTTAGCTTCTTCCATTTTCTAATGATTTCTCCAACAGTGGACCATTTTTCACCAAGCTGCTTTCTGCTTGAAATTTGCTAAGCATTTTTTGTAAACATCGTACTTTTACAAACTCCTCCTAGGGCGTTCACCCGAACACGCTCAAACTGACACATGTACACATTATCTCAAGGGGTGGGTAGGGTTAGGTCAGGGTCAGGGTTACGAGGTTAGCGTTAGGTTAGGGTAGGGTTACGAGGTTTAGGCATACATTTCCCAAAATTTTCAAATTTGTAAAAATGCCCCCATTTCTGTAGCAAAGAGGAAGAGAAGGTGGTGGCAGTGGGTGTAATGTAAAGAGGGAAATTGAACGTGCGATAGCGCATCCTGCTCTTGCGGTGCAGGGCATGGCGTAGGTGAGGGATGATCATTGCTGCATGTAGCTATATTCTTATATCTGTATTTGTCAAATTTGGCCCAGTGTATGACATTGTTGCTAGGTAACAGTTATGGAATTTCCTAGTGTGACATTACAATTTCCAACTAGAAATTAAAATTTGAAACTTAAAAATATTGCCAAACCAGGAAAAAATGCTAAAATTTTAGCTAAATCTTAAATATAATGATCTTAACTCATTATGTTGTTTTACTAAAATAGAGTTGTCCAACCTGTCATAAGCACTTTAAAGGCAGGGCAAGTTTATTCACCATCAGTACGGGACCCGGAGACATGAACCCTCAAGGCATATGTGACACTGTTGTCCAGTCTAGTCCAGTCTAGTCCAGTCCAGTGCAATAGGGTGATGACATAGAGATAACAAGGACTGATCAGCTGGCAGTGTGGGGTTGGCGAAGCAGACAAATACCACTTCTCTATCAGTACTTGGTGTGAAAAGCTTAATAACCACTGCTAAGTATGCCATTTAGTCTATTTCTAAATTATTATTTTTTTAGCCATTATCTATTATCTTGTTTTATTGCATGTTCCATTTTCCTGCTGTTTTTGAACTGTGCGTTGCAACACTGGAATTTCCCCACTGTGGGACTAATAAAGGCATATCTTATCTTATCTTATCTTATCAATAAAGCTACCACCTGTAATTAGACTGGCTCACATACAGTATCACCACTATGCTATCTACATATCATAGTACATACATCTGTATACCTGTATGTCCAGTCATTACAGATATACAGGTGTGCTTTTTGTTCTTTGTTTAGTCAGTGTAAATGCTTTATTAGTATGGTAAAACAGGACAAACAAGAGGCAGACCTCTCACCAGAAATATTGCATAGTGCACCTTTAAATTCACTATTGCAAATGCTGTATTTCTTCATCTGTTGTCTATTGGTTTATTTTTAAAGGTAGACATATATTAAATAAATATATCTAAGCAAATATATATATAATTTTGTTTTTCAGCTGGGTTCATATAGCTTACTCAGTACATACAGTACTACTCAGTACATACAGTACTACTACATTAAACTCCCATAGCCTTATCTATTAAAGGCATTCTTCTGCTAATCTGTGTTGAGAGGGAGATTTTTCAGGAGCATGGTAGGAGATGAGTGGCAGGCCTAAGAGCAGAGGATTGTGGGTAAATGTGACAGTCACCTGCAGATACTTAGACAGTGGGGTGTGGAGCCTAAAGCTCAGGCCTGGTAGGGGTCTGCTAAGTATGCCATGGAAGAAAAGACATTTTCAACCTATTTGTCACTCATGGTTTTTCATAATTATTACTTGAGGCTAAATGTGACACAAAAGTATTAGACAACAGACAATACAAAACAAGCATTCATTTGGTTTTGCACATTATAACATTGAAAACATGTAATGGTCTAGTGTGGTTAAAAGTTATTCCTCACTTAACCTATGCATTTTTCTCAACAAAGACTAGACTGCAGTTTGCCGTCTCAGTAATGCTACATCAGCTAGCATGCTAAGCGCATACTTCCACATTATCTGACAGTAAAATATGCTTTTTTTCTGATCGATGTTTTAATGTTGTTTCCTCATTAAAAAACATACCTGGAGTTGTGTTTTGTTTCATTCACACATTTAACACACGAACCCTGCATATTTAGCCTGAGTTCTTCTCTCAAACAGAAAACACTCTGTTCCACCTTGTGATGTCATGTGGTAATACAGGAGGTGCTCCATTGTGTTTTTAAACTCCATACACATATACCTACACTAGAATCATTTGGAGGATTTCAGCCTTAGAATTGCAGTCTCAACTAAACGAAAGGTAAAAGCTGTTAACTTGAAAACTACCACTTCGTCACATCACAAGGTGGAACAGAGCATTTTGACTTTTGAAGATGTAGACAGACTAATAATAAAGGGTTATTCAAACATGTGTGAATGAAACAAAACACCATTTCAGGTATGTTTTTGATGAGGTAACAACATTATAACATGACTTAACGCTCACAAGAGTCAATTTTGTATAATATAGGACCTTTAAAGAACACACAGTATGCAAAATTGACTTTTTCCAAATTTCTCTTACACATAAAACCACCGGTAATAACCACCGGGTATGTTTGTGATGTGGAAACAACATTACAACGTAAATAATGTAATATGGGCCCTTTAATGTGTAGACAAAATAGTGTACTATATATAGAGCAGAGCTATACGTATGACCTAGTGAACTAGTTTTTTCATAAGCTGTGGCCACTACTAGTAACATACAGTCCCTGACAAAAGTCTTGTCGCTTATCCATTTTGTAGAAACAAAAGCTTATAACCTGACTTTAAATTAATCGATTGGTTTTAGAAATGTCTCATATGAAAGCTAAAACCCTCCCAAATTATGCTCAATATACTAAAATAAATTTGCTTCACCGAAGAAAGATTGATCATTTAATGAACACAGAAAGGTCAGATTTTGGCAAGACAAAAGTCTTGTCGCCTTGTCATATGATGCACCCAATCCTAGATTACAGCCTCACCTGTGATCAGTTACTGATCAATCAATTAGTGGGTGTGTATAAAAAGAGCCCCAGCACACCAGACCTTCACATCAACTGCAACTTGACCTCTGACAACATGCCTAAGATCCACCCTGAGACCAAAGCATTAATTATCAAGAGGTTGAAGACCAGATCCACTGCTGAGGTGGCTGACACCTTCAATGTGTCTCAGCGTCAAGTACAAAGAATAAGAAAAAGATCTGAAAAGACTGGAGATGTTTTTGACAAGCCCAGGTCCGGCAGACCCCGCAAGACAACTGCTCGGGAGGACCGTCTGTTGATTCGAAAATCCAAGGCCAGCCCCTTTTCCACTGCAGCAGAGCTCCACCAGGCCTGGTTACCTCAAGTCCCTGTGTCAACCAGAACAGTTTGTAGAATTCTGTCTTGAAATAGCCTCCATGGTCGAATCAGTGCACAGAAACCAGCACTAAACAAAAGGCAATTAAAAAAACGTGTGGCATTTGCCAAGGCCCACAGCCTGCTAAAAGGATGGACACTGGAAAAGTGGCAGAAGGTGGATTTCTCAGATGAATCCTCGGTTGAATTACATCACAGCCGCCGCAAATATTGCAGGAGGCCTACTGCAGCCCGCATGGATCCAAGATTCACCCAGAAAACAGTTAAGTTTGGTGGCGGAAAAATCATGGTCTGGGGTTACATCCAGTATGGGGGTGTGCGAGACATTTGCAGGGTGGAAGGCAATATCAATAGCCTAAAATATCAAGAAGTATTAGCTACCTCTTACATTCCCAACCATAAAAGGGGTCAAATTTTGCAGCAGGATGGTGCTCCATCGCATACTTCTATCTCTACATCAAAGTTCCTCAAGGCGAAGAAGATCAAGGTGCTCCAGGACTGGCCAGCCCAGTCACCAGACATGAACATCATTGAGCATGTCTGGGGTAGAATGAAAGAGGAAGCATTGAAGGCAAAACCAAACAATCTTGATGAACTCTGGGAGGCATGTAAGACTGCTTTCTTTGCTATTCCTGATGACTTCATCAACAAATTGTATGAATCATTGTTGAACCGCATGGATGCAGTCCTTCAAGCTCATGGAAGTCATACAAGATATTAAATATGGATCTCACAGCACCACTACTTAATTCACTGACATTATGCAACATATTTTTGTATTTGAAGTAAATTATTTGTTCAATTTTCTGTAGGCGACAAGACTTTTGTCTTGCCAAAATCTGACCTTTCTGTGTTCATTAAATGATCAATCTTTCTTCAGTGAAGCAAATTTATTTTAGTATATTGAGCATAATTTGGGAGGGTTTTAGCTTTCATATGAGACATTTCTAAAACCAATCGATTAATTTAAAGTCAGGTTATAAGCTTTTGTTTCTACAAAATGGATAAGCGACAAGACTTTTGTCAGGGACTGTATATACAGTATAGCAGTTTTAAGCACAATATCTCTTCTTTGATACACATAGACTTAAACTTAGACAAACTTTATTGATCCACAATGGAAATGACTTGGACACAGTAGCTCACACATCACATCACATTATATTACAATATCAAAGAGCAAAAAATATAAAAAATGTTAATAAAACCTCTAAATAAGTAGCAATAAAAAAATATCAAGAGACTGGCATCAAATAAGACATAATTATATAAATGTATGTACAGTAAATAAAAAAAAAACAATTATAGTAATATAAATACAGTATATCATAGTTATATACAAGAGGTAAGGAAATAAGTTACTACTTTCGTTGACATCAAAGTACACCAAACCAACAAAATAATTTCAGCTACTCTAACTGTAATTACTGAAAATGTATCTCAAGTAAATACAGCAAAAACAACTGACAAAGGCAACAACTGACATTACTACATGAATCATTAGCCTGGGTTTTCAACAGTCACAACAGAAAAGTGATTTTGCTGATTTGACGTCTATAATTACACATTGCACACATCTCCAGTAATAACAGGTTGCCCGCATCTCATTGTGCCTTGTTGATGTGTTGTCTTTCTTTGTGAGTAATGTTGATTATGAAACATTAAAGAGGGGCTATTATGCAAAATGGACTTTTTGAAGTTTTCTACCATGTTATAATGTACTCTCATCAAAAACACGCCTGTTTGAGTAATTTAGCAATCTCTTCCAGGCCCTATTTGAATGCTCTTTAAGGTTAGCTGTAAGATTATGTCCAATGCTCCGCCTACAAGTCTACGTCATAAATGCTTCCACACGACAATTCTCCATAAATGTACAAAAACATGATACAAAACTGTACACCAAAAATTGACAAACCTGATGCGATGTGCGGTAGTTTCATTAGCAGGATACATGCTGATTGTGTTGGCGTTCTGAAGGGGGAGTGACTTAATGCGGGGAGCAAAGGGAGGGGAGACACAGTGTCAAAAATGAAAGTGAAACTTATAAAACATGTTAATACGTTGTTTTTCGGATAATAATAAAAGATGACACGGTGATCTGAATATGTGATGTGTTAAAATAAATGTTGTTAATAAGGTCGACAATCTGGGCTTTAGCTCCGATTTCCTGGCTGGAGAAAGCAGTGTTGGTTTTCACATGTAGGAGGGTGCTCTGGTGGACTAAGTACATGTTTATACGTGCATATTTCTGTTGATGTCTTGGTTTGAAGCGTCGGTGTGAGGAGGTGTGAGGAGATACAAGCGCCAAAGCGGGAGCCATCGCAGTCACTGATTAACATGAACAGCATCTGCAGCGTCTTCTTGTGCATCTCTCTCTTCATTGGTTTCCACGGATTTGCATGCCAATTTGAGGATGTTTTCAAGTAATGTTCAAGCAGCCGAAATGACCTCTACTTAAATACATGGAACCACAAAGATTAGCAAATTACATCATGACTATAGTGGAGTATTGCAAAAATATATGACTGAAAATATATGACAAGCGCAAATCTTCATAATGTTTCAATATTTCAAATGTGATATATATCTATATATACTATATATCTAACAGTTATTGGGAGATTATGGTTGATAAGAACGGATTATGTGATAGAAGTTTAATAATATCAGAATGCTCCATGTTACATCATCCAAAGGCCCAGAAGTCCAGACAAAAGAGACCATCAGCATTTATAGTTTATGATAATGAGCAGAGTGGGTGTGTACACATGAATTCTTAGTACAGAGAGTATACATATAAGAGAAAATACATATACAAAAACAGCAGCTGTATGTAAGGAAGCTCAGGCTGTTGTAAATGCTTTTAATCTCATTGTGCATGTGTATAGTGCAGATTGTACATATATATAGTGAAAATAAAAGGGATTCATTCATTAATTTCATTCATTCATGTGCTCAAATAGAACAGGCAGTACGGGAATGTTGGTTGTTTATCATTTAACAAAAACATGAACTCTTATAGCCACTGGAAACTCTCACTGTTGCAAATCTAAGGCACACCTGGATCATGAGAAGAGGAACATTTCATACTTACACTAACCCAAACATGTAAAAACAATAATAGGACATCATTCTGACAGAAATATTTAGGTCTTTACTCAGAGGCAGGGAAGCTAACTAGAGAGGCACCGATCCAGCTTTTTCATTTCCAAAACTGATTCCAATCCTGTAAGTGTCTGCCAATACCCAATATTGACCGATACCAGTGCAGCGATGGAAAATTGTATTTAATTTGTTTAAACCAAAATAAAATGAGACCAAATTGATCCAAATGTGTTATGTAGCTGCAATTTATGTGTAAAAACAAATTAAACATTATGAGACTTTCTGAGCCAGTTACAGCCAGTAAATAGTCTTATTACATCCAACCAGGATATCTGCTGAATCGATATTTGGGAGCCAATATACAATCCAGCAAATTATTCAGTATGGGTGCTAGTATGATAGTATGATATCCGATACCAGTATCAAATCAGTGCATTCCTAAAGATAACCACTCTGCCACTGCTATCTACTATTGATCTATATGAGACCCATTTAATTCTTCTCATCTTCCTTAATGTTTAATATTTATATTTATATTTTGCTGCACTTTGAAGAACAGTCCTTGGCATTTGCATTACCAGGGCCCTAGGGGTAAAATTGCAAATTGCACATTTCAGGTTGGATAATCTGGTTTGCATAACTCACATGTGTAATGCCACGACAGCAGCTACTATACAGCACAGTTGGCATTTATTCATTTTTAGTCCCGCAGGCAATGTACAAGCCCAGAGCTGCATGGTGACATTAATTCCGAAGTATATGTTTAGTAAAAGTAAGGGATGGTTGTCAATAGATGTGTCCACAAAACGTCATCTTAAAATGTCAAAGGAAATCAAAATATATTAATTTCCAGCTCACAAATTGACAGTTAAACTTTTTGTCCCAATAGGTCTGTGTTGATTTGAGAGGTTTCTCATATGAAATTACTTTAATTGAATTGAAACTATTTTGGCAAGAAGTTTTATCTGTGCAATCACCTGCTATCCGGCGCAACAAATAAAAATTGGTCTTCAATCTGTCTTTAATTAAAAATGTTTTACTTTTGTTTTTTCCTCAGGTATTTGGTATGACATTAGAACTCACCTTGTGCAGATGAGAATGACTCAAAGGTACGAGGGAACGTGAGACTGACTGAAAGTCCAAGGGAAAGTGAGAGAGATCCTTTATTGATCTCGAGGAAATTCAAGTTTTGCTACAGCAACATTTACACTGCACTGTCAGTGGCTTTTGTATCTCAGTCAAAGGTTTCAGTGCAGTTTAACAGGAGGACTGGTCAGACAGGGTCAGCAGATCTGTGTCAGGGCAGTCTGAGGAGACGACACAGCCGCCGGGGGGAGCCAGGTGAACAGAACAGGAAAGGCCTTGTTCTCACTCTGCTCTTGTGTTTCAGTTGGTGATGAAATTGTTAATTCCCTCTAAGTATTTCCTCTGAAAAGCCTTTGAGTATTTCCTCTGGAAGATCTTCTGCCACATATGGTGTAAAAAGCCTGTAGCATCTGAAATGTCCATAGCTAACTAAGCTTCTTGCAAAGTCTCCATTTATACTGGAAAAACAAACAGCTAATTTCACAAAATCCAACAATCCCTTACTTGTGTCCTTTGAACTGCACATGCGGCACTTCTTAGTTTGTTAAAATCTCATGATATGATGTTAAATACTGAGCTCAAAAAACAAAAGTGAGAATGATTTTGTCTAAGTTTGTTGACATGAGTCTGAGAATGTCTTAAAATGTGCACCAAAGAACAGCATTCTCCATTTTTCTGACATCCTTAAATAAAACAAATTCCAAGCAAGCAGGGCTGAAGGCTGGAAAACGGGCCATACAAACATAACAAAGGCACTGTATGAGTATTACTACTAATATGAGTATTAGTAGCAAAAAGTACTTTTTGCTATTAGTAGCAAAAAGTATTGAACAGTTGACATCTACCACATACAAATGTCTCCACCTGAATCATGATCTACATTAGTAAAATTAGGAAACAAGAATCCTTCCTTAAACCAATTTTGTCTTCTTATGTACTTTAACTTCTTGGGTTCTTTTTTAAAGACAATACAGTAATGTCTATTTACCTTGTTGACATGTTTCGGCTGCTGTTGCATCTTCAGAACTGTCACTGGTGTTGGTAGTGACGTGTCATATATCAGCTGTTGTTACTTCCTGTAGGCGTGGTCAGCTGTTGTTACTTTCTGAGCGACTTGCCAGGTCCATCAGGCTGACCACGCCTCCCGTCGCCCACTGCTCTCTGGAGGAGGGTGTCCCAGGTGTGTGAAAGGAGGAACGCTCCGTCATCTGGGTTAATGCTGTCCGTGCCTCGTTTCCTGATTTCACTGGCCTCCCTGATCCAGCGTTTGAACTTCCGATCCAATGACTCGTGCCCCGTCCCAATCCATAATGTGGTTATTTCTTTTGCAGTGGTCTGATATGGCGGATTTTAGGTTTTCCTGCAATGCTTTGTTTTTTTGTGTTCTGGTGAGTCTCCCTGATGTTTCCTTTTTGCATTCCGTTTGGTGTTCCTTTTTTTGGATGTGAAAAGCCTGGCCCGTTTCCCCTATGTACGATTTATTACATGATTTGCATTGGATTTCGTAGATGGCGTTGCATTTTTGTTCTTGTCAGATTTTATCTTTGGGATGTACTAGTTTTGTGTATGGTTTGACCACACCAACACCAGGGACAGTTCTGAAGATGGCTTGCAGCTAACAGCCGAAACATGTCAACGAGGTAAATACATGTTACTGTATCTATATAAAGAACCCAAGAAGTTAAAGAATCCTTCCTTGTAAGGGCAGTATATTTTTGGAAAGTTGACTTTGTGTTCAGTGGCATTTATAATTTTCCTCAGCTTTGTCCGTGTTCTTTAACCAGACCTAACACTATCTGCCTGTTTTATCCAGACAGGAGCCTCAGTAGAATTCATCTTCCCGCTGTGGGCCTGCATTATGCCTGTGAGAGATTTTCTTTTCTCGACAACCAGATCGAGATGAGTGGAAGTCCAAACCCACAGAGACAAGCAATGCCACTAAATGAGATGGAGAGAATTTGTGTTAAACTGCAGTATTAATCAGTTGAGAGCGTGTAGGGAGCAGAGTGTGGCTATAAAGTACAAATGCCACCACCTCAATGATTCCTCCTTCTATTTCTCAACCGAAACTTTTTTTTTTTTTTTTTTTTTTTTTTTTTTTTAATTAGACCAGTCTGGATTCAGGCTTGTGTTAAGAGACACAATGGTATGAGACAATGGAAATAAGGTTTTTTGTGGTTTGTTTTTGTGTTTTGTTGAAATCTTTGTGGTGCCACTATACAGCCAGAGAAGGACCGCTCACAAAATATAATCCTGAAAATTACTTTAGAGGTCCTATATTACACAAAATGGAATCTTGTAAGCTTTTAGCCATGTTATAATGTTACCTCATCAAAAACACACTTGGAGTTGTGTTTTGCTTCATTCACACGTATTTGAGTAATCCTTTATTATTAGTCAAAATGCTCTGTTCCACCTTGTGATGTCATGTAGTGGTAGTTATAAAGTTAACAGCTGCCTTTTACCTTTAGCTGAGTAAAGATCGGCAATTCCAGGGCTGAAACCATCAAAATGATTCTAGTGAAGGTGTATGGAGTTTAAAAACACAGTGGAGCACTTCCTGTATTACCACATGACATCACAAGGTGGAACAGAGTGTTGCACATGCATGGTTTGTGTGTTAAACATGTGTGAATGAAACAAATGAAACAAAACACAACTCCAGGTATGTTTTTTTTTTTTTTTTTTTTTTGATGAGGAAAGATTATAACAAAGATCAGAAAATATTAACATTTTAAAAAACAGAGAAGCATATTGTGAATTTTATGAGTTTTAGTTTTCAGACTATCAGCGCTCAGTTCTTCAATTCATGTAAACCACCATTTTAGTATTTTATGTAATTAGGTTCTTTTTTCAGACCAAAAGTTTGTTTTCATAGCTGACAGTTTCGACTGTTCACTAGCGGTCTTCCTCAGAGTGGTCACATGATGTTGCTGTAACGTGTCCGCTCGGCTGATTTATACAGGTTTTGGCACTGTCTTTCTACTGGTGGATGCAGAATGACAGCGCCATCTGCAGTCTAACTTCCTCAGGACAGTATCCCAGGTGTGTGAGAGTAAAAAAGCCCCCTTGTCCTGGTTTATAGTCCCACAAATTCTTGGACTGAAAAAAATAACATAAATTATCGGAAAACCAAATGAACCTCATTGGACCACCATTTTAGTATGTTATTAGTCCAATTACCAGACTCGTTCTGATCATTTCAAGGCTGAAGTTGCAGCAAGGAATGATCTATATGAGCCACTTTGATTCTTCTCATCTTTATTTATTCACTCCACACTCAGTACACTGTGAAGACCAATCCTAAAAAATACAATAAAATAATATTCTGTTATTAATGTCAAATTACTGTGTTCAGTCTTCAACTACTTCAGCCAACCTTGAAACACTGTAATTTGTATTTCAATAACTGTGTGGTACCTCGGGGTAAACTGTCAGGAGCTATGAAGGAGTACTGGTCAGAACTAAAGTGTTGAAACTCATTTTTTGTACTTCATTTAAAGGCCCTGAAGGTCTGCTATATTTTTCTCATATATTTGAGCAAAATTGGTCTTGCCCCAGTACAGATACACTGCCAGGCAAAGGTTTGGACACACCATCTCAATCAATATTTGTTTTATAGGTTTACTACTTTCTATATTTGGTATACAGAAGACATCAAATATATGAAGTAAGTTGTATGGAATTATGTAGCAAAGGGGGAAAAAAGTAAAATAATTCTACATATTTAAAATAATACAGTAATAAAATAAGACAGTACAAACAGTAAAACACATTAGACATTTGGACTAGACGGGATAGGGTGTGCATGTGTGTGTGTGTGTGTGTGCGTGTGTGAGTGTGTGTGTGTGTGTGTGTGCGTGTGTGCGTGTGTGTGTGTGTGTGTAGGTGTGTGGGTGTGTGGGTGTGTGTGTGTGTGTGTGTGTGTGTTTCTAGGTAAGTAATAAAACAGAGATGTAAGAGGGTAAGGGCGGGAGGGGAAACAAAACAAAAAATAAAAACTAAGAAAAAGTAAAATAATAACAATAATAATCCATCCATTTTCTTCCGCTTATCCAGGGCTGGGTCGCGGGGGCAACAGTCTATGCAGGGACTCCCAGACTTCCTTCACCTCAGACACTTTCTCCAGCTCCTCCGGGGGGACCCCAAGGTGTTCCCAGGCCAGCTGAGAGACATAGTCCCTCCAGCGTGTCCTGGGTCTTCCCTGGGGCCTCCTCCCGGTGGGACATGCATGGAACACCTCCCGGAATAGATGCCCAAGCTACCTCAGCTGCTCCTCTCGACATGGAGGAGCAGCAGCTCTACTCCGAGCCCCTCCCGTGTGACTGAGCTCCTTACCCTATCTCTAAGGGAGCGCCCAGCCACTCTGCGGAGGAAACTCATGTCGGCCGCTTGTATCCGCGATCTTGTCCTTTCGGTCATTGCCCAAAGCTCATGACCAAAGCTCAATAATAATAATAATAATAATAATAATAATAATAATAATAATAATAATAATAATAATAATATTTTTTGTAATTAATGATTAGAAAAAAAAAAAAAAACACCTTTTGCTTTTGTGTCCAAACTTTTGACTCATCTTGTATGTTTAAGCAGCACCAGTCAAAATTTTGGGCATACTGTCTCATTCATTGTTTTCTTTCATCAAATATATGAAGCAAGATATATGGAATTATTTAGTAAAGAAATAAATTAAGTAACTCTACAAAATATTTTTCCACAAAGCAAAAGGTGGGTAATTCTGAGGAAAAATGTGGAGTTATTTTTCTTTTTCTATTTTTCTATTTTCTTTTCTTTTCATTTTTTTTTTTTTTTTTTTTTTGCTTTTGCTCCATAATTCCATACCTCTCTTGATGTCTTCAGAATGTAGAAAGTAGTAAACATAGAAAAAAAAATACTGAATGAAAGGCTGTGTCCAAACTTTTGACTGGTAGTGCATATTGTATAAGCAGATCTTGGAGTCAAAATAAGTCTGCCACGTGCTGTCTGTCTCCATGCAAGAAAGCAAGCAACTTCCGCTAATCAGGAAGTGCACATTAGCATGCTATTTGTTGTTAGCTTCACCATCGCGGCATAAACTCACAATGGTGAATAATTAGGGTGCTCAGAATGCATAAGGTAAGTGAGGAATAACTTTGGACCATTGCAAGCAATATAAAATGAATTACTTCTACTACTACTACCTAAAAATGGCACCTTGTCCATACAGTGGTTAAATGAGTTGAGATTTTATATGTAAATACATTTGTTCCACGTTGATTGGATCCAACTGAAGCAGACAGTTTTTATGTCTCTGCAAAAGCCATCGCTGTCAAGATGGTGTATAACTCCTCTAAAGTCGGACTAATGGCGTCGTCTGAAAATGGGATCTGCTTCTTGATGAAAAGGTGAAAATGCAAAAAAAAAAAAAAAAAAATGTCAGACGGGAATGAGTTTACAATGAGTCTGCAGCAAATGAATGTGGACCAGTCATCCCAAAATCTACATAAAGAATTTCAGGACTCGGTGAAGCTTGATTGCGAGGGCTGGCATATTCACAAAAAGGTCAACGATAAATCAAAGTACAACAAACTGTTTCTGGTGTGGGTTCAGATCACCTGCCCCCAGACTTTTTATGTTACTAAAACTTTTTCCTGCTAAGATAAAAGTTGCACTGTGTAACTTTTGTGGTGGAGGGTCAAATGCTTTTCTTCATGGAGATGTTATTGCTTTGTCTGGAATGTTTCACAGTATGATATTAATATCTATCTTTCTATCGATTTTTCTATCTATTAAACCTTTCAATCTTCATGGAGACCAAACCAGACTAAACTACAGGTCAGATCTGTGGAGAGGTGACCTTATAAAACCATCTGTAATTGAATAAATGTAAGATAAAGCTGTTTAATGTCATACTGTGGAACATTCCAGGCAGAGCAATGACATTGCCATAGAAACAAGCAGGTGACAGACCCCCAACCAAAAAGTTACACAGAGCACTTTGAAGTTTAACCTTTATTGTCCCTGTAAAGGAAATTTGTCTCCTGCATTTGACCCATCCTTCAGCGTCCCTGGAGTAACCTTGCCTGACCAGTCAGTCCCCTCAACATTCTGTTTGAATCCAGAATAGACGGGAATTGGACCATAGACTGTGAAAATCCTCCATGTAAACCTGAGACGGTCCAACCACAGCCTCTAATTTGTAGCATGTGTCTCTCAAATGCAGAAGACATCATTTCAAAATTGTTGTAACATCCAGAACAAAATATATAACTTCTTATACTTGAGATAAATAAGAGTCTGGTGCTTTGATGCTTTGATTGTTAATTTTGTAAAAATCCATGCTGTTTCTCTGTTTTTAATGTTGTTGGGGTTTTTTTTTTCCTCTTTTTTTTTACATGTAAGCAGCCATGTTTGGGTTTTACGCAGATGGAGCATGTGTCTCTCTGATTGGTTAAGCCGCCTGTCAATCACGCCCTCTGAAATCAGGGAGAGAGAATACAGCTCGTTTTGTCAGAGTGTGTGGTTCTGGCTGGTCAGGTAAGAGGAATTCCACACAGACAAAGGAAGAAACAAGCAAACTCTACACAGACCTGGGAATCAAACCTCCAACCTTCTTACTGTGAGGTGAATGTGCTACCCACTGCAAGAGATTAAGGTACTTGTTTGACTTTATAATGCTAGGAAAAAAGGGAGAATAAAATAAGTAAAAAACAAAGAAAAAGGGTTCACCACAAACCATGGAGATATTATTGCTTTGCCTGAAAGGTTTCACAGTATGGCATTATAATCATCTATGTTACATTTATTCAATTACATGTGTATTACTGCTCAAAAATACATACACCTCTCCACAGATCTGACTTGTAACTTGGCCTAGAGACATTGTGGGCTTGTCTCCAAGGAAACAGATGAGTTTAAGGCCATACTGTTGGACATACTCTTGAACATTTCCATGTAGACAAGCAGGTGGCTGAACCTTCCACCAAATAGTTACACAGTGCACCTTTTAATAGCCCGATACTATGTCCCGAAATCACCCAAAGGTCCAAATAACTCTGCTTCTGTGACTGCCAACTGTGATTAAAAACCCGATTAAAAACGAGCGACCGGGTCAATGTCAATGAGCCAAAGGACCCAAAATGGCCGCCGAGTGACAGCGGTGAGAAATGGAGACGATCAAAGCGTTACCAGGGGCAACATATGGATGGCCCCAGACTGTGAGTGCACATGTGTGTCTATTCTTCAGCTGTGAGGGGTAGGTCATGCCATTTAGTGTCCATAATTGCCTTTGTGTTAAAATCCATTGGTCGTCATTGGCCTCATTAAGTTGACCTTCGGTACTTAATAAAAGGGGAGTGCAGAATACATTGTCTGTAATTGAGAACAAGCAGGCGCCAACTAGAAAGGCACTTGAGCTAATGGCTGAAAAATGAACCAAAATGGGGAAAATTTTGGATCCATTCATTTTGAAGAGCTGTTCAAAAGACTGACTCTTCTTGAGTTTGTTAGTGATGGAGGCCAAAAAGATAATTAATTTTGTCTACAAACTAATCACAGAAAGAAGCAGCCAAGGCTCAGATCTGTTTAAAAACTTAGACTTAGACTTAGACAAACTTTATTGTTCCACAAGGGAAATTATTTGGATACAGTAGCTCAAACATCACAATATAATATAATAACAGAGAGTAACAAAAATAGATGGTATAGCAAAAAAGAGCAAGAGACAGGAGTCAAATGAGACATAATTATAAAAATAAATGTATATGTACAAGTCGAAATAAAATAGAAAAATAAGTAATAAACTATAAAAAAACAAAAAAAAAAAACAAAACAAAACTATAAAATCACAGGTATATACAAGAGACAAGAACGACAGTGCAAATACTATGCTGATTGACAGGGCATAAGGTTATCCATTACTTAAGATTGAGTTGTTGTACAGTTGTAGGGAGTATTATCTGTTACATAAGGGTGAGTTGTTGTACAGCTGTATGGAGTATGGTATGAATGTAGTCCTGTATGGTTCAAACTGAGAGTAATTATGAAAATCCATATTAAATGTTGCACTACAATTTGTGCACAAAGCTCTCAGAGGTGCGACCTGCTCTGCTTCTGTGCTGATTCTTGTGTATGTTCAATGTTAATCAGTACAAAAATACATACAAATCTGAAAGAAAAAGATTTGGTACTTTTAAAAAATGAGATCTGGTCTAAACTATTCACGTTAAAGCTGCATTGTGTAACTTTTCTGGTGGAGGGTCCATCAGATGCTTTTCTCTGTGGAGATATTATTGCTTTGTCTGTATTAAACTCATCATGGAGACCAAACCAGACCAAGTTACAGGGCAGATCTGTGGAGAGGCGACCCCGCTCACAGTCAGAATGTCTGTTTTTCTAGGTATCTCTCAGCTATAAAACCAGGTATAATTTTGTAAATGTAAGGTAGAGCTGTTTAATGTCCTACTGTGGAACATTCAAGGGTTAGGGTTACACAACTAGCATGCTAACACACACTTCTTGATTATCAGACAGAGCTGCCTATACAATATATCTCTACTGGGGGAGGGCCTTTAAAAGTACATTCTGTTAGGGGGTCCACCACCTGCTTAACTCCATGTATTTTTTTCTGAAATGTTCCACAGTATGGCATTTAATTTAACTATCTCCATGGAGACAAGAAGGCCATGTACCAGGCCAAGTTACAGGTCAGATCTGTGGAGAAGTGGACCCACTCACATAAATAATGTCTTTGCGGTAGTTTTGAGAAATAAAAACACCTGTAAATGAATAAATACAAGATATATTTGTTTAATGCCATACTGTGGAACATCCCAGGCAAAGCGATAACATCACCATAGAGACAAACAGATGGCAGACCGTCCACCAGAAAGATAACACAGTGAACCTTTAAAAGTCAGCGGAGGTGATTTGGAAAAAATAATATAACCAACCAAACAAAACAGCTTTTTTTTTGTTTTATTTTATTTTTTCAGTTTATTTTTTCCTCAGAACATTTGAAATCACTCCATCAGGTTGACATTTAAGGTCAAGTGAAGGAGGAAAAACATATTCCCAGGACTGAAGCCTGCCCTGCACACAACCTGAATGGGAATGGGGGAAAGGAGGGAGAGGGTGTGTTTGATGGAGGGACAGATAGAGCCAGAGGAGTCGGAGCAGAGAGGACCTGAGGCTGTGGGTCAGACTCCGTGGAGAGGGGTGGACAGGTCCGACCTGGCCTCTCCTTGACACCAAAAAACATTTGTACAGATGGAGAAAAATACTAAATGTCAAACAAATATGTGCAATTCCAGATGTTATTTTAAGAATTGAAGAGACATTGTGTAGGTTTATAATTTCTCTGTGAATAATTAAAGCCATAGTATGTAACTTTTACCCCCTCAAAAAAGGCAAAAATAAACTCTTTATTTTCCTTTCTGGTTTTGTTTTTTTGTTTTTATTGCTCTGAAAATGTTAAAATGCATCCTTACTCTGAACAGTCTTGCATCTCCATAAACCTGACTTTTATTTGGCCTGAAGGAGGGCCTTCTCCTTGTTTCCATGGTAATGTATCTCCTTTGGCCATAATCTTCCAGTATGGCATAAAACTTGTCTATGTCCATGGAGAATGTGCCCAAATATGGCTTTAACTATCTATTTCCATGGGATCTTGATGTGCCTTTAAAGTGACTAAAGAAGAAAATGAAAGGTGCACTTAGAAGCTTTTCTGGTGGAGAGTCAGCCACCTCTTTTTATTATCTCTATGGAGTAAAGACTCATTTATGTTGATGAATGGTCACATTTTTATATAATGCTTTTCCACCTCCAAAGCACTCAAAGCGCTTTACAAGAAGGACACTCACCCACACATTCATACACCACTGTACGCAGACACTGGGGGCGAGGCAGGTTAAGTGTCTTGTTCAAGGACACAACGACAGCATTCATCTGTGGGAGCAGCAGTCGCACAGCCAACCCGTAGATCTGACCGCTCAACCAATGATGTTTATGTCGAGAGCTGGATTCAAACCATCAACCTTCAGATCAGTGGACACATGCTCTACCAACTGAGCTGCTGTTACCACTATGTTCTAGACACAAACAATACAAATGGCGGCTTCTGTCCGTTTTTTGTATTTTGGTCCGTCTCCTCAGAATATATGGAATCTTAGCAATGGAGCAGTACAAGAGCAGACCACTGGGGGCAGTAGTGTCCACAGCTTGAAAGTTTTTTTTTTAAAAAGTGACTAGAACCAGCTGCAAAACAAATAAACCCTTCTCTCACCTCATTTTCCTGATTCTTTTCCAACAGATGTGATCTAATACCTGCCGTGGGCGCCTGCATGTTTGTTTATTTGTTGCTCTATTTCGCCCATTTTGATCAACTCTCAAACTGACTTTTAGCGCCCTCTGGTGGTTGTTTAAAAGAACACAGTTTTGACATTAGAAACAATTGGAAGTATAAATGTAGTGATGGTTACTACGCCTGAAACGCACGGAACCAAGACAAGTCCAACTCACTGTAAGAAACTTTAAAGATGTTTAGAATTATAAATATCTGTAATATATCTTTACAAAGCAATAAGACTTCCAGTGAGACAAACCAGAAATGTTCCACAGTGTATCTTTAAAGGTGCATTATGTAACTTTTTGGTAGGGGGTTCATCACCTGCTTGTTTCTATGGATATGTCATTGCTCCAATTCAAATATTCCACAGTATGACATTAAACAGTTCTACTTTACATTTATTCAATTGCAGGTGGTTTTATAACTCAAAAATACCTAGTAAAATAGGCATTCTGTCTGTGAGCGGGATTGCCTCTCCACAGATCTGACCTGTAACTTTGTCCCCTTAGATTTAGAAGGTTCTAGCAGACATTTTTTCAAAATTTAGTTATCCATATATTCTTGTTCCTGGGTGCTACTGTAAGCTATTTTTTGGAGTTTGATATTTTTTGGGGGGATTTTATGAGGATTTTTTTGTAGATATAACCCTAAAATTCCAAATGAATTGTGTGTTTTCAAATACCACTTCCCAGATCACCACTTTCACGTTTAGATTCCCCTAGGGGTGACCTTTATTCCCCTGTATCAGAAAATTTGACCCCCTCTTTTATTTCTGCTGTATAAGACGTCAAAACCTTAAACCTAAATATCTCGGAAGTACACAGGACTTGGTCTGGTTTGGTCTCCATGATGATAGAAAGGATATACCGTACTGTGAAACAACAAAAGCAAGAAAAGTTACAAAATACACCTTTAATGCTCTCATTTGTCCTTTCTGATAGGAGCTGTCTAATTTCCTAGAAGAAAAAGATTTATTTTCCTTACGGATATAATTATAAATCTAAACAAATTTGTCATGTCAATTAAGGCCACTTCGCTTATTGCTGGCTTGCTCTCAGTGCGGTGCTTAGGCTCTGTGACTCCAGTACTGAGTGCACCACTACACTACACAAATTGCACTAAGTCTTAAGAGGAGGACCAAAAGCTAATGTTGAAAAATGTTGTTTCAAATTCTCTTTGGCTTTAACTACAGGCTAAAGGAGATTGTAAACAACTAAAGCATTAAGTTATTTTAGGCTCTGGGTACTAGAGTTGACATATGATTATGCATTATCCACGAGTCTAAGAGTGAGTTTCAAAGGTGCACTGTATAACTTTTCTGGTGGAGGGTTTGCCTGCTTTGTTATAAAACCACCCGTAATTGAATAAATGTAAAGTAGAGCTGTTTAAAGTCATACAGTGGAATATTTCAGGCAGAGCAGTGACATATCCATAGAAACAAGCAGGTGATGGACCTCTAAGCAAAAAGCTACTAGTGCACCTTCAAGAAGACACAATTATGTTACATTTTACATTGACATTATGCACTATTTGTATTTGTATTGAACTTTTTTCATGTTTTAGAACTTAAAATAAGGCTGTAATTTAACAAAACACACCATGTTTGTACAGATGCCCTCTTATAGGCTCTCATGCTAGGACACCATCTACAGGCGTCAGAGTGAACAATAAACAACAACAACTAGGGTTAGCACATGCTTACAATGAGTACGACAATGATTTTTGGACAGGAGACATCTGGACTTTTACCTGTGACGTAACAATCCTGGGAATTTAAAAATCACATGTTTTCACAAGTTCTCAGAAGGAGCGGACTTAGTCAACAGGACTAATCATTACGCATGGAAATCATCATTGGATTTCCATGCAAAATTGGTTTTCACCTACCCCTTATATCCACTCACTACTCTGTACTTACAATATTATAGTTCAAAAATGTTTTACAGTGAACGCAATGTAAATTATGTATGTATGCTATACTTAAATATTCTTTGAGTCACCCTCAGCTCTGTGTCCTGTTTTAAAAGACATCTAAAGACGGTTGACACTGAACGTGCTGCTCCCTTCACTGTGATGCATGGGGCTGTGTGCTTTAACAACAGGAGCACCAAGAAACTGGGACAATGGTAAATGTGGGTGACTGCTGCATCGGCAAAGGCAACACACACACACACAAACGCAGATACACACAACACACACACACAAGCACACGCACATATCCAAGAAGACTGAACGTTGTCAATGCGATGGCACGTCCTTGGGCGAATTATCAACAAAATCAATCTTATTAAGGGACAATTAAAGACGTTACTAAAGCCGTGACAGTTCAGTCCCCTCTTGCTCCTTTGTGACAGATATATTTATGTTTTACGGAAAATAAAGAAATAAAAACTCCTCAAAGTCACATTCCAAAGTCAGAGAGCTTGATACGGAACAGTGCCCCCTGGTGGTGGAGCTCAATGAGTATATTTAAACCCATGTGGGGTGAGCAAACAAGAGTCAGGCCAAGTTTCCGTAACGTCAGCTGGGGAGAGAGTAGGAACATTTGAGGACACATATGGCTTTGAATATAAATGATGGTCAGTGTGGGGTTGTATTCAAAACTATTTTAATGTGATTTTGATTAAATTCATGACATTTATTCACCAGTGTAAGAATGCTAATAATGCAGAGTAGGGATGTAACAATGACTGAAATAACTTTGACGTAGTATCGTCAAAGTTATTTCAATATCATGGGCTGTCACAATATATCAAATCACAAGTTCCTTTGCTTAAATGCATTGTTTTATAGTAGCAACTAGGGCTGTGCCAAAAATTGAAAGATTGATAGATCTCAAATCATGTGGCCGTAAGAGTGTGTGGTGCTGACAAGGATTTACCCTCCTCCCGCTCTCTGATCTAACCACAGCTCCTCACCTTTTCACTTCTTTCTCTCCTCTCTCTCTCATCTTTATAATCCAAGTTATGGAAAGTAAATAGCTATTTTAAGACCTCATTTAGCACACGGACATCGCACATGTTTCTGTTGATAGTGGTAGCGCACGTGCTTTAAGGTTTAATATATTGTACAAATGCATTCCAAACTTTAAATGTGGATTTTTCCAGAAATATTGGTCCTATCAACACGAAATAAAAGGTGCAGCGATCCTGACACTGGGCCCACCTGTGTATGTTTTTAATAAGATGGATGAAGATCGAATTGAAAATCAAGATTAGTCAATATGGGGGAAAAAAATCATCATTGTTTTTTTCCCATATCACCCAGCCCTAGTAGCAATAGCTAATAAACATAGGGAACTACATATCCCATGATTCATTTCAGAACACGAAGAACATGTTTTTACTTTAATTCTTGGGATTGTGACAGTAATGATTTGCACCAAAGTCTTGTCAAAGGATTTTAAAAGCAATAAGTATCCTATTTAAAATTCTCTTAGCTTCTCCAAAATATCTCAATAAATATAGTACTGTGAGACGTGAGATTTGGATATTGTTACTTCCCTAATGCCAAGATAGTCAACCAAAAAAATATTTACACTGAGACCAAATAGCAAATAGCAAAGAGAGATAGCTCATGTTTTGAAAAAATGCCAAAAAGGTTTGTTCTTTTTCTAGAGATATTACCAATGACAATAATGTAGAGTAGATTTTTATCAAGAAGGAATGGAATTACATTTCAGTAGCAGTAAAATAGATTTGGCTTTTGAAAATATTACTGCACTTAGCATAAATTACAAGCTTCCGATGACTTTCTCAAATGGCACTTATCTGACCAAAGACGTTCATTTTGTCTTCTTATGCACTTTAACTTCTTGGGTTCTTTTTTAAAGACAATACAGTAACGTGTATTTACCTTTGTTGTGGAATTTCTAAGCTGCAAAGAATAAACTGGAGAGTTGTTTTGAATCAAAGAGTCTGATTTGTTAAAGCAATTGTGCGCACAATCACACCCTAACTGTCTCTGACAGAGGCATCTGTCCCTGGACTGCTAATCACAATAAAGCATACAGAGTATTTATACTCAAGACATGGGGCCGGTGCAAACACATAAGTTGAGATACATCATCTATACACAGGTCATCTATACTCAGACTGACCACGCCTCCCGTCGCCCGGTGCTCTCTGGAGGAGGGTGTCCCAGGTGTGTGAAAGGAGGAACGCTCCGTCATCACAGTTAATGCTGTCTGTGCCTCGTTTCCTGATTTTAATGGCCTCCCTGATCCAGCATTTGAACTTGTTGTTTTCTGATCCAATGACTCATGCCCCTCCAGAGAGCACCAGGCGATGGGAGGCGTGGTCAGTTTGAGCGACCTACCAGGTCCATCAGGCTGACCACGCCTACAGGAAGTAACAACAGCTAATATACGACACGTCACCACCAACACCGGGCACAGTTCTGAAGATGGCTTGCAGCAGCAGCTGAAACATGTCAACAAGGAAAATACACGTTACTGTATTGTCTTTAAAAAAGAACCCAAGAAGTTAAGGCACTTATCTGTTTTTGCAAATGAACTCTTCAATTACTGACTGTCCTGGCTGGCCTGGGAATGCCTTGGGGTCCCACTGGAGGAGCTGGAGGAAGTGTCTGGGGTGAAGTAAGTTTGGGAATGAGATAACAAATGGATGAATGGACAATAATTACTGCATTCACGTTCAAGAGTCTTGATGATTTTAATTTCAAATGGAGGGCAGGGGTCCGCTGACAATTCCATGCTCCCAACTTTGTGGGAACAGTTTGGAGATGGGCCCTTCCTCTTCATCATGACTGTGCACCAGTGCACAAAGCAAGGTCCATAAAGACATGGATGAGAGAGTTTGGTGTGGATGAACTTGACTGGCCTGCACAGAGTCCTGACCTCAACCTGACAGAACAGCTTTGGGATGAATTAGAGCAGAGAGTGAGAGCCAGGCCTTGGATGAGAATCCAACATCAGTGTGTGACCTCACAAATGTGCTTCTGGAAGAGTGGTAAAAAATTCCCATAAACACACTCCTAAACCTTGTGGACAGCCTTCCCAGAAGAGTTGAAGCTGTTATAGCTGCAAAGGGTGGACCAACGTCATATTAAACCCTATGGATTAAGAATGGGACGTCACTTTAGTTCATATAAGAGTCGAGGCAGGTGAGTGAATACTTTTGGCAATATGGTGTAGATCAGAAAATAGCATAATGTGGGCCCTTTAAAGCCGCCTATAGCTAATAGTTCTTTGATTTGCAAAATCCATGTTATTCGATAAGAAGGATTTGCCAATTTACAAACTCTGCCTCATTTTTTCCCCATTTGCTTGTGGTAAGGTTTATCCAAAATCAAATATTGGATTACAAGGCACTGGGCCATTGCAGCAGATGGAGCCCGGCATCCCAAAGGTCAATGGAGCCAAAGCATAAACAGATATGAACCAGCAGCCCGCATCTGCTCCTCAGCTTTGAGTCTGATAAGAACCACTGTCACAGGAACCTTTAAGACCCTGGTCCATCGGATTTGGCTCCATCCAAGAGGAACAAATCCCACAGGTTAAACGACAAGGATGGACCAGGAGTAGGTGTGACGGCAACATGGAAGAGACGGATAAGACCTGAGCCAAGGCAGGGGAGGCACGGATTTCATAGTATGACACAGAGCATTAAGTGATATCGAAATTTTGCGATAATCTTTTTGGGTGGATTCTACAGTGTCATGCCCAGAATTCACAGAAGAAGGTGCATGAGAGAAACGCGTGGTTCAGTTGGGTCAAAACAAAAATGAAGACTTATGAGAAAAAATAAATGAATAGAAACAATAAAAAAATGGACTGAAAAACAACACGGATTTTTGCAGAATTGACAAGCAAATAAATAAACTGTTATTTATCTCAGGTTAAAAAACTTGCATATTTTGTTTTGAATGTGATGAGACTTTTCAAGAGGAGCATTTGAGAGACAGTGGTTTGAACAGGTTTCTGAACTGAATGTAAGACAATTAGATCAGAGGCTCATGGGGTTAATCAGGGATGCTAATTTATTTTGTTGGTTGAGAGACAGAAATAACCATTTACAAATTGATTCCACAAAATCAATTTTTTCCTAAAATTCTATCATCAAAACTATTAGTTTGCCTGGCAAATCCAGACTGATATGTGTCTGTATTTTGTATACAGATTCAAAGTCAAAGTCAAAGTGAACTTTATTGTCAGTCACACCATGTAACAAACATTACACTTTTTCTAGAGATATTACCAATGACAATAATGTAGAGTAGATTTTATCAAGAAGGAATGGAATTACATTTCAGTAGCAGTAAAATAGATTTGGCTTTTGAAAATATTACTGCACTTAGCATAAATTACAAGCTTCCGATGACTTTCTCAAATGGCACTTATCTGACCAAAGACGTTCATTTTGTCTTCTTATGCACTTTAACTTCTTGGGTTCTTTTTTAAAGACAATACAGTAACGTGTATTTACCTTTGTTGTGGAATTTCTAAGCTGCAAAGAATAAACTGGAGAGTTGTCTTGAATCAAAGAGTCTGATTTGTTAAAGCAATTGTGCGCACAATCACACCCTAACTGTCTCTGACAGAGGCATCTGTCCCTGGACTGCTAATCACAATAAAGCATACAGAGTATTTATACTCAAGACATGGGGCCGGTGCAAACACATAAGTTGAGATACATCATCTATAAGAGTCGAGGCAGGTGAGTGAATACTTTTGGCAATATGGTGTAGATCAGAAAATAGCATAATGTGGGCCCTCTAAAGCCGCCTATAGCTAATAGTTCTTTGATTTGCAAAATCCATGTTATTCGATAAGAAGGATTTGCCAATTTACAAACTCTGCCTCATTTTTTCCCCATTTGCTTGTGGTAAGGTTTATCAGTGAACTTTATTGTCAGTCACACCATGTAACAAACATTACACAGGGGGATCGAAATTGCATTTCCTCAAGCTCCAAATGTGCAATTTAAACACTAAAAACACATACACATAAATGTACACAGACATCAAAAATAACACAAAATATACAGACAGACAGACAAGGGACATATACATTTCCAACAAGAAAAGAAGTAAGAGAAACGGACGGACCCTCCAGACTGATATCAGTCTGGTCATCGCGACCTCTGTCTCATCTCGAGCTAAAACATCATTGGTTAATCAGATTCAATTTTTAGTGACACATGTGAAACAAAGGAGCTCACTGGTCACCCATCATTTACAAATAAAATCAAATTTATCCCAGAGTAACAGAGTGCAGTGCTCTACAGAAATCTCCAATGTTTTTCAGCCCCCTGTGAATTTTTTTTTTCCGAAACAAACTGACCAAGCGTGTCCCTGATTGTCTAATCCACTTGTTAATCACACCCATCTGAAAATGGGGAGATTTACCAGTAACCGGACTCACATCTTCATAAACTATTGAAGAAGTGTGTATTCTGGATCGCAGGCAACCAATTGGTAACACCTTAGCAAACACTTCCAAATATATGATAATAGAGGAAAAACTACACAGTTGCTCAATTATGCACTTCAAAACCTGTTCCTGCACCAGAAGTGAATAATATTATTCAGAATATGGTATTTATTTCAGGTCCTATACAGTACATTAAACTGACTCTTTTGACCTTTAAGCCATGTTACAATGCTGTTACATTGGAGTTGTGTTTGTTTCATTCACACGTTTGAGTAATCCTTTATTATTAGTCTATCGACGTTCAACCTTGTGATGTCATGAAATAGTTAACCTCTACCTTTTACCTTTTGTTCAGTCGAGATTGGTAATTCCAGGTCTGAAATCATCCAAATGATTCTAGTGAAAGTGTATGACGTTTAAAAACACAGTGGAGCACTTATATTATTACTGCCTGTATTGCCACATGACATCACAAGGTGGAACAGAGTCTTTTCTGTTTGAGAGAAGAACTCAGCCTAAATATACAGGGTTTGTGTGTTAAACTCCAGGTCTGTTTGTGATGAGGAAACTACATAGTCTATCAGAAAATAGCACAATATAGACTTTAATGAATCAAATATTAATCATTGCAAATTATAGTATCAGAAATGGCATCCTCAATACTATTCTTTGTAACAACTGAATGTAAAAAAGAATGAGGTGACACCCATCAAAAAACGACTGGGAATTTAAAGGTGCATTGTGTAACTTTTCTGGTGTAAGGTCAGTCAAATGTTTTTCTCAGTGGAAATGTTATCATTTTGTCTGGAATGTTTCACAGTATGGTATTAAACCTTTCTATCTTCATGGAGACCAAACCAGACAAAGTGACAGGTCAGATCTGTGGAGAGGCAACCCCACTCACAGTCAATGCCTGTTTTTCTAGGTATTTTTGAGCTATAAAACCACCTATAATTGAATAAATGTAAGGTAGAGCTGTTTAATGCTATACTGTGGAACATTTCAGGCAGAACAATGGCATATCCATAGAAACAAGCAGGTGAAACAACCCAGTAATAATGGCAGTCGTATCCCATTTGTGGTTGTCAAAATGCTCTGAAATCTCCCTCCTCCCTTGTGATTCCTCAGTGACTGTGAGAACAGAGCCAGGCCATCACCGCTGACCCGCCCTGAGGCTGGAGCACTGTTCCTGGTGATAAAGTCTTTAGCGGCGCTTGGAGGCAGAGGGTCACCAGGGTTCACCGCAGATGTACTGAAGAAACTATATACACAGTGCCCAGTTAGAGCTTATGCTAGAGCAAGTTTTTAAAGAACACAGATCAGGCACTGTTTGTATTGTTATTGTTATTGTTATTTGCTTCACTAGAATCATTTGGATCATTTCAGCTCTGGAATTACCTATTTCTACTGAAGAAAATGGTAAAAGGAGCTGTTAATTTGAAAATTACAGCTTCATGACCCTCATGAGACCCTCAAATGAATCATGAATAAATAAAGTCTTTAAATTTAAATTCCATGTTTTGGTCAGTTTACTCTCAACATATAGGTTTTCATATGGAAGCAACAGCACTATCCACTCTATACCTAAACATGTATTACTATTTCATTTAATGAACTTGCATCCATAGACTTAATGGGACAATGTAACTTAAAGCTTTTCCTCAAAATGCATTTTTTTTTTTTTTTTTTTTTTACAAAGGTTCATAAAGATCACCCCATGAAGTACTAGCACCAAACTTTATTACACAAGATTTTCCACAGATTGTATAAAATTATCTGATGATAACAAATTCTGTCTGAACTAGAACATTTTTAAGCAAATTTTCAGTAAGATCTAGAAGTACTAAATGATACATTCTTTTTTTTTTTTTTTTTGTATCAGAGGATCATAATTAATCACCACAATGAGTTTAAAAGCACCTTTCACAACTTTCAGAGACCAGAGCGGACTTTTGCCATCAACTAGCATGGTAACTGTACACTTCCTGATTCTCTGCCAATAAAACACTTAGTTAGATCCAGACAGTACGCAGCAGAATTATTTTGACTTCAAGAGCTGCTTCTACAACTTATCCGCACTGGAGCAAGAGAAATTTTGCTCATATATATGGACTACATTGAGTACAGACCCTTTAAAAGTGAAGCCTAAAAACAAAGCCGACGTCACTTCCCAAATTGGAGCCGAGGGAATTGTTGACTCAATGCACTTTATATTTCCATGATCTTGTTTGATCAGTCACCTGAACAGTGCACGCAGACCCGGCTTTGTTCGCCACATGCATTACTCCAGCCATTTGGCGCTAAATGAAGAGGAAAATGAAGAGTGTTTGCCCTGTCTCCTGAGACTGAGACTGTAGAGGTCACTCACCAAAATGAATACAGCAGCACGTCACCAATACACTCATATACACTCATATACAGTTATATACACTCATATACACTTATATACACCCATATACACTCATATACACCCATATACACTCATATACACCCATATACACCCATATACACTCATATACACCCATATACACCCATATACACTCATATACATTCATATACACTCATACACACTTATATACACTCATATACAGTCATATACACTTATACACACTTATATACATTCATATACACTCATATACACCCATATACACTCATATACACTTATATACACTCATATGTACTTATATACACTCATATACACTCCTACACACTTATATACACCCATGTACACTCATATACACTTATATACATCCATATACACTCATATACACTTATATATACCAATATACACTCATATACAGTCATATACACCCATATACACTCATATACAGTCAAATACACCCATATACATTTATATACACTGACATACATTCATATACACTCATGCACACTCATATAAAACCATATACACTCATATACATTCATATACACCCATATACATTCGTATATACCCATATACACCCATATACGCTCATATACACACCTTCCTGAGTCATCTCAAACCCATCAGGACAACAGTGACAGATGGGCAGCTTTTGCTACAGTTAGCGCTCTGATTTAAAAACACAATGACAATGAATCTTATTTATGTGAAAGAGGCTCGAGGTGCATTTTTTATGGATCATGAAATTTGAGTCGTTACTTTTGTTGCTCACTGTGAAAAGCCAGTTTTGATTGTTTGGCATTGTCACAGTGACGGTAAAGGAAGGTGTTTAAAGGATTGTGTTTTGATAGATAAAAGATAAAAAATAATTGTTTTAGTTTGTTTTTTTTGCAACATGACTTAACCTTTTCCTGTATAATAGTTGTGACTCCAGCATATACAAAACAATATTTGTCAGAGTAGTTAGCATGGCTTTCATCCACTATCCCAATTTGCAGTAGCCTATACATAACTCATAAAGAATTGCACTGAACACTCACTACCAGCTCAGTCCTCGTCATATATGTCAGCCGAAGTATAATACTCCCTGAAATAGAAGCATAGCTAGACTGAACTGCTCTAGACTGGAATAGCCCTGGCTGGCCTGGGAACGCCTTTGGGTCTCACTGGAGGAGCTGGAGGAAGCATCTGGGATGAGGGAAGCCTGGGAGTCCCTGTGACCTGGCCCCAAATAAGTGTAAATTCATGTTTTAGAGCCTTGAGGATGTTACAAGTTTAGATGGAGGGCAGAGGTCAAAAGCCGAGGTGAGAAGATAGGCTAAGTTAGCGTTGACTGGAAGTTAATGAGATATGCACACAATGTAATTATGAGATTATTTACATATCTGATATGTTTTTGTTAAGGTAATTGTCTTTGATGAAAAACAAAGCTAGAAATTAGCTGTGAAGTTGTTGGTTGAACCTGGAAGTGACATCATTATACTTAAAAGTCATATATTACGTAAAATAAACTCTTGTGAGTTTTAAGCCATGTTAGATTGCTGTTACCTCATCCAAAACATACCTGGAGTTGTGCTTTGTTTCAAGACTGGAATAGACAACACTGTCCTAATGTCTTGAGGTTAATGTCTCCGGGTGCTGGGTCTTGTACTTATGTAAATAAACATAATGAATAATAGATAAAACTCCAGTATCATGCTTCTTCTCTTCAACTCTCAGGCTACTAAAATTTATTCTGCTACGATAATCAACTATAAAGTTGGCAATTCAATCCCATACCAACGGTGACCAGTGCGTACTGATGTTGTGTCTTTGGGCGAGACACATCCGCCTTTCCTGGGTGTGAATATGGTGTGCAAGCTTCAATCAATCTACCCCAGCAGAGGCTACAGAAGAAACTTGCCATAAGATGAGTGACAAATAACAAATGGATTAAAATTCCAAAGTAAAATGCATGTGAAATACACCAGGTAGCCAACAGTGTACAGTTTGGAGCGTAAATAAGGAGTGAATCGGTCCAGAACTAAATTTCTCTCAATTACACAGGAGAAGTTATTTGAGGCCAGTCCATCGTCACGGAAGAGCAACTCGTCTCGACGCAAACACGCTTTGAAACTTTTTATTTGGCTGGCCAGGCAAACAAAGCTGTCAATCACGACGCAACTCCGCTACCTTTGAAACTACAATTAAAATAGTCCTCTCTCAAAGTTCCTTCCAAAATTCATAAACAGCTATTCTTTATTCTCAACAAACTTTCTGCAGGTTACACCAAACAACGTTAGTATTATGGATGATCGGGCAGACAGGGCTGTAGCTAGTATCCGTGACTTATATCGGCGCTAGGTTTACCTTGAATGGCTTTTTTTGCGATGGTGAGTAGCCTGCTTTATTCTGCCCCACGCCCCGCTAACAGTGATCTATGGAGGATGATTGTTTTGTTGACATTGTGAGACCGGGCCAGTAATTTCGACAAGTCTCGGGGGATATATTATGCTGTTATAATTACCAGTGGAAAGAGTAAGGGAGGTGTTTGTGCATTCATCATGGTTCCTCCTGCCTGTGGGCTGCTACCTGCGCACTGTGATGGATGAGAGCCTTCACGCAGCGGGGTTCTTCCTCTGAATAACATTGCGGAACAAAGATCGGGACAAGGAAGGCAAGTTGGGTTTCCTAAAGTTTTATGGTACAGTACAGGAGCTTACGATGTATGTTGGTGTTTTTGCGTTTGCTTTTGAGGACCCAATCTGGATCATTTGTTAGGTGTTAGGTTCTCAAATGAAACGGAAAACGCACGCCAAAGTTCTTGTAGAGGAGCTAATGCAAGGAGTAGCAACTTTAAAGTGAAAAAATGCATAGCGCACTTAGATGGTCGATGTCCAAAACTTTTTAATAAAGAATTTCCCAAACGTGTGAATGAAGCAAAACACAACTTCAGGAAGGTTTTTGATGAGACAATATTATAATATGGCTTACAGCTCATAAGTCAATTTTGCGTAATATAGGACCTTTACTTTCTTATTTCTGCATTTGAAGAGGAAGATAAAGCAGGTTCAGAGTTGAGTTTCTTTGAGTTTGTAATGCTGTTTATTCCCTTTATCCAGTGAAGAGCTCCCCTGAGACTTTCTGGATTTATGCTTTGAAGGTCCTGCCACCTGCGTCGCCACTGTATCCTGTCAGTTGACTTTGCTACCTGGGAAAACCTATATAATTCTGATGCACCACTGGCATTGAAAAAGGTATAAAATGACTGGTAATTTGGGTTCTTTTTAAAGGGCCCATATTATGCTGTTTTCTGATCTATGGTAGAATGTTGTTTCCTCATCACAAACAAACCTGGAGGTGTGTTTAGTTTCATTTGCACAAATGTTTAACACACAAACCCTGTATATTTAGGCTGAGTTCTTCTCTCAAACAGAGACATGTGATACAGGAACTGCTCCAATGTGTTTTTAAACTCCATACACCTTCACTTGAATCATTTGGATAATTTCATCCCTGGAATTGCTAATCTCTACTGAACAAATGGTAAAAGGGAGCTGTTAACTGGAAAATACCACTCCATGACATCACAAGGTGGAACAGAGCATTTTGAGCTTTGGAGATATAGACAAATAATAAAGTGTTACTCAAATGTGTGTGAATGAAACAAAACATAACTTCAGGTATGTTTTTGAGGAGGTAACAATATTATAACATTGCTTTAAGCCCACAAGAGTCAGTTCTGTGTAATATCTTTAAACACAATGCAGTAGTAGTAGTAGTAGTAGTAGTAGTAGTAGTAGTAGTAGTCGCTAGTTGCAAGTTTCTAATGTATAAAAGAAAACAAAATGTACGTTTTTGGAATAGTATGAAATGTAATAATGTAATTTCAATGTACTACCATATCATCTCTGGTTCTGCTTTTGGGAACATTATGAAAGCATGACGGTCATAGCTTATATGTTTCTCATATGAGCTCAGTATAATATCTGTGACCTATTGTGCTATCTGACTATGACTGCAATGTATAGGCCTATAAGTATGTATGTATAAGGAATAGAGAAATATGATTCCAAAATAAAATATGAACAGTATATAATGAACAAATTATGTAATTGAGTGGGTTTTAAAACACATTTTCTATTGAATAAACTCATTTCTATCTGTTGTTCACAGTTTTTAGTTGGCTTTATTGTAATTTATCTGTGCAAACATTCAATTCAATACAGAGGTTATGGTATATTTTACCTTCATGTGTCTTTCTCCAGTGATCATCTGTGTAATCTGTCAATGACTTAAAGCTCTAAACTGGATTGTTGTCACAGCTGGAGTATTCTATACAAGCAAAGCCACTTATACCAATGGATGAAAATGTACTACTTTTCTAATTAGTATTCAACTGCATGCCCTTGGTTCATGCTCTCAAATATTTGCTGTGCTCCCATGCTGTGTGTGCGCCTGTGTCCACTGGATGTGTGTGTGTTTGTGTGGACTGGCTGTGTGTGCGTCTGTGTCTACTGGATGTGTGTGCTCGTCCTCTTGTCACATTGTGAACTGGCACAAAACACCGGCTTCTGTTTGGCTGCTCAGGACAGAGCTGTGGGGCTGTGCTGAGTGGAAAATGACGTCAAACAGAAGTCCTTCAGAACTGTACAGGTGGCATCTGATCTCTTCTACCCGACATTACATAGACTGCAGACAGGTCAATAGCCTGTGGAGCTAGTCCCTTTTTGTTCTAACGCAGTAGAGTCAAACTATCATTTTTGTCCCCTACCAATCACACTTGTATATTTGTAATAATAATATGATATAGCTAACATACAATAGTAGCTTACTCCCTTGGTGGTGGTAAGCTACTATTGTAGCTGCAGCTGCCCTGGGACACCCTGGGGTAGACTGACAGAAGCAAGGCTTCACTCACCCACAGAACACATTTTCACAATTGGCAATGCGGGTGTTATGTCTAAGGACACAACAACAGTTTCCAGCAGAGCCACTGCTCCACCATGGCACCTGTGGTTCTCAGCGGTCTCCCATCCAAATACTCACCAGGTCTGGCTTTGCTTAGCTTCTGAGGTCTGATGAGATTGGCTTTGACAAGCCGGTATGGCTCTCAAACATCTCTCAAAAATGTTCATTCACAACCTAAAATATAACTGTTTTTTTTTTTGGTTTTTTTTATCTCAGATTTTCTTTTGCTTTCCGCCTGTTTTTCTGAGCTGTTTTTATTTTTATATAAGCCACCATGTTTGTTTTGCCAAAAACAGACTGTGTCTTTGATAGGTTAATCCGCCTGTCACTCATGTGCATACATGACCATTCAGGGCCTGTTTTGGCTCATCTCCTCCAACTGCCACCGTCTGAAGCCTTGGAGGGGCTGTTTGCCCTCACCACACAAAGGTACCATGCTTTAGGGCTGTCTGGACCTCAAGTGAAGCTCCCTATGACACATTTGTGTGAAAGCTAAATCATATTTGTATGCAGTTGCCTGTCAGTTGTGAAAGTGCTGTGCTAGAGCTGTATTTAAGTTGTAATGTCTCAGAGTGAGCTGGTGTTTGGTGGCTGTCATTGAGGTGTTCTGCTGCTCATTTTCACCGCCTGCTCTTCACTAAAACATCATTATCGGCTGAGACACAGAGGTGACAGAAGCAGAGGAGAGACATTTAAGCATGCGCTCACTCCAATGCTCACAGCTCATCTGCCTCTAAAAATATACACACGTCTAAAAACACATGCCTTCTGAAAAGGAGCTAAGACAGGTTAATTTGCATTTACTGTCCATAAAAAGTGCAGATATGAGAATTACATGCCTATGGCAGGGAGGCTGTGAGCTCTGCTCAGGAACTTGAACAACATATAAATATATACTAGACTATTCTCTGTTTTGACTGTTTCAACACAAGTAGTTCATTTTAAGTGGTTTGCAGTGGTCCAAAGATATTTCTCACTTACCAGAGCATTATAGTTATTCACCATGAAGTGTTTATAAGAGCTTTTCAGAACTTTCAAAGACCAGAGTGGAGTTTTACCGTTACTGTAAAGCTAAAATAAACAACTAGCATGCCACCTGCTCACTTCCTGTTATTCAGACAGTAATTTATTTTGATCTCAAGACCTGCCTTGTAGAGAAGGTTTCATCTGTGGTCATCTGGACTTTGTTTTTGCAATCAAATTGTTTCAGCTCCCATCCAGGAGCTATTTTCACTTGATGGAACTGGCTTGAAGCACTTAGCTTGTTAAATTCATTGTGTGTTGGCTTTCTCACCATTCAGCATAGTTAAGTACCTGAGTAGCATTTGATTGCCTTGTAGTCTTTGTCCAAGCCTTAAGAATACTTCTGTAGGTGGCTGACAGGTGGTAGATTAAAACCTAAGCCGCCATTTCTGTCCAAAGAAGGGTTGTCTTTCTTCACAAAATATCTTCCTTCACTCCTCAAGCAAACCATTTTTTTTCTCTCTGCGTAAAATCTGTACCTCACTGTCTTCAAAAGAGTGATTTGTAGTTTTAAGATGAAGGTGGACAGCCGATTGTGCACCCGTGTTTTGTCTTCTGTGTTGATATAGTCTCTGGTGTAGTGGTAGCTTAGTTTCCCCTATGTAATGTTCCTTGTAGTCTTCTGTACCACAGTAAATAGAATACACTACGTGACTCTGTTTTTGTGTTGGTGTCTTGTCCTTGAGATGAATCAGTTATTGTCTGAGGATGTTCACTGGCTTAAAATACAGGGAAATGTTGGTGGCTGAACATATGAGATAGACAGCCCATCCCTCCTGGATTCTGTTTGCCTTTTGTCCTGCTTTTTGGCCCTTTTCACTCTGTTGAGTGGCCCAGATGACCACCCATGAAACCGTCTCTACATAGAAGGACTTATATTATGCTATTTTTTATGCTATATTTGATCTGTGTTGTAATGTTGTTTCTTCATCAAAAAGCTACCTGTAGTTGTGTTTGTTTGTTTTTTCCATGGTTTTCTATTTGGTTATATTATTCCTTTGTCTGGAATGTTTCACAGTATGACATTAAATCTTTTTATCTTCATGGAGACCAAACCAGACCAAGTTACAGGTCAGATCTGTGGAGAGGCAACCTCATTCACAGTCAGAATGCCTGTTTCTCTAGGTATTTTTGGGCTGTAAAACCACCTGTAATTGAATAAATGTAAAGAGCCGATTAATGTCATACTGTGGAACATTCCAGGCAGAACAATGACAAAGAAGCAGGTGACGGAAACGCTGCCAAAAAGTTACATAGTGCACCTTTAAATCATGCCTGGAAGAAAAAAGAAAGAGTACACTGTCTCAAAAGTAAATCTGTACGACATTTCTTTTTTTTTCTGTTTTTTTAACTTTTATTCCATGCATGTGACCGGTTTACATTCACACCCCAGAGAGCTTCACTGTTTGGAATTCAGTTATTGCTTCACTGGGACGGATACGCCAACAACTCCAAATATGCATCTACAGTAAACCAGGGGAGCTGTTGCAAAAGACACACACACGTTTGTACTCAGTGCGTGAATCTATGTACCCAGCCTGATGCATTATTTATTCAGAGAAAGGAAAGAAGACTTGGGAAGCACCTAACACATAAATATTGCAGGTGGAAAATAAACTGCTCCACTGAGAGAACAGAATTATTAATGTATCTGTGTTTATCTGGTAAACAGGAGAGATGATGTAGAGATATTTGGAAATTCTGAATAATTAAAAAAAAAAAAAAAAAGCGCAACTCGAGATCATTTAAATGTGTGGTGGAAGTCTCTATATCACATAAAGTTAAACTACCCCAGCAGAAACATGCCCTGTTGTTTTGTATTGTATTATTTAAAGTGCATTGTGTAACTTTTCTGGTGGAGGGTTCGCCACATGCTTTTCTTCACGGAGGTGTTATTGCTTTGTCTGGAATGTTCCACAGTATGGTATTGAAAGTTTCTATCTTCATGGTGACCAAACCAGACAAAATTACAGGTCAGATCAGTGGCGAGGCGACCTCTCTCGCAGTCAGAATGTCTGGTTTTCTAGGTATTTTTGAGCTAAAAAAAAAACACCTGTAATTGAATAAATATAAGGCAGAGCTGTTTAATGTCATACTGTGGAATATTCCAGACAGAGTAGTGGCATAGCCATAGAAACAAGCAGGTGACGGACCTCCAACCAAAAAATTACATAGTCCACCTTTAATACTCACTAAGATCAGTAGAGAATAATTAATCACAGTATTAATTTGTTATGGTTTTCTATCATTAGTTATTACTGTTTATTATGCATTTTGCGGGAATAATTTTGTAATTTTTTTTTTTACATTTTGGTTGGGGGTCCATCACCTGCTTGTTTCTATGGATATGTCATTTCTCTGTCTGGAATGTTCCACAGTGTGACATTAAACAGGTCTACGTTACATTTATTCATTTACAAGTGGTTTTACAGCTCAAAAATACCTAGAAAAACAGACATTCTGACTGCGAGCGGGGTCGCCTCTCCACAGATCTGACCTGTAACTTGGTTTGGTTTGGTCTCCATGAAGATAGAAAGATTTAATACCATACTGTGAAACATTCCAGACAAAGCAATAACATCTCCATGAAGAAAAGCATTTGACAAACCCTTCATCAGAAAAGTTACACAATGCAGCTTTAATTGTATGTTTGGTATGATTTCTAATTATCTGCGGTGTATTTTTGTTGCACAGAACTTTGAGGATTTTTGTGCACAGGCCCAACCCACAACCCCCAACCTAAAGACAATGGCAGAGCTCACCTGTCCTAATGAAACAGCTGGCAGATAAATGTAATGTAGCATCAGACCAGAGGAGCATTGGCACAGGGTGAGACAAGGGCGTGAGAGCAGTGGGCAGAACAGGGCAACAAGGGTGACACACTGGCATGCACGGGCACACACAGCAGCGACAGTGGTGGAGAAGGACACGCACAGGTACACAACAACAGTACAATCACAGAGACAGAGAAGACGAATCGATCCAGGTGACCAGGGTGGATGAGCCAGAGGAGCGGTGAGTCTGCGGTGCCCCGGGTGGGTAAGTTATGGCGACCTTGTACCCCTCACTGACAGTCCGTCTTTCTCTTCTCCTCCAGAAGCAGTGCGGTAGTGGGAGAAGGAGCAGAGGTCACAGGCGGAGGAGCCAGAAGAGCCACATACCTGGAGTGTTGACCATTCCCCCCTGTAGCCTTTTTTTTATTCAGAACTGTAGTATTTTAGCTCTTTTAGCTGATTGTTTAGCTGACAGATTTTATTAATACATTGTTTTTACTGTGATTTAACATTTTTGTTTTGTATTCACTGTAAACTTTTATTCTACAGGTTTTTATTTCACCGCTCACCTCTTGGTTTTAAATTTGGGTCCAAGGCTCCTCAGTCTAGGTGGCGTTGCTGATTTTTAGAGTAAATTAAATTGATTTTAGCAAATTTCAGCTTTTCTAAAAGCCTCTCTCTGCCACATTTATACATTTATTACAATTCATTGCAATTAACCAGTGAACTATCAGAATCAAATACACAGGCAGTTGGGTGTCTTGACACAACAGCAATATCCATTTGTACATGCTCAGATTGAGATATATTTATACAAGCACCTCTTGAGGTCAAAATTTGTCAGCTGTGTACTGTCAGCTTTAATTATAAAGCATTTTGTTGTTGGAGAATCAGGAAGTATGTGGCTAACATGCTAGTTATTGTTAGCATTACATAAAATTGTGAGAAGTGCTTATAAACTCACTGCAGTGAATAATTACGATGTTCGGAATATATAAGGTTCATGAGAAATAACTTTGGACCAATGCAAAGTGTTTAAAATAAACTAGTTCTGTTTTTCATGTATTGATACTTTGCAGTGACATCAAGCTGGAGGGGGGGTTCTACATATATGTGCATGTTGGCGGAATGTTCAGTAGTTACCATGGTGATACAATGCACACATTAGCAAACACGGACAAATAAATTTAAGTAATAAAGCTCAGATTAAAGTCTAACAAGCCGTATCAATTAAGACTTTAAGAAAAATCAGGTACAGCCCCCTTTAAGTCTCTTTATGAGCGCTAATATAGGTTATCATACAGTATTACCGAATCTGCATATATATATATATATATATATTATACAAAGATGTTATCCAGTTGCAGCATTGCTATTCAAGGCTATACATATTCATCGACCTGCATGTCACATTCACTCCAGAGCTTTCACCAAACTACATGTGAAAGCATCAATTCACTTTGCAACACGTAATACATTTAAAACGCCGCTCACCTGTGCTCGCCTGCTGCATTATTCAAAACTGTGGGCCCATTGCAAGCCGCTTCCTGGTTCTGCAAAAGAAATGGAATTGGCTTTGACACTCATTTGCATGTCTTTTTGTGAGAGTGTACAAAATCCTCAACGTCACTGAAAGAAAAACAGACCAAAATAACATTGAGTTGTTGAATAAATGCAGCATTAGTGTACGGCGGTGAGCTGGGATCACTTTGGGAGCCATGTACTGTTGTCTATCGGGGCAGAGTCACTGAGAAATACTGTTAAATGAAATGCTAATGACATTCTGAGTGAGAGCTGCTTTCCCGGGGTCATGGTGCGCTCTATGCGAGGCTCAACAATAGTCTGAAATGCAAGCGCTGACGTACACAAGTGAAAAAGGAGTTGGATTCATGGAGTCATTTTAAAGGAGGCATATTATACAAACTCCACTTTCAGTGTTTTTTTTATCATGTTATAATGGTTTCTCTTCATCATTTGCTTACTCAGAGATGCGCCTTTGTCCTGCATTTGACATTTGAGTTCCCAAAGTTCCAGTCTGGAGTTTTGAACAGGAAGTCTGAAACAAAAATGTAATATCAGTTTATTACTTAATACCATATAAAGCATATTATCTAATGGGGAGTGATTATTGATACTTTGCTGCTGATGTCATCAACTTTCTCTGAGGCATGAAGCTAACTGAAAGCACTACTTTGTTAGAAGCTGTATTACTCAAGACTTGTAAGCTTTATTTTAACAGCTGAGATGAGGAAATTTGTGCTGTTAAACAAGTCTCTCTCACATAAAATTACAGTCACCAACTCGCCAACAATTTTTCAGTTAGATGCTCTCACCTTTTTGTTGAAAATCAAAACTTTGGAGCGTTCACAGGACCATGAACACTCTATTCTATGTATGGATCATAGGCTCCTGAAAATGTGTTGTTTAAAACCATTTGGCGTTTTTTTTTTTCCTGAGATTTTACACAATCCTAAAACGTTTTTGACAGTGTTTGCTAATGTGTTCATTGTGTCACCATTGTAACTGTTGAACATTCCACCAATAGAGATGCATGTAGAACACCCCCAGCGTGATGTCACTGTATCAGTAGTAACAATGGCCTTGTTTTGGTCAGTTCTCTTTGGAGTGGGTGATTGGACAAGAGAGAATGCAGGCAAAAAAAAGCAGATATAAAAATATAAAATAATACTTTCTCACCAAACTGTTGATAAACTGTTGTATTTCCAGTAGTAGCAACAATATGTTGAGCCGATATTGACCCGAAGAGAAATAAATGTAAAAAAAAAACTGACGATAAACCAGAGGTATTTTTTCTGTTAATTGTAGCTTTAGCCTCGTCTCACAGAGCTACAAACTTGGAATTTCTTTGAGAATCGCTGAGATCTGCCTTATGATTGAAAGGTATTTGAAAATGGCAACCCTTTCGTTTACTGCATCCTAATGGTTAATCCTGTGGCAATTCTGAACTGTGACGCATCTAAACCAGGTTCACTGAGCCAGTCCACCATGACGTTACATAAAGAGTGAAAGGGCAGCAGACTGACAGGTGATCACATCATATTGGCTCATTAGTTTGGTTTGTTTTACTAAGTGGCTCAAAGTGTTTGCCTGGAAGTGGCAAAGTGTAGTGGTGATAGGGCTATAAATGATCCAGAGACAGGCTGTACTGCCCCAAATCCTCAACTCTCCATCTCACCTTCATCATCTCCCTGCTCCTTCAACTCTTAACAGTAAGTATACTTCTGTATTCACTACAAATATTTCTATATTCACTACAAACAAGAAATATATTGATATTATATAAGGATATAATATAAGGAATACAAGGAGGTGTGATACTTGATTCCTGAATATTTATCTTAATTTAACATCACATTTTCACGTTTAATCCTGGTGTAGACATGATTTGGTCCTGTCCTGGTTTTCGTCATGGTCTAGCAGGGTTAATTCAAGTTCAGCCCCAGTTTTGAGCTGGTGTGTGTGTTTATTAAATTACTTCTTTTTTTTTTTTTTTCTTTTTTTTTTTTCTCTTCCTTCAGTTTAACACACACACACAAAAAAAAAACCAAAAAAAAAAAAACACACACACAAAGACAATTGAAAAAGACCTTACTGAAATTCACCTTGCACAAATAATGGTCAACCTGGGAGAAAATGTACTAAAAACATATGCTGAACTGACTAGGAGAGGCATTCAACTGCACAGGGTAAGAAACAACCAGGCAAATATTAGAAATAGGTTTGTGCATTTACTTGTTTTAGGTCAGCAGTGATGACAAACTACTCTTCCTCCGTGGCAGATTAACACATGTGTGCGACATTAAAGTGAAAACTACCAGAGCTATACTGTGTTTGTTTGTGCTGCAGAGAACAAATAACTTGAGTAACGCAGATCCAGCATGTCTGAAAATCAAATTAGATGTTGCTTACTTATGTCTGCCAAATGTAAGGTTATATGTACGATAACCGTTTTTATTAGCAATTCTTTGACTTCTTTGGATTTTGCTTCATTCACTCTTGGTTCAGTCATCCTGTTATAGATATCATCTTGCTCAACATTTAAAATTTTCAAAGATTGTTATGTCACAGGTAGAAATCCACTGCAGTTTTAAGTACATACATTTATTTTATTTATTTAGTTTATTTATGAGACAGGGACAGTGCACAATCTACATTAACCTCAACAGGAGAGATGCATTGTGCAGGTTGTAGCACAAAAGCTCATTTCCACCTGTAGTCCCTGGTGCAGGTTTTTTAGTCATTGCTAGACTTTTTCTTTTCACTCCCATTGCTACCAATAGGTGGCGTGCTAGCACCAAATCATAGTAAGGGCAGTGCAGTTGAATTTTTAAAGTTCATGCCTATTGCCATGCTTATTCAAAAGTGCTCAAAAGCATGTTTAAAGACCAATAATGATTCAAACAAAGCGCAATATATTTCTTTACTATAAATAATGTGATATAATGATAAGTTAACTGCTCAGATCAAGATCCTTAATCTCAGTTGAAGTAATTTGATCCAGTATTTCTTCACGACTATTGTTAAATGAGTGCATATTTTCACACAGCTCCACTATGGCGGTGTCGTGGCTGCAGTCGGCCTGTCTCTTGGTGCTGGTGGCGGCTCTGTGTCCCAGGGCAGAGGCCTTCAGCTCTCAGCACCTGTGTGGCTCTCACCTGGTGGAGGCCCTCAACATGGTCTGTGGAGAGAGGGGCTTCTACTTCAACCCCCAGAGAGACATGCACCCAGGCATCGGTGAGACTGGACGCCACACTTTTTTCATGTGTGTTAGTAAAGTAAGATTTGTTTTGCCCAAGTGCAGACGTTGTAAAATCAGTATATTTATTTTCAAGATATGCTGACCTCAAATACAACCTGCTAATACAAAATATCTCTAGTGGGGTAAATTTTGCTCAAATTCATGGGAAAGAAATCTGTTACAGTACCTTTAAGAGTTTCTGTCGCTTGTTTAACACAATAAAAATAATTTCTCAAACTTATTTTCATTTTCTCTCTCCTCAGTCCACTATTCAGAACGACGGGGCATCGTTCAGGAGTGTTGTGAAAACCCCTGCAGCCTGCTGGCCCTGGAGAAGTACTGCAACTGAGGAGCTCCCGGCAGGACTTAACTCGGCTTTGTTAGCACAGCCTTGCTTGGCTTAGAGTAGCTTAGCATAGCTTAGCTTCCTGGCTAAATTGATACGCACTTTTTCACAGTTTCACTTTATGGAGTGGCTGATGTTGTCCATATAGAGCCAGCTGCATTGAAACAAGGTGTAAGGGATTAAATTTCATTGATTTTTGCTAGAAAATAAAGAATTATTAACAAACAGCGTCTCGTTGGTCTTTGGTGATCTGTTGGCCAAAAACAACAAAATACCCCATTTCAGTTTAATAAAAAAAAACAAAGTGTCCAAAACATCACAGAAAGCGATGCTAATATTTGTAGATGGCACCATGCGCTCGATAAATTCTTGCACAACACAGAAGAATCCTGTTTACTCAGTCTGTATTTAGTTTTATAAAGAGCAGAGTACAAATCCTCTGGCTTCAAGCATTTGATAACCTTATTGGTGATCTGCTCCTGCTGTTTAACAGGTGAGGACTCAAGTTTAACTCTACTAGTGTTATTGTGATACTGTGTGTTATGAGTGCTGAGGTTGATGCACATTTGAATCCTGATTTAGTCTTGATTTACACTACTTTTTGCCCTCAAACTGGAAAGAATACTTTGAAAATGTATATCGACTTAATAAAGAAACAGATGTCCAGTGACTTCTGTGGTGCCCAATGGGAGCTGACGTCGATATAAACGTCATCACAACAAAGCGTCGTGAAGTTGTCAGCACCTGCAATGGATAGTTAATTTAATATTCTGATGGTGGAAGGTAACGAAGTGGTGTATAAGTCAAATTTTTAGGTATTTGTACTTTAATTACATAAAATGGGGTACTTTTTACTTTAATTTCACTACATTTCAGAGCATGTATCTGTAGTCTACTTTCAACTCCACTACATTTTTTAGTTCATTTTAGCCCGTTTATGTGTTAACATCTCAACTCTGAACAGACAAAATATACATTTGACACTTATATACTTAAATATTGTTACTTTGACAGTACATTTTAAAAGGGTACTTCAATACTTTCTTGAGTAGATTTTTTTTCTTGCTTCTGTATATGTACTTAAAGGTCCTATATTACACAAACTTGACTCTTGTGAGCTTTTAGTCATTTTATAATACTGTTACTTCCTCAAAAACATACCCAGAGTTGTGTTTTGTTTCATTCACACATGTTTGAGTAACACTTTATTATTAGTCTGTCTACATCTCCAAAGTGTTCCATCTTTCTCTGTTCCACCTTGTGATGTCATGAAGCAGTAGTTTTCAGGTACACAGCTACATTTTACCTTTAGTTCAATAAAGAGTCAATTCCTGGGCTGAAATTATCCAAATGATTTTATGGAGTTTAAAAACACAGTGGAGCACTTCCTGTCTTAAATATATTGTAGTACTGAATGGGTTTGTGTGTTAAACATGTGTCAGTGAAACAAAACACAGCTCCAGGTATGCTTTTGATGAGGAAACAACATTATAACACAAATTAGAAAATGGTGTAACATGAGTACTTCATCCATTTTATTTATTTGTATTTTGTATTTTCCTTTTCTCAGCTCGTCCATAGCAGTATCATGGCTTCAGCGTGCCTCTGCCTCCTGATGGCGCTGTTGGCTCTTAGCTGGTGAACCACAAACCCTGTGTGGGGCTGAGTTATTGGAAGCTCTTCAGTATACCTGTGAGGACCGGGGCTTCACAGTCACATTCGGTAGACCCAGAGGTAAGTCATAGGAAACATTTAAAGCACTTAAAGCTACATTGTGTAACTTTTCTGGTGGAGGGTCCATCACATGTTTGTTTGTTTGTTCACTTTAACTGATGTTTGTCACTTTAACTGCTGTTTGTTCACTGCTCAGAATCAAAGACACTTATTGTGCAACGTTCCTGTGCCTTTTAGCTTTACATAATAATACTTATTATTATTTATCTTGATTTTGATGCATGCTGTTATTTTCCTACTGTTTCTGAAACTTGCGTTGTGACACTGCAATTTCCCCATTGTGGGACAAATAAAGGATTATCTTATCTTTCTACGGATATGTCAGTGCTCTGTCTGGAATATTCCACAGTATGACATTGAACAGCTCTGCCTTACTTTTATTCAATTACAGGTGGTTTTATAGCTCCAGAAAACCTAAAAACAGCCTGACTGACTGTGAGCGGGGCTGCCTCTCCACAGATCTGACTTGGTCTGGTTTGGTCTCCAGGAAGATAGAAAGGTTTAATACCATACTGTGGAACATTCCAGACAAAGCAATAACATCTCCATGGAGAAAAGCATTTGACGGACCCTCCACCAGAAAAGTTACACAATATAATCCAGATCCTTCCACCACTGCATGCAAAATAGCCAATATTGCTTTCATTTATTTGTCTTGATTTAAAGGGCCCATATTTCACTATTTTCTGATCTATGTTATAATGTTTCCTCATCAGAGACATATCTGGAGTTGTGTTTTGTTTCATTCGCACATGTTTAACACACAAACTCTCATTATTTAGGGTTATTCTGTCAAACGGAAAATGCTCTGTTCCACCTTGTGATGTCATGTGGTTCACAGTGTTTTTAAACTCCATACACCTTCACTAGAATCATTTAGATAATGTCAGAATTGACAGTCTCTACTAAACTGTACATACAAGGAGCTGTTGACTTGAAAACTACCGCTTCATGACATCACAAGGTGGAACAGAGCATTTTGAGCTTTGGAGATGTAGACAGACTAATAATAAAGGATTACTCAAACATGTGTGAACGAAACAAAACACAACTCCAGGTCTGTTTTTGAGTAGGTGGCAACATTATAACATGGTTTAAAGCTCACAAGAGTCAATTTTGCTAATTTCTTAATATAAGCCTTTAAAGATCTTTTTACTACTACTATTAGTACGATTTTTAGACTTCTTAGACCTAATTATTCGACTAGTTTCTAACTGATTTCCATAGTTTTTAGTTTTACATAAGATCTTTCTATTCCTCTTTCAGCCTGGGGGAATAGCGCTGGTCAGGGGGCTCAGGGCGAGAGGAGACTCACATGGGACTATCTAACGGATATTTGCTGCTACAGAGAATGTTCCTTCGAAATACTTGAGCAATTCTGCAACCCAAACACAGTGATACAAACATATAGGTGCTGATGAATCCTAAAGATACACTGTGTAGTTTTTCTAGTTCATGGGCCGCCACCTGCCTCCCTGAAAATCTTAAAGTGGGACTAAATACCTAAACTCCACCCACTACCACACTGCAAACAGAGCTGCTAAACTGGGCAGTATCTAAGAGTGGTTCATGACATCACAATGTGGAATAGAGCATTTTGAGCTTTGGAGATGTAGACAGAGTAATAATAAAGGGTTACTCATGTGTGAATGAAACAAAACACAACTTCATGTATGTTTTTGATGAGGTAACAAGATTATAACATGGCCTAATGCTCACAAGAGTCAATTTTGAGTGATGTAGGACCTTTAAACTTGTGTATTCCCATGGAGACAAGCAGGTGCAAGTTTAATGCCGTACTACAGAACAAACATCCATACACAAATATATGATGCAATCTGTAAAAGTTACATAAAACTTAAATAAAACTGGATAAGCAATTGATTCATATCATATATAACAGTGTACATGTTTTATTCTTATTATCATACACTAGATTACTGCAGAATTAACTCACTGAAGCATTAACACACTTGTTTATCTCGTTATCTCGTTTGTTTACAACAGTTTGCAGTGGTCCAAACTTATTCCTCACTTGCCTTATGCATTCCGAGTATTCTAATAATTCACTGCGTTTATAAGTGCTTTTTCTAAACCAGAGTGGTAATGTTAACAACAACTAGCATGCAAAGCCCTGCAGCCTGCTGGCACTGGAGAAGTATTGCAACCCATAGCACTCCAGTCAAATGAAGCTCAACAAGGCTAGAAGTTACGGGGGGAATTTGGAGCCAAGTTTCATATTAGGAATAGATTTACAGACGAAACAGTGAAAAAAAAACACCAGGATCATGCATAGAAGGTTAATACGAACACTTTAAGACCAAAATGAAGATCCTGACAGCAGCAGAAACAGAGAAAGGGGAAGGTTTTCAATACAGAGTGAATAGGAGCCAGAGTCGATGGAGCCGGAAGCGTCTGCTAGCAGGTTAGCTATGTCCATTTATACATACAGTCTATAGGTATGACATTACACGAGTTAAAAAGCTGATTTGTACAGTAGACTACGTTTTAATCACGAACTTGTTGCAGGACATTATGCAGCTCTGAGTTGAACACACCACTTGCACCGGCTATGCACCGTCATCCACCGCCATCCACAGTCATCCACTCCATCCACCGCCATCTACCACCATCCACCCAGCACTGCGACAAACATCCCGGAGCTTCCAATACACCGTGGCACCCTCAGTGAAATACCACTTAGTGTCACAACAAAGGTGTAACTCACAGACAAGACTGGATTTCCTCTACCACCTGGAACCGAGGGAGACGAGAATCAACCACAAAAGAGGAAGAATGTAAGTGTGTGAGGTCAGAGGGCGAGCGACGTGAGTGCAGCCTTGTATTGACTGAAGCTAACATAAACGACCAATGAAAATGGAGCTCCTCAGTCGCAGAAACAGAGAATAAGAATAAGAAAGAGCCCACAAGATGTTACAGATAAGCCCAGTTAGGTCAGGAAGTCAAGTTTCCAAAACATCACAGAAAGCGATGCTAATATTTGTAGATGGCACCATGCGCTCGATAAATTCTTGCACAACAGAGAAGAATCCTGTTTATTCGACCTATATTTAGCTTTATAAAGAGCAGAGTACAAATCCTCTGGCTTCAGGCATTTGATATCTTGACTGCTGATCTGCTCCTGCTGTTTAACAGGTGAGGACTCAAGTTTAACTTTACTAGTGTTATTGTGATAGTGTGTGTTATGTGTGCTGAGGTCTAATATGTTGATGCACATTTTAATCCTGATTTTGCTCTGATTTGCACTTCTTTCCCTTTAAAGTCAAATAACTGGCAGTGATAGGAAGAATATGTTCAAAATGTATTAGTTACAGAAATATTTGCAATAACATGTACTTTGTAACATATTCAATTTCACATTAAGTTGCATTTTAAAATGTACAAAGCCACATAGGTTTAATACTGGTTTATCTTTTGCTGCATTCGTCTGTATGTATGTATTAGTGATTGAAGAAGGAGGTGTTTTTATTTTTTATTTTTTACTGTGCAGTTTGATGCCTAAATTGCATAAAAAGTACAGCAATGTATTTCTTAATATGAATTAATATTTAAAAAGTAACTATATTTTGAAATAGAAATACAAGAATACATTTAGTTAAATTCTGAACACATCATTTCAGTACGAGTATTTAGTAACTTCCCAACAAGAACTGGTAAAACTGGTAATTATTCATTTAAGATTCTGAGTCTTAGACCTCAGCTTGTTATAGTTAAACCTTGTTTAGTCCAAGGTTTTAGTTCAAATAATGTGTGTAGAATCATGTTGTTACTTATTTATATTTTCCTTTTATTGTGCACTAGAGCTCAGATCCTCCATGGCAGTATCATGGCTTCAGCGTGCCTGCCTCTTGATGGCTCTGTTGGTTCTAGTAGCTGGTGAACCACAGACCTTGTGTGGGGGTGAATTGGTGGACGCTGTTCAGTTTGTCTGTGGAGAGAGGGGCTTTGGGATCGGCAGACGCAGAAGTAGGTGAAAGGAAACTCAGCTTCAAATATAACATCAAATAATATAACATCAAATATAAAAGTGAACGAAAAATAGTTCATATGATTTATTTGTCTTATTATTATTATTATATTTTTGACTTTTTAGATATGGTTATAAAAAAAAATGAAAATGAACCTCCTCTGAACATTTTGAATGTGTTTGATACCTAGTTTTCTATCCATAAGGATCAAATAACTATATTCCTTTATCATGAATTTCAGGATTGAAACTGGCAACCCAAATGTGAGAATTATGTAAACCCATTTTGCTCTCTGATTGGATAATCAGTTTCTGATTATCAAAACCAAAAGACTAAATTATAAATAAATGGGACATCATGTCTATGATTTTGCAATTAAGATTAAATCAGCGTCAGAATTGTTATTCGTAAAAGCAATATTAGATTTGAACATCATACATCAACGTCATACCCTGTATCTGGGGGCACAGATAGGTCTCCTGTATCCATAGAGGACATGGACTATTGATATTTGAGATACTTCAGGCTTTTCACACCATATGTGGAAGCAAATGTGGCAGAAAACCTTTTAGAGGAAATACTCCGAGATCTCCCAGAAGAAATACTTTGAGGGAGTGAACACAAGGGACTGTTGGAATATGTAAAATGAACTGTTTTTCTCCTATCCATGAAGACCATGCAAGAGACTCGCTATAAAGCAAGTTAGCTATGGACATTTGGGATGTTGCAGGCTTTTTACCACATATGTGGCAGAAAACTGTCCAGAGGAAAAACTAAGCAATTAAGCAAATGAACCATTTCATCACCAACCGAAACAACAGAGAATGAGGAGCCTGTGATCTGGTTTCAAGAAAATTCATATGTTTTTTTTTTTTTTTTTTAAATTGTCATATACTTGTCACAGACTTAGCTGTCCATATTGGCTTTACATAAGATCCTGTGTTTATTATTACCTCATGTTTTGTTTTTCCAGCGGCTCAGACGAGTGGCACTGAGAGGAGACTCACATGGAACAATCTATTAGAGACATGCTGCCATAAAGAATGTTCCCTGGAAATACTGGAGAAGTTCTGCCAACCACAGCAGCCGCAGCAGCCACAGCAGCCACAGCAGCCACAGCAGCCAGAGCGTCAGGGAACTTCATGCTAGAATGGTCTTAGTATGAAGTGATGCAAAGATATAGGTGCATTGTTTTTCTCATTTACGCTCATAGTTCACTTTTAGTTCTAAAGTTATACTATGTAACTTTTCTAGTGCTTGGGATGCTACCTGCTTGTCTTAATGAAGATGTTAAAATGTTCAGATTTAAAATAGAGCTTTTCCACCTTCAAGGCATTCAAAGCAAAACACTCAACCAGTTAAGTGAGTCTTGCATTCTCTGGAAGGTGTCTTGCCCAAGGACACTACAAGAGTATTCATCTGTTGGAGCTGGAATCGCACCACCATCAAGGGGATGTGGCCGCTCTGACCTCCCGAAATGTCCCACAGTTAGGCAGCATTACATTTAAACTTATCGGTTCCCATGGAGACAAGCAGATGCAAAACAATGAAATAAATGCAAGTTTAATGCCATACTATGGAACACATATGGAAAAACTACATTGTTTACCAATGTGATTTGATTTATGTGATATGATTCATTCTAAAATAAAAGATGATTACAGTGACGAAATAACCGACTTGTTTATCTGATTTAAAGGGCCCATATTACACTTTTTTCTGATTTATGTTATAATGTTGTTTCCTCATCACAAACAGACCTGGAATTGTGTTTTTGTTTCATTCTCACATGTTTAGCACACAAATCCTGCAAATTTAGGCTGAGTTCTTCCACATTGTGATGTCATGCGGTAATACAGGAAGTGCTCTACTGTGTTTTTAAACTCCATACACCTTCACTAGAGTCATTTGGATAACTTCAGCCCTGGAATTGCCAATTTCTACTGAACCAAAGGTAAAGGTAGCTGTTAACTTGAAAACTACCTACTTCTTCATGACATCACAAGGTGGAACAGAGCATTTTGAGGTTTGGAGATGTAAACAGATTAATAATAAAGGATTACTCAGACATGTGTGAATGAAACAAAACACAACTCCAGGTATGTTTGAGAGAAGGTAACAACTTCATAACATGGCTAAAAGCTCACAAGAGTCCATTTTTGCGTAATATACAGTAGGACCTTTCATGAATAAAACATGCATTATGGATTGTCGTAGTGCCACAAGCTCCATTCCAAAATATACAAAAAAAAAACACTGTTATTCGAATAATTGCAATGGAGTGAAACGATTACCACCTCCCATATATTTCTAAAATGATTATAATTAAAGGTGCGGTACCCTTTTCATATATTTGTCTTGCTCCAGTACAGATAAAAAAAGAGTCCATCTCAAAAAAAATGGAATATAATGAAAAGGTGTCATTTTCTTTTTTATTTTATGATTTTAATGAGTAAACATTATAACACAGATGAGAGAATAACATAACATGGACACATTAAAGGTGCATTGTGTAACTTTTCTGGTGGAGGATCCGTCAAATGCTTTTCTCCGTGGAGATGTTATTATTGCTTTGTCTCATAGTATGGCATTAAACCTTTCTTTATATCTTCATGGAGACCAAACCAGACCAAGTTACAGGTCAGATCTGTGGAGAGGCGACCCCGCTCACAGTCAGAATGCCTGTTTTTTCTTGGTATTTTTGAGCAATAAAAAATACCACCTGTAATTGAATGAATGTAAGGCAGAGCTGTTTAATGTCATACTGTGGAACATTCGAAGTACAGCAATGACATATCCATAGAAACAAGCAGGCAGGTGATGGACCCCAACCAAAAAGTTACATAGTGTACCTTTAAGCACAATATACAACAAAATACAGTATTAAAATGTTATACATCAATACATTTTGTCTGTGGTACAACAGTCGTACAGTAGAATAAAGTATTCTCTGCACTACTAGTACTAGGACAGAGCTGGCTATTTGTTTCAGTGGTAAATGAACTGCAATGGAGGTTGACAGTGAATTGTATGGATCGAGTTGTCTCCGAAAATGAGCAGAAACATGATGTCCTGCTTGTGTGTGTGAGAACTGAGTCATTTAGCAGAGACCAGCACTCCCCCCTACTGGCCAGAATGAAAAAAGCATGTGGACAAAAGATGGACCTGTCAGAAAATACTAGTATACAGGGAAAATGCAGCTTGGTGGATTTGAGGAAACCGAGTATTTAGTGAATCACTTAAAGGGCTCATGTTACGCTGTTTCCTCAGTATAATCAGACTCAGAGAGACGTTTAACACATAAATCCTGCATATTTAGGCTGAGTTCTTCTCTCAAATGGGAAGCACTCTGTTCCACCTTGTGATGTCATGTGGTAATACAGGAAGTACTCCACTGTGTTTTTAAACTCCATACACCTTCACTAGAATCATTTGGATGATTTCAGCCCTAGAATTGTCATAAAAGGTTACTCAAACAACTCCAGGTATGTTTTTAATGAGGTAACAAGATTCTAACATGCCTTAAAGCTCACAATTTTGCGTAATATAAGATCTTCAGACTTAGATGTATGTATTTGTGCGTGTATAGTTGTCCACAGTGTTGGAAAAACTACAGAGGAATTTTGTTAACTAAATTAAAAATACAGATACGGTGCAAAAAGTTTACTCAAGTAAAAGTATCACATTAAAGAAATCTACTTAAAAAGTGGAGTAGTAAAAGAAGGTTAAATAAATAAAATAAATACATTTTGAGACATATTATGTTAAATGTAGTGATAATTTAGCTGAATGTTGATATTTTTATCAAATATATTGCTATCACAAAATTTCTTAAAGTTTCTACATTATGCAAAATTGACTCTTGTGCACTTTAAGCCATGTTATAATGTTGTAACTTCCATAAAAACAGACCTGGAGTTGTGTTTTGTTCCATTCACACATATCTGAGTAACCTTTTATTAGTCTGTCTACATCTCTGAAGCTCAAAATGCTCTGTTCCACCTTGTGATGTCATCAAGTTAACAGCCACATATTACCTTTTGTTTAGCAGAGATTCCAGGGCAGAAATTATCCAAATAATTCTAGTAAAGTTACATAGAGTTTCAAAATGCCTATATGCAGGATGTGCATGTTAAACGTGTGAATTTACATTATAACATGGATCAGAAAACAGTGTAACATGGGCCCTTTAAGCAGAAAAAACTCAGTATGACAGTATATAGTGGGATTGGGGTGAGTATTTTGTATTCAGTTGATACACTGGGCTCCACGTTGCAATTTCCTGTAGAAATCTTATCTACACCGACCTGGAAATGCAGTCTGGGAAAATCTAATGCTGCCACCTCACATTACCCCCTACTTTTGGCATTTCAGGATCATAACTAACCACCGTCCACTTTAGTACGATGTCACTGTTAGTATGCAATGTCAGTGGGAGAGAAGATACTGAGAAATACTCATAGTAATTTAATGTGTCTTTCCCCAGTACAGATATATTGTATAAGCAGCTCTTGATGTAAAAATAAGTCAGCTGCATTCTGTTTGCATCTAATTAACATTTTATTAGGAGTCAGGACGTGCACGGTTAGCATGTACTACCGTATTGTCAAACCTCTGTTCTGATTTCTGAAAGCAGTGAAAAAGTTATGAATAAATTGCCTGGAATTCATAAGGGAAGTGGTTCTGCTCCTTGCACACTCCACTCAAGATGCCTGGCTGCTCCTGTCAGCTCCTTACTTCTCCAGCTGCTCTTACTAACTGCTCCTGGCTACTCCTGCCTCTCCTGATGGCACCTGCCTCTCCTGGCTCTTCCTTGTTGCTCCTGACTGCCCCTGACTGTTCCTGATTGCTCCTAACTCTTCTGGCTGCTCCTGTGCTCCTGTTACTTCTGAGTGCACCTGCTGCTCCTGACTGCTCCTGCCCCCTCGACTGTTTCTGCCTCTTCTGACTGGTCCTGACTGCTCCTGTCTGCTCTTAGTTGTACTGCAGATGTAAAATTCATATTCAGAGGCCGGAGCGTGGCCCTCCTGCTGCCTCTGCAAAAGAGCCTGTTCTGAATGTAATCAAGGGACCACTCTGGGATGTGCTCCATGGCTTGGTTTCTCTTTAGACATAAACAACACATAAAAAACACATTTTAAGATGTGTTATATCACATAAACTTTTAATGTGTGTTCATTTAGGCTGGCTTTCTCTATGGCACCATCTTGGCTGATGAGTCTTGTTGCTTTATAGTTTGCACACTGTTATTTTCAAGCAAATCACTTCTAACATCACTCCCTGTTGAGGGGCCTATGCTAAACTGACTTGTCCTTATCATAAACAATATGTTTGTATGGTGCACATATATTTTAAATTGCAATATTCATTTGAAACGAAAGAAAAAAAGTCTACTAACTTCCATGTTAGAAAACTGTGGTGCCCAATAGGAGTTGACGTCACTGTAAACGTCATCACCACAAAGAGTCTCTTACTCTTTTGGATAGCTGCAGATATTTTTCATTTTTACTAAAATGCACACTGTCTATCTTTAAGTCTATTTCTAAATTATTATTTTTTTTAGCCATTATCTATTATCTTGTTTTATTGCATGTTCCATTTTCCTGCTGTTCTTGAACTGTGCGTTGCAACACTGGAATTTCCCCACTGTGGGACTAATAAAGGCATATCTTATCTTATCTTATCTTATCTTATCTTGTAACTACGTGACGCTGCCGAATTCTGCATGTATCACAGATTAAGAAAATACAAATGGAGAATGAAGTAAGTACAGAGCTGTGGCTGTGAAAATGGGAGTTGATCAGCAAAATGGCATCTTGAAAATTAAATTAAAGATTGTTCAAACATGCACGAACCATTCTAAATACAACTACGGGTGAGTAAACTGAGAGGAAACAACTTTAACATGGCTAAAAGTTCTGAAAAGTTGATTTTGCAGAATAGGCCTGCTTTAAAGGGGGTCCACCACAAACTTGTTTCCATGGAGGTATTATTGCTTTGCCTGAAAGGTTTCACAATATGGCATTATACTCATCTGTGTTGCATGTATTCAATTACAGGTGTATTACTGCTCAAAAATACTGCGGAAAACATGCATTCCTACAATGAGTGCGCTTATTTCTTCACAGATATGACCTGTAACTTGGCCTGGAGGCATTGTGGGCTTATCTCCATGGAAATAAATAAGTTAAATGCCATATTGTGAGACAATCTAGACCAAACAATATGGTTTTCATGAAGCAAGCAAGTGCTAAACCCTCCACCAAAAAGTTACACAATGCATCTTTAAGTTTAAAATGCCAATACCTAAAATACGACGTTCTCATCTTCTCTCAAGCTCCACAACCTTCAAAGCCCGGCCTGCTCCTCCTCCTCCTTGAACAACAAGCTCCTTCAGTCTGTTCTAGACCAGCCTACAGAAGAGCCTTGATTTCACTGCATGTTTAATGCTGGCTGCTTTTTAGGCACGTTCAGCACATGGTCAACTTTGGTCTTGTACTCATGAATTATTCACGTCTTCTCCTGTCGCGGGCTCCAAAGGCTACACTGGAGATAAGGTCAACAGAGTCCAGAGTCCAGCCTCCAGCGCACTGATGGATGAGAGGAAGAAACGCTGACAGAGCTGCTCTAACGCTCCATCATCAACCCACCCAAAGAGCCATATTACTCTTACATTCTCTGCATGACCGATTAGCGCGGATTTTAGTTTAACGTTTGCACAGATTTTATGTTTTACTTGTTTTTATTTTTGAATACATCTATCTGTTTTCCAAAGGTTATAAAAGGTTATAAAAGGTCCTGAGCCTTTTTTAGTCTGAAATGTTAGCGCCGCCCTTCATTCTGATTCGACACAAACAAACTGGGATAGTCACCATTGGTTGTTTCTAAATGGTTCTCATCCAACAATATGTCAGTCTGATTGAGCAAAGTGTTTTGTAATTCTTCTTTTATTTTGCAAAATTGACTCTTGCAAGCCATGCGAGACATGTTATAATGTTGTTACCTCCTCAAAAGCATACCTAGAATTGTGTTTTCATTCACACGTTTGAGTAACTCTTTATTATTAGTCTGCCTACATCTCCAAAGCTTAAAATGCTCTGTTCCACTTTGTGATGTCACGTTAATAGCTACATTTTAACATTTAACCTTACTTAAAGGTTAAACCTTTACTTTAACCTTTTGTTGAGTAGAAATTGGCAATTCCAGGGCTGAAATGATCCAAATGATTCTGATGAAGTGTTTAAAAGCACAGTGGAGCACTTCCTGACATCACAAAGTGGAACAGAGTGTTTTCTGTTTGAGTAAAGAAAAACTGTTTGTGAAAAAAACAACAACACACACACACACACACACACATAACTCCAGGTATGTTTATAATGAGGAAACAACATTATAACATAGATCAGAAAATACCATCATATGGGCCCTTTAAATAAATTGAAAATTAGAATACAATTTAGCATTATCTTGGGGGAATCAGGATCCACAGTTGCTATAATAACCACACAAACCATATTATTTCCTTGTCATAGCTGTAATCACTGCAGTTTAGGTTGAGTGTTAAAGATGCATTGTGTAACTTTTCTGTTGGACGGTCCGTCAAATACAATATGAGATTTTATTGCTTTCTCTGTAATGTTTCCCAGTAGGAAAGGTATTTATTTTCATGGAGACCAAACCAGACCAAGTTACAGGTCTGATCCATGGAAAGACAACCACGCTCACAGTCAAAATGCCTATTTTTCTAGATATTTTTGAGCTATAAGACCACCTGTAATATAATAGTTGTAAGGCTGAGCTGTTTAATGTCATACTGTGGAACATTCTAGGCAGAGCAATGACATATCCATAAAAACAAACAGGTGACAGACCTTCCACCAGAAAAGTTACATAATGCACCTTGAAATTCCACTTTCCAATGACCGAAACGCACTCATAGAAGACCATGAACCAAATCCACTGAAACTTTTGTACTTAAATTTCAAAAGCTCCTCACTTATAATTTCTTATTGATCAGCTCTTCAGTTGAATCTGTGCTGTCTCTTCAGATTAGACCGGAGAAGTGTATCAAATAAAAACATGCCAAAAAGTCTCAGCTCACCTCCACAGCGTGCACTTCAGAGAACAAAATACAATGTCAATACAGCATTTCGAGCTAGAGGCTACAGGGCTGAGGAGATGAGATTAAAATGGGAAAATGCATAGGATTGTACATGCATATGAGTCAACAATAACAAGCATGATGTGCTGTGTTGTGTTGTGTTGTATCAAGAAGGAAAACAAGATTAGCAGATGAACAGAAGAGAAAAACATGTGAAATCAAGATGGTGCAGGTAGAGAATTGCAGTTTGATGTTCTTAGAAAGGTCAGATGGTTTCTGTACACAACAGGGCGTGCAAATGTCAAAGATAAGCCTGGTTTTATCTATTTGTTTATTTTTTGTGTAACCATATTTCTTTTAAAGGGCCCATATTTTGCTATTTTCTGATCTGTGTTATAATGTTTCCACAAACATACCTGGAATTGTGTTTTGTTTCATTCACACATTTAACGCACAAATTCTGCATATTTAGGTTGAGGTCTTCTCTCAAACTGAAAACACTCTGTTCCACCTTGTGATGTCATGTGGTAATAATAATATATAATAATAATAATAATAGTGCTCAAATGTGTTTTTAAACTCCAAACACCTTCCCGAGAGTCATTTTGGTAATTTCAGACCTAGAACTGCCAATCTTGACTGAACAAAAGGTTAAGTTGTAGATGTTAAACTACTGCTTCATGACATCGCAAGGTGGGACAGAGCATTCTGAGCTTTGGAGATGCAGACAGACTAATAATAAAGAATTAAACATGTGTGAATGAACAAAACACAACTCCAGATATGCTTTTGATGAGGTAAAAATATTCCACAAGAGTCAGTTTTGCGTAATGTAGAACCTTTAACAATGAATACTCCATAGTATAAGTATAATAACCTCCTTAAAAACAAAAGCGTGATTAAAGTTAAATATAAATTGTCCACTTATTACAAGGTTCTATCAGATGTTTTTTATAGCAAAAGGAGAAATGCCCTGGCCTCATATCCAGGCACTCCACCCACGCACTGGTATCGCTTTGTTGATGATGATTTCTCCAAAATCAAAATTCAAGATTTGGAACCTTTTACTGCACATATCAATTCTGTAGATCCGAACATCAAATTCACACGTGAAGATGCCAAGGACAACACATTGGCCTTCTTAGATTGTGCAGTAACGATAAGAGAAGACCGGCGACTCCAGGTAGAGGTCTTCAGGAAGCCCACACACACCGACCAATATCTGCTTTTTGATTCACACCACCCACTTCAGCACAAACTGGGAGTCATTCGGACATTACAACACAGGGCCCAAGTGGTTCCTACAAGCGCAGAGGGAAAGGAGAAAGAAGAACAACACGTGGAGAAAGCCCTCTCCGTTTGTGGATATCCTAAATGGGCTTTCAATAAAACGAAGAGAGCAAAGAAACAGGACAACAGAGAACCAGAGCCCAGGAGAAAGGGTGTAACTATTCCTTACCTGGCTGGCGTTTCCGAAAAACTACAGAGGATCTTCAGACAACATGAAATCCCAGTCTATTTCAAACCAACAAACACTTTAAGACAAAAACTGGTCCATCCTAAGCACAAAACACCGAGCCACAAACAAAGCAATGTGGTCTACTCCATTCAGTGTAGTGAAGACTGCAGTGAGTGCTACATTGGAGAAACAAAACAGCCACTTCACAAAAGGATGTATCAACACAGACGGGAAAACCAAGGTGGGCCGCAATCTGCCGTACATCTCCACCTAAAAGCCACAGGCCACTCCTTTGAGGACAGCGAGGTCCAGATCTTGGCCAGAGAAAAGAACTGGTTTGAGAGGGGAGTTAAAGAAGCTATTTTTGTCAAGAAAGAGAATCCTTCCTTGAACAGAAATGGGGGTCTCAGACATTTGTCTCCCATCTATAACTCTATCCTCAAACCTAAATCAAAACAAACTGGGAAAACAATAGGACTAGCCAGGTCAGGTCCAGAGGTGTGAAAACACCCATCATGGCCCTGAATGGATATGCTAACTACTCCCCCACTCCCACTCCATATTGAATAGACTCACCTGACTAACAGAAACTGTAAACAACTCCATCTTGAATAGACTCACCTGACTAACAGAAACTGTAATTAAATATGTGTTGTCTCAGAGTAATTTTCATTGTAATTAAGCTCCTCCCTTCAAGCAGATATAAAGCAGTGTCCGCCAGCATCTGACCAGAACTGAAGAAGCAGCTTGGATGAGCTGCGAAACGTATTCGACCAAATAAACTCTGTCCAGTTGACAAATTAAATTTCTCCTTTTGCTATGGATTCTACCTGGACGACTGAGGGATTCTACACACATCAGATGTTTTTGTTGAAATTGAGTTCATATAGTCTTGTTTCTTAATACTTTCTGTGCACTTTTGTAGATTTTTGTAGTTTTATGAGCACAAAACCCCATTTCCTGATTCCATTACCATTATCTCAGAACTTATCAGAAGAATATGATCACGGATACATTTGGTCAAAATGAGTTTCCTCCGCAGGGTGGCTAGGGTGCTCTCTTAGAGATAGGGTAAGGAGCTCAGTCACATGGGAGCAGCTCGGAGTAGAGGCGCTGCTCCTCCACGTCGAGAGGAGCAGCTGAAGGGAGGGCACCTGTTTTGGATGCCTCCTGGATGTCTCGCTGGAGTGGTGTCCATGTCCCACCCGGATACACTCGAGGAACTATGTCTCTCGGCTGGCCTTGGAACGCCTTGGGGTCCCACTGGAGGAACCAGAGGACGTGTTTGGGGTGATGGAAATCTGAGAGTCTCTGCATATACTGCTGCTGCTGAATAAAATGGATGGATCTCACAACTAACCACAATTCAGACAGATCAGTGGGGAGGAAAATAATAATAATAATAATAATAATAATAATAATAATAATATATTTTATTTATATAGCGCCTTTCAGGACACTCAGAGACACTTTACAAACCACATATTAAAAAACTCAAAAGAGCAATAAACAGAGAATACAGGAAAGATTAAAAAAAACTGTGAATCATATTGAGTAAAGTTAGACATTAAAAGCTGTTCTAAACACACGGGTCTTGAGATGTTTCTTGAAGGTGGTGAAGGTCAGTGCAGTTATGGAGTTGTTGAGGTAGGAAGTTTCAGAGGGTGTTGGAGAAGGCTCTATTAGATTAGATTAGATTAGTTTATTTCAAGGGGGACAGTGCAATTTCATAAAACACATGAATAAAACATGAGTAAAACAGCCAGAATTAGCCAAAGAGGCTATTTTTCATCTGTAGTCCCCTGGCCATGATGTTAAAATGGCAATAAAAAGGACAAAAACAGACATTGTTAATAAAACACAACATCAACAGAAAATATAATACAATATTTACAAAAATATGAGCGGCCAAATAGACAGGTTTTAGTGTGTGCATGTAAATTTGTTCACCAGCCACTTCTGCAAATATTTATTAAATGTTTTGTAAGAGGATAACTGTTTAATGGTGTCAGGTACACAGTTCCACTCTCTGGCAGCTCTCACAGACCAGGCCGCCTGACTGAAGCTGCTCTTTCTCAGAGGGATTACACAGTCACCTCTCATTGAGCCTCGAGTGACACGACCTAAGATGTTTCTTTGGGTGATGAGAGTGGCCAGAGGAGCAGGGGCCAAATCATGTAGGACTTTGTAAATGAGGCACAAATTAGCAAATTTGGGGAGATCTGTCCAACTTAAAAAACAATACTTTCTTAAAAGTCCACAATGGTGATATTGCCTTGGTTTTTTATCTAAAACTTTGATGGACTGTTTGTACAGACTCTCTAGGGCTTTTAATGTGCTTAAAGTACCTTGTGACCAGTTCGTTATACAATAATTAAAATGGCTAAAAATCATAGTATGTAAAAACATTTTTGCTGCATCTGTAGACATATCATTCCTTATTATTCGGAAATTTGAGAGATTCAATTTAACTTTTTTACACAGCTTATCAACATGCACTTTAAAAGTGAGTTGCGAATCAATCAAGAGGCCGAGATAGTTATACTGGGTTACAGTCTCTAGCTTTTCTCCTGCAACGAATATTTCAGGATCTGGAGATGCATTGGGGGTTTTACTAAAGAACATACCCCTAGTTTTTGCAACATTCAGCTGCAAGCAGTGCTTATGCAACCAGGATGCAACTCCATTCATCGCTTTAGTGAGCTTAGCTGCAACAATGTCTCTAGAGCGCCCATGCACAAATAAAACTGTGTCGTCTGCATACATGATGCACTCAACTTCCGGACAGACAGTTGGTAAATCATTTATATACAGGCTAAACAATATAGGACCCAAAATTGATCCCTGCGGGACCCCTGTGGCAACTGTACGAAACACTGATTGGCAATTTTCAATTGATACAGATTGTGAGCGGCCACTTAAATATGACCGGATCCAGTTCACAGTTGTTATAGAGAAGTTGAAATGTAAAAGCTGCGAACAGAGAGTGGCGTGGCTTACTGTATCAAAAGCTTTTTTAAGGTCAAGGAAAACTGCCCCTACAACACCACCCTTGTCCAGGGAAGATCTTATTTTTTCAATAAAGAGGCACGTAGCCATCTCTGTTGAATGTTTTGCTCTAAAGCCAAACTGCATTGGATGGAGAGAAGGGGAGCTATTGTTTAGATGTTGGATGATCTGCTTGGATACCCATTTTTCAAGGACTTTTGAAACGGCTGGGAGAATACTTATTGGTCTAAAATTCTGCAAACATCTTGCATTACCAGATTTAAAAATTGGGGTAACAACTGCAGATTTCCAGGCATTTGGAAAATTGCCATTAGAGATAGAAAAGTTAATGATGAAGGTAATTGGCGAGGCAAGCGCTGAGCCAAGATCCTTGAGCATGCATGTGTCCATTCCAAAAACATCTGTCACTTTGGAGGAACTTAGAGCCCTTATGATGTTGAGGACTTGCATTTCATTAATATTTGAAATGGCAAAGGATTGTGTTGTAGACAGTGCTCAGTTTTCTATTGTCAAATCTGAGGTAAAGTTTTTTGAAATTTCATCAACAGAATCAATAAAATAATTATTGAAGGCCTCTGCTATTAATTTAGGCTTTGTTAAGCTAATTCCATTAAAGATGATCTCTTTTGGTTTATATTTATTCATATCATGATTACCTGTCATTTTTTTAATGTGATTCCAGATCATTTTTGAATTTCCACGGGCACTATTTAATGCCGTGATAAAAAAGTTGGCTCTAGATTTTCTAATTTCTTTCACCACTTTGTTTCTAAGTGATACAAATTGGTGTCTAATTACACCAATTTGTGAATTTTTAACAGCCAACTTTAAGACATGGTCTCGATCTTTCATTAGTTTTAGAATTGAATCATTTAGCCAGGGAAGATTGTTCTTCTTAGATTTTAATTTAGCTTTCCTCATAAATTTTGCAATAATTTGTTTTATTTTATTCATGAAGTTCTGACAGTCTTTGTCTAAATCTGTTCCATGGAGTAATTCATCCCAATCTAACTGTTCGATTTCAGTTTTAAAATTTTGTTGTTGGTTTTTTGGTATTCTGTAAATGTCTGTAGCAGCCAAGGGTTTAAAGCGCTTATTATTTAACTTTCTATTTACCATAATCAAATTATGATCAGACAGCCCCGTCAGGATGTTGAATGATTTAACAATTCTCTCAGGCCTGTTAGTAAAGGCTAGATCAATTTGAGTGCTGGTGGAGTCCTCAGGTTCAGCGCTTGGTCCTACAGGGGAGGAAAAGGAGCAGACAGGCGCAAGGGAGGGACAGGTGCAGACAGAAGCATAGACAGGAGCAGGGCAGGGACAGGAGGTTGGCGTCGGTGAAGCAGAGGGAGCAGGGTGGAGTGTGCAGGTGCAGCAGGTCTGAGAGGGAGGATGGGGCCTGGTTGTGGAAAGCTTTAAAGGTGGTGAGGAGAACTTTGAATTGGATACGCTGAGCGATAGGGAGCCAGTGGAGCTTCTGGAGGATGGGGAGCCAGTGGAGGTTCTGGAGGATGGGAGCCAGTGGAGGTTCTGGAGAATGGGGAGCCAGTGGAGGTTCTGGAGGATGGGGAGCCAGTGGAGCTTCTGGAGGATGGGGAGCCAGTGGAGGTTCTGGAGGATGGGGAGCCAGTGGAGCTTCTGGAGGATGGGGAGCCAGTGGAGGTTCTGGAGGATGGGAGCCAGTGGAGGTTCTGGAGAATGGGGAGCCAGTGGAGGTTCTGGAGGATGGGGAGCCAGTGGAGGTTCTGGAGGATGGGGAGCCAGTGGAGGTTCTGGAGGATGGGGAGCCAGTGGAGGTTCTGGAGGATGGGAGCCAGTGGAGGTTCTGGAGAATGGGGAGCCAGTGGAGGTTCTGGAGGATGGGGAGCCAGTGGAGGTTCTGGAGGACAGGAGCCAGTGGAGGTTCTGGAGGACAGGAGCCAGTGGAGGTTCTGGAGGATGGGGAGTCAGTGGAGGTTCCGGAGGACAGGGAGCCAGTGGAGGTTCCGGAGGACATGGGGATGTGTTCATGGGACCAGGTGTGTGTGGGCATCGGAATTTGGATGTACTGTAAAATTATTTGTTATTTCTTACCTCTTAAAATGCATTTTTTTTTTTTTTTAGCCATTATCTATTATCTTGTTTTATTGCATGTTCCATTTTCCTGCTGTTCTTGAACTGTGTGTTGCAACACTGGAATTTCCCCACTGTGGGACTAATAAAGGCATATCTTATCTTATCTTATCAGCTGATGCGTACGAAGATTTTACTGTATCACCCTCACAGCTGCCCTCTGCCTCCTCTCCCTCACCTTCAAACCTCGACCCCCTCCACGCCACATTAATCACAAGGTAATTGGATTCAAAATTAGGCGGACGTTGTCTTTGTATTCCATTAGCTGGGAGTGGGTTTCTCATCGCTGTCCAACAAGGAGCAGGGCCTTTTTCTTATTTTGGGAGCACTTGATTTTGTGCCCGTGGGGACTTTAGATAGAAGAATATGGGAGCAGGACATGAACAAAATGGATGATGAGAGAGTAGAAAAAGGTTGAGTCACTTCATATGGGCACACTGAAAAATTGATCCAGTCATTGTGATAAATGAGTTCATTTAATATACTGACCAATGGACAGGGTAGATGTGTTAGCAGACACTCTGGAGTACGTTCATTTTCAAGCTTAAAACATGCACGAGGTAGTAGATATGGTGACTCTAAATTATCTTGAAAGAGAGTTTAAGATCCTATATTACTTTACATTTATTCTTGCGATCTTTAAGCCATGTTAGAATGTTGTTACTTCCTCAAAAACATACCTGGAGTTGTGCTTTGTTTCATTCACACATGTTGTCATTCTTACATCCTTTAAAATTAACAATAAAATCCGTCTACATCTCCAAAGCTCAATGTGATTTTGAGTTAAAAAACTACCTTTACCTTAAATTCAATAGAGATTTTTCAATTCCAGGGCTGAAATTATCTAAATGAAGGTGAGAGTGTGTGGAGCTTAAAAAAACACTGGAGCACCTCCTGTATTACAACATGACATCACAAGGTGGAAAAGAATGTTTTGACAGACAAACTCAGCCTAAATATACAGGACTTGTGTGCTGAACATGTGTGAATGAAACAAAACACAACTCCATACAATAACATAGATCAGAAAATAGTGTAATATGGGCACTTCAAAGGTACACTATGTAACTTTCTGGAGGTGGCATTTCCATGGAGATAGATAAGTTTTATGCCATACGGTGGAAGATTATAGCCAAAGGAATGACCTTCCCATGGTAACAAGCAAGACGGGCCCTCATTCAGACCAAGTAAGAGTCAGGGTTGTGGTGATGCAAGCGTACTCTCAATAAAGACACATTATCTTAGTTGGTAGCATGTTTGTCCACTGATCTGAAGGTTGGCAGATTGAGTCCCGCTGTTGTTGTGTTCTTGGGCAAGACACTTTGCCTCCAGTGTGTGTGTACACCGGTGTATGAATGTGTGTGTGAATAGGTGAGTGGTTCCTTGATGTAAAGTGCTCAAAGTGCATTGAAGGCATGTTTTTCTATGTTTTCCAGCACAAAAACGCAACCAAACTGAATGAAAAAAAAACATGCTTTCATCTTGAGTTTAATGCCATACTGTGGAACATTACAGAATCAGAATTAGTTTTACTGTCATTGTCGGCGAGCAAACTTCACAAACTGCAAACTTGTGTCAGAAAAGCAAAGCAGTGTGTCTGAAACTGAAAAGATGTTTATGCACATGTTGTCCATAAGCTCCATTATTGGTTCGCCTCTGTATCCTAATCCCAAATGAAGTGAAAACTATTGAAAGGCCGGCCTCTGTGTGAGAATGTGCTCCAAACTGTAAAGATTTCCATTTGAAGTCCAGTCTGACCTTTGTGGAAGTCAGCTCAGTCCATATGACCTTTAGTTAGTGTCAGGAGATGAGGCGTCTACATTAGCCTCTACAGACAGGGCCCATTAACACAAGGGCCATACACCTCCAGGGAGATCACCACGGTCCATTTTATTGCCCTGAGTTTTATAATTATTTACATAATTGGGAATATTAAAGAAGATCTATTCTGCTTGTGTCTGCAAACAATTTATGACACCCATGGATCATTATGTTATAATTTGCACATTTTAAATCACAATATTCATCAAAAATTACTTAATGAAAGAAAGCTGTAAAAAAAAAAAAAGTCAACACAACAAAGAACAGTGAAGTTGACAGCACTTCTGATGGATAGCTGCAGAGCACACTAGTGAGCAGTGGATTTTTTTTTTTCATTCATACCAAAATGGCTAGTGCTATGAATGAAGTAAATACAGAGCAGTGGGCCTACGCTGGTGGCAGTAAAAACGGGAGTTGATTGGCAAAATTGTGTCTTGAAAATAAGCAATTAAAGATTGCTCAAACATGCACAAATCACTCCAAATACAACTTCAGGTGAGTAAATGGTGAGGGGAAACAACTATAACATGGTCTGAAAACTCATTTTTGCAGAATAGGTCTACTGGTATTATTCAGTTACATTTACTCAAGCGTATTTAACTGAGTAACTTGAAAACTTTGTAGTTTTCAGATAGCCTCAGTCATATTTGAGTAATATATTTCAAAGTAATAGTACTCTTACGTGAGTAAAAATCATACTGTGACTACTGTGCTGTACTGTGAATAGTTTTATCCTTCCAATTAAATAAAAATTATAAATCAGATTTTACATCCATTAAGTTACACTTATTTGACCAATAATTTCCCCAAATACGTTTTACTCTTCCTCTTTGGACCACTACTTTTTACTTCTACATGAGTGAAATTATTTTGAAGTAACTGTACTCTCACGTGAGTACAATTCCTGTCCACTATATCACCTATAACTTTAGTATAGTAATCAAACATAATGGTAAAACTGGTCATTAGTCACAATCTAAATTCAAAGTTACATAGAAGGTGTAGAGTTGCTAACACATTTTCTAGGACTCTAACAATACAGGTGCCTTGTATGTGTCTTCATTACAGCGACAGTGTGACTGCTGACTCCTTCTCCAGCCCTCGCTCCAAAGTAAGGGCCTTGTTAACCAAACCAGCATCTAGCAAAACATAACACACAATAACACACAACACGGGATTATTGTGTCTCTGTATGGCTCTTCAATTGACATGTTGTATCTAATAGGACCCGCACAGGCTGGCTCCACAACCTGAGGGATTACAGCTACAATGGTGCCAGGCGAGAACGGTGCGGAAACAATTGGCTGTGACTAACCCAGAGAGGGACTATATGGGCGGGGCTGATTATAAAACATGTCTATAACTCAGAATGGTTCAACTTTAGCCACTTGTTTCTCATGAATACACCAAATGAACAGTCCATTTGTAAATGCAGAGCTAAGAAGCGACAATTATCACAGTCAATATTAGAGTAAATTATTAAAAAAATAATAAAATATACAAAGTTATTGGTGATTTTTATATTCTAGAATGTGATGTGATACTGCCAGATGGGGGTAGGAGCTAGATTTCCCTATTAATTACATTATTACATGTATTTTGCCATGGAATATCCAAAAGATAAATATTGAACATGATCTATCAGATTTCTATCAGTGACTAGGCCCATTAATTTCTTGTATTACAACAAAAATCTGCATTTTAACAATATTCGTTTTAGCTGCCTTTCATCTGTATTAAATATTATTGGTCTATAGAATGTTGTGATGTCATCTGAAACCCAGCAATAACTTTCATGACCTGATTATCAGCAGTCTATGGTCACATTTTTATATAACGCACTCAAAGCTCTTTACATCAAGGAACCACTCACCCATTCACACGCACATTCACACACCAGTGTACACAGACACTGGGGGCGAGGTGGGCTAAGTGTCTTGCCCAAGGGCACAATGACAGCATTCATCTGCGGGAGCTGGAATCAGTGATGTTTATGTCGAGAGCAGGATTTGAACCGCCAATCTTCAGATCAGTGGACAAAGGCTCTGAGCTACTTCCGCCCTAGTCTAATTTGAAAGTTTTTATTTATTTTTTTTTAAATCCAAGAATCAGGAAGTGCGCAGTTTTCTTGTTAGTCGTTAGCACTGCCTTGACTGCAAACTCCATTCTGGCCTCTGAAAGTTGTGAAAAGCACTTATAAACTCATTGCGGTGAGTAATTAGAATGCTCGGAATGCATAAGGTAAGTGAGGAATAACTTTGGACTATTGCAAACAATTTAAAATGAAGTAATTCTTATCTGTTTTTCGAGTTTTAAGCTACACAACCTTTAAAACAAGCATTATAAACAACTTAGTTGTTTATAATGCCCAGGGTGGGCCGCAATCTGCCGTACATCTCCACCTAAAAGCCACAGGCCACTCCTTTGAGGACAGTGAGGTCCAGATCTTGGCCAGAGAAAAGAACTGGTTTGAGAGGGGAGTTAAAGAGGCTATTTTTGTCAAGAAAGAGAATCCTTCCTTGAACAGAAATGGGGGTCTCAGACATCATTTGTCTCCCATCTATAACTCTATCCTCAAACCTAAATCAAAACAAACAGAGAAAACAATGGGACTAGCAGGACATGTCCAGAGGTGTGAAAACACCCATCATGGCCCTGAATGGATATGCTAACTACTCCCCCACTCCCACTCCATATTGAATAGACACACTTAACTAACAGAAACTATAAACAACTCCATATTGAATAGACTCACCTGACTAACAGAAACTGTATTTAAATATGTGTTGTCTCAGAGTAATTTTCATTGTAATTAAGCTCCTCCCTTCAGGCAGATATAAAGCAGTGTCCGCCAGCATCTGACCAGAACTGAGGAAGCAGCTTGGATGAGCTGCGAAACGTATTCGACCAAATAAACTCTGTCCAGTTGACAAATTAAATTTCTCCTTTTTGCCAACTTAGTCTAAATCGTCCTATAATAATGTGTTTACAGTTATGTGTTGTCACTCAGCACCCCGTCACGTCCTTCTTGTTTGTCTCATTAAGTTAATTTTAAACACTTTCCAGAATGATGGCCCTGCGCTGTCTGCACGAAGCTCTGACATATCGCCCACTCAGCTTTACTTTGCTGCAGACATGAGTAAAGCGAGAGCCAGTTTAGCATATTTTTAGAAGAAAAATCCATATTTGATCTAACTGCAGTGAGCATTGTTTAATTGCCTGAGTAATTATAGCTGTACTGATTATGTAAAACAAATGCACAAATGAAAGAGTGATGTCTTTTTACTAACTCATTCTCTACAATTGGACGTCTACTTTGTGCAATCAAGTAGTGTATTTGAAGAAAGGAGCTGTATTTGTATTACAGTAATCATGACATCGTAACCAGCTCCACATCCTACAAAGTTTTGATAAGATAAGATTGCCTCATGATTGGAAGTTAAAGAGAAGGAGAAAGAAAGAGAGATACTGTGGGTACGGAAAGTATTCAGACCACTTACATTTTTTCACTCTTTGTTATATTGCAGCCATTTGCTAAAATCATTTAAGTTCTTTTTTTTTTTCATTAATGTACACGCAGCACCCCATATTGACAGAAAAACACAGAATTGTTGACATTTTTGCAGATTTATTAAAAAAGAAAAACTGAAATATCACATAAGTATTCAGACCTTTTGCTCAGTATTTAGTAGAAGCACCTTTTGAGCTAATACAGCCATGAATCTTTTTGGGAATGATTTTTCACACCTGGATTTGGGGATCCTCTGCTATTCCTCCTTGCAGATCTTCTCCAGTTCTGTCAGGTTGGATGGTGAACATTGGTGGACAGCCATTTTCAGGTCTCTCCAGAGATGCTCAATTGGGTTTAAGTCAGGGCTCTGGCTGGGCCATTCAAGAACAGTCACGGAGTTGTTGTGAAGCCACTCCATTATTTTAGCTGTGTGCTTAGGGTCAATGTCTTGTTGGAAGGTGAACCTTTATTGATCTTGAGAAAAATTCAGGTTTATCTGCAGAAACATTTACACTTCACTTCTCTGGGGCCTTTGTGTCTCAGTCAAAGGTCTCAGTACAGTTTACTGCTCAGGTAGAGTTAGCAGATCTGTGTCAGGACAGTTTGAGGTGAGGAAGAGCTCTCAGGACAAAAGTGCCCCTCCTCTGTCTCCTGCAGCATCACAGCAGCCTCCAGGGGGCGCCACAGGAACACAACAAGAAAGGCCTCACTCTTACTTCACCACTTGTTTTGGTCGGTGATGAAATGGGTCATTCCCTCAAAGTATTTTCTATGGAAGGTCTACTGCCAAATTTGGTGTAAAAAGTCTGTAGCATCTCAGAGGTCCATAGTCAGCTTTTTAGCTAGCCTCTTGCGCGGTCTCTATGGATACAGGAAAAACAAACAGCTCATTTCACTCAATCCAATCCTTTTTATGTCCTTTGAACTGCACATGCTGCACTTCTTAGTTGGTTAAAATCCCATGATAAGTGTGTGAGCCAGGTAGCAACAAAAGCAGCCAACCACTTCGTTGCCATGGGAGCAAAAGTTGCAGAGGCTAAAAATAAATTAGTCCATTGATTCAGAAAAACAAATTTCTTCAATATTACAGCACAACAATAGAATACTTTATGCATTATAATCTTAAAGAAAGGGTAAAGGGTTTTATGCCAAATCAACTTTTTGGAGCATTCTACCATGTTATAATGTTATTCCCTCATCAAAAACATGCCTGAATAGGTTGTAGATGTCATCCATGTATGTTTGAGTAATTTAGTGATCTCTCCTGGGCTCTATTCTTATCCTCCTTATAGTCAAGAGTCCACAACTCAAAGCTCAGCCCACAAGCCTATATAACCCATGCCATTTTTCATGAATACACAAAACTAGGATACAAAACAATACACTACAACTTCACAAATCTGGTGCAATGTAGTGTGATCTGCAGTAGTAGGACTCAATAATGAAACTGAATTGAAATAAGATGTTTTGGGTAAATATAGCATTTTGAAAACAATAAAATGTAACTGTGATCTAAATATATTACATGTTAGCAGTTAATCCCGTTTTTAACGCAAATACAAGAAACACGATAAGCAGCATTAGTCTTTGCTTTACCCAGAGTAACCTTGGCGACCAGCATGAATGAGCGCAGCGTAGACCACTTCCCTGTGACAGTCCTCACTTGTCCCCACGTTGCTGCTGTCACATGGAGACTAAATGAAACTAATTAGGTTTAGTTTAATTAAGACTCTGGCTGTGCAGTACATTACCTGAGTGTTCTGGACTCATGGCGTTTGGCTAAAACAGCATGAGACTTTTCATTGAATCCATGTTTATAAAATCTACATTAGGTTTCACACTTAAAATAACATTATAGATTTTCTGTACTGGACTGCAAGGACAATGGTAGCTTTATGGACCAAGAGCTTATGCAAGGTTCCTATACATTTCTGTTGCAAAGGACAATATATAGTAACCACAATACAAATGAAGATATGAAGTTGTCTTAAAGTTTCTATATTGACTCTTGTGAGCTTTATGCCATGTTATAATGTTGTTACCTCATCAAAAACATACCTGGAGTTTTGGTTTTGAATAATGCTTTATTATTAGTCTGTCTTAGTAAAACATAAGATAAGATATGCCTTTATTAGTCCCACAGTGGGGAAATTCCAGTGTTGCAACGCACAGTTCAAGAACAGCAGGAAAATGGAACATGCAATAAAACAAGATAATAGATAATGGCTAAAAAAAAAAATAATAATAATTTAGAAATAGACTTAAAGATAGACTCTAATTTTGTTCCGGTGGAGCAAAAATATAAAATACAAAATATAAAATATAAAATACCAAAAAAACTATTATGTACAATAAAAGTAACAGTGCAGCATATGAACAGAATAAATCTCAGTAAAGTGACTTCAGTATATTATGTTATTTACAGTAATGACTATGTTTATGTACAGACAGGATAAATATCAGTAAAGTGACATGAGTGAATTGTACCAGAGGTCTTCAGTATTGCACATAGATAGAGTTGAATGACACATGTTCAGTGTTAACAGTGTTCATTGTACAGTCTGACAGCAGCAGGAAGGAAAGACCTGCGAAACCTCTCCTTCACACAGCGAGGGTGAATCAGTCTGTCACTGATGCTGCTCTCCAGAGCAGACAGGGCGTCCTGCAGGGGGTGACACTCATGGTCCAGCATAGAAATGACCTTAGCCAGGACCCTCTTGTCCCCCACCTGCTGCACTGAGTCCAGAGGACAGCCCAGGGCGGAGCTGGACTTCTTGATGACCTTGTCCAGCTTCTTCCTCTCCCTCTCTGTGATGCTGCTGCTCCAGCAGACCACACCGTACAGGATGGCTGATGCCACCACAGAGTCATAGAAGGTCTTCAGGAGTGGCCCCCTCACTCCAAAAGACCTGAGTCTCCTCAGGAGATAGAGCCGACTCTGGCCCTTCCTGTACAGTGCATCTGTGTTGTGAGTCCAGTCCAGTTTGTTGTTCAGATGAACACCCAGGTACTTGTAAGAGTCCACTCTCTCAATGTCCCTTCCCTGGATGTTCACTGAGGTGACAGTAGAGTGGCGTCTGCGGAAGTCCACCACCATCTCCTTGGTCTTCCCTGCATTGATGATGAGGTGGTTCTGCTGACACCAGTCCACAAAGTCCTGCGCTAGTCCTCTGTACTCCACATCGTCATCATCCTTAATGAAGCCAATGATGGCAGAGTCATCAGAGAACTTCTGCAGGACGCAGTTGTCCGTGTTGTGTCTGAAGTCTGCAGTGTAAAGGGTGAAAAGAAAGGGCGCGAGGACAGTGCCCTGGGGCGCCCCCACACTGCAGGTCAGTAGGTCAGACACGCAGTTCTTGGCTCTCACAAACTGGGGTTGAAAGCACTGGAGAAGTCAAAGAAGAGAATCCTCACAGTGCTGCCGGGGTTCTCCAGGTGAGACGGTGAGCGGTGCAGCAGGTAGATGACGGCGTCCTCCACTCCGATGCCAGGCCGGTACGCAAACTGCAGCGGGTCCATCGCTGAGCTCACGGTGGAGCGAAGGTGGCCAAGGACCAGTCTCTCCAGTGTCTTCATCAGGTGCGATGTTAGAGCCACCGGCCTGAAGCTGCTGGGGTCTTTAGCGTGCGGTGTTTTAGGCACTGGTACCACGCAGGAGGTCTTCCAGAGTTGTGGTACCACCCTCAGCTTAAGGCTCATGTTGAAGACATGCTCCATAACTCCGCACAGTTCGTCTGCACAGGACTTAAGGAGCCTGGAGCTGATGCCGTCTGGTCCTGCTGCCTTCCTGGGTCTGATCTTCTTGAGCTCCAGTCTCACCTGGGCTGTAGAAAATGACAGTGGCAGGCTGGGGGGATGGGTGAGTCCATGTGTAGTGGTGGGCTGAAGAGCAGAGGCAGAGGTGTGAAGAGGTGCAGGAGTTCCCCATTGTCCAGCTGGGGAGGTGAGAGCTGGCAGCTGGGTGGGGGGAGTGGTGGGTGATTGATCAAATCTCAGGAAGTGAGAATTGAGCTCGTTCACCCACTGCCGGTCCCCCTCCGTCTGGGCAGGAGGCGCTTTGAAGCCTGAGATCGTCTTGAGGCTTCTCCACACCCCCTGGATGTTCTTCTGTGCAGCCTTCAGCTCCTCCTTGGTCCCTGACCTAAAAGCTCTCTTCTTCTCCTTCAGCAGAGCTTTTATGTCAGGGTTAATCCACGGCTTGTTGTTTGAAAAACACCGCACCGTCTGGGAGGGGACGATGTTTTCAAAACAAAAGTTGATGTAGTCCGTGATGCACTCTGTCACTGCATTGATGTCCTCCCCATGTGGGTCACAGAGCTCTGTCCACACTGTGGTGTCAAAACAGTCTCTCAGAGCCTCCTCACTCTCAGCAGTCCACTTCTTCACCACACGGGGCACCACAGGCTGTCTGTGCACAATAGGCTGGTACACAGGCCGCAGATGGACAATGTTGTGGTCCGCTCTACCCAGGGGAGGCAGTGGGGATGAAGAATAAGCCTCCTTGGCGTTGGCAAAAAATAAATCCAGTGTTTTATTGTCTCTTGTGGGGCAGGTAACATACTGGGTGTATGTAGGCAGAACAGGTGCAGGAGATGCATGGTTGAAGTCTCCAGAAATCAGGAAGAGAGCCTGTGGATGCTTTGTTTGGAGTGTGCGCGTACAGGAGTGCAGTGTGTCACATGCTGTCTCAGCATTAGCAGAGGAAGGAACATAGACAGCGATCACTATCACATGTGAGAACTCCCGGGGCAGATAATATGGCCTCATGCTAACAGCCAGCAGCTCAATGTCTCTGTTACACAGCTGTTCCTTCACTGTACAGTGACCAGCTTTGCACCACTTCTCATTCACAAACAGAGCCAGACCTCCTCCTTTCTTCTTACCACTCTCTGCCGTCCTGTCTGCGCGCAGCAGGTGAAAGTTGTCCATAGCAATAGCTGAATCCGGGATTTGCGGGGTCAACCAGGACTTCGTGCAAAGCATGATGCTACTGTCTCTGTATTCCCGCTGATATCGCGTGAGCGCCGCTAATTCGTCCGTCTTATTCGAAATAGACCGCACGTTTCCCGCGATGACAGAGGGGAGCACAGGTCTGAAGCGTCTCTTCTTTTCCCGGAGTTTGCGTCCAGCACGTCGGCCCCTGCGCGTCTTCCGTAGCAGCTCCGCCGGGATGTCATGGCGGTCTCGGGGAAACACTACAGCGCAGCGCAGCGCTAACAGCTGATCCCTTGTGTATACAATGGGGGGTCGCGGGCCCACGCACATCGCGCCGGTGAAAATTGGCGAAAATCCAACAAAAGAAAAGTTGAAGCGAAGCAGAACCAACTCGTTTCTGAAGTACTTAACTTTATACACACTATTTACAAAAAGTACAAACACACAAAGAAGGTAAAGAGCAAAAAAAGTTGGAAAATAGAGGAGCGCGATGCAACCAGCTGCGGCTCTCACCAGCGCCGGAAGTACATCTCCAAAGCTCAAAATGCTCCATTAATTAACTTGTTAATTACCCTTGTTGAGATTGCTTGAGAATGTTAAAGAGGAGTTATTATTCAAAATCCATTTTCTTTCAGCCATGTTATAATGTTCTCGCACCAAAAACATGCCTGAAGAGGTTTTGGATGTTTGAGTAATTTAATGATCTCTTCTGGACCCTATTCGAACCCTGCTGTAAGATTCTGTCCAAAGCTCCGCCCACAAGTCTACATCACCCATGCTCCTACACGACAATTCTCCATAAATGTACAAAAACATGATACAAAACTATACATAGCAACTTGACAAACCTGATGCGAAGTGCAGTAGTTTCATTACCGGGTATTGTGATAATGCTCTGAAGGGGGAGTGACTTAACGCGGGGAACAAAGGAAGGAGAGACTCAGAGCGGCTCAGAATGACAGTTGTAAAACGTGTTATTATGTTGTTTTCAGCGAACATAGTATTTTCAAAACAATAAAAGCTAACAAGAGATCTAAATATGTAATTTTGTAGCAGTTAATACCCCATAGAAGTATACTACCCCCTCTTTAAAGGTGCATTGTGTAACTTTTCTGGTGGAGGGTCTGCCACTTGCTTTTCTCCATGGAGATGTTGAAATGTTTCACAGTATGACATTAAACCTTTCTCTCATCATGGAGACCAAACTAGAACAAGTTACAGGTCAGATCTGCAGAGAGGTGACCCCGTTCACAGCCAGAATGTTGTTTTTTCTAGGTATTTTTGAGTTATAAAACCACCTGAGTTATAAAACCTAATTGAATAAAAGTAAGGTAGAGCTGTTTAATGCCATACTGTGGAACATTCCAAGCAGAGCAATGACATATCCATAGAAACAAACAGGTGATGGACCCACTACTGAAAAGTTACACAATGCACCTTTAAGAATGGTGGCTCTCTCGAGTTAGGTGCTATATTCTACATCCATCTTTAAATAAATATTACATTTTCTGAGATTAGCCAACCATTGTATCGTGTACTTATTTGCATTTCACACATTACCCCATATCTTTTCACGATTCTGTTTGCACAAAAATACGCCACATTTTCGTACAAACAAATCAAATCTCCATAATCGTTCTAGCTTTAATTAAACCTCACATCAGAAAGCTGCACGGAGAGACAAACATCTGCGTTGCATGTAAACAGTGCATTGTGACTAAGCCTGATTACGTGGTCCAAATGAATAAAACATGTGCATTTCCACAGCGCCGTCATTGTGAGTCAGTATAATGTTAACGCTAACCTCCACCAATGCCAAAAGAGCAGACTCCGGAGCCTAGAGCTAGCCCCCAGAAATCGTCTGTGCTGGGGTTCTATATATAACACACGGACTGCTGTAAAGTGCAATGTGTGAGGACAGGCCTGGTACAGGGCGTTATAGGGGCAAACAAACAAGCAAAAGCTTCTCCATTACGTTTTTTAAAGAGGCCGTATTACGCTATTTTCTGATCTACGTTATAATGCTGTTTCCTCATCTGCAAACATTCCTGGAGTTGTGTTTTGTTTCATTGTTTCACACATGTTTAACACACAAAACCTACATATTTAGGCTGAGTTCTTCTCTCAAACACTCTGTTCTAACTTGTGATACCATGTGGTAGTACAGGAAGTGCTGCACTGTGTTTTTAAACTCCATACACCTTCACTAGAAAACATTTGGATAATTTCAGACCTAGAATTGCCAGTCTCTATTAAACTAAAGATAAGGGATAGCTGTTCACTTAGAAACTACCGCTTCATGACATCACAACGTTTGAGCTTTGGAGATGTAGACAGACTAATAATAAAGTGTTAGTCAAACATCGTAAGCCTTTATCGTAGCACAACTCCATGTATGATTGTAACAGCATTATAATATGGCTTAAAGCAGATCAAAATTGATTTCCAGATGGCACTTGAAACTTCCTGATTTGAATATTCCAGATCCTTGAATGTTCCTATCTTTGAGACCACTTTGTTGAGACCACCTTTTCTAATGTTGTTACCTCCTCAAAAATATATAGGTGGAGTTGTGTTTTGTTTCATTCACACATGTTTGAGTAATCCTAGTTTAATAGTTCGTTTACATCTCCAAAGCTCAAAATGCTCTGTTCCACCTTGTGATGTCATGACATGGTCATTTTCAAGTTAACCTTTTACTTTTTGTTCTGTAGAAATTGGCACTTTCAGGGTTGAAATTATCCAAATGACTCTAGTGAGGGTGTATAGAGTTTAAAAACACAGTGGAACACTTCCTGTATTACAAATTTTCTGTTCGGGAGTAAAACTGAGCCTAAATATGCAGGACTGTGCCTTAAAAACATATGTGAATGAAACAAAACACAACTCCAGGTCTGTTTGTGATGAGGAAACAACATTATAACAAATATGAAAATAGCGTAATCAGCCCTTTAATAGCAAGAGTAGTATAGTATTTCATAGTATGTACTTTACTTTTACAATAATGTACTTTAAACTGCATGTATCTTGAATTTAACTTCAGAAATGAACTCAATAACATAGACTATAATAAGGCCGCGTAGGATTCTAAATTCATCCCCTTTAGTTTGAGTGCGCAAAGCCGACACGAGATTGACACGTTCAGCACATTTCCCATGATTCATAGCTGCTGCGTGGCTCTTAATTGGCGTTGTGTCGCGGTGTGTCTGAGAATATGCTTAACCTGTCAAACCCGGAGAGACACAGAAGACAGCAGCTCCAGGCGCGCTCACAAACAGAGGGACCGTGGCAGCTATTACTCCATCACACTCAGGGCCATTCCAATCTATAGGACGTTTAGCCTGATTGACTCGGCGTGTCATGGGAAACGGAAAGCTGTATGGAGGATTTCAACCAGAGTAGATGGGCACATGAGTGAGGGGGACAGTTTGTTGCGTTAAGCTAACTAGTTGCACTGTTATGTCTAAAGTTCTGTTAGTCAGGTAGTTTAAAGGTCATATCTTACACAGATTTGACTCTTGTGAGCTTTAAGTCAGGTAGAATGTTATCGCGTTAAAAACATACATGGAGTTTTGTTTTGTTTCATTCACACATGTTTGAGTAACGCTTTATTATTAGTCTGTCTACATCTCCAAAGTTCAAAATGCTCTGTTCCACCTTGTGATGTCATGAAGCTGTAGTTTTCAAGTTAACAGCTCCTTTTAACTGTTGTTCAGTAGAGACTGGCAATTCCAGAGCTGAAATGATCAAAAATGATTCTAGTGAAGGTGTCTGAAGTTTAAAAACACAATGGAGCACTTCCTGTTTTAACACATAACATCACTGTTTTCTGCTTGAGAGACTCAGCCTAAATATGCAGGATTTGTACGTTAAACATGTGTGAATGAAACAAAACAAAACTCCAGGTCTGTTTGTGATGAGGAAACAACATAATAACATAAATCAGAAAATAGCGTCATATGGGCCCTTTAATCTGAGCTTTGATTTAGCACAATCTGACCATAAAGAAGTGATAAAGTTTAAACACCTACAAGAGATGAATATTGTACTGTAAAATATGTTCCTCTCAAAAAACATTACAGTCACAATTACGGTCACAGTCTATCTAACTGACTCCCAGCTTTTAAAACCCTATATGGTTGAAGTGCCTTGCCTAAGGGGTATTTTACCACTGGGGCCCTACTGTGGCACCTGGTTTTCTCAGTGGTCTCCTGTTCAAGTACTAACCAGGTCCAGTCCCGCTTAGCTTTGACAACGAGGTTTGGCCACGTAAAAATACTAATTTACTACTTAACAAAAAAGTCAGGTACCTCCCCTTTAAAGAGCCTGTAGCTAGCAAGCTAGTTCACCGTGTCTCAAAGCTCATGCAAACTTGTATTACAGTCTTAAAATATAAAATAATCAACATGAATTAAAGTAAAGACCACACAGTTGTTTTAATATATAGATTACTTCTGTGTGACATTGTAAATATGTATTCAAATTAGCATTAGGGAGGAACATGTTTCACATCTGCCATCTACAGGTGAAAAAAAAAATAAAAAATTGCAATAATTTAAGGAGGTAGAGAATTTTCTACAAGTGGAACACACAAATAAACTAGAAAAGCACTCAGAGAGCGCAGACCTCCGCCAAGCAGCTCAGTTTTCAAAGTGATCCAGAATCCAGGATTTCTTCTGGATCATCACCAAAATTTAATCATCTGTTGGATTTACCATTAGGAACATTTCCTGAAAATTTCATCAAGATCCGTCCATAACTTTTTGAGTTATCTTGCTAACAAACAAACAAACAAACAGACAGACTCAGGCGAAAACATAACCTCCTTGGCGGAGGTAATAATTACGTGGAGCAACACCATGGGCCACAGACTATGCAATGTCCTCACATAAAATCAATATGCTGCATGCTGATTCTGCCCAAGGCAAAAACTCACCTAATACTTGTTTGGAATTAGAGTATATTTTCATTTTGAAGGCTCAGGATGAGATAAAAATATGTGCAAAAGGAAATATGGAGCTAACTGACAGCTCAGCAGAGGCCCCTGTGAGCACTATGTGTTTGCGACCTTGATTGTTCATGCTGATTGCTAAAGGATTCAGTTTTTTGTTTTGGTCACATAAACCTGATTTTATGAACAAATGAGGGATTACACTGTCTCGATAAACTTCCATTCATTGTTTTCTTTCCGATCTTTTCATTTCCAGATGTTAATTATATAGAGCATTTTACTCTCAGTGAACAGGATGAGCGCCATTAGCACACTAGTTGTTGTTATCTTTATTGTAACTGTAAAGTCTGCTCTGACCTCTATGAGGTTGTTGTAATGTATGTTTTTAATGTTATAAGACAGTCAAAATCAGGTAAAGCACCTTTTAATTTGTGCATTTTTGTTGTATAAAGATTTATACTTGATGGACCGACTTGTCTCAAGATGTTTCTGACTTGTTTCAATACATGACTTCTTATATAAAGGTGCACTGTGTAACTTTTCTGGTGGAGGTTGCTCGTCAAATGCTTTTTTCCATGGATATGTTATTGCCTCGTCTGGAATGTTTCACAGTATGGTATTAAACCGTTCTATCTTCATGGAGACAAAACTAGACCAAGTTACAGGTTAAATCTGTGGAGAGGCAACCCCGCACCCCGTCAGAATGCCTGTTTTTATAGGTATTTTTGAGCTATAAAACCACCTGTAATTGAATAAATGTAAGGTAGATCTGTTTAATACTGTGGAACATTCCAGGCAGAGGAATGACATATCGATGGAACCCCAACCAAAAAGTTACATAGTGCACCTTTAGAATCAGTATTTGTGCATACATTGTCTTCGCTAACAAGGAAGTTTAGATAACAGTCTATATACAATCCCTCTATAATACAACTTTCTAATTTCTCACTGCGTAAAACTGATCTGGAACACGCATCGCTTTGTTGTTGTGAAAATCTGCTACACAATTCACGCTGAGATTGAAGACGGTGGGCCAGCTGCCGGAGAGAGGATTGCCTCTTTGTTGCAACACGTGAGGGTCAAAGGGCGCGGTGATCTGTATGGATGCTACGTTAGAGTCTCTGCGGCGGTGCTTGCTAATGTTATGTAAATATGGAGGATAGTGTGTGCGGACAGAGCAGAGCGAGCGAGGCTGTCTATCTGAGCTGCATAATAAACCCCGGTGCTTAGTCACGGCGCTAGTGCATACGATGAGCGAAAGTCGTTTTCATTTACAAATTCAGATAACTCTATTGATCCAATGCAAATGTTATGAGAAATGTTACTTTGCAAGCAAGGCTGAGTCAAGGTTAAAACGTTCTGATAATAAACTCATTGAAATGAGTTGAAATTTAAAATGCTTGTCATGTACTCTACCGACACCAGCCTTGAAAGCAGAATGAGCCTCTGAATTTGGGTTGCCAGTTTCAGTGCTTATCTATGTGGGACCAGTAGTAATAAGCAGGCACAGTTAGTAATGCTGTAACAGAATAGTATTAGTAAAGGATTAAAAAGCACCACCCACCTCATATTTTGCATTATTTTGTGCACAAGAAATAAGATGTTAGACAGGAGGTACGCTGTTGGGGGTGACGTACGCAGGCAGGTGAAGGCAACTCAGGGAGGCCTCACAAGTCCTAACATAAAGTATGTGTGGATTGTGTGAATAGTGAGGTCATAAATGTGTGTCTTGTGTTTCAGGTGAGAAATGACAATTTAAGTGAATATTTCTTTCTGATAATTATAATTTTGTAATTTAGAAGTGTCCTCTGTTGTATAACCGAATTGTAAAGTGTGCCCGGAGGTGAATAGCGTGGTCGTAGATGTGTCTCTTGTGTTTCAGTGCATACGGCAATCAGTGGAAGTAAAGTAAACACTCTCTGAAGCCTCTTTATCCGAAGTGCTACATATTCAGTTGGGTGAAAGCTAAAATGCTCTCTCTGATCTGAACGGTAACTACCTAAACTCCAGCACCTGCAGCCAATCATGAGTCAGTGCTAGTGCAGCCTGTGCAGCTCAGGGAGGGAATTCTGGAGGTTCTGAGCTTGTCCATATTGATACTTTTCAGCTGATGTCATCAACATTCCCTGAGGGTGTGATGCCAACTGGAGGCAGAGCTCTGTTTGAAGCTCTGTTATTCAAGTTAGACTTTAATCTGGGTTTTATTTTAACACAATCTGACGAAAAACAACTGACTTAGCTGGAACTCCAACAACAGGTGAGCTGATTTGTGCTGTTAAACAAGTCTCTAGCCAGCAGTTTTTTTCAGTTAGTCACTCTCACCTTTTTGTTGAAAATAGAACTTCTAAACAGTATTGGTCACAGGCTCCTGAAAATGTTCTGTTTAAATCCATTTTGTATTTTTTCTTGAGTTTTCAGACAACCATAAAACCTTTTTGACTGTTTGCTGATGTTATTATTGTGTCTTCATGATGAACTGCTGAACATTCCACCATAGAGATACATGTAAAACACCTCCAGTGTGATGTGACTGCAAAGGATCCATATAGAAAATGAGAAAATAATTGTATGTGTGCTTTAGAAACAGATTTTTTTATTTTCATTTTTAGACTTATTGTACTTACAAGATCGACCTTTGAATTTGTCCTCTTAGAAAAAAGACTCTTCTATTTGTGTTTACTAAACTCTACCAATAATACCAATAAAAATTAAATTGAAAACCTGATAAAAGTGACAGTATGTGATTCAAGTAGGAACAGCTCAATTTCGACAAAAAATATCAGAGAGACAAGAAAACAGACTACGATTTTGCAAGTTTGAGAAGCTGGCGGAAGATCTTCATGTTTACGACACAAATGGCTGAGGAGTTGAAAGGTGACCCCATAGATGGACGCCAAGGCAATTTGACAGTTTTAGCAGAAGAATGGAGGGGAGTGGGCAGCAGTAAAGAGGTGCAGACCTGGACTGAAGACCAACCAACACATTTGAATACAATGTACTGTGTGGAGCCAGGACTGAACAAGAAACAGTGTCCGGTTGGAAATTAACCTGAGGGAGAGTGCTTTAGATTCTGTAAGAAAATGTCCCCAAGAACTTCACTGGACCACTTCATTTCGTGCTGTGATTAAGGTGCATTAAAAGGTACATTCTGTAACTTTTCTGGTGGAGGGTCCGTCAAATGCTTTTCATTGTGGAGATGTTAGTGCTTTTTGTTTTTTACAGGTGGTTTTACTGGTTAAAAAGCCTAGAAAAACAGGCATTCTGACTGTGAGTGGGATTGCCTCTCCACAGATTTGACCTGTAACTTGGTCTGGTTTGGTCTCTGGTTTGACATTTGTGAGCTTTAAATCATGTTATAATGTTGTTACCTCCTCAAAAACAGACCTGGAGCTGTGTTTTGTTTTATTCACATGTTTGGGCAATCCTTTATTATTAATCTGTCTACATCTCCAAAGTTCAAAATGTTCTGCTCCTCCTTGTGATGTCATGAAGCAGTAGTTATCATTATCCAAATGATTTTAGTGAAGGTCATTTTTGGCCATTTTGTCTCCCAGTTTACTAGGAAATATGTGTGAATGTGGTTATGAGACAATTATACTTCATTTGAGTGTCAAGTTTCAGCAGAATATTATGACTAATTCTAGTGGTGAAAGGTAATGAAGTATAGAAGTAAAAGTACAAAACTCAAGTACAATTTTTAGGTATCTGTACTTTACTTAAGTACATTTTACACTGGATACTTGTCACTTTTATGTATATGTACTTTCTACTCCACTATATTTTAGATTTGGACTAAAAAGTAAAAAGTACTTTTCATGGTTTGAGGTCCGCTGAAATGGGCAAGAGTTATTTTTAGCATTTAATTTGATTTTGAGTTCCAAATTTGAGCAAACCAAATGCACAAATACACAAAAACAGCTACAAAAATTAAGAAATCAATTGAATCACTTAAAATCCTCTAAATTTGTAACCAAAATCATTACATTTCATCCTTTAATTGTTCTAAAAATCTCTGCAAATACTTCTTAGTTTTGTCATTTCAAATCTAGTTTTGTACTTGATCTCGTATCTGCATCCTTTGACTGTAGTTGAGGCACTTCTTATCTGACATGTTGGACGGGCCCATAATTGGATTTGAGCAGAGTAAATAAACAGAGAACGAGCGTAGAGATGGCGACGGGACAGAGGAGACAGGAGACTACTTTAGGTTTGAGCTCATTTCCCATTAAACAAGACGGATCATCTACAGAAACAGACGCAATTTGGGAGATGGGAATACCCCAAGAACATCCATTTACTCCAATGTAGTGAGATCGGGGAGCAATGGAGTTGGAAAAATGAAGTAATGCGTGTAATTATTCGCTGCGTGTGTTAATTAACTACAAGATATTCAGTTTTGAGGTTATATGCAAACGAGAAAATTCAAGATTTGTTACCTGACCAGCCAGAACCACACACTTTAACAAAACTTTACAAAGACGAGTCAAAAAAGAACAAAGTTAAATATTTTGTTCTGAATGATACGAGAAATTTTGAGAGGAGATTTCTTCTGCATTTGAGGCCAAGGACAGCCCCAGGACTTTGAATGTGTTTCCAATGCATTGTGCCTAAACTCAAAAGTGAAATTGTGGAAAAACTACAAGAGCTATCATTGCCATTTTTGCTGTGCAAGTAGGACTTGTGGACCTGTACAAAATGCATTTGGAATCTTGGTTCTATCTAGTTCTATTCCAAAGTTATACGCGTTTTCTTGTATTGATGCAAACACGTTTTCAGCGGCTATACACCACATTTAGACCAACTATGCAATCCTGCCTTAGAAGTAAAAGAAGGTGCAAACTACACTAAGTGAGGGCTTCTCCTGTCAAAAGAACATGATTTTAGGCGTGAGCTTGCTGAGGGACACTTGCTACAATTGAGCAGTGTTTGGATTGTCTCAAGTTTGGACAGAGGATTTTTACCCTCTGTTGTCCAGTTCCGGTCCCTTCTGGATTCAAACAGAATGTAGAAGGCACTGGCTGGTCAGGCAACAAGAACTGAGGAAGAGAAAATGCAAATGATACTGTCTTATTTATCAGGACTACAAGGGGTAAAACTGCCTGAAAATTTTGCATGTTTCAAAAGCAGGTGTAAACTTTTGCACAGGACATTCATCACATTTTTTATATAGCGCTTTTCCACCTTCAAGGCAAAGCACTTTACATCAAGGACCCAGTCACACATCCATACACAAGTATACACAGACACTAACACCCGGTGTACACTGACTGCAAGTGTGCTTCAGGACTCATGTTTGAGTAATCCTTTATTATTATCTAAATCCTGTCTACATCTCCAAAGTGCAAAATGCTGTTCATCCTAGTGATGTCATGAAGTAGTAGTTTTCAAGTTTATAGCTGCATTTTATCTTTAGTTCAGTAGAGATCGAAATCCAGGACTGAATATATTCTAGTGACCACTTCATGTATTACCACATGACATCACAAGGTGAAACAGAGTGTTTTCTGTTTGAGAGAAGAACTCACAACATTATAACATAGATCAGAACATAGCGTAATATGGGACCTTTAACATACACATCTATACAGCCATTAACCTTCTTCCAAATCTCTCTCTTCATAAATCCCATCGCACAGTGCGTCTGAACAGTGCGTGCATTGTAAAACGATAATATCATACTGCAAAAAAGGTCACACACACAGAATTTATATATATACATGTGGTTGTGAGTAATACAAAATTAATCAACACTGGCTTCTGCAATTACCCTTTCATAAGAACATCTGTGTAACCTTTTCATTTGGATGTAAATACAGCATCTCCAGGCCAAATGAACCCCAGCTTGGCCCATGCGTGGAAAAAGAGATCACGGGATCCAGGGTTCAGGGGTGTAATGTAAAAGATGAAATTCAAACATGACCTTTGGAAGCAATTTGCAGACTGCACCACTGTAATATTCTTAACATGTTGATTTTCATGTTTTTAGGAAGTAGTAATGATCATCTGGGAGCTATTATCTTGTTAAAGGTGCACTGCATTGTCAGGTTGGGGTTCCACTACCATGGAGATGCTATTGCTTTGCCTGTAATGTTCCACAATATGGTATTAACCTTATATAAGATGCATTTATTCCATTATGGCTCAAAAATACCTTTAAAAACATGCATTTTTACTGTGAGTGGGGTCGCTTCTTCACAGATCTCACCTGTAAATTGGCTTGGTGGCGTCTCCTGCTCATTTCTATGTGGAGATTGAAAAGTTTATTACCATGCTTTGGAATATTGGAGGTAAATCAGTAACAACACAAGTAACTGGAGGGCCCTCTACCAGAAAAGTTACACAGTGCACCTTTGATGCAGCAAATGGACGTTTTAAAGCAGACCAATGAAGCGATATTGACTTTGCAGAACTTTGAACCGTGTTATAATTGTTTTCCCTTCTCATTTACTCTTTCGAAGTTGTATTTGGAGTGATTTGTTTGAGTAATTTTGAATCACTTATTTTCAAGATGCCATTTTGCAGCTCAAACCCCGTTTTCATTGCCACCGGTATGTGCCCACTGCTCTGTATTTACTTTGTTCTTCAATTTTATTTTCTTAATTGGTGATGTACACAGGATTCAGCAGTGTTGTCTAGTCACTCTCTCGTGTGATTTGCAGCCATCCACAGGAGGTGCTGACTCCAAATTGTACAAAACTCTGCTGCCATGCTTTTAACAGGAACCCCAGAACATCACATCACTCCGGTTCTTTCATCCCTCCACTGGCTTCCTGTAAAGTTCACGATTGATTTTAAAAGTTAGTTGTTACTTTTAGAGCACTCCAGGGGCAGGCCCCCCAGTACATCCTGGACCTTTTAACCCCCTGCTCCTCGAGACGCCCCCTCCGTTCCTCCAGTCAGAACCTGCTGTGGTCCCAAAAAACAGGTTTAAAACTAAGGGAGACTGGTCCTTTCAGGCTGTGGCCGCAAAATTATGGAATGTTCAGCCTCTTTCTCTCCACGTGACTAACTCTGTGGATTCTTTTAAAAAGTAGCTGAAGACACTCTGTTTAGAAAAGCTCTTGGTTGACTGAGTTCTATGACCCTATTTTACTTATTGTTATTTTTTGTATTGTTGGTGTACTTGCTTTTTGTTTGTTTTTTATCTGTGAAAAACGCTATATAAATAAAGTTTACTTACTTACCAACAGCTACACGGCTCTTTGTTGTGATGATGTTTCTAACAACGTCAGCTCCCATTAGGCACCACAGTTTTCTAACGCAGAAGTCAGTGAACTTGTTTCTTTTATTAAGTTGTTTTAGATGAATATTATAATATTATTAAATGTGTGCTCAACTGTATTTTAAATGCAGTGGATTAGAATCATTTAGATGCAGGCAGCCCTAGGATTTCCAGACTCTACTAAACAAAATGTTAAAAGGTAGCTGTTATTTTGAAAACTACCGCTGCATGACATCACAAGGTGGAACAGAGCTAACAAACTAATAATAAAGTGTTACTCAAACATGTGTGAATGAAACAAAACACAACTCCAGGTCTGTTTTTGAGGAGGTAACAGCATTATAACATGACTTAAAGTCACAAGAGTCCATTTTGCATATTGTAGGACCATTAACTAAACAAGTGCTTTCAGATCACTATAATGGAAACCTATTAAAAGCTGCACTGCGTAACTTTTCTGATGTTTGTTTCCATAGATATGTTATTCCCTTGCACAGGAGCCAAGCAGTAAAAATGCATGTTTTTCAGTGTATTTTAACTATAAAAAACACCTTTAATTGAATAGTATATGCATGGAGACAAGGAGGTGACAGAAAAGGTACAAGTTGGAAAAATGGTTTATTCAATAAGCTGAATGTTTTAATTTATTTATTTTTATTTCTATAGCCACAGTCATGTTGAATCTGGGCTCTGTGAGCGGGGTCGCCTCTCCACAGATCTGACCTGTAACTTGGTCTGGTTTGGTCTTCATGAAGATAGAAAGGTTTAATAACATACTGTGAAATATTCCAGACAAAGCAATAGAATTTCCACAGAAAATTTTTTACCAGAGTAGTAAATTTTAAAGCAGTATCATAAGGACATGGACACGATGGAGCCTGTTATAATCAGTGGTAGATGAAGTACTCAATTTTGTTGTAAAAGTTCAGATACAAGGGCAAAACGTTACTCACATCACATGTGAGTTTCACATGAAAAAATCTACTTAAGTAAAAGTACCTGTTTAAAAAAGTACATGAGGCGTATAAAGTAAAAGTATTTTGCAGAGATTTCTAGAACAATTAAAGGATGAAATGTAGTGATTTTGAAAAATAATTTAGCTGATTTTAAGTGATTCAATTGATTAATTGTTGTTTCTTGCTGTTTTTGTGTTTTTGTGTATTGTGTTGCTCAAAGTTGGGATGTAAACTCAAATTAAATGTGCTAAAAATAAAGTCTCAGGCATTTCAGCAGGTCTCAAAATATAAAGAAAAGTACATTTTACTTTGTAGTCCAGATTTAAAATGTAGTGGAATAGAAAGTACAGATACATGCTCTCAAATGTAGTGAAGTAAAAGTAAAAAATATCCACTGTAAAATGTTCTTAAGCAAAGTACAGATATCTAAAAAATTTTGTTAAGTATTGCACTCTTATTTTTGTACTTTAATACCTTCCACCACTGGTTATAACGCAGTAAAACAGAATTACATTACTGCACATTTGGTTGTAACTCTCACAGTGTGTCTGGCATGGTAATGATACGTATAGACACTGGGGGCTCCCTGTCAGGTGATGGAGATGGCAGGGACACAAACACGATGCTGTGAGCGCGTGCGGTGAATTTAAATGGACTTTCAGTGACAGCGTCTGACCATCAAAGTGTGAAGGAGGGACCGCAGACAAGCACATACCTCCGGATGTACTCAGGGTTTATGTTTATGAAGTAACAACATTCTAATATGACTTGAAGGTGCACTGTGTAATTTTTTGGTTGGGGGTCCGTCACCTTCTTGTTTCTATGGATATATTATTGCTCTGCTTCAAATGTTCTGCAGTATGACATTAAACAGTACTACTTTACATTTATTCAATTACAGGTGGGTTTATAGTTCAAAAATACCTTGAAAAACAGACATTCTGACTCTGAGCGCGGTCGCCTCTCCACAGATCTGACCTGTAACTTGGTCTGGTTTGGTCCTCATGAAGATAGAAAGGTTTAATACCATACTGTGAAACATTACAGACAAAGTAATAACGTCTCCATGGAGAAAAGCATTTGACGGACCCTCCACCAGAAAAGTTACACAATGCACCTTTAAAGCATGGATGGGTAGGTTGGTGGAAATACTGAAAATATGAATTTAGTGTATATAGATAAACTGACAAAAAATAAATGAAACAGATATTACCTATAGGGTCACATTGTTCAGATACTATTCTAAAAACAACATACAGCCAAACACATAAGCACACACAGTCTCACCACTCCCCTTAGCCCCTCCCACCCTCCATCAAGGCTGCAAAGTGACAGTTAGACGTGTACATTATATTATAATTCAGAGCTCAGAGTGAGGACATAGAAATAATGAATCATAATAATACCATACACTTGTAATGGGCTCTTTACAGGCCTGTCAGAGCCTCTCAAAGCACTACACTCCAGTCATTATTCATTTGCTCCATATCAGCGGTGGAAGGTAACAAAGAACAAAAGTAAAAGTACAATACCTAAAGGTGCGTTGTGTAACTTTTCTGATGGAGACCAAACTAGACCAAGTTACAGGTCAGATCTGTGCAGAGGCGACCCCGCTCCCAGTCAGAATGCCTGTTTTTCTAGGTATTTTTGAGGTATAAAACCACATGTAATTTAATAAATGTAAATTACAGGTGTTTAATGTCATACTGTGGAACATTCCAGGCAGAGCAATGACATATCCATTGAAAAAAACAGGTGACGGACCCCCAACCAAAAGGTGTTTAGGTATCTGTTCTTTTCTTAAGTACATTTTACAATAGATACTTTTTACTTTTACGTCACTACATTTGAGAGCAGGTATCTGTACTTTCTACTCCACAACATTTTAGATCTGGATTGAAAAGTAAAGAGTACTTTTCTTTTAGACATGCTGAAATGGCTGAGACTTATTTTTAGCACATTAAAGTTAACGTTCAAACATCAAGTAAACCAAATACACAAAACAGCTAAAACAGAAAAATCAAGAAATCAATTGAATCTGTTAAAATCTGCCAAATTTTTTCTCAAAATCACTATATTTGATGTATAAATTGTTCCAAAAATCTCTGCAAAATACATTTTAGTAAGTTTTTAAACAGGTACTTAGTTTAACTTAAGTAGATTTTTTCATGTGATACTTTTACTTGAGTAATCTTTTGCCCCTTGTTAGTGCTTTTACTTAAAGGTGCACTATGTAACTTTTTGGTTGGGGATCCATCACCTGCTTGTTTCTATGGATACATCATTGCTCTGCCACAGTATGACATTAAACATCTTTACCTTACATTCATTCAATTACAGGTGGTTTTATAGCTCAAAAATACTTAGAAAAACAGGCATTCTGACTGTGAGCGGTCGCCTTTCCACAGATCTGACCTGTAACTTGGTCTGGTTTGGTCTCCATGAAGATAGAAAGGTTTAATACCATACTGTGAAACATTCCAAACAAAGCAATAACATCTCCATGGAGAAAAGCATTTGACGGACCCTCCACCAGAAAAGTTACACAATGCACCTTTAAGAATACATTTCCCAGATGTGAAAATAGTACAGATTGCTATTTATTATTAGTTTTGTTTGTTTTTAGCTGAAACTGCTTTACACAAACATAGGGACAGTGCCATCCTTCTCGCCTTATTGGACGGCTCACTCAAGTGCAGTCTATCTAATGTCTATTCTCAGTCCAGCCAGTGTCAGTCATGTGTTGTGATCTGTGACAGGGCATGTGGCGCATTGTCAATAATAAAACAAACACTCATTACGGAGATGACAGAGGGACAGAATATCGGACCCACTGGTCAGTAGCTCTTCATTTGATGCATTGATCAAGACCTCAATAATGTCAATAGTAATCCAGTGAATATAATTAGTTGTATAGAAGTCAATGGTTTGCAATTAGAAGTTGTTTTTTTACTTTAGCAAGTAGTATTACAACTACAGTCGGCCTCAGCACAGTCCTGTAATCATGGAGTTATAACCATTTTCAGTTTTAATATTTTAATACTCCCTACAACTGTACAACAACTTAATGCCCTGTCAATCAGCATAGTATTTGTCATTCTTGTCTCTTGTATAGCTGTGATTTTATAGTTTATTTTATAGTTTATTACTTATTTTTCTATTATTTTTTAAATTTTTCTATTTTATTTTGACTTGTACATATACATTTATTTTTATAATTATGTCTGTCTTGTAACTCTCTGTTATTATATTATATTGTGATGAGTGAGCTACTGTATCCAAATAATTTCCCTTGTGGCTCAATAAAGTTTTTTATCTAAGTCTAATTTTCTTTTTTTTATTTATTTATTTATTATTTATTTATTTATTTTGAAGGGGGTATACTGTGCTAAATGAACTTTTATGTGTTAAAGGTTCTATATTACACAAACTGGATTCTTGTGAGCTTTAAACCATGTTCGAATGTTGTTACCTCATGAAAAACATACTTGGAGTTGTGTTTTGTTTCATTCACACATTTTGAGTAACACTTTATTATTAGTCTACATCTCCAAAGCTCAAAATGCTGTGTTCCACCTTGTGATGTCATGTGGCGGTAGTTTTCTAGTAGTACCTTCACCTTTTGTTCAGTAGAGAATGGCAGTTCGAGGGCTGAAATGATCCAAATGATTCTAGTGAAGCACTTCTTGTATTACCATATGACATCACAAGGTGTAGGAGTGGTTTTTTTCTGTTTGAGAAAAGAACACAGCCTAAATATGCAGAGTTTGTGTGTGAATGTGTGAATTAAACAAAACACAACTCCAGGTCTGTTTGTGATGAGACAAAAAATAAATGAAACAGATATTACCTATAGGGTCACATTGTTCAGATACTATTCTAAAAACAACATACAGCCAAACACATAAGCACACACAGTCTCACCACTCCCCTTAGCCCCTCCCACCCTCCATCAAGGCTGCAAAGTGACAGTTAGATGTGTACATTATATTATAATTCAGAGCTCAGAGTGAGGACATAGAAATAATGAATCATAATAATACCATACACTTGTAATGGGCTCTTTACAGGCCTGTCAGAGCCTCTCAAAGCACTACACTCCAGTCATTATTCATTTGCTCCATATCAGCGGTGGAAGGTAACAAAGAACAAAAGTAAAAGTACAATACCTAAAGGTGCGTTGTGTAACTTTTCTGATGGAGACCAAACTAGACCAAGTTACAGGTCAGATCTGTGCAGAGGCGACCCCGCTCCCAGTCAGAATGCCTGTTTTTCTAGGTATTTTTGAGGTATAAAACCACATGTAATTTAATAAATGTAAATTACAGGTGTTTAATGTCATACTGTGGAACATTCCAGGCAGAGCAATGACATATCCATTGAAAAAAACAGGTGACGGACCCCCAACCAAAAGGTGTTTAGGTATCTGTTCTTTTCTTAAGTACATTTTACAATAGATACTTTTTACTTTTACGTCACTACATTTGAGAGCAGGTATCTGTACTTTCTACTCCACAACAAAGGAAACAACATTATAACATCGATCAGAAAATAGTATAATACAGGCTCTTTAAAGGATGAATTTAGGCACATACAGTTCCTTTAACCTTTGCTCAATGACAGTGACAAATCGCATTATAAAATTCAGCCTATTGGTGACGGGCACTCCTGTTAATTGACTTTAATATAGGCTGCTACTACATTGTTTACAGTATGCTAGCTGTCAGCAGAGAAGCGCCTCCTTTTAATCACTGTCTGGTGGATCAGGGGCGGGGGGAAGTCACTCTGACCTTAACTGGAACGCCAACCTCTGCCTGACCTTTTAACGGTTAATCCAGGAAGTGTCTGTCACGTGGGTGGCCATTTTGTGGGAAGTGCGAAGACAAACAGGTCGAAGTCCTGTCACACGTAAGGGACACGGAGCTGTGACTTTGTGGACTTTGACCTTGTTGTTGTGGTTTTAGCATAAATGCAGTGTGGATGTGCAAAGGGCAAAGAGGTGTTATAGAGATGCAGGACGGAAAACAAAAAGGGAATATGTACTGTATTGTAACCCAAGATGCGCTTTTCCAGACGCACAAAGTCAATTTACAGTTCCGTGCATTATTCGTGTACTCCACACTCAGTAGTGATAAGTTACCATTGTAGCCACATCTTCGCCGGGGCAGACTGACCGGACAAGACTGCCAATCTGCACCATCGGCCCCTCTGACCACCACCATCACTCATGTACACCCCACTTTCATACTAGGCAATGTGGGCGAAGTGTCTTGCCTAAGGACACAATGACAGTTTTTCCTCTGGCGTCTTGATTTTCCCAGCGGTCTCCCATCCAAGTACTAACAGGCCCAGCCCTGCTGAGCTTCTGAGATCTGACCAGATCAGGCTTTGGCAAGAAGGTTTGGCCATAATTAAATCAAAGGTCCCACGTTATAATATTTTATTATAATGGTGTTTCCTTTTACAATGTTGCTTCCTCATCAGAAACATACCTTGAGTTGTGTTTTGTTTCATTCACACGTTTAACGGCGATGGAGGGACTGTCATTGTCAAACACAGGTCTAAGTCTCGTCTAAAAACCCACTGTCTTTTAACACCAAGGGAGTTGTGTTCTACTCTGTGTCTTTTTTTTATTTGTTTTTATTGTTTTTATGCCTATTGGTCTTTTTCATTGTTTTATAGTTTTATTTTTGCTCTGCTGTTTTAACTTTGTACAGCACTTTGGAAACTGTATTGTATATTACCTGGCTGTTTCTTGCCCCATGCAGTTGAATGCCTCTCCTAGTCTGAGCCTAATGTAAATTGGACTATGCTGTCGGCTTCTCCGGATATGTTATTGGGATCTGGGAGATTCAAACCAGACTCAATCATAATTCTCTGTTTTTTTTTTTTTTTTTTTTTTTTTTTTGAGAAATTGGTTTAAATTGGACTCGGCCAGTTGCAGATTTTTAGAGTGACAATCACTGAGTAAAAGCATTTGGAAACTTTGAAATACTTCCCACAATTCACTGAGTCCCTGTGACAAAAGCTGTCATATATGACCAATGATGGCGATGCATCTTCTCCACTGAGAGGAAGTACCGTTTTAGACATGGTGGCCTAGATGGATTTTGACAAGTAGCAGTTCTGGTGAGCAGAAGAAAGACAAGAGGAAATGTAGACACGTCTGTCACAACTCTATTATGAAGAAGAGTCTGAGGTCCTCTGGGCTCAGGGTGAGAAACTACATCATTAAAAGGAGTTGCACCTCATATCCCATTTTGTGCGATAATGTGAAGTCTTTTTTACATGCAACTTTCTAACTGCTTGTCTCCATGGAGATTGCTATGCCTGGAATATTCTGCAGTACCCCTATCGATGTGAAGTTTTCTTTACAAGCTCTTGCGTATAGCTGAGATATTTTTTTTTTACTTGTACATATACATGTATATAATTACCCATTATTTGACACCAGTCTCTTGCTATTTCTACTACTTATTTAGAATTTATTACTACAATTCATGTTTTTCTCTTTGTCATTATAATATATTGCGATGTGTGAGATACTATGTCCAAATAATTTCCCGTGTGCATAAATAAAGTTTGTCTAAGTCTAAGTCTAAGTCTAAGATCACACAGGGCCCCGCCAAATGATATTTTATACTACATATAAAATAATATGTCATTTCTACTTAGATTTATATGTTAAAATAATACATTCATGTGGGCCTAATACTAATATAACAACATTTAAAGAAGTTAAACTGTTTTCTTTCTTGCTTGTCAGGTGGACAAACTTTGGGGGCCCTGCAATGCCTCTGAGATCCCTCCTTTTGGGAAGCACTGTTCTAGAGCATGGCATTGAACTTTTTTGACCTTTTTTACCAGTTAGCTCTGTGGAAAGAGTGTCTCATCTACTGAAAGAATGTATGTTTTTCAAAGAATTTGAAATATCTACAAAACCACCTCAGTTTGCCATTTAACCAAATATTTTCTTTGTCCTGTACACCTGGTTTGGTCCTGTTCTAGTCCTGGTTTAGTTCTAGTTTAGTACAAACTCTTATGTGGCATGTGAATCTATGCATCTGAAGTGGTTTAATTTAATATTGTAAAACACACTGCCTGTATTTATCTTGTATATTGGTAGACAGGTATGTTTCCATAAGGAGACATGACAGCACAAAAGACTTGAGTAAATGTGAGAGAGCCAGTCAAACAAGCTTAAGTCTTCCAATCCAGCTGTCTGGACATATAATTGAATTAGATGCTCAGAGCCAAAGGCAGAGGAGAAGCAGGTGGTGATTTTAAACCAGTCAAGTCTCTGTTGGGTCTCTGGGGAAATAGAAAGCAGCTTTATTAGTTTGCCTGGACTTATCTCTAAAAGCTACAAAAAGCAAACAAACCACCCCAGTATCAGCTTGTTTTGTGCTCTGACTGTAATCTTCAACATCTTTGTGGCATTTCAATTAAACTTTATTTAAACGCAGTGACATTTGACTAAATCAGCTGAAATCCCAGTGCTTAAAATGTAAATTTGCAATGCTTAAAGTGCTCCTGACGAGTTGGACTACTTACTCAATAAATAAATAAATAAATAATAAAAACAACAATAAATAAATAAATAAATAAATAAATAAATAAATAAAAAACAACTAAGATAACTGTATTTAAGTTTTCAGTCAAAATCTTCAAATTTTCCCAGATTTGGACATTTCTGTGGAGTATAATTTTACTTTTTAATCAGAAATGATGACATCACACATTTCCACAACTGTAACCTACATAAGTTACATAAGCTACATAAGTACACAAGTATGGAGTTTTATCAGTGATGACACAAAAATCTTTTCTCTCTTTTCTCTGATTGCAAAATGCAATCAGAATTTTACTCAAATGCAGTTAAGTTTTTTTTTGTTTTGTTTTGTTTTTTCAGGATTTGTACACTTGTTGAATGTATATCTTTATAGTTACTTATATCTTTATACATCTTTATAGTTTCAGTAAAGATGTTCAATGTCCATTTCGTTTTATAACCTATGTCCATATATATATATATATATATATATATATAGATAGATAGATAGATAGATAGATAGATAGATAGATAGATAGATAGATAGATAGATAAGATAGATAGATAGATAGATAGATAGATAGATAGATAGATAGATAGATAGATAGATAGATAGATAGATAAGAAGCCAGCTCAATGGCAAGAACAAGGTCCAGGCAATAAACAGCTACGCCCTGCCAGTGATCAGATACCCTGCAGGAATCATAAGCTGGCTAAAGGAGGAGATACAGACCACAGACGTTAAGACACGAAAGCTCCTGACCATGCATGGAGGGTTCCATCCCAAATCCAGCACCCTGAGACTGTATGCGAGCCGGAAGGAAGGAGGCCGAGGACTAGTGAGTGTGGGAACCACTGTCCAGGATGAAACAGCCAAAATCCATAAGTACATCAAGGACAAGGCCCTGACAGATGATGTGCTCATGGAATGCCTCAGACAGTGGAGCTCAGAGGAAGAGGTGCTGGAGGGACCATCATGGCAGGACAAGCCCCTACATGGGACGTACCACCGAAACATAACTGAAGTGGCTGATAGCAAGAAATCCTACCAATGGCTGGAGAGGGCTGGTCTGAAGGACAGCACAGAGGCCCTCATCCTGGCTGCACAGGAGCAGGCCTTGAGCACCCGAGCAATAGAGGCCCAGATCTACCACACCAGACAAGACCCAAGGTGTAGGTTGTGCAAAGAGGCTCCTGAGACAGTCCAGCACATAACTGCAGGGTGTAAGATGCTGGCAGGGAAAGCATACATGGAGTGACACACCAAGGAAGACGAGAAACTAGAGAAATACCAGGGGCTCAAGGAAGAGCTGGAGAAGGCCTGGAAGGTGAAGGCATCAGGGTTGTAACCCCCAGACTAGAGGAGTGGCTACAGCAGATACCAGGAAAAACATCAGACATCTCAGTCCAGAAAAGTGCAATACTAGCAACAGCAAAGATACTGCGTAGAACTCTCAAGCTCCCAGGCCTCTGGTAGAGGGCCCGAGCTGGATGAGGGTGAGAGACCAACCACTGTGGAAGGTGGGGAACACATTTTTTATATATATACACACACATATTATACATATGTACAGATATACCTACACACATTACACATACATGCATACATACACATACATACTTAAATATACACCCACATACGCAACACATATAGATCCACACCTCTATATAAATAAATACATGCACTCCCCATGAGAGCCATGAGAGCATATACGTATTCACATACTGTATACCAGGGTCTCCAGCCTGTTTCTTGTGGTGAGCTTTACCCTTATAAAACAAAAAAGTGGTTGCAAGAAACTGAGTGTATATATAAGAGCCACAGAAGCCTTAGATGGGTACAGTTAGATGCTTATGAAACATAAACTATTATCCGTTTATTAGTGCACAAATTCAGGCATCAAAATGATATGGTAACAGGCAGTGAATCAAAATCTGCAGTTATTTAGTATAATAGATGTAATTCAGAAATCTTTTGGCGAGCTACTTGGAAGGGGGTGGAGAGTTACTGGTAGCTGCCAAGCTACAGATTTGACACCCCTGCTGTATATACATGGGTGTATTAGATCATCCTATCCAATTTCATCATACTGTATACACACTGTGTACACATTCCAATCAAGTCCATGCACCACACATATGTACATAATGCGACCTTTGACATCAATACTGTATTTGTTACATCTCTATTACCTAATAATATACTGTACTTCCTTTTTATTGAACACTTTAAAATTGTTCTTCCTAGTTGGGAGTCATGACATCACACCAGGGAATTCCAAAACAGTTACTACTGTTACTCCTCTACTGTACACAGAAATAATGTGTTTTTTGTGTAAATCATTTCTAACTTTGGGATAGAATTCTCCCTAGTGTGATGTCATCAAAGTGAAACTCTCTACTTTCTGTAATTTTCAACATTTTTTTCAACTTTTCTTCGCAAATTGCTTCATGATTGGAATAAAACTACAATTTATATGTACAACAGATATCATTACACCAAATTAAGTGAAATTGTTCTCTGCATTTGACTCATCCTTCACTGCCAATAGAGATTTTGAGCAAGGATTACCTAGGACCTCGCTAGGATTTTGACTATCGTGCAATTTTTAGATACCCAAAAGCAATGTGTATATTTTTATTTTATTTTATTTTATTTTATTCTGTCTCCCCAGCTTACCACGTAACCCCAGCAAAAGTCCTTTTTACCTCAAATGATCTTGTCTGCTATTCCCGGGGACTCCATTCAGGCCCTCACCTCATCATGTCTCCAATAAACGCTACAAAATAAATTTATGGTCCATGGAAAATCCACAGTGAAATAAAACTAGTTGTAGCTCTGTTGGGTTCTTGTAAAAATGTCCCCGAAGTGATAAAGCAACAAAATAAAGTCTATTTCTGGTGAGACATACGAGGCGGTAAAATGGCAGCAGGTCCAGGACGGGGCGTTCTCTGTACATCTCCCACAAAAACAAGATGAGCTCATTCAAAAGGGACTATTTTTTTCCATTACGGACGTCAGTCGTCTTGATTCTTTTGTTCATTACAGAAGCGCAGCGTGACACCTCTCCCGATTGCGTCTAATGCTCGGCTTATTATTGTGCAATCCTCTCAAGATCACCCAGCAGCTACGGTGTATCGCTACTGTGCAGGGACATCGCACTGGGGGTGTTCTATGTGTAATGGTGGAACGCATGGCGACACAATGCATACAGTCCCTGACAAAAGTCTTGTCACTTATCCATTTTGTAGAAACAAAAGCTTATAACCTGACTTTAAATTAATCGATTGGTTTTAGAAATGTCTCATATGAAAGCTAAAACCCTCCCAAATTATGCTCAATATACTAAAATAAATTTGCTTCACTGAAGAAAGATTGATCATTTAATGAACACAGAAAGGTCAGATTTTGGCAAGACAAAAGTCTTGTCGCCTTATCATATGATGCACCCAATCCTAGATTACAGCCTCACCTGTGATCAGTTACTGATCAATCAATTAGTGGGTGTGTATAAAAAGAACCCCAGCACACCAGACCTTCACATCAACTGCAACTTGACCTCTGACAACATGCCTAAGCTCCACCCTGAGACCAAAGCGTTAATTATCAAGAGGCTGAAGACCAGATCCACTGCTGAGGTGGCTGACACCTTCAATGTGTCTCAGCGTCAAGTACAAAGAATAAGAAAAAGATCTGAAAAGACTGGAGATGTTTTTGACAAGCCCAGGTCCGGCAGACCCCGCAAGACAACTGCTCGGGAGGACCGTTTGTTGATTCGAAAATCTAAGGCCAGCCCCTTTTCCACTGCAGCAGAGCTCCACCAGGCCTGGTCACCTCAAGTCCCTGTGTCAACCAGAACAGTTTGTAGAATTCTGTCTCGAAATGGCCTCCATGGTCGAATCAGTGCACAGAAACCAGCACTAAACTAAAGGCAATTAAAAAACCGTGTGGCATTTGCCAAGGCCCACAGCCTGCTAAAAGGATGGACACTGGAAAAGTGGCAGAAGGTGGATTTCTCAGATGAATCCTCGGTTGAATTACATCACAGCCACCGCAAATATTGCAGGAGACCTACTGGAGCCCGCATGGATCCAAGATTCACCCAGAAAACAGTTAAGTTTGGTGGCGGAAAAATCATGGTCTGGGGTTACATCCAGTATGGGGGTGTGCGAGACATTTGCAGGGTGGAAGGCAATATCAATAGCCTAAAATATCAAGAAGTATTAGCTACCTCTTACATTCCCAACCATAAAAGGGGTCAAATTTTGCTGCAGGATGATGCTCCATCACATACTTCTATCTCTACATCAAAGTTCCTCAAGGCGAAGAAGATCAAGGTGCTCCAGGACTGGCCAGCCCAGTCACCAGACATGAACATCATTGAGCATGTCTGGGATAGAATGAAAGAGGAAGCATGGAAGGCAAAACCAAAGAATCTTGAACTCTGGGAGGCATGTAAGACTGCTTTCTTTGCTATTCCTGATGACTTCATCAACAAATTGTATGAATCATTGTCGAACCGCATGGATGCAGTCCTTCAAGCTCATGGAAGTCATACAAGATATTAAATATGGATCTCACAGCACCACTACTTAATTCACTGACGTTATGCAACATATTTTTGTATTTGAAGTAAATTATTTGTTCAATTTTCTGTAGGCGACAAGACTTTTGTCTTGCCAAAATCTGACCTTTCTGTGTTCATTAAATGATCAATCTTTCTTCAGTGAAGCAAATTTATTTTAGTATATTAAGCATAATTTGGGAGGGTTTTAGCTTTCATATGAGACATTTCTAAAACCAATCGATTAATTTAAAGTCAGGTTATAAGCTTTTGTTTCTACAAAATGGATAAGCGACAAGACTTTTGTCAGGGACTGTACATTAGTACACTGGAAATCTTTTGAGGATTTTCTGTAAACTCAACAGCTCAAATCAGCTCACCTGTTGTAGTTCCAACCAAGCGACTTCTTTATGTCAGATTGTGTTAAAATAAGGCACATATTTAAGTGTAATAACGCCTCAGAGAGAGCAGAGCTTTCAGTTAGCATCACACCCCCAGGGAACGTTGATGACATCAATTCTATATGATAACAAAACAGTATGTTGAATAAGTCAGTTGTCGTTCAGTATTATTTTTTCCAATTTGGTGAATAGATGTATACCAAATGTATTTGTAAATACAAGTACAATTCTTCCACAAAGTAATTCAAAGTGATTTACAGAATAAGAAAAGATTAAAAGTAAATTAAAATCACAATATAAAGAAAACATAAGTAATTTTTTTTTTTTTTTTTTTTTTAAAAAGGCGCAGTACATCTCTTAATAATGTGAAAAAACAGGACCAGTTTGCAGTGGTCCAAAGTTATTCCTCACTTACCTTATATAGCATTCTGATCATCCTAATTATCACCACGGCAACAGCCAGTAAGACAGAGCGTCACGGGGCAGACGGAGTGACGGACACAGAGGCGCAAGATACAAACTCGGTAAACAGTGAAAATAATTATTATACACATCACGCTGTTAAACTGCAGCATTTTATCCGTATTATCTACACAATTTGTCCTTAGCAAATAATGACCCCCAGTCTGGAAAAAAACAGTCCTATATATCCAGTTTGGGGCATTCTTTAAACAGTAACAAGGTGTTTACACAAATCCACACAGTTGCAACAGTAAACACAAGTCTATGTACTTCCTGTGTACTTTACCGCCAGCCTTCTGTGCATCACCAAAACCCCCTCTATTCACCATATCACCCCGGTCTTGCAGCAACTTCACTGGCTCCCTGTTCAATATCGCATTCAATTCAAAATCTTACTCCTCACATTCAAGTCCATCCATAACCTGGCTCCTCCTTATCTCACAGAACTCCTTCATGTCACCACACACACCTGCTCACTCAGGTCCTCCTTCTCCATCCACCTCACAGTCCCTTCTGCTCGGCTCAGCACCATGGGGAGCAGGGCCTTCAGCCGCTCTGCTCCCCATCTATGGAACTCACTCCCCCCAGACCTCCGGAACATTGAATCATTATCCATTTTTAAATCCAGACTCAAAACTCATCTTTTTAAAATAGCTTACCCCACTTGCTGATTGTTATACTTTACTTGTATTTGCATTGTCCATTTTCTCTGTTTTATTTAGTATTTATTGCCTGTTTTATTGTTTGTCTTTGTACGGTGACCTTGAGTGTCAAGAAAGGCGCCTTGAAATAAAATTTATTATTATTATTATTATTATTATTATTATTATTATTATTATTATTATTATTATTATTATTATTATTATTAAAAATCATATATCTGAAGTATTGCACCACATTTCACAAATAATAATAACACAGTTTTGTTTTGCATCTAAACTAGAAGTGCAGTGCTCAGATCTTTTAACATTTAAGAGTCTCAAAGCAATTCACAACTATGTAGCTTGTGGTGTGTGGTGTCTTAGCTGCCATATCCCACTGTAGTCTTTAGGATAATACATTATAATCTCGTATGATTCTCGTCGTGCCTGTGGTGTGTGCTTTTTGTCACATGTTTATCGTTTAAGACTGAAAAATCCTGTAGTGTATGGTGGGCTCCGCTACCTGCTTGTCTCCATGGAGATGTTATTGCTTTGTCTGAAATGTCCCATGGTATGACATTAAACATATGCATCTAGGATCTATTCATTTCGAGTTTTCTGTTGCTCAAAAATACAATAATTCCTTCTGTGAATAGAGGCGACTCTTCTCTTTCTCATTCCCTCTCAGTTAATCTCTTTCTCTTTTTTTTATTTTATGATGATTATTTACGTTTTGGTTTGTTTGTATTGTGATTTTAATGTCTTTCTTATTCTGTAAAGCACTTTGTGTACGAATTGTGCTATACAAATAATAAAAAATTGCCTGGCCTTGCACCTTTAAGTCAAATTATTTCACCCAATTCGTAAAACTTGAATCCTTTTTTTTTTTTTTTTTTGTAAATCCCAAAAAGCTCATGTTCTAATATCTCTCAGTGTCACCCAGTCCAATATTTCACCTTATCCGTCAAAGCTGCCCAGACCCCACCGCCCTCTGCTTGGCCATGTGTTGTATTAGTGGAGCAGGACCACACATGTTCCAGTCTCCAGCTCTCCGCGCACCGCCCCCTCCTGCCGTCCTCCTGTCCCCGTCCTCTTTGGGACATATGTTTTTCCTGGACACGCTGGACTGAAATGAAACACAAGTCTACGCCCGCTACAGCTCAGAGCCAGGAAACACCCACCACAGATGCATCGGGGCAGATACAGAAATAACATGGAAAGGGCTGTTTGGACACTTCTCCTGACATGTTTACACTTCTCTGCTCCGATCATCAGGCCAAACTATATTTATGTTGTGATGCTGTCGGGTTAAAGGTCCACTGTGCAGCTTTCCTGGTAGAGGGTTTGTCTCCTGCTTGTCTCCATGGAGATGTTATTGCTTTTATGACATTAAACACATCTATTAGCATTTATTCATTACGGTTGTTTCTATTGCTCAAAAATACAGTTCTCTCTGTGAATAGGGTTGCATCTCCACAGATCTGGCCCGTAATGTAGCCTGTAGTTGTCTCCCTTGAGATGGATATGTTTAATCTCTACTGTGGAACATTCTAGAGTAGACAAAGCAATAACATCTTCATGGAGACAATTTGGTGACAGACCCTCTACCATAAAAATTTCACGATGCACCTTTAAGATTTCACATCATTATAATGTCTGTGTAATCCCGCATTCACCCAGGTTGACAATTTCTAAATAATAGCTACACTATGGAACTCTATTACTGCCCACCTCCCACTCTGAGCTCTTTGAACTTGTAATATTTCAGTTTTTCAAATAGTTTATGTGAAAAATCAATGGAGCATGCACTTCTGGAGCAGGTGGCCACTGTTGAGCTCCATTTACAGCCCTATTATAACAATTCAATGCTCAAATCTGAATCATATGCAGCCTTGGAATTGCCAAACTTTGAAATTACAAATACTGTTTTAGTCTTGTTGAAACATCTTTGCTTCTTTGTGCAATAGAAGATCTTGTCGTCAATATCTTACTTACAGACGTCAATCTCACTGAACATAGGGTGTCTGTGTAATCGCTCAGTCGTGCACATAGCAAAAGAAAGATTCCATTCTGTCAACTGAACAAAAGTTTTTCATTTTTACTTAAAAAAAAATGTGCAGTGAACAGAATTGAATCTTTCTTTTGCTATAAACAAAGGGGAAAAGAAAAGACAACTGTATTTATGGTTGTTCTTGTGTATTGTCATATAAAGCAATAACATTTACTTTAAAACTGCCACTCATAAGGTGGAACAAAGCATTTTGAGCATTGGAGATGTAGTGATAGGATTTTCGGCTCTTTTGTGGGAGCCGAATCTTTGGATCTGTTCACTTCAAAGAGCCGTTGAAAAGATGTCTCTTTTACACTTTATTTCTATGACAGAAGCCCATATGAGAACTCATTTTAAGACTAAACTAAACAGAAACAGAAATGGCCAAGGCTCAGAAATGGTTCTAACTGAGAGTGGGACTGTGTTTACCCAATGAAATGATGCATGATCTAAATAAAACATTACACTAAAATGTGTGTAGAATCCCTCAGTTGTCCAGGTAGAATCCATGGTAAAAGGAGAAATTCAATTTGTCAACTGGACAAAGTTTATTTGGTCAACCAAATTACACTAAAATAATAATAATATAAAAACAAACTTTTATTTTGATGCCAAATATGTTTTTAGTGCAAAAAGCTGTCACTTATCTTGCCTACTTCTGTGCTGATTCTTACGGTATGTTGGTTCAAGCATTAATCTGTGTAAAAATGCATAAAAACTATTAAAAAAAAAAAAAAAAAAAAAAAAAAAAGATTCAGTTCTTTTAAAAAATGAGATCAGATTCCAACCATTCACATAAAGAACCATTCAAAAGACTAATGTAGAATAATAATGCAGGATTTCTCACACTCAAATATGTGTGAATGAAACTAAACACAACTCCGGGCATGTTTTTGATGAGGAAACTACATTCTAACATGGCTTAAAGCTACAGGACCTTTAATATAATGTCTAAAATAAAGCTACCATACAACAGAGTGTAATTCCAGGCCTCATGCTGTTAGCTAATGAGCCCTAACTCAGCCACTCCATTCTGTCTTTTTGATTTCTCACAGCCGGATGAGAAGAGATTTGACCCCTTCCCTCTGCAGAGACTCTCCCATATCTGCATCTTCAGTGGATGTTTGTCTCCCTAACGATGCTACATGCAATTAGCCGTCGCCCATTATAGCGAGTGCAGATAAGGTCGCTAACGAAGCTAATTAGTAAACTTCAATGGGTAATCCTCATTAACCCCGAAGCAAGATCAATGGAGATCAGCTATGGATATGATTAGCTGTTAGCCTTTTCGCTAAAGGGTCGCAGGGACTCAGAGTGGGATCAAGGAGGGGACGTGTCAGTGGGGTGACTTTGAAGATGTTTGTCTCAAGAAAAAAAATGACAAACATGCTTTTTACTGTTAGTGTGCTTACCCCTCCACAGATCTGGACTGTAACTTGGACTGGTGATATCTACTGCATGTCCTCCTCCACTGTATTTAATGTTTTATGTTTTTACTTAAACATCAATACTACTACTTTTTCTGGTGGCATAACCTGCTTGTCCATGGAAACAGATAGATAGACTTAATGTCATAGACACTCTGCACTTTCAGATATTATCAGGTATTTGTGCCAAGGTTTATCCAAAGCTCTTGACTCCCCCTGCTGGTTTAAACATACATTACAGTCTGATTGAACAGAATTTCTCAGTGAAGGTCAGTCAGTCGCAATACTTCCACATATTTGACCTGCAACTTGGTGGTGTTACCTGCTTGTCTCCATGGAGATAGATATGTTTAATTTACTCCACCTTTTGGTTACACATATTATCATATACAACTCCTTCAACATTTTCTCAATTACTCAATTGCAATGCTTTAAAAATGCATCTTAAAAATCTCTCCTAATTTACATGATCATATCTCTAACTCTTTCAACTTTGACTGCTCTCTTACAAACATTAAAAATAGCTTTGGTTAATTCACACCAGTTTAGTTGTTTGAGGCTACCTGCTGTTCTGGACATCTGTTTTTAGTATATCACTTCATCACCCCCCATGTATTGTATCCAGTCTAGTCAAATTCACCATCAGTACCACTACTATATATATAATTATACTTAAGTTGTGTTTAGAATGGGGCATCAAGGTGTCCAGTTTACACGCAAAGTCTATGTGAACATGCGTCAAGGGCGTCCTGCGTTTTTGCGGCGCTTCTTCAAGCCTCAGCATAGCCAGAATCTGGCGTTGATGCGGCATTCAGGCGTTGAGGCTCTAGACATGCATTCAGGGCGTCAGCGTCAGAAGTTGAAAAAGCTGATGTCGGATGTTAGTGTCGGATGCGCCATGTCAACCAATCAGGGACTAGTTACGTTGCAACATTATTATCCGAAAGAAAGAGAAGAAAGAGAAAGACCCGGGAGCCACAAACACCATAACAAGAAAATCTACGCCGTGCTATTAGCGGAGTTTAAATATATATACGCCGCAACCACCAAGCCAGTCGCCTCGGCTGATGGGTGTTATGTAATAAATACACTAAAGCCACTCTCTTGACTGGGAAAACAAGGCACTCGCAGACCGCAGCGTCTCAACTCAAATCCAAAGACGTCCAACTAGAGGCATCTAGGACGTTTTTTGACACCGCGGTCTGAACGCAGCTTTAGAGTGAGCAGAGCTGCCTCTCCACAGATCTGACCATCTTTGTTTGATGGCATTACCTGCTTGTCACCATAGAGATATATCAGGTTAATGCATGAACCCTCCACCAGAAAAGTTACATATAGTGCACTTTCAATTGGGCATTTTTTTCAAGACTCATGCAAAGCTCTTGACTCCCCCTTTTGGCTCAAACATATATTACAGCCTTCTTACACAATTTCTCAGTGAAGGTCATTCAGTTGCAATGCTGTAAAAATGCATCTCTCCTTATTTCTACAGTCACATCTGCTTTCTTTCTAACTCTTTCAACTTTGCCCGCTCACTTACAAAACTCTAAAAATAGCTTGGGTTCTTGGTTTTAATTCACACCGGTTGAGTTGTTTGAGGCTACCTGCTGTTTTGGACATCTGTTTTGAATATACCAGTCCGCTTCATCACACCTGCACCAGTCTGCTCATGTCAACTGAATCTACAGAGAAATACAACATCTCACAGTGTTTCTTGAACTGTTTTTCATTTCATTTCATTTTCATTTTTCACAACAGCCCAAGCAACACCAGAAAACATAGATCTGTTGTGTCTTCTTTGTATGGTTTGCTTATACTATATTAGACCAGTTTTGTACACGTTTTGTTACAAACCAGAGACAGATGCGAAAACAGGAGGTGAGATTGGCAAAATGAATGAAAAACATCTGCAAACGGTGGATTAATGAGAAGGTTCATGTGCGAATTATGAACGCAGAGGATTCATCGGTTCTGCCGTGCTCCGAGAAAGAGATAGGGAGAGAGAGAGAAAAGAGAGAGAGAGAATCAGAAAAAAAAAAAAAAAAAAAAAAAAAAAAAAAAACAGAAACACCATAAAACTAAAAAATCTAGCTAAGTTAAGATGACTTGAATTAAGAAAGTTTTATCATGATTTGAGTACATTACACTTAAGTAAAATTATCTACCAATGGAAAAACAAAATAATAACTGTAAAACATAATACAGTACAAAAAATAAAAAGAAAGAAAATGGGTTAAAATTACATTTAGTATGTATAGTGTGTAATTTATTTTGCTATAGGTATATTTGGATATTTATAGGATATTTGTAAAGTTTTTTGATCAGTTTACATAAGCAACCACATCATTGTAATGAATAGGGGTGTGTTAAGTTTTTCTTCTTCCCACTCCTTTTCGAGAAATGTGCTTTTCTGTTGTTTACAATGTATATGTATATGATTACTGTTTCTCTCTTGGTACAAACTCGACATAAAAACAAATCAATCAATCAAAACAAGACTTTTTATACTTAAAATATGAAAATACATCTGGCTACACTTAAGATAAGAAAAACATCAACTCTTTGCACTTAAAATAAGAAAGGAAAACACACTTATTCCATTGGTAGATCATTTTACTTCTCAAGTTGATAAAATTAAAGAAGAAGTAAGTTCAGAGCAGTGGGCGTGTGCTGGTGCTGAAAAGTGGGATTGATCGGAAAAATGGCATCTTGAAAATAAGTGATTAAATGTGCGCTGTGTAACTTTTTGGTCGGGGTCCATCACCTCCTTGTTTCTATGGATATGTGATTGCTCTGCCTGGAAGGTTCCACAGTATGACATTAAACAGCTCTGCCTTACATTTATTCAATTACAGGTGGTTTTATAGCTTAAAAATGTCTAGAAAAACAGGCATTCTGACTGTGAGCGGGGTTGCCTCTCCAGAGGTCTGATCTGTAACTTGGTCTGGATTAGTCTACATGAAGATAGAAAGATTGAATACCACACTGTGAAACATTCCAGACAAAGCAGTAATATCTCCATGGAGACAAATCACTCCAAATAAAACTTTAAGAGAAAAATAAACAACTACAACATAGCTAAAAGCTTTGAAAACACGATTTTGCAGAAAGAAAGAGAAGAAGAAGAACGGTCTGCTTGGGGTAATTTCTTTATTTGCAGTCACCAGCTTTGACGTGCCAGGGTAGTCCAGAGGGAGACAAGAGAGTACCAGAGGCGGGTGTGCAGGAGACACGCTGGCACTGATGTAACACCTGGCAAAGCTAAGTAAAGGAACGTGACTCCACTGGCCATTGTGTGTGCGTGGGGCTAATCTGTAACCCAGAGGAGACACTGAAAGCCCAATCTGTCCATCAATAGCTAATGGTGGTACATAGACTGTTCCAAATGGGATGTGAGCATGGGCGCGCTTACGGCTCTATCAACTCTAATTCACATTACACTGAAAAGTTGTCAGCCCTCTCTATAACTGCTGCTGTCAGACTCCTCATTTTGGTCTTAAAATATTAATATAAACCCACTCTACATGATCCTTGTGTTTTTATTTCACTATTTTGTCTGTAAATAAATTCCTATTCCAAATTTGGAACTTGGCTCCAAATTTGCCCCATAACAGCGAGCTTCGGTGAGCTTCATTTGACTGGAGCCGAACGCTATAGGTGACGAGTAAAGGAACATCACATGACCCTGGTGTGTGTGAAGCTGAGCTAGCAGCCGGTTGAGATGCTGAAAGAACTCTCTCTTATTCACTGTCGAGCACGAGGCGTGGCTGCAGAAAGACCTGGAGGGCTGATAGTGCACCAGACAAGAGTGTGCACACCAGACAAGAGCATGCACACCAGATAAGAGTGTGCACACCAGGCAAGACCGTGCACACCTGACAAGAGTGTGCGCACCAGACAAGAGCGTGCACCAGACAAGAGCGTGCACATCAGACTAGAGCGTGTGCACCAGACTAGAGCATGCACACCAGACAGTAATAGGAGAATATGGGGCCCTCATAGTCTATTTTTGTCCCTATAGTGTAAAAATTATCTGAACATTGGTAGATCATTTTACTTGTCAAGTTGATAAAATTAAAGAAAGAAGAAGTAAGTTCAGAGCAGTGGGCGTGTGCTGGTGCTGGTGAAAAGTGGGATTGATCGGCAAAATGGCATCTTGAAATAAGTGATTAAAGGTGCACTGTGTAACATTTTGGTCGGGGTCCTTCACCTCCTTGTTTCTATGGACATGTGATTGCTCTGCCTGGAAGGTTCTACAGTTTGACATTAAACAGCTCTACCTTACATTTATTCAATTACAGGTGGTTTTATAGCTTAAAAATGTCTAGAAAAACAGACATTTTGACAGTGAGCGTGATCGCCTCTCCACAGATTTGACCTGCAACTTGGTATGGTTCAGGCGCTATATAAATAAAGTTTACTTACTTACTTACTTACTTACTTACTTACAGTCTCCATGAAGATAGAAAGATTAAATGCCACACTGTGAAACATTCCAGACAAAGCAATAATATCTCCATGGGGACAAATCACTCCAAATACAACTTTAAGAGAAAAATAAACAACTACAGTACACCATAGCTAAAAGCTCTGAAAAGACGATTTTGCAGAATAGGTCTGCTTGGGGTAATTTCTTTATTTGCAGTCACCAGCTTTGACGTGCCAGGGTAGTCCAGAGGGAGACAAGAGAGTACCAGAGGCGGGTGTGCAGGAGACACGCTGGCACTGATGTAACACCTGGCAAAGCTAAGTAAAGGAACGTGACTCCACTGGCCATTGTGTGTGCGTGGGGCTAATCTGTAACCCAGAGGAGACACTGAAAGCCCAATCTGTCCATCAATAGCTAATGGTGGTACATAGACTGTTCCAAATTGGACATGAGCATGAGCGCGCTTACGGCTCCATCAACTCAAATTCACATTACACTGAAAAGTTGTCAGCCCTCTCTGTAACTGCTGCTGTCAGACTCCTCATTTTGGTCTTAAAATATTCATGTAAACCCACTCTACATGATCCTTGTGTTTTTATTTCACAGTGTGTCCATAAATAAATTCCTGTTCCAAATATGGAACTTGGCTCCAAATTCACCCCATAACAGCGAGCTTCGATGAGCTTCATTTGACTGGAGCCCAACGCTATAGGTGACGAGTAAAGGAATGTCACATGACCCTGGTGTGTGTGAAGCTGAGCTAGCGGCCGGTTGAGATGCTGAAAGAACTCTCTCTTATTTAAGCACGAGGCGTGGCTGCAGACAAGACCGTGCCCCAGACAAGAGTGTCCACACCAGACAAGAGCGTGCCCCAGACAAGAGTGTCCACACCAGACAAGAGCGTGCACACCAGACAAGAGCATGCACACCAGACAAGAGCGTGCACGAATGGTAGCATCCACTGGGCTCCCATCGGCGGAGCCCCAGCAGGACAGGACTTGGGAGCAGCCCTCTCATTTCCAACAGGGCTCCTATGTAACTTTCTGTTTGCATTTTACTCTCTAACATGGGTTTTAACTTTTAATAATAGTGAGACTTTTATCGACCTTCGGCTTATTTTCTCAAAGTAAACTCTTAAACTGGTGCATTCATTCCACTAAACCATATGGTTGAGTTACAGCAAACCTGATACTTACTTACCTAACCAGTGTTTTCCAATAATAGGAGACTATGGGGCCCTCATAGTCTATTTTTGTCCCTATAGTGTAAAAATTATCTGAACAAAAAACTTCTATATATTTAAGACAATGCTACAGGCATTTAGTTTTAGAAGTACCGTAATTTCCGGACTATTGAGCGCACCTGAATATAAGCCGCATCAACTAAATTTTCAAAGAATTTTATTTTTGTACATATATAGGCCGCACCTGTCTATAAGCCACAGGTGTCCACGTCTTCAAGAAGTTTTCAAGTTCCGAGCATCTGCTTGTATTGCCTCTGAAAGCTTTTGTCGTCTTTTTGCATTGAGTCAGTTCGTCACGCTGCTGTCGCCAGCGTCTCACCATCGACTCATCGATGCCGCGCTCACGTGCAGCAGCTCTGTTTCCTTTGACAGTCAGATCAATTGTCTTTAACTTCAAAGCTGCATCATATGCATTTCTTCGTATGTTTTCCATGAGGAGGGTGTGTGCATGAAGCACAAAATAACTGTTCAAAACAAAATCAAACGAGCATCTTCCTCAGCACATCATCTCTTCACCTGTCTGTTTCGCTCTTGCGCCCCGTCACTTGGCGCTCTACAGTCCCTGACAAAAGTCTTGTCGCTTATCCATTTTGTAGAAACAAAAGCTTATAACCTGACTTTAAATTAATCGATTGGTTTTAGAAATGTCTCATATGAAAGCTAAAACCCTCCCAAATTATGCTCAATATACTAAAATAAATTTGCTTCACTGAAGAAAGATTGATCATTTAATGAACACAGAAAGGTCAGATTTTGGCAAGACAAAAGTCTTGTTGCCTACAGAAAATTGAACAAATAATTTACTTTAAATACAAAAATATGTTGCATAACGTCAGTGAATTAAGTAGTGGTGCTGTGAGATCCATATTTAATATCTTGTATGACTTCCATGAGCTTGAAGGACTGCATCCATGCGGGTCGAAAATTATTCATACAATTTGTTGATGAAGTCATCAGGAATAGCAAAGAAAGCAGTCTTACATGCCTCCCAGAGTTCATCAAGATTCTTTGGTTTTGCCTTCCATGCTTCCTCTTTCATTCTACCCCAGACATGCTCAATGATGTTCATGTCTGGTGACTGGGCTGGCCAGTCCTGGAGCACCTTGATCTTCTTCGCCTTGAGGAACTTTGATGTAGAGATAGAAGTATGCGATGGAGCACCATCCTGCTGCAAAATTTGACCCCTTTTATGGTTGGGAATGTAAGAGGTAGCTAATACTTCTTGATATTTTAGGCTATTGATATTGCCTTCCACCCTGCAAATGTCTCGCACACCCCCATACTGGATGTAACCCCAGACCATGAGTTTTCCGCCACCAAACTTTACTGTTTTCTGGGTGAATCTTGGATCCATGCGGGCTCCAGTAGGTCTCCTGCAATATTTGCGGCGGCTGTGATGTAATTCAACCGAGGATTCATCTGAGAAATCCACCTTCTGCCACTTTTCCAGTGTCCATCCTTTCAGCAGGCTGTGGGCCTTGGCAAATGCCACACGGTTTTTTAATTGCCTTTTGTTTAGTGCTGGTTTCTGTGCACTGATTCGACCATGGAGGCCATTTCGAGACAGAATTCTACAAACTGTTCTGGTTGACACAGGGACTTGAGGTGACCAGGCCTGGTGGAGCTCTGCTGCAGTGGAAAAGGGGCTGGCCTTGGATTTTCGAATCAACAAACGGTCCTCCCGAGCAGTTGTCTTGCGGGCTCTGCCGGACCTGGGCTTGTCAAAAACATCTCCAGTCTTTTCAGATCTTTTTCTTATTCTTTGTACTTGACGCTGAGACACATTGAAGGTGTCAGCCACCTCAGCAGTGGATCTGGTCTTCAGCCTCTTGATAATTAACGCTTTGGTCTCAGGGTGGATCTTAGGCATGTTGTCAGAGGTCAAGTTGCAGTTGATGTGAAGGTCTGGTGTGCTGGGGTTCTTTTTATACACACCCACTAATTGATTGATCAGTAACTGATCACAGGTGAGGCTGTAATCTAGGATTGGGTGCATCATATGACAAGGCGACAAGACTTTTGTCTTGCCAAAATCTGACCTTTCTGTGTTCATTAAATGATCAATCTTTCTTCAGTGAAGCAAATTTATTTTAGTATATTGAGCATAATTTGGGAGGGTTTTAGCTTTCATATGAGACATTTCTAAAACCAATCGATTAATTTAAAGTCAGGTTATAAGCTTTTGTTTCTACAAAATGGATAAGCGACAAGACTTTTGTCAGGGACTGTATATATATATATATATATATATATATATATATATATATATATATATATATATATATATATATATATATATATATATATATATACATTTATATGTGTGTGTGTGTGTGTGTGCGCTGGTGGAATATTCACCCGTTAACATGGTGATACAATGCACACATTAGCAAACACTGCCAAAAAAGGTTTTTAAGATAGTTACAAAACTCACCAAAAAATACAAAATAGATCTAAACCGCACATTTTCAGGAGCCTGTGATCAGTACAGGAGGGACAGGACGACGCTGGACAAACTGCTCTCCATCATGGACCCTCCTGCTCACCCACTGCACCAGACTATAGAGGGACAGAGGAGATAATACTCCCTACAACTGTACAACAACTCACCCACTGCACCAGACTATAGAGGGACAGAGGAGATAATACTCCCTACAACTGTACAACAACTCACCCACTGCACCAGACTATAGAGGGACAGAGGAGCTGATTCTCCAACAGGTTCCTACAGCACCGCTCAAACAGTGAGAGATAAAGGACTACATTCATACTATAATACTCCCTACAACTGTACAACAACTCACCATTATGTAACAGATAATACTCCCTACAACTGTACAACAACTCACCATTATGTAACAGATAACGTTATGCTCTGTCAATCAGCATAGTATTTGCACTGTCGTTCTTATCTCTTGTATATACCTGTGATTTTATAGTTTATTACTTATTTTTCTATTTTATTTTGACTTGTACATATACATTTATTTTTATAATTATGTCTCATTTGACACCTGTCTCTTGCTCTTTTTTGCTATACCATCTATTTTTGTTACTCTCTGTTATTATATTATATTGATGAGTGAGCTACTGTATCCAAATAATTTCCCTTGTGGATCAATAAAAGTTGCCTAAGTCTAAGTCTAAGTACGAGTGTTCATGGTCCAGTTTAGGAGTTTGATTTTCAACAAAAAGTTGAGAGTTGGTATCCTTTGTATTATTTTATTTGCTTTTAAATGTGTTCATGGTATGGCCCCTCAGTATCTGTCTGACCTGCTCGTACCTCACACCCCCTCTCGTGCTCTCAGGTCAGCAGATCAGGCTCTTCTCCACGTCCCAAAGACTTGGCTTTTAACTCGCTTTTAAGTGCTCTAGAAACAAAGTAGAGTTGAGTATTGTAACATGATGATAAATAACAGTTGCTCATTGTCGTCACATGGAAATAGTCACAGTCATCTGGTACGTTTTTCTTCTTCCATCTCCTTTTTGGGCAATTTGTTTCTGTTGGTACGATTGCACTAATGTGAATATGGATGATACTATGTTCCATTAAAAAAGAATGTTTACTTGCCCAAAATAAATAAAATAATTAAAATAAGAATAAAAGAGTGACTAACTGAAAAACTGTTGGCTAATGCTATTCGTGGTTTTCAGATTCGAGAATGTGATAATGTCATACTATTGATTACATTGTACTTTACCATGAAATATCCAAAAGGTAAATTCACAAATGTAAAACCAGATCATTTCTTGCTTTGCTTAGACTATAACTTGCTATATAAAAACAAACTTGCTATATAAAAACAAAAACTTGCTATATAAAAACAAAAATCTGTATTAATTTAAATTGTCCTATAGAATGCTGTGATGTCATCTGAAACCCAACAATAGCTATCTTGTGACTGTAATGTTATTTGAGAGAGTAAGTAACATCTTTCTGGTCAGATTGTGTTCAAATAAAGCTCAGATTAAAGTCTAACTCCAAGTAACATAGCTACAGACCGAGCAGAGCCTACAGTTAGCATCACACCCCCAGGAAATATTGATGACATCAGCTGCAAAGTACCAACACACTTAGAGAACTGTCCCATTACCTCAAAAGTATAAACGTAAAGAAAGTAAAGAAATACATGGTAGAAAATTTGCTGTTAAAAAAAAGGAATAAAATACAATAATTGCCTCAGGTTAAAGGTTAAAGTTCAACACACATAAAGAAAAAATACAATAGCGCCCTCAGCTTGTGTCTCCATTTTATTTAGCTCATTATACGTCTTTTTTCAGTTTGACAACCGCCGCACAGCGTAAAAAAAAAAACAAAAAAAACCTGCATACACCTGTCAAACTCATAATTGTTGTTCAGAGCCTGACGAGTGTGCGTGTCACTTTTAAACAAAGAAAGTGTGCACGATTATAACAGGTTCAGCACCACCGGGGACCATTCACGCAGATCCTTAAATGTGGAGTGGCGCTAATGAATGCTAATTAAGACCTAGAAGTGGGAATTATTAACATGTGGATTTCAATTGGCGGCAAAATGAGAAAAATAAACAGAAATATTTGAGTTGGTCTCAGTTATCGGTGTGATATTCAAACCCGTGATTAGCACAAACATATATTTTTTTTTTTTAATGTTTGATTAGCCTTTTCATGACTACTTGTTTTCTAATGAATTTCCATCAACATTATCCCCCTAGAGCCAATAGTGAGCTTGTTAAAATAGGCCTGAGTCATCTGGAATTGTAGGAAAAGGTGTAGCTTTTCTGCCACTCGCTTGTCTCCATGAAGATGTTATTGCTTTGCCTGAATAGTTCCGCAGTAGGGCTTTAAACTTATCCATCTGGAAAAAAACGTGATGCCATTATGTCTTTGGCAGCCTCATAGTAAGAGTGGATGTTTTTAGGTATTTAGTTAGCAATAAAGTTTTACTAGCAACCTCAGTGTAAATATGTAGATGAGCTGGTATCCAAAGGCCAAATGAGGACTTCTGAGGGGCAATCAGCTCTCCCAAATTTAAAGCTCAACTATGTAACTTTTTTGCCAAAAATAAATAAAAGCATGTTTTTTTCTCATTATGGGTGCACTGAAAAACATAGAAAAACGTTTTTACTATATGTGACTCTTACTTGGAGGAAGGCCTCCTCCTGCTTGTTTCCATGGAAATGTTCCTTTGGCTATTATATATATATATATATATATATATATATATATATATATATATATATATATATATCATAAAAAGTATCCAGTATCTCCATGGAAGTAAGTATGTAGTATATTCTTGGAGATTGTTCTGAAGTATTGACATTTCAGAACTTTTTACCAAGTTATAGTTGTTTCCTCTTCTCATTTACCCTCACAAAGTTGTATTTGGAGTGATTTGTGCATATTTGTGCAATCTTTAATCACACATTTTCAAGATGCCATATTACTGATCAACTCCTGTTTTCATCGTCCCCAGTACACGCTGAATGCTCTGTACTTACTTTGTTCTCCAGTTGTATTTTCTTAAAATTGTCTTTTGGTGATACACGTAGGATTCAACAGAGTTGTGTACTACTATCCAACAGAAGTGCCGACTCTTTGTTATTTCGATAACTTTTGGAACCTAATCATAGATGCTCGAGTTTTATTAGGAAATATTCCAAAATCAACCAACACAGAACCGGAAATATTCCATTTGTAAAAAAATATATATATATCTCCCAAGTTTTTTTCACAACAGCAGTCACCAAAGCAGCCATCAACCATCACTATAGCTCAAATTCTAGTTTCACATTGCAACTACAGCAAATCAATAGCTCCACATTATAAAACATTTTAATATCTTGTTCAATAATTCAGGCGTGTAGCTCTAAAGTACTCACCATCGGCCTCATCTCATCTCATCGCCGGTCCCCATGCAAAACCAATTACCCGCATAGGTTCAGCCGTGACAGAAGGTCGAGCTGAAAGGTCAATATCATCAGTGTCGGCCATAACATCCCAGCATGCTCTCTGCTTTTTACGGCACGCTTTTGCAGCAATCATCATTAAACCCAGATTTGAACTGCACATTAGCTGACATCCATTTTGATGTGTCCTGCAGCGAGTCACCAACGCTAATAATTACTGCTGCGTGGATCACTACGGGGTCAGGGAGGTATGGGGGTATCGATCTGCTGGGGTACACGTTGGTCTCACATTTTCGCTCACCCATTCGCTCACATATTCATAAACCAGTGTCCAGCAGGGGCGGACTGGCAATCTGGGCGTTCTGGAAAAGTCCAGAACGGTGTTGCATCAGCTGTTGGGCGGTAATACGACGGTCCTCAGTTTCCACCATGGGACGATTTGTTGGTCCCAGTCTGTCCCTGGAGAGTAGGATTTGAACCACCAACCTTTGGATCAGCTCTATCAACTGAGCTACTGACTTCATATAGGCTAACTTATCAGGTATAGATTACAAAATAAAAAATATATTTGAAGATTTGTGAGTGGGGTTAAAAGAATAATTATGTTTGATTGCATTAAATAATGGACTATTAGAAAACAAATGATTACTATGAAAATATAGGGATTGTACCTGATTTTTTTTTTTTTTTTTTTTTTTTTTTCTTCATTTAAAAGTGCATTGTGTAACTTTTCTAGTCCTTCCGTCAAATGCTTTTGATGTTTTTGATTTGTCTGGAATGTTTCACAGTATGGTATTAAACCTTTTTATTTTCATGGAAACCAAACCAGACCAAGTTACAGGTCAGATCTGTGGAGAGGCGACCCCACTCACAGTCAGAATGTCTGTTTTTCTAGGTATTTTTATTTATTTATTTATTTATTTATTTATTTCAGTGCATATTAATCAACATTTGCATGTAAATATGCCAGAGTTAGCCAGACAGCTATTTTTCATCTGTAGTCCCTCAACAGATCTTAGGTGTCACTTCTACATAACAGAAAATCACATTACAAAGTTAAAATTCATCATTCTAAAAAGTACATTACTTCAGACAACTCAATTACAAGCATTCACCCACAATCAATAACCAGTCAATTACAGATATTCACTCTCACTCAATAACTTAAAAATAAAAACAGCTTACAGTCAATAGGCCAGTGTCCAGCAGGGGGCAGCGAGAGGTGGATGTCTTAATGTTGACAGCTTTGATTGTCTATGAGCCATTGTTTTAACTGTACTTTAAATGAAGTGTATGTGTTGAGGTTTCTGATGGTTGTGGGGGTGGCATTCCAGTATTGAGCAGCTCTAACAGAAAAGGTAGTTTGACCAAACAGACTTTTCCGGAGGGGGATGATACAGTCCCCTCTCGCTGCTCCTCTGGTTCTGCTGTGTTCAGAGGTCTGAATGTTAATAAACTGTTTGAGTGGAGGAGAAGACAAACCATGGATGACTTATACAACAGACATAGATGAGCATATTTGATCATGTTTTCCCAGCTGAGTAGGTTGCATTTTTGTAGTATTGGACAGTAGTGGTATGAATGGGGTTTACAGTCCAGAGTCTTTAAGGTGCGTTTGTACAGAGTGTGAATAGGTTTGAGGGCTGTGGTAGTAGTGTGAGACCAGACAGTTAGACAGTATGTGATATGGGATAGAATCATGGAATACATAAACATTTTAGCGGCTCTGATAGACATTTGATGTCTGATGTGTCTAAAGTTGCTGAGGTTGAATTTAATACGGTTACTGATGATTTTGACATGGGACTTGAATGAAAGTTTTGGATCAAGAATAACACCAAGATATTTGTATTCTCTCACCACCTGAAGCCATTCGCCTGACACAAAGACATCAGGATCAACAGTAGATTTACAGGGGGACTTGGTGAAGAACATAGCAACAGTTTTGGATGTGTTTAACTGTAAACATGAATGTTGTAACCAATCAGTGATATGGGCCATGGCTTGTGTGAGTTTTTCGGCGACATGTGTGATGTTGTTGCCATGAACGTAAAGCACAGTATCATCAGCATACATCTGAACTGAAATATCAGAACAAGCAGTTGGAAGGTGGAAATACTGAGGGCGGAGGATTGATGTGACTGGATTCTAACGTGCGGAGTGCGGCCAGTTAAATATGCCTGAATCCACTTTATTGTGTTAACGGAGAAATTGAAATGTTGTAACTTGTTTAACAGGATCTTATGATTAACTGTGTCGAATGCTTTTCTCAGATCCAGGAAGACTGCCCCTACAACACCACCCTTGTCCAACAACTGACGGATATTTTCTGTGAAAAAACAGGTGGCTGTTTCTGTAGAGTGGTTGGCTCTAAAGCCAAACTGCATTGGGTGCAAAGCAAATGAAGTGGTGTTGAGGTGGCTGATGATCTGTTCTGATACCAGTTTTTCAGCAACTTTAGACACTATGGGCAATATACTTATTGGTCTATAATTGGTCAGTGAGTAGGGATCACCATTTTTAAATATAGGGACAACAACAGCAGACTTCCACATGCTTGGAAACTCTCCTTGGGATATAGACAAGTTCATTATCTTTGTAACTGGTTGCATGAGTGACATACGAAGGTCTTTAAGCATCACAGAGTCCATTCCAAAGATATCTTTAGCTGTAGATGGTCTTATTCAGTTAATAGCCCGCAGTACATCATGTTCAGATACATTCATTAAACTAAGAGCAGATGCATGTGACTTCACAGAGTACGTATCCATAGAAACAAGCAGGTGAAGGACCCCCAACCAAAAAGTTACACAGTGCACCTTGTAAAAGCAGTGCTGTGTGCTGTCTGCATATATTTGTTATAATTTGTAAACCAGGAAGAAACACTGCTGAGCTGTTAGCATGCTAGTTGTTGTTAACATTACTAAAACGGTTTGTGAAAAGTGTTTATGAACTCATTGCATAGTTAGGATGCTATAGGATATCATCCATCCATTTTCTTCAACTTATCCGGGGCCAGGTCGCAGGAGCAACAGTCTAAGCAGGGGCTCCCAGACTTCCTTCACCCTGGATACTTCCTCTACCTCCTCCGGGGGGACCCCAGGGCGTTCCCAGGCCAACCGAGAGACATAGTCCCTCCAGCGTGTCCTGGGTCTTCCCCGGGGCCTCCTCCCGGTGGGACATGCCTGGAACACCTCCTGAGGGAGGCGTCCAGGAGGCATCCGGAACAGATGCCTAAGCCACCTCAGCTGGTTCCTCTCGATATGGAGGAGCAGCAGCTCTACTCCAATCTCCTCCCGTGTGACTGAGCTCCTTACCCTATCTCTAAGGGAGCGCCCAGCCACTCTGCGGAGGAAACTCATTTCAGCCGTTTGTATCTGGCTGGCCTCCCATGGACCCACCACCCGTAGCAATTGAAGGCGGGGGCCTTGACGACCGGATCTCCGGACATGGAAACTAGGATGTGCCAAATTGTACTCAACAAATTGCGTTTTAGTTCCAGTGTATGATACATCCAGATTTCTTTTTGGCTGACGGTGATCGCATTAATGATTCTGGTTTGAAGAACTTGCTCAAACTTTGAAACTAAAAGATAAATAAAAATTTGTGTTTACATCTGATCTGAGAGAGGAACGCCTAGACCACCACATCACTAATGCTTTCACTAATGACCATCTAAGGGCTGCCTTGGCCTGAACTGTGTGTATTCTAAAGCATGAGTGTGTATGTGTGTATTCTGCATGAGTGTGTCTATTCTAAAGCGTGTGTGTGTGTGTGTGTGTGTGTGTGTGTGTGTGTGTGTGTGTGTGTGTGTGTGTGTGTGTGTGTGTGTGTGTGTGTGTGTGTGTGCGCGTGCGTATTTCAAAGCCACATCAAAATGCAGGCGTACTCTCTCCCTCCCTCGTGACCTTTCCCATATCTGTTCTCACAAAGTCACGCTTTAGTCCGGCTCATTTTCAGCTTTTCGAATCAAGTTTCAAATGAGTTTTGTGAGCAGAATTGGCCATTACCAGAACAGGACTAAGTGACTGTGAGCTTTCAGTTTCATAATATTGAGTCCATAAAATGATACGTTTTGTCATTAAAAAGTTGACTTAAACTGACAGGCACTTAATTATATTGCCTAAAGGTGCATTGTGTAACTTTTCTAGTGGAAATGCTTTTCTCCATGGAGACGTTATTGCTTTGTCTGGAATGTTTCACAGTATGGTATTAAACCTTTCTATCTTCATGGAGACCAAACCAAACCAAGTTACAGGTCAGATCTGTGGAGAGGTAACCCCACTCACAGTCAGAATGCCTGTTTTTCAAGGTATTTCTGAGCTATAAAACCGCTTGTAATTGAATAAATGTAAAGTAGAGCTGTTTAAAGTCATACTGGGGAACATTCTAAGCAGAGCAATGACAACCACAAAAGTTACACAGTGCACTTTAAATGCATAAGAAATATAATAGTGATGTATTCCTAGTTATAAAGTTACAAAGTTCAAGTTGTTTGTTATAATTTGATGTTTGGTTCACAAGACGATTATCCAATCAGAAAGCCGACTGAGCTTCACACAAGCTTTTCATTTGCGTTGCCAGGTTCAAAGCAGAAATCCAGTATGTTTAAACCTGCCTCTCTCTGATCTGAACGGTCACTACCTAAACCCCAGCGCCTGCAGCCAATCATGAATCAGTGCTAGGTTCAGTGGTGATTGTAGTTGCGAAGGGTCCAGGCTACATATTGTACCTTTAAGTTTTTTTAAGTAAGACAGATAAAACAATGTTTTATAGAGTAGTCATTTCACTTAATCACAAATTATTTAATCATTTATAAATAAAATATAATTGATCTCACCTCAGATTATCAGAGTTTAGTGCTTCACTCATTGAAATTTGTGATGTTTTTCAGCCCCCCCGTGATATTTTTTTCCTCCTTTTCTTCTGATATGGACAGACCATGCATGTCTCTTATTGTCTTTTCCACTGTCCATCTGAAAACTGAGAAATTCACCGGTGACCTCACATACACACACATATTGAAGTGCGTATTCTGGATCCCACGCAAGTATAAGCTGTTGTTGAAATGACCGTCATTGGTTTCAAGTGGCACTGTAACGTGTGCTCCTCTTTGTATCTCTGCATTATATCTCCGTCGGTTAAACAAGGCGCGCAAAACTATCAGTGTATTTTTATAGCATTGATTCACACGAGCAAAGTTTGTGAAGTGTTTTGCCAAAGAACACGGAAACAGTATGCAATAGTGTGTAATTGATAGTAGTTTTAGTTTGAATATCTGGTTCTTTCTTGCATCATCGCCAAACGGTTCTTATGGTCTGTTATCATCATATTTAGATTTCAGCTCAGTTTTACAGAAGAGCTCCAACGTCTTCTATGCTGGTACATTTCTACATCTGCGTACGCATTAACCCGCCAGCACTTTAACATAGCAGTCTCCTCCATTATTATTCCTATATATTTCCTTACCCAAGGGCAACCAGATAAAACCCATACATATTTTATCAGCACTCAGACACACACTTCCTGCTCCTCCTCTGCAAAGTGAATTTAAACATACACTTTCAACTCGCAAAACCATATTGACTGGTAGTTTGTTTGTTTTTTTTTGTTTTTTTAACACCGTTTTATCAGACTTGCTTCAAAGTAGAAAGTATGTCAAGGTGATCTCAACCCGATGTCCTTTATGAGAGAAAGAGGCTAAGGAAAACAAAAGATCTTAAAGTTGTGTACAATGAAAGCCAGTTCAAAGACGCACGTGTTTATATCTTATGACACTACTGCAGTTTTGTCCTTGTGTTGAGTAGAAGCTTCCATGGAGGGCACTGAAGAGAGGGTTAAAACGCCATTGTGGACTCCATGCCAAAAGTACAACTACCAAGCAGCTGTAATATTAAAGAGGGAGCATTAAACTTCTATGTGGTATTCACTGCTAAGACATGTTACCTTTGATTGTTTTGAAAATGTGATTGTGACCTAAGGTACCGTTTCATAAATAAATGTTTAAAATGCTAAAATACAGTGTCATGAAATACCCAAGGACACAGATAAGTTTGTAATAAAAAGGACAGAGACTTGACTTTAAAATTTGTAATTAAAATTTATTAACCTTTACTTTTTTATGCCTTCACAGTATAGTTCAGGTCAAATTTCACCCGGACCAAGAATTGTCTACACCAAATTTTGAACTACAGATCTATTTAGAATGTCTAAATAGACTATCCCACATTAATAAATATATATAATATATAAATAGAATGTTTCAGAGAGCAGGAAGAGCATATATTTTAAGTTTTACAACACTCGTTTTTGGAGGAAAACATCTACTATCACACAGTATCATGTCCTGTTTTACGTAACACATAAAAACATTAAAGCCATTATAATTTATATATATTTTGGAACTGTTGGAATTTATAATATCACCATCTTTATCCACTGTAACCATTATGCTTATTTCAAACTAGTCAATGCATTCAAAGCAGTGGTAGGAAACTTTGCACGTGTGGGACTTGCATATGTGTTTCCAACATTTGCAGCAGGTTTGCTCTCATTCTTCTCATCTTGGAAGATCAGATCAAGGGCCTGTTGCACAGTAATTCTGCCATGATGTCAGTCACCAAAATGGCAGCTCAGGAACCTTTACACCCCACCCGCTCCCCTTCCACCATCACCCTCCCAACCCAGTTTCATTCAAATGAGTTTTTACATTGCAGATGCAGATCTTGTGTCTGTTTCAAGGCACCCTCTGACCTCTGGATGACCTCTGTTCTTTATGTGCACCATATACAGGATGATCACTCACTTTCTCCCATGCCCCTTCAAAAACCAACAGGTGTCTGTCTCTGGGAACCAGGGGCATGGGGGAAATCTCAAAACAGTGAACTCTTGAACTCTGTCACCACTGTCCCATAAAAAATACACACAAACATGGCCTGTACAGTTTCACAGTTTCAATATTCCCTAAAACTTTGGTTTTCCTTCATTTGACCCGCACTGATAGATCTAAAATCCATCTCAATAGATACGGGTCAAAATTGACCCAAAACAGCCTCAGTGCCCAAAAATTTGTAGCACCTGTACAAAAGTATAAAATTTTAAAATATTTCAATTTTTGTGTATTTTGGCAAACATTAGGAAAAGTCATTAAATTTCAAGATAAAAGAATGATGCTTAGGGTATTTTTACAACTACTGAATGTCAAAACAGGTCAAATTTGACCCGACTAGTATGTAAGGGTTAAAAGACTAAAAAAAGGGGCAAGTAAAATTTTAAATGATTTATTCTATAAAAACCAGGCTGTGGTTAACACTATAAAAAATGGCCAAAATGTTTATTACACAATACTAAAATCAGAATAAAACAAAGTTGTGCAACAGAAATAAATATTAAAAATCAACCAGACAAGGATGACTTGAGACGAGTCCCACCCAGAACAAAATGAAGTGCTACCACTCCATCACAACAGATAACTTAAAAACCCAAAGTGTAAACCAAAAAGTATGGGCTAAACCCCTCCCAAGTACGACCCGGGAACTTAAACCAAACTAAAGCTAAAAGTCCAGGGATGGCAACTATTAAAATATTTAAATATTTACAGTACAATAGAGCTAAAGACTAAAATAAAAACGTAACTTTAAACAGTAAACAAAACAGTCGCAGACCAATTCTGCGATATAAAATGGAAAGACAAGTGTTGAAATCATTAAAACTATGTTAAAATCCTATGCAAAAATGTGACAAAGTGGGCCTTTGTCCCATTTTAAACTCACATTCACTAGAAAGGACCACGCCACAACAATGAAATACGATAAAGATATTTATTGACGGTGGGTGGATGTGATGGCTGGGGGGAGACTCAGGGTGGAGGGGCTCCGTCTCCAATCCAAAATGGTCACCCAGCTGATTGGGAACCTCCCTCCTTAAAGATGATGTCTTCAGGCTGAAGGACAGACGAGAGACACGGGGTGGGTCGAGAGAGCTGACACGGACGGTGTTGTCGGGATAGGCTGTATAAAAAGGGCTAGCTTGAGGCGTGGTCCAGCTCCTGAAGTTAATTGTATTAACTCCACTTCATTTGTTTCATTTCACACATTTTGTTCATTTATCAATATCCCACCAATACAGTCAGACATATAATTCTGGGTTCTTTTGTTTAATTATCACATAACACATTGTTCATTTAAATATACTTTATTTGTTCATTCATTTCAGTTACATCATACATCATACTATTTACCTGTTCCTCCACATGGTCTGAAGACCAAAGAGGCGGTGTGTCTTAGGTTGGCCATATTTGTAGCCTCTGGGGGAGGTTTTGGGTCAGACCATGTGGAGGGGAGAACTGCTTTAAGCTCTGTTTTGTTTAATTGTTGTTGTGTATTTGGGAAGCAGGTTTTGTCAGTTGGGGTAGACCTCTGTGTAGTTGGGTGCACGTTGTTGCGTTGATTTTAAGTTACTTATTTTCTGTTTATTTGTTTGAACATTTTATTTGTAATTAAGTTACTTTATGTTACACCGGAAGTCTATTTTAATAAATTGTCTGGTCAAAGACACCTTTTGTTGTTAAGTCTGCTTTCTACTAAGACCACATCGGGCCAGCTTCCCCACAAAAAACAACACCTGTCCTACCTTAAAATGTCAGTAACACAGGGAAAAAAATCTGCCGCCATTTGCATTAGTTCTAAAATGTATCAGTTAAAACGAGTTTTATGAGTTAAAATGAGGGAGAGCGTTAAAATCTTACCTGACACCAGCCAGCAGAAGTCGGGACTGAGGCTTTTCCGGTTTGTCAAGTTGCTGTGTACAGTTTTCTATCATTTGTCGTGTGGGAGCATGGGCGACGTAGGCATTGCACAGAATCTTACAGCTAAACGAACAGAGCTGGGAGAGATCACTAGATGTCTCAAACATGCATGGATGGCATATGGCCCTCTTCAGGCACGGAAGGAACGACATTATAACATGGCAGGAAGCTCCAATAAGTACATTTTGCCTAATACTTTGTCTTTAAACTAAAATTGTTTAACGTCTAAACTTTTAACATAAGAAAATATTTGTCTGGAGCAAGGATTTTGGAGAATAAAGGCTAAATGGCTGTGTAAATGTTGTGGAAGATGCACTGCTGTGGGGCAAATGCAGAGGACAAAATACTTCTTCACTATTTAGCTTTTTGTAATGGACAAAGTTGCGAAATAGAGCGGGTTAATATGAACATTTTAAGACCAAAATGACGAGGCTCACAGCAGCAGTTAAAGAGAGAGGGGCCACAATATTCCAATGTCAACGGGAGCCGGGATCAGTAGGAGCCGGAAGAGCCGCATGCAAACTTCCCAGCCATTTATATCATGGATCTATAATAAAAACTTGTTTATATTTTATTATTTAGATTGTATTAATATTTTATTATTTAGATTGTATTATTTATTATTATTTTATTATAGTTCTCACACCCCCAGGGAATGCTGATGACGTCAGCTGCAAACTCCTATCCTCTGCCATACGAGCTATCTAAAGTAGAAAAAAGAAAGAAAGAAAAAAATATATTTGGTATTTTTTGTCTCTTTTCATGCTAGGGCTACGGATTGACTTCTATCTCAAGCGACAGATGTTAGAAAAAAAAAAAGCGAAACAAAAATAATAACACTCCGTTGTGACAGTTTTATGAGTTTTCTTTGAGGAGAAGAAAAAGTCTCACCAATGAAAATCATATTATAGTTTGTGTTCATTTCAGAGACGGATTTGATGCATCGTAATGTTTTTAGGAAACAGGATTCGAAAGAGGCATGATGTCAGCTATTTGGATGAAACTCTCTTTTCATTTAGGACTTTTTTTCCCCCTTTTTTTCAACATTTCTTTTTGAAAGGAAGCGCTGTCATGGTAACAATATGTTCCCCAAATCATAATTGCTTCAGTTTACATTTCCCCTTTCGCTATTTGAGAAAAAAAGGATGAAAAAACATTGTGTGAGTTGGTGGTTGTTCATACATTCTCAGAAGCATAAGGTTGATCTATAGTTGTTTATACCCATATATCAAAGTCTTATTTAAAGGTCCCATATTACGCTTTTTTCTAATCTATGTTATAATATTGTTTCCTCGTCACAAACATACCTGGAGTTGTGTTTTGTTTCATTCACACATGTCTGACTTCTTATTTCAAACAGAAAACACTCTGTAGACATGTTTTTGAGGAGGTAACAACATTATAACATGGGTAAAAGTTCACAAGAGTCAATTTTCTGTATTATAGGACCTTTAAAAGTACCTTTTTGGTCTCTGGTCTCCATGGTGATGTTAGTGTTTTGTCTGGAATGTCGAGAAAGCAAGAAGGGGTATTACACGTCTATGGTATTATTTGCAAACACATAATATGTTTAGATAAATATTTGTCGAAAACTATGCATTTCAGTTTTGTTTTTGACATTCTGAGTCCCGGCTCCCTTTGCCCCCCGTGCTAAGTCACTTCCCCTTCAGAGCGCTACCATAACACAATCAGTGTACATTCCACAGCACATTACATCAGGTTTGTGAGGTCGTAGTGCATTGTTTTGATCACAAGATGACTCAAACATGCGCAGATGACATCTAAATTCTCTTCAGGCATGTTTTCGATGAGGGAACAAACTGCCAACGTTATGACACAAAATCCGATTTTATGTATTGTTCCTTCTTTAAGACTAATTCATCAGATATGGGGAAAGAAATTAAAACCATAATTTAAATTGTATGAAGAAGACTATGTCCTCAGTGCTCTTATTGCTACCAATCGAAGTGAAATCAGTAGAAATATCCTTTTGAAATGCATGTGTTTAAAAGCTGTACAAATCTGCTTTCTGTGAGATCGTTAACAGGGACGTGTTTCTCTGAACCTGGAGTGAAAACCAATCACATTTGAGAATATTTTTTATAGTATTAGACTCACTTACTTTTTTGTTCAATATTTAGGAAGTATGAGTAGCTGTGTATTTCAATGCTACTGAAAAACAAAATGCATCAAGAAGATAGAGAATCTTCAGAACATCCCAACTTTATAGCTCCTTATATACCCTTAGAGGTGTATTATGTAACTTTTTGGTTGGGGGTCTGTCACCTGCTTGTTTCCATGGATATGTCCTTACTCTGTCTGAAATGTTCCACAGTATGACATTGAACAGTTCTACCTTACATTTATTCAATTACAGGTGGTTTTATAGCTCAAAATTAAAAAAAAAAAAAAACAGAAATTCTGACTGTGAGTAAGTCGCCTCTCCACAGATCTGACCTCTAACTTGGGTCTGCGTTGGCAAGAAATAACATCTCCATGGAGAAAAGCGTTTGACGGACCCTCTATTGTGAAGGTTACACAATGCACTTTTAAATAAGACCTATTATGCAATATAGACTTTTCAGAGCTTGTAGCAAGAGTTAATAGTTGATTCCCCTCACGATTTGAGACGCCCCGCACTCAGGACAACGGCTTTATTGTGGCTGTGGAGGAGGAAATCAGTGTCCTGATTCAGGATCATTAGGCCTGTGATAAAGATCTTGCCCATATGGAAAAAAACTGTATGTTTTATATAGTGCAAGCATTAGACTTTTTATATTTAAAATGTATATAATTACCCTTATAAGATCAGTATATGTCATATACAAAATCAGACCGATTATGGCCACTTTCATACTAAAAGCAACACATAAATCATGTAGGGGATTTTATAACTTCCTATGTAAATATTATAAAATGTATATATGTTTTTTATAATTGTAAATATATTATACCTTTACGATCAAACCAAGTATTTTAATAAAAATGTATACAAATCTTATATGAACATCAAAATCTTTATAAAACATCTCACTGGTACTTTACAATTAACTTATGAGTACTTTAGATGATTTTAATATGTTTGGCATAGGTCAGCGCTGACAGCTTTCTAATGCTTTATAAGGATTTTGGACTCTCACTTATATGTATCTTACAGTATTAGTATATTCAAACACCCACAAATTATACTAATTTCTTTTTTTTATTTTAATCAAAAATGGTTGAGAACATAACATTTTTAGATAACCAAAAAAGAACTTCTGACTAGGCAGCAAGATCAAATCAAATTTAAATGGACAGAATTAACAGAGGCTACAGAAACCTACAAAATGCACCATTTCCCAATTCAAAAAGCCAATGGATCAGTTTCAGTCTTTTAAGCAATTGTCAGATTGAAGTGGTAAACATTGAAATGAATTCTACTTCTAAAACATATTAAGAATCTAATCAGAAAAATCACAATGAGGTACTTCTCTCAAATAGTGCAGTCTAGTCCTGACTGTCATCGAACAGCATTAGTGTTTCAGTGTCCATATTTTTCTGCTTCTTCTTCCCTCTGATTTCTGTAAGTTTTGCATTGATGACTGCACCAATGTGTGAAGGTACAATGTGTGGCCATTTTTCTAATGTTGCCCCTATAACAAAAAAACAAAAAGAGATTGATGAGCCCAAACTATGAAATTCTTGTTACATGGTTAAGAGATTTTCTTACTGTTAAACTTACTATAAATTGCATCAACTTTGCTTTTATCAAGAGCTTGACGACCTGGCTTTGAAGAGTCTCTTGAAGTCCCTCGCAAGTTGCTCACAATGAGCACATCCAAGGGAAAGACAGCTGTAAGTAGTGTTCTTATGAAGCAGGAAGCCGAATTGGCATTTTGAGCCACAGCCCAAGCAAGTCTGTCCACATACACCTTCGATCCAGGAGTAATTTCCACCTGTATTTTGATTAAATAGAAAAAAAAAAAACACTTCAATTTTCAAACCCTGAGCAATTAATCAAAAATATTGAGATTCTGTTATTTGTAATTTTAGGGAAATATGAATTGAGACATTTACTGTCTATTCTCAGTTTTTTATTCTGAGAAGAGCAAATCAAATCCAAAATCAAGAGCAATAAATATTTTTCCCCTAATTGCTCAGCCATATTTCAATATGTCTACACTACCTGTTCAGTTGATGGTTCAGCATGGGCCTGTGCAGCAGAGGGAGAGGGCTTTGGAACACATGGAGATAAAACCTGTGGTGAAGCCTGGCCTCCTTCAACGTCAGAGCTCACTGAGGATGAGGAACCACGAGAAGTCAGAGCAGTCTTGAGTTCTCCAATCATTTCTGGTATCTCTGAAAATAAAACATAAAAAGCTATAGGTACAATATCTGACACAATATGTAATTAGTGCTTTGGAGAATACTCTGGAATACTTACCTCTAATTAACATGCTTTTTAGTCTTTCGTTTTCGTTTCTTAACCGTGTATTTTCCTCCTCCAAGTGCAGGATTTTGTTTTGACTTTGACTTGGGTTTGAGAGTTGTTCATAATTCTCAGTAACCTTTTTGGCAACATTTTTCTGCGAAGTGGTCATTTTTTTACTTTGGCTCTGTGAGAGGAAATCACATTTTTTACATAATTTCAATGTAGAGCACATCTTTCCAATTACAACATTAAATGTATTTCTATTTGCAAATAGGCTCCATTAGAATACTATACCATGTTAAAATAACTACATTTGAAATACTATTTTAGGTTCATGTTCAAATGTTAAATTTAATGCTTAAGTAATAATGTAACAACTTAAAGTTCACTAAAGACCATTTTGCATGTGTTAATAACCCTTTAGCAATTCTACACCAAGTCATTCCAGGCCCTCAGTCATGATGAGACTCCAGGTTCTCCGTTTCTCATAAGATTATAGCTTGGAAAATGTCAGACTCTGTACTAGGGGCTGTATAAAATAGAACTTAGATTTCAGTTTGGATTCTCCAAGTAAAACTCTACAGTCTCTAGATTTACTGGATTGGATTTACAAATCTGACAAATCCAATCAATAAAAATCTCACATTCTGGCATACTGCCATAAGAATATGTGTATAAAAACCGTTTTTACCTTTTCAATCTCTATATCAGTTTCCGAGTCAGACTCTGTATATCTCAAGGGTGGATTTGAAGGTCTTTTTTTAGGCCGGGGTTTGACAATTGAGTCGATGTTCAGGAACTCTCTCAATTTAGCACTCGTGTAAAACCGGTTATCTGAAATCAAAATAAATGTATACATAAAAATGTATCCCCTTTAGACATTCTTCGAGTGTGCATGAAACCACAGCTATTGGTAAATAGAAATCTACTTACTGCTAACATATCTGATGAAAGCACTGTATGCTGGCCAACCGTGCTTGGTTTTTTTGCCCTTTTGCCACTCAACCACTGCAGAGTACTCCGACTGCGGGTATCCAGATCCATCAAATTTTGAATCATCATAGAAGCGGATTGCTTCAGTCTTTACTTCACTAAATTTCCCAGCATCCTCTCCATTTTTCCATTCCACAACTGCAAATCTTCTTGACATTCTGGGGAAAAAATAACACTAATGGTAATCAATAACCCTAAATTATTACCGGTAATGTAAAAAAAAAAAAACGTTTTAAGTATAATTCCTCCTATTGGTTAAAACTAGGACAATAAATGGAATAAAATTTATTTTTTCTAAAAAAAAAGTCATACTTTCCTTCTATGTATCTTCTAACAAACTAGAAATGCCATCAACTAATTTACACTGTGTGTACTAGAAATTTCTGTAATGTCCTACAATAATTGCAATGACTTTTACATGGACGAAATTGCGTTTTAATTTTATAAAGTTATTTTAGACCGTTTTTTGTTAATTACCAGAAGAGAAAAAACATGTTAAGTTAACTTTAGGGTTATGTATTAATGATAAGTTTGGTAACAAAAAACATGTTTTTAAATATTGACAATAAATGGATTCCTAGTCATTTACACTGTTTAAAAATTACCACTGCTCATATAAACTATATTAACGTTAACTGTTTTACAACATTTTATAGACAGAAACATTAAAGAACAGTTGAACACATTTGATTTGTCATGGAGTTATATCTTTTATCCACAGTTGAAATTTAAAACCTCTACACAAATCATTATTATTAGAAAGACGCACATGTTATCTCGAGCTAACAGTAAGCTAATCGATAGCTATCAGTAGCATTAGGGTAATTAGAAATCATTAGGAAAACGACGTGACCTACAAAATGAAAAAGTAGGTTAGTAAATTGGAATATTTCTTACCTTAAAGAAAAGTCCGCGCTCATAACTTGAGTTAGCTTAAATTCCTGCCTTGGGCGCAAGACGAGCTGTATGTAACTGCGTCTCATTGGCTCATGGGCAATAAGGTCCCGCTCAGAAATTCAAATCAACCAATCACGTTTACTGTTGTAAGGTACTCTGCTGTGTTCTTCCGGTATCACTGACGTTGATGTTGTTCACTTGGCGGCATGCATAGACATTACTTTGTGACACAAACGTGAAAATGCCAAAGCGAAAATTATATTGCCATTATAACTGTCAAGAGGGGGATCGAAAAATTCCACAACGTACTCGGACAAGGTGGAAAAAAAGGTGAGCTGAATGTATACAAATATAGGCTAGTGATGGACATTTGTTATGCTAATAATATTGTAGCATGCTAATCCTGTAACCTGTACACGCATTTGAAATGTTATTAGCTGGATTGATGGGAGATTTTTAATGTTAATATGTATTCTTTTCCTATAGAAAAATAAAAGAGTGTTTCTTACAATTGCAAGACAATTCTTCAAAAAAGGCAACTTGCAATGTATGTAAAAAACAAAGCAAAAGAAAATAGAAATACATATTTTCTCATTTATATGTTGAAATTAACATTCAAATAATTACTTCTTTATTTTTAGGATAATGATGACCCTTTGTCACATATTTCAGCACCAGGGGAGTTGCCCTCTGAAGTACAGGTAAAGGACATTCCATGTGACATTTTCAAATTATTAATAATAAATAATAATAATACATTTTATTTGAAAGCGCCTTTCAGGACACCCAAGGACACTGTACAAGACAAAGTTAAAAAACACATATTTACAGATAAAACAGAGATACAAAACTGGATGATGGTGAGAGTGACTGTTATGTGGTGTAGGATTGTGTGAAGAGGTGGGTTTTGAGTCTGGATTTGAAAAGTGGAAGAGAGTCAATGTTGCGGAGGTCAGGAAGGAGAGAGTTCCAAAGCTGGGGAGCAGAGCGGCTGAAGGCTCTGCCCCCCATAGTGATGAGACGGGCAGAGGGGACAGAGAGCTGGAGAGAGGAGGAGGAGCGGAGGGAGCGAGAGGGAATGGAGATGTGGAGGAGGTCAGAGATGTAAGGTGGGGCCAGGTTATGGATAGCTTTGAAGGTGATGAGGAGGAGTTTGAAGTGGATTCTCTGTTTTATGGGAAGCCAGTGTAGTTCTTGGAGGATGGGGGTGATGTGGTGGAAAGATGGGGTCCTGGTGATGATGCGGGCTTTGGAGTTTTGGAGAAGCTGCAGTTTCTGGAGGGATTTGTTGGGGAGACCATAGAGGAGGGAGTTACAGTAATCAATTCGGGAGGTGACAAGACTGTGAACAAGTATGGCAGAAGTGTGAGGAGTGAGAGAGGGATGGAGACGAGAGATATTGCGGAGGTGAAAGTCGGCAGAGCGGGTGATGTTATTGATGTGGGAGTGGAAAGAAAGTGTGCTGTCGAGGATGACACCCAGACTCTTGACCTGAGGGGAAGGAAGGACAGTGGAATCATGGATGGAGATGGAAAAGCTGTTGGATTTGGAGATAGTAGAGGGGGTGCCTACTAGGAGGACTTCAGTTTTTGAACTGTTAAGTTGGAGAAAGTTGGAGGAGAACCAGGAATGAATTTCCTGTAGACAGAGGGTAAGAGAGGTTGGAGGGAGAGATGAGGAAGGTTTGGTGGAGATGTAGAGCTGGGTGTCATCCGCGTAACAGTGAAAGTGAATATTGTGTTTACGGAACAGAAGACCAAGGGGGAGAATATAGATGATGAAGAGAAGGGGACCTAGGACAGACCCTTGGGGAACACCAGCAGAGACAGGGAGAGTGTTGGATTTGTAGGATTTGAGATGAATGAATTGACTGCGATCAGAGAGATATGAGGTGAACCAAGAGAGAGGAGTGTGGGAAATACCAATGGATTGAAGTCTGTGAATGAGAATATTGTGGGAGATGGTGTCGAAGGCAGCTGTTAAATCAAGGAGGATGAGAATAGAGAGTAAACCGGAGTCAGAGGCTAGAAGGAGATCATTGGTGATTTTGAGAAGTGCTGTTTCTGTGCTATGGAGTGGGCGGAAACCGGATTGAAACTGTTCATAGATGTTGTTAGTGGCAAGATGTGTGTGGAGTTGAGAAGCAACAGTTTTTTCAAGAATTTTGGAGATGAAGGGCAGGTTGGAAATAGGACGAAGGTTATTGAAATTATTAGGATCTAGACCAGGTTTTTTCAGAATAGGGGTAACAGAAGCAGTTTTGAGAGATGAAGGAACCGAACCAGAAATCAGGGAAGAGTGAATGATGTTATTGATGAAGGGGGCAAGAGAAGAGAGACAGGATTTAACAAGAGCTGTAGGAATAGGGTCAAGTTGGGAGGTAGAGGGTTTGGAGTTAAGAATGAGCTCAGAGACAGCTAAAACAGAGGGAAGAGAAAAGCTTGAAAATGTTGTTGAAAAGCGGGGAGAGAAGGTGTCCACTGCAGAAACTGCAGCTCAGGTGTTGATGAATGGTTGTGATCATGGAGACAAAAAATGAATGAGTTACAGAAATCAGAGGAAAACAGGTGATTGGGGAGAGAGTCAGGGGGTTTTGTTATGTTGGAGAGAAGTGAGAAAAGGGTCCTAGAGTTGTGTTTGTTAGAGTGAATGAGGCCGGAGTAGTAGGTGGATTTGGCAGTGAGAATTGAGTCTTTGTAGTGTTGAATGTGGTTATTGTAAATGTCCATGTGTATTGTAAGTCCAGTTTTGTTTTTAAGTCGTTCCAGTTGTCGTCCTTTGGCTTTGAGTTGCCGTAGTGCGGGAGTGAACCAGGGTGCGGAGCGGGAGAAGGAGACTGATCTTGTTTTGAGGGGAGCGTGAGTGTCCAGAAGTGTATGTAGGTAGTTGTTGTAGTGAGAAATCAGGTCATCAGGTGGAGTGTTCGGATCTGTACTGGGGAAATTATTAATGTCAGAAGAAAAAGTATTGATGTTAATGTCTTTTATCTTACGGAATGATATGGTGCGGGGGAGGAGGAGTTTGGATAGTGTGAGTTTGAGACTGAAGGTGATGAGCATATGGTCAGTGAATGGGAGTGTGTGAGGTGTGCAGTCAGTGGGAATGAAACCAGAGCAACATACTAAGTCCAGAGTGTGACCTTTGCAGTGAGTGGGAAAGTGAATGTATTGTTGTAAACCAAGGCTATCTAAACAGGATGAGAAGTCTTTAACATGAGAATTATTACAATTGTCCATTAAAGTCGCCAAGAATGACAGTATTGTGAGATAATGAAGAGAGATGAGTGAGGAGATGAGAGAAGTCATTTAGAAAATCCTTGTTGTATTTAGGTGGGTGATAAACAGTGGCAACAACGGTGAGGGCAGGTCCAGGGAGAAGTGAAGCGGTGTACTCGAAGGAGGAGAAGGCAGGGGCAGACACGGGCAGGACTTTCCAGGTCTTGCGGTGAATCATCGCCACATGCGCGGGGCTCACAGCTGCAAACAAAACCTGCCGGAGTTGCCTCGTTGAGAGCGGCGAAGTCACCGGGCTGCTGCCACGTTTCCGTGAGGCACAGAAAGTCAAGCTTTCGGTCTAGAAGGAGATCCTGGACCAGATGCCCCTTGCTGCTAAGTGAGCGGATGTTGAGTAGACCGAAGTTGACTGAGGTGGAGTTGGTGGAGCAGACAGGAGCCGAAGCGGAGCGGGGAGGAGTGGAGAGCACACTGTGATCGGCGTAACGCGCCACGTATCGGGAGCGGTGGCGGCGAGTTGTGGACCAAAATGATTTTATTGAGTGGGAGTCATTGTATTGAAAACTACGGCGAGATCCACAGTGTATATACCTCCGACGGGGCTGGTAGGCGATGTCAGGTGGGACAAGGAGCCCGGATGGGAGTTGTGGAGTGAAAATGGCATGGCAAAGTTTCAACAGTTCAACAGCGGAATACTGGATGAGTGCTTTTGTTTGCAGATGAAGAATGGATCCAAGGAGTATGGTGAGTGCAAACCAGCGCATGATTTTGTAAATCCACATAGTTCCAAGACGGGATACAGGAAAGAGGCGGAAACCAGCAGTGGATAGGCTACAGTGAAATAGCCGGGGGGTCCCAGAAAGTCCAGCGAGTGGAAATGCAAATGACAGTGGCAGAGAAGTGATGATTATAGGGGATATGAGAATAATCCGTAAGCCACAGGCAATCACTGGGTCCAGTATTATAAAACAATGTTTTATTTGCCGGTGAGCAGCGGCATCAACGCGCACCAGCGTTCACTCAACCGGAACCGGAAGCCCATTATATAAATGTGGTATAATTACAATGCCTTATTGATTTCTTTTTAGCATTTTGATGACCAGTTATCACACATTCAAACATCAGGGGAGTGTCAGCCATCTGAAATACAGGTTTACAGCATTTTATGTGATTTTTTTTTTTTTTTTTTTAATTGCTATGTCTAACTGTTCTAATAACATTGAAAACCATTTTTATTTTAGCAAACTGATGATCAGATATCCTGCCCTCCCACAACAAGAGAGTTTCCCTCATCTGAAGTGCGGGTATAGCATTCAACATTTTATGTGAAACTTTTTGTTATTATGTACAAATAACAGGGTTGGTGATGACTGGTTTCTTTATAGCATTATGATGACCTTTTGTCACATCTTCTAGCACCAGGGGAGTTGCCCTCTGATGTACAGGTAAAGAACATTCCATGTGAGATTGTAAAATTATTATATAAATTGGTTGTAATTATGATGCTTTATTGATTTCTTTTTAGCATTCTGATGACCAGCTGTCACATTTTCAAGCATCAGGAGACCTTCCATTATCTGAATTTCAGGTATACATTTTATGTGATATTTTCGAATTATTATCTACATGTTTAAGGCAAGACTGCAGGTGAATAGGGGAAAGAAAGTAACGCTATCAATTTGAAACTTCTCCTGTTGTTGACTCACATAAATGTAAGAAAAAAATGTATAACATCACGTCATGTATTCATACAGAAATAAGGCATTTTATATGAAAAAAGACCAAAATTGCACAAAACGGGCTCAGCAAAATTAGAAAAATGGACAGAGCCAGTTTCAAATGTACTGATTTATTTTTTTGACATTTTACACACAAAGGTTTTTACAGAGGAGTTTTGGAATATCTTATTTTGTTTTTAGTAAACCAGATCTGACTAAAAATTAGCACACAAAAAATCAATAAATTGTTTGGGACTTCAAACTTGACTAAAACAGGTTTAGAATTAGATCTGAACAAATCCTTCTGTAAAAAACCTTCAGAATCTTGAATGTAAAATTTGGTTTGTGTAATGCTAATTTAGGGGATGATACTGATCCCACCGTAAAGTAAAATGCATTTTGAGAAACGCTCTTTGAAGTTACAATGTCCCATAGAACTCTGTGGAGGAAGTGTTTTAAATCAGAGAATAAAACATTTTTAGGAACAGATTGGACATTTTAGCTTGTTTTCACATAAAAATCTATATATTAAGAGAGAAAACTGACCAAAAAAGAAAATGGAAATAAATGGGTTTTGCCTGTAGTGTCTCCCCTTAAATTACAATGATAATTTATTTCTTTTCAGCATTATGATGATCATTTGTCACACCTTCAAGCATCAGGGGAGTGTCAGCTGTCTGAAATACAGGTTTACAGCATTTATTTTTATATGTTTAGAAATATTATGTCCAAATGTTCTAATGACATTGAAAACCATTTTTATTTTAGCATAATGATGATCTGATATCCTGCCCTCCCACAACAAGAGAGTTTCCCTCAACTAAAGAGCAGGTATAGCCTACAACATTTTGTGTGAAATTTTGAGTTATTATGTACAAATGACAGGGTGGGTAATGACTGGTTCCTTTATATCATTATGATGACCAGTTGACACATCTTTCAGCACCAGGGGAGTTGGACTTTTCTGAAGTACAGGCATTAAACTATATTTAACTACAAACAGTATATTTCAGTAAAATACATTCGGAAATTGAACAACAAGGTTTAATAGTTCTAAGCTCAGTCCATATGTTAAGACTAATAATCTAATACAGCAAAACCTATTAATCTTATAGTCAGTAGACTTACATGTGAGAAACTCCCAACACATGGCATGTATTATTACTATATTTTTATTTATTTATTTTTCCAAAGCAGTAGCTGGGCCTGCTGCGTTTTGTTATATATTGTATCATTATAAAAATACTTTAGTCTTGTATGTAATAAAGTTGCTGTACTTCACTGGTTTCAGTTGTAGGGGCTGTTGGACAGATGAGAATACAATTAATTATAATAAAAAAACATTGAACTATATGACAAACTAATTACATAACAGTTTACTGTTTTAAAGACAGATTTTATTACAGTTTTTTGTTCATACTTGTTTATGCATCACATTATATAACCCTAATAGCTTTTTATGTTTATTTTTTTTTTTTCACAGAATACCAAAGGACCTGTACCAGATGCTTCCTGGCTAAATATTCTCGCCTTCTCTCTGAAGCACAATGTGACGGGGGCTTTGATGGAGGACTTATTGAAGCTATTGTCACACCCCCTCTAGCTCCTCTGACATCTGCCACTCCCTGAGTGGCCACCTCCTTCCCCTCCCGTTTGTGTTTCAGGAGTGGAGACAGGTGTGCTGGAGCCAAACTCAGCTGGGCTCACTCTGCAATCAACAGGGGTTTAAGAACCACTCTCACGAGCTCAGCGCTGCCAGATCGTAGAACTCCCTCAGTCAGTGCTGCGTTCCAGCTACTTTTGTTTTACCTACCAGTAGTCGCTTTACTTACCTCTCTGTCCATCTGCTTCAGATCAACGTGCTTCAGATCACCGTGCTTCAGATCACCGTGCTTCAGATCACCGTGCTTCAGATCACCTGCTCCAGTCTCCTGCTCCAGTCTCCTGCTCCAGTCTCCTGCTCCAGTCTCCTGCTCCAGTCTCCTGCTCCAGTCTCCTGCAAGTCTGTTCTGTAATAAATACCTACCGATTCCCTACTGACTTGCGTCTGCGCTTGGGTTCTTCCGCTGTTTGTCACAGCTATTGCAGCCAGGATCCACAGCCCATCCCGTCTAGCAAGTACATGCTGGAGAAAGCTTTTAAGAACTTTGTGGTACAGTCAGAATACCATCACTATTGTGGTGTATGCAGCTCCTACATTGGTTTAACTAAATTAAAGGACAGTGAATTAAAATGTCACATTTGCTTGTCAATCCAGACTGCAAGTCAGAGCATGGAGATGGGAAATTTCTTCATTTATTTGCCTTTAAAGAATGAGCTCAAAAACCTATTAGAAAGTCAACCGATTGTGTATAACAGTTGTACTCCAAGTGACATTATCACTGATATTTATGATGGAAAGTTGTACAAACAACTAAAATCAATGTGTGACGCACTTGTTTCTCTGTCTGTTAATTGTGATGGAGTACCTGTATTTCAGTCATCCAGATTTAGCATCTGGCCATTACTTTGCTCTGTTAATGAGTTGCCTCCTGAGGAAAGGGATGCTAATGTTTTATTGTGTGCCCTGTGGTTTGGATCATCTAAACCAACAATGACCAGCTTTCTAAAACCCTTTGTACAAGAGTGTAAAGAACTTGCTCAAACAGGTCTGTCTTGGCAAGATCCAGCAGATAAATCTGTTAAAAGTGCAAAAGTATATGTACTGTGTGCCATATGTGATGCTGTAGCACGTCCTTTATTGCAAAATTTCAAACAGTTCAATGGAGAATATGGTTGTAATCAGTGTCTTCATCCAGGTGTGCAGATTAGAAAAGGTAATGGAACTGTAAGAGTATATCCTTCAACAGAGGACATGCATGAACTGAGAGAATGTGGCACTACAGTAAAACTAGGTGAAATAGCCAAAAACAATGGACAAATTGTTTTAGGTGTGAAAGGCCCTTCAGCTATAGTAAACTTGCCACATTTTGACCTAATCAAAGGTATGGTCCCAGATTATATGCATTGTGTTTTCACATTCCAAATACTCCAGTCAACCCTGGTATATTGGTTTAAACACAGCTAGAGTGGATGGAAGGCTGCTAGAAATAAAGCCCCCCAGCTCTTTTTCACGAAGTCCACGTTCTATTGTTGACAGAAAGTTTTGGAAGGCACATGAATGGCAGAATAGGCTTTTATTTTTTAGTTTGCCAGTTCTTAAGGGTCTCCTTCCATACAAGTATCTTTGCCATTTGGCATTGCTTGTAGAGTGCATAAGTATTTTGTTGGGCTCACACATAAGCCAAACAGATATTGATCATGCTCATGAAGCTCTTGATCTTTTTGTTAGATCTGTACAGATTTATTATGATGATGACCAAGTGACCTTTAATGTTTACTCACTTCTACATTTAGCCAAAAGTGTTGAGAACTTGGGTCCTCTCTGGGCTCAGTCAGCATTTGTTTGAGAACTACAATGGATATTTGCTCAGGCAAGTAAAGAGCAGCAATGCAGTTCCTCAGCAGATTTGTAAAAAAGTGGTTTGGTCCCGTGCACTACCACAAATAGTTCATGCTTATGGCTTAAATAATATGTCACCTGAAATGCTTTTATTCAAAGAAATGAATTTAACCAAGCACAGAGTTCGAACTGCTGCCAGATATGACAAAGTAACCGCTCTTGGGGTGCCAAAGATAAGACAAGTGTCTGAAAATGATGTGCATGTATTGCATGGTGGGCTGAATGTAACCTCAACCGCTAATGTTCGGTTATACAACAGAATTATAGTTAATGGAGAGGTGATTCATAGCCGAACATACACAAAAACAAAGAAACGTAATAACTCAGTTGTTATTTTGAAAGATGGACAAATATTCAAGATTTCATACTTTGTCTCTATTAGTAATGACCAAGACAATTTGTATGCAGTTGGCAAGTTGGGACATTGCACCATGCAAAAATTGGTTAGAGGACAAACTGTAAAAACATCACTAACCTTTATGAAGACAGTTCATTTTCCAGCAGGTATTGACAGGGCTATTGATAGCAATGACATTCTAAGACCATGTGTTTACATTGATTGTGAGTCTGGTCCTGTTGTTTGTGTGCCAATCAAAACACATTATTGTTAGTGAACTACTAAACTAAGTGTGATACAAGACATCTTGTAAATATGTAAGTTTTAATTGCAATGTAATAAACAAAATACTTCTGTGACCATTCATTTTACTGTTGTTTTTGAACTAGTACACAAAGTTGTTTAAATCTGTAAAAAAAAAATAAGGGGCTGCTTTATATATGAGATAAATTACTCAAAAAATGCATGACAAATAATATAAAAGTGGAAGTATAAGTTAATTATATTTTTCATAATGAAAAAGTATAAGAAGTTTGGTAGATGTCTGGCCTATATAACATGTATGACATACATAGATGACTGGAAATATATAATTCTTTTGAAATTTGTATATGTCATTTTTTCCATCATATAAAAACAATATAAAATTATTTAAGAACAGATAAAATTCATATGCATTTTTAATAAATCTTTTCCATATGGGTGCAGCTATTACATTTATTACAGTTTGAACATCTTTTGGTGGCATCTGGTGGTAGAAATGCAAGAACAACTTGATTATGCATACAAACATATGTATTATCTTCAGCTAGAAGTAAAATAAAAATAAAATACAAGTGGAATAATTGAAGTCAAGTTAAATAGAATAAAGAAGGGGCTTGTGACGGGGTTCTAATCCTATGTAATGACGATGGCGTAGTCAGCAGGATGGTTTTGATTATTTAATCCCAAAAAGAAAAGTTTGAAGAGTGTTACATACAAAACAGTGAAACAAAAAGGTATTTACAACATGTACACAACAGCAGAAATATGCTTCATAAGAACTACAGGGTGTTACCTTCCATGTACAACTCCTGGACCAGACTGACTGAGGGAGGGAGAGTGGCCCCCTTTTATCCACCAAGGCTCCTCCCCCAAGCCAATTAACACAAAAAAACTGGTTTCCAACACTAAAACCAAAATGAATAGTGATAACAAAAATACAGAAAAATACTTGAAAATATATCATGCAACATGGCCATGTCTCTGCGCCTGTAGCAGAATCAGGAGGAATAATATAGCTATTTTAGTGCTGCAAATTATAATTCGTGATGACGTCACTGTGACGTCAGACGCCAATGTCCCGCGCATTATGACGGAAATAGGAAGTGCGAGAGGCGCTCGGTTTGACAGTGCGGCTTGCGAACGGGAGATGGATACTGGTTTGGCGTTTACTGGAAAGCAGGATTATGGACATGGATGGTTTAACAGTGGACTCGTGTGCACCCAAGACGACTGCGGTGGTGAACGGACAGCAAACATAGCGGAGAACGGAGCGAACGGACGGGGAGCGGGAAATGGAGCAGAATGAATGAAACCAGGTAAGTGGCTAGCGCGGGTTTGTTTGGGCGTAATTAGGTTAGCGCGGGCTTTGACGGGGCTACTCCGTCACACCATCCTCCTCCTCCCCAAGGCTGACCAAGCCTTGGCAACCTGGAAAGGTAGTCTGCAACCAAGTTGGACTTTCCTGATCGGTGTCGAACCACAAACTTGAAGGGCTGCAGTGAGAGGTACCAACGGGTCAATCGGCTGTTGTGATCCCTCATTGAATTGATCCATGTGAGAGCTCGATGGGCCGTCTCCAGATCAAACTCTCTCCCAAGCAGGTAGTACTTGAGGCTCTCTAGCGCCCACTTAATGGCCAGACCTTCTTTCTCGACCACCGAATATCTGGACTCTCTGGGCAGAAGTTTGCGGCTCAGGTACAAAATGGGCTGCTCGACTCCGGCTTCCCCCTGGGCAAGGACTGCTCCCAAACCCACCTCAGAGGCATCGACCTGAACCTTGTTCAGCGGCGGTTGAAGTCAGGACTGCGTAGTACTGGAGATGAGCAGAGGAACGTTTTTAGGGTGTTGAAGGCCTTATCAGTCCAGGTCACTGGGTTTTTCTGGTGTTTTGTTGTCAAGGCCGTGAGTGGTGCTGCAATGGTGGAAAATTGGGGAACAAACCTCCGATACCATCCAGCCAGGCCCAGGAAGGATCGCATCTCCTTTTTGGTTTGTGGATGAGGGCACTTTTGGATAGCTTCAACCTTATCCATCTGCGGTCGCACCTCTCCTCCTCCTAGCTGGTAGCCCAGATACCGGGTTTTGTGGTGGGCCCACTCACATTTTGCCACATTCAATGTGAGCCCAGCGGCTCAGGTGCTGGACATGCTGTTCCCAAGTGTCACTGAAGATCACTACATCGTCCAGGTAAGCGGCACTGAACTCCTCACAGTCCTGTAGCACCCTGTCCATGAGTCGCTGGAAGGTTGCTGGGGTGCCATGCAAACCAAAAGGCATCACGGTAAACTGGAAAAGTCCTGCCGGTGTTCTGAAGGCTGTGTAGGGTCGGCTGGAAGCCTCCAGGGGCACTTGCCAGTAGCCTTTGCACAGGTCCAGCATGGTGATGTAGGCAGCCGATCCAATACGATCCAGGAGGTCATCGATCCTTGGCATAGGATAGGCGTCAAACTCTGAGATGGAGTTGAGTTTGCGAAAGTCTATGCAAATGCGCAAGGTTCCGTCCTTTTCAAACACGATGACAACTGGGCTGCACCACTCTGATGTTGACGGCTCGATGACTCCAAGCTCCAGCATAGATTCGATCTCTTGGCGTAGTTGTGCCACCAGCTGCTGAGGGACACGGTAGGGGCGTTGACGAATGGGTCTCTGGTCCTTCAGCCGAATCACATGCTCAATCAGTGTGGTCTTACCAGGTTTTGCCGCCAACAACTCGGGCATGTCTCTGAAGACCTTTAGGAGATCGGCAGCTTGCTCTCCAGAGAGGTGTACTATGCGAGGTTCTGAAGCTTCGGGGACTATGGGAACACCAGGATTCTCTTCTTCCTCCACATCCACCTGTCTCACCAGCAGTGCTGCCTCAGGAGCCACAACAGACGGCTCCTTCCACGCCTTCACGAGGTTTACATGGTAGGTTTGTCGGGACTTCTTCTTGTCAGGTTGGTGCACCTCATACGTGACCGGTCCCATTCGCCTGGTGACCGTGTATGGGCCTTGCCATTTTGCCAACAACTTGCTGTTGGAGGACGGGAGCAACAGAAGGACTTTTTGGCCTGGCTGGAAGTCTCTTTTTCTGGCCTGTTGGTCATACCAGGTTTTCTGCTTTTTCTGGGCCTCCTTCAGGTTCTCCTCAGCCTCTTCCTGGTACCTGGACAGCCGGTCCCTCATCTGGAGCACGTACTGGACAATCCCCTGCTCACTGGGCTTTGTTTCAGGGGTGGTCCATGCTTTGCCCAGCAGGTCCAAGGGTCCTTGAACATCCCAACCGTATAGTAGCTCGAAGGGAGAGAATCCAGTGGAGGCCTGTGGCACCTCCCGATAGGCAAAGAGGATAAATGGCAACCACCTATCCCAGTCCTTTCCGGTGTCACCAACAAACTTCTGAAGCATCCTCTTCAGAGTCTGATTGAACCTTTCAACGAGGCCATCAGTTTGGGGATGATATGGTGTGGTTCGCAGAGCTGTGATCCCCAGCTGCTTGTGGAACAACTGTAAAAGACGCAATGTGAAATTAGTCCCTTGATCAGTCAGGATTTCATCTGGGATCCCGACTCTGGAGAACAACTGCACCAATGAACGGAGGACAGCAGGGGCCGTGATTGTGCGGAGTGGGAAGGCCTCGGGGTATCTGGTGGCATAGTCACAAATCACAAGAATATACTGGTGACCTCGGGCACTTGTGACTAATGGGCCAACAATGTCCATTGCTATCCTGCGGAAGGGTGTGGAGATGATTGGCAGTGGATGGAGGAGAGCTCGCTCGGACTTTCGGGTTGGGGCGGTCTTTTGGCAAATGGGGCATGTGGTGCAGTACGCCTGAATGTCCTGATACATGCCGGGCCAGTAAAAACGAGCACTAACGCGCAAGTATGTCTTATGGCGGCCAAAATGCCCAGCCCATGGAAGGGTGTGTACGACACGCATGACTAGCTGTCTACAAGGCGCAGGGACAACAAGGCATTTCTGAGCATTGTCAAGAACATACAACACCCCATTAACCTGAGCGAACTGCTCTTTACCAGTTATATTAGCATTAGCATTAGTATTGAGTTTATTGAAACAGGTTTTCAAGGTTACATCCTGCCTCTGCAATTCTGCAATATTCTTTGGCACCCTCCATAGTTCATCCACATCCAAATTCTGATCATGATCATTTAGCATTAGCTGTTTTTCAAAGCGTCTCTGGCGTTTAGACTTTCTAGGCCCCTTTATTCCCCCCTCACACAAACCATCATCTAGGTAAGGCAAGGGTTCGACACCCATTTTGGCCTGGGACCTAGTCACCACTGGACACGAAACATTGCCAGACACATCCATTTCACTTGCATCACACATACCATTACATTCTGCTCCCTGCAAAAGGTCCAACAGTACAGGTAAGTCAGTTCCAAGGACAAGATCAACAGGCAAGTTCTCTACCACAGCTACAGTCATTAAATACGGTTGTTCGTCAATTTTTACAGTCACTTCTGCTTTAGGGTATGCATGGTTATCACCGTGAACACACACAATGTCAGTTTTCAGGCCATAGTCCACAGAGTTCACAGGCACATAGCTTCCCTTCACCAGAGATGTGAAACTGCCACTATCCAACAGTGCTGTCACCTGCTGGCCATTCAAAGTCACTGTTTTTAAGGTACGCTCCTTCAGGCCATGAGTGCCAAACAGTTCCCCTTCTCACGGGGTGCATAGCAGGCACCAGTGAGTTTGTCTCTGCGTACCGGACACACAGACGCTTTGTGACCCTGCTGCTGACAGTAATAGCAAACGAAGGGCTTACCGGTTACTGGCTGGGTGGTGGCGGAGCTGGGAGTACCTCGGGAGTCGTGGCTACTTTCTCTGACCTGCCGAGGTGGTGGTGGATGTTGCGATGATCTTGGTGTTGAGCTGGTGAAGCGTGGAGGTCCCCCTCTACGAACATTCTGGTGCTGCAACGCCAACTTTGCTGCATGCAGGCCATCCTCAGGTTCATGTTCCCGGACCCAGGTGCGGACGTCGGCTGGCAGGACGCGGAGAAGCTGCTCCAGGATGATAAGCTCTCCAATTTGCTCCTTGGTGAGCTGCTCAGGGCGAACCCACCTCCGGTACAGGCTTTTGAGGCGATGGTATGTCTCAGTGGGGGTCTCTCCTGGTGGGACAGTGGGACAACGGAACCGCTGTCTGTATGTTTCCGGGGAAATGTCAAATTTTTCTAACAAAGCCACTTTCAAATCCTTATAGCAGTGGGCTTCATCTTCGTCCATGGCCGTATAGGCTTCCAAGCTTTCCCTGACAGGAGTGGCACAAGGCGGCATGCCCACTCAGTCTCTGGCCATTTCCAAGTCTTTGCAATTCTCTCAAAACGCAGCAAGTAATTTTCTATATCCTCTCCCATCTGGTATGGAGGAATCTTCGGCTCCACACTGTACGGTCTCCACTCCAGTGGGGCCGCTAATCCCGACCACTAGCGTTCTCTTCTGGAGGCCGGTGCAAAGTCGTTGACTCCCCCTGAGGTCGCCTAGAAGGTGCAGGGGTTGGCAGCGCAAACCGTGGGCTGGGACTATCCTGACTGGAAACCGGAAGCTCAGATCTGGCAGGAGAAGGTGAGCGCAGCGTTACCTGGAAGTTGCGTATCTCCTGTAGCAATCCCTCCTCTCTCTTCTGCTGGCCCGCCATAAAGTCTCTCATCAGGCCCAAGAGTTCACCCATAGGTTGCCCAGCAGTGCCCTCTTCATGGGATGTGTCTCCAGCACCATCCTCAGCCGCATACTCCTCTTCAAACTTTCTTTGGGAATGGAGCCCTTTTCTCTTTCTGCGACTAGCCATCCCACTTCTGACACCATATGTGACGGGGTTCTAATCCTATGTAATGACGATGGCGTAGTCAGCAGGATGTTTTTGATTATTTAATCCCAAAAAGAAAAGTTTGAAGAGTGCTATATACAAAACAGTGAAACAAAAAGGTATTTACAACATGTACACAACAGCAGAAATATGCTTCATAAGAACTACAGGGTGTTACCTTCCATGTACAACTCCTGGACCAGACTGACTGAGGGAGGGAGAGTGGCCCCCTTTTATCCACCAAGGCTCCTCCCCCAAGCCAATTAACACAAAAAAACTGGTTTCCAACACTAAAACCAAAATGAATAGTGATAACAAAAATACAGAAAAATACTTGAAAATATATCATGCAACATGGCCATGTCTCTGCGCCTGTAGCAGAATCAGGAGGAATAATATAGCTATTTTAGTGCTGCAAATTATAATTCGTGATGACGTCACTGTGACGTCAGACGCCAATGTCCCGCGCATTATGACGGAAATAGGAAGTGCGAGAGGCGCTCGGTTTGACAGTGCGGCTCGCGAACGAGAGATGGAGACTGGTTTGGCGTTTACTGGAAAGCAGGATTATGGACATGGATGGTTTAACAGTGGACTCGTGTGCACCCAAGACGACTGCGGTGGTGAACGGACAGCAAACATAGCGGAGAACGGAGCGGACGGACGGGGAGCGGGAAATGGAGCAGAATGAATGAAACCTGGTAAGTGGCTAGCGCGGGTTTGTTTGGGCGTACTTAGGTTAGCGCGGGCTTTGACGGGGCTACTCCATCACAGGGCTATTCAAAAACAACATACAAAAGTAAACGTTGCTTATGCTGTTGGCTGCTAATGTTCTTAACAGCTTGTTGAGGTCGAGTTTAGGTTGCGGCATTTGACACACGTCTTAATATTGGACAGAAACTCTTCATCTTCAGCCACACAGTAGTATTTCACCAGCAAGGACCGCGCCACAACAGTGGAATTCGATTAAGATATTTGTTGACGATGGATAGATGTGATGGCTGGGAGGTGACTCTGGAATGGGACTCTGTCTCCGGTGGTCAGCCCGGCCGATTCAAGACCCCAGTGCCGCATCGCATACAAGACGGACGCACCGATAACGCATGAATGTCCCTGACACGTTTGGCACTGGCGAAGGCCACCAGCCTTCCATTACTGTCCCTGGATATAAGATACATGGATAGAAGCCTCCTCCTCCACTCCTCCTCTCCACACTTATATCTCACTGTAAGAAAAAAATGACAAATAAATGTTATGTACTTAGAGTATTAAAGTTAGGGAGCGTTGACTTTCCTCTATTCAATGTGGTTTCAATGGTAAAATCGAAGTATTCCACAATTCTCTCCACACTTCTGTCTCACTGGAAGATAAACACACAAATAAATGTACTGTACTTCAATAAAAAATGACAACAAATAAATGTTATGTACTTCAACAACTCAATACTGTAAATTTATATAAAAACTTACCTGTACTGTATATTCTATTTGTCACTTTCATGTTTTCCCCTCCTCCTCTCTTTCTGCAGGATCACATCTGCCTCCCGTTGAAAGCTCAAAAGAAAAGAAATAAGTATTATTTGTCTGTAAAGTAATTTGGTAATAATGAACCAGTACTCACCATTTTGTACAATATATTTGTCATATATTACTGTATTTAAATCACAAACAGCAGGAAAGATGTGTGCTGTCATTCAGAGCTATAGGAAAGTCTACGTTCTCTAACTTTAATGTATTAAAGTTAGGGAGCGTAGACTTTCCTCTATTCAATGTGGTTTCAGTGGTAAAATCGAAGTTTTCCACACTTCTCTCCACACTTCTGTCTCACTGGAAGATAAACACACAAAAAAATGTACTGTACTTCAATACTTTATACTATAAATATAAAAAAACTTACCTGTTGTGAGTTAGTCACATAGCAGACCCACCTCAGGACCTCAGCAGGCCTCCTGATCTAGCCCGGACCTCAGGCGGACTCTGGGAACATGGAAAAAAACACATAAATATACAATATACTTAGAGAGACAAATGCAATTCATAGTTGACTCCAATGTACCTGTATTTTGTATGACATGGATAGAAGCCTCCTCCTCCACTCCTCCTCTCCAAAGCCTCCAGTCTAAAGTTCCATCTCACTGGAAGAAAAAAACAACAAATAAATGTACTGTACTTCAATACTTTATACTATAAATATAAAAAAACTTACCTGTTGTGAGTTAGTCACACGGCAGTCCCACCTCAGGACCTCAGCCTCCCTCCTGATCTAGCCTGGACCTTGTGCAAAAAAACACAAATATTTAATATACTTGGAGAAGGGACAAATACAATCCATAGTAATCTCAAGTGTACCTGTATTTTGTGTGACAACATGGATATAAGCCTCCTCCTCCACTCCTCCTCTCCACAGGCCCCACTGTAAACTTCCATCTCACTGTAAGAAAAAAAGACAAGTAAATGTACTGTACTTCAATCATTCAATACTATAAACAGAAAACTTACCTGTACTGTATATTTGCTTTTGTGACTTTCAACATTTTCCCCTCCTCCTCTCTTTCTGCAGGATCACATCTGGCTGGCAGGTCGGTGGACAGCACACAGGTCGTCAAGGAGAATATGGAGCACACAGGCCATGGTGCTTTGTCTCTTGAGTTGGACACACGACAGTGCCACCTCAGGACCTCAGCAGCCCTCCTGATCCAGCCTGGACCTCAGGCGGACTCTGGGGACATGGAAAAAAAAACATAAATATACAAAGAGAGACAAATGCAATCCATAGTTGACTCCAATGTACCTGTGTTTTGTATGACATGGATAGAAGCCTCCTCCTCCACTCCTCCTCTCCACAGCCTCCAGTCTAAAGTTCCATCTCACTGGAAGAAAAAAATGACAAATAAATGTTATGTACTTCAACAACTCAATACTGTAAATTTATATAAAAACTTACCTGTACTGTATATTCTTTGTTTGTCACTTTCATGTTTTCCCCTCCTCCTCTCTTTCTGCAGGATCACATCTGCCTCCTGTTGGAAGCTCAAAAGAAAAGAAATAAGTATTATTTGTCTGTAAAGTAATTTGGTAATAATGAACCAGTAGTCACCATTTTGTACAATATATTTGTCATATATTACTGTATTTAAATCACAAACAGCAGGAAAAATGTGTGCTGTCATTCAGAGCTATAGGAAAGTCTACGTTCTCTAACTTTAATGTATTAAAGTTAGGGACCGTAGACTTTCCTCTATTCAATGTGGTTTCAATGGTAAAATCGAAGTATTCCAAACTTCTCTCCACACTTCTGTCTCACTGGAAGATAAACACACAAATAAATGTACTGTACTTCAATACTTTATACTATAAATATTAAAAAAAAACTTACCTGTTTTGAGTTAGTCACACGGCAGTCCCACCTCAGGACCTCAGCCTCCCTCCTGATCCAGCCTGGACCTTGTGCAAAAAACCCCAAATATTTAATATACTTGGAGAAAGGACAAATACAATCCATAGTAATCTCAACTGTACCTGTATTTTGTTTGACAACATGGATATAAGCCTCCTCCTCCACTCCTCCTCTCCACAGCCTCTAGTCTAAAGTTCCATCTCACTGTAAGAAAAAAAAATGACAAATAAATGTTATGTACTTCAACAACTCAATACTGTAAATGTAAATAAAACTTACCAGTACTGTATGTTCTTTGTCACTTTCAGTGTTTTTCCCATCCTCCTCTCTTTCTGCAGGATCACATCTGCCTGGTGTTCAAAACAAAAGAGAAAAATATTACCTTTATCTGTAAGGTAACGTGTTAATAATGGAAACTCTGTTCAGTAATGGTCTTTTCATTTTATTTTTTCGATATTTCATATATAATAACTGTATTCTTATTACGTATTCAAGGTAGTAGACTATATTATGATTCATTTTAGGTCAATCTGATTTTAAACTCCTTTTTGTTTATTGTATAGACAACTTCTAAGACCCCCAATTGACTGGAGATCACTTAACCCAATCTATGAACACAGCCATTCATTTTGGCACTATCCACCAATGGAGCATCTTTACGTTAGCTCAACATACGCTTTCATTTCATATGTGGAACTTGTCATGTGCACCATTTATATGTGTGAAAAGAAAACAATGCTGAAAAGCACAAGGGAATTCTATTGAAAATTCCAGACTTGTCACTATACTAGTAGGCTTTGGGATCTAAATTGTGGGGATGGCCACATTTGAATGGAACAATACAGTGGACTTGAGGTATTGGGAGCTAATGTGGAATCTGCATTTGTCACAGTCCAAGAAAATCAGGTGCATCTTTAAAAAAGAAAAGGCCTGTATGCTTAACTATAATGTTACAATAAAAGCAGCACAAGTGCTCCTCTCACACATGTTTTACCATAAACATGACTTAGACATTGATAAAGGGACATTTTGCTTCACTAATGGGCGCTTTTTGAGTAACAAGGTGAAATCCCATAAAACTAACATGAACCAGGAAAGTGACAAACCTCACGTTTTTCCTCACAAAAGTCTCGTAGTCCGATGCAGAAGGTGTTCAGTCACAGTGCCGGAGAAAATCTCTCGGAGTTGTGTCTCTTTTATTCAGAAATCGTCGAATGAATTTCTCAAGTGCAGGGTTGCGATCGCAGCCAAGGTTTGTAAAGTTCGCAAGGAGCGCGCATCAGTCAAAACATTCGCCATATCCATGGCAACAGCAGCGCCGTGCGTACGCGCCGACGGAAGAACGCGTCTGTGCAGTGCGCGCTTCGTCTTCTAAAACCTCCATGTTTGTGGAGATGTTTGCGCTAGAGCGGGCCTATATCATTGGCTTCTGCTTATGGAATATGGCACGGTTTCATGGTGTGATTTTGAAGTGCAGGTTTTTCATTTGGAATACTTGGTGTACAAAAGGCCCTTTAATTTCTATGTTCTCGTAGTGTTAGATTTGTACTAAGTTATGTTTGGTTTAGTTGTAATCTGTGGAGTGTCCACTTGAGGGCGCTCCTCCCTCCCACATTGTGTCAGCGGTGGGTGCAGCTATTACATTTATTACAGTTTGAACATCTTTTGGTGGCATCTGGTGGTAGAAATGCAAAAACAACTTGATTATGCATGCAAACATATGTATTATCTTCAGATAGAAGTAAAATAAAAATAAAATACAAGTGGAATAATTGAAGTCAAGTTAAATAGAATAAAGAAGGGGCTATTCAAAAACATTTTGAATATTCACCATTTTGTCAATTTTTTTGCATTTGCTAGTTTAGTGATACCATGTCACCCTTAACTGCAAGACTCCAGCTCCTCTTCTGTTCCTGAAACACAAAAAGAAAAAGGATCAGTTCCTAAAAATAAAAGGAATACAAGTCTATAAGTAATTGGCCTCTGTGGCTCACTTGACCTTTTCCAGTCCTTCCAGTCCTGCTTGCGCTGCTGCAGGTCGTCCTCCATCTGCACCACCCAGTCCGGCCTAGGTCCAGGGAACAGGAGGGCAGGCTCCACCTCCACCCGCGGGATAGGAGGGGCAGGGGCAGGAGAAGAGGAGGGAAGCCTAGGAACCTTCGCAGCGCGAGCGGGCTCGGCACAAGCGGGGCGCTTCCGAGACTGAGGAGCGTAGCGAGGAGGCCTGAAACCAGAAAGCATAGAGTCATGAAGAGGGATTATCTGAAGGCCCCTGGCAGGAGCAGCAGGGGCGGGCACAGGGCGGCGGGCAGCAGCAGCAGGGGCAGGCACAGGGCGGCGGGCAGCAGCAGCATCGACGGGTACAGGGCGGTGGGCAGCAGCAGCAGAGGCGGGCACAGGGCGGCGGGCAGCAGCAGCGGCGGCAGGCACAGGGTGGTGCGCAGCGGCGGCGGGCACAGGGTGGCGGGCAGCAGCGGCAGGCACAGGGCGGCGGGCAGCAGCAGCGCCGGCGGGCACAGGGCGGCGGGCAGCAGCAGCAGCGGCGGGCACAGGGTGGCGGGCAGCAGCGGCGGGCACAGGGCGGCGGGCAGCAGCAGCGCCGGCGGGCACAGGGCGGCGGGCAGCAGCGGCAGCAGCAGCAGGGGTGGGCACAAACCTAGGGGGTGACACAGGGTCACCAAAAACAAAAGAAGGCAAAACAGTAAAGCTGAGCTGAGGAGTAGGAGGAGGCCTTGTGAAAGCAGGAGTTTGTACCGGTTTGTGTATGTGCGTGTGTGTGTGTGTGTGTGTGTGTGTGTGCGTGTGTGTGTGTGTAGACTTAGCTCTAGGCTCTAGGCTCTAGACGGGGTCCCGTGCAGGACGTCTGGGCGCCTGACGGATCACCGAGCCGAGGATCACACGGATCTGTGGAGAGAAACAGAATGTGTCACTGCTAGAAGAGCTCACATCTAGGAGTGGAGCAAAACCAGAGCTGAGAACCTCAAGAGTTCAGTGAACACAAGGCATGGGGCCATATTGAAATTTGGTGTTGCAATTAGCAATTAGGGGACATCAGAGGTGTTTCCTGTAGGTTGGTGGACAGCACACAGGTCGTCATGGAGAATATGGAGCACACAGGCCATGGTGCTTTGTCTCTTGAGCTGGACACACAACAGTCCCACCTCAGGACCTCAGCAGTCCTCAAAGATATAACAGAATTTCTAATACCAATGGTTCAGTACATTTATGTTGGTGAACCTGTCTCTAAATACATAGGTGATAAAGGATTCTTCTCTGTCCATCCATGACACCTTTATACCCCACCCTGACCTTAATGTATGCATTTCATGCTTTAAAACTAGGGTGCATAACCACCTTGATTACTCACTTTAAAAATGATCTGCCAGTGAGTCTACACAGAACAGAACTCAATGTGCACAAGCACAAGTTATTCAGTCCCATGCTCAAGCTCTCCTGTGTGTGCTCACTGAACAGTCAGAGAGAAGTTTTGACAGGTGGGGGCTTCTGTCATATCAGAACATCAGACATAACCAGAGGGTCCAGAGTGAAGCAGAGGTTCGAGTGTGTTCTCTTCTCTAGGATGACCAGACCTCCCTATTTACCCTATTTGATTTTGAAAATCTAGTCACCCTACTCTTACTCTTCTACAGCTCAAGCTTCACTGCAGATTGAGGATTTGTTCTGAAAAACACACAAAGAGGAATGCAGTGATTTATACCTGCTGTAGATGGGTCTCCCTGTATCCAATGAGGGAAGACCTGGGAGTGAAGTGAAAACTAACACACAACAAACATTATATCCCAAACCAGTTGATTACATAAGTAGGCTACTTGATGGACATTATAAAAGTAAACAAACTTATCTAAAGTCAGAGCTACGCTGAGGCAAAACCAGACTGTGTATTGTCCTTGTACAAAACAGAAAAAGCAATCACGATTCAGTTAATCAAATCATTATTGGAGATAATCATGTGACATATTTGACCTGCTGATTCAACTCACCTCTGTGTTCATGACTCCAGAGCAGGCTCACTCAGTGTGGAGTTGGAGTTTGATCAGAACAAAAGATTTTACAGCACAAATTGAAAGATGAACATATGACTGTATGTGCATTTGAGCGTTAAGGGCTCTGCTGTCTATATATGGCCACATGCTAGAGATGCTACTTGCTTCATCAGGTAATATTAACACCGCAAAAATAAAATATGAATCAAAAGCAAGTTACTAAAGACTGATACAGACTTTTCCACAGCCGGAGATCGTTTATTTTCACTAATTTTGCGGAGTTGTGCGAAAGCCGCTGCAGTCAGCTCAGCGGAAATGACGTCACATAATTGCCGCAAAAATAATAATTTATATATTTTTTAAAATATACTAGCACAAATAAAAACAGTCACAGCACAAAACAGCACAAACCAAATACAAACGCTTCGTATAATTTGCTGCATGTTTTGGGGCTATTTAACATTCTGGGGGCTGGATGACGTCATCGGCCGAAAATAAAATAGCAAAATAAATAAAATATTAAAAACGAAACTTTTTGCAGCACAAAACAGCACAAACGAAGCACAAACGAATGGCACCATTTTGTGCCGTTTTAGAGCATTTTTAAGCTTCGTTTTGGAGATATCTTCAATATCTCCAAAACTAAAGCAGCTCAAACGAAACTGTTTACATCACAAACCAGCACAAACGATGCACAAACGATGCACAAACGATAGACATAGTTTTTGTGTAGGTGTGTGTTTTATGGGGGGCCAACATCCAGCGCGCAGTGGACCGGGTCCGAGCAGTTCCGTGCCGGCGTCGCGCGCGCCTGTTTCCGAGGTTCAAGCATCCGGACAGTAGCACGGATCCAGTCCGGTATGTTAGATCCATAGACTGTATGGTTACGCCCTCTGCACGCTGGTTCCGGACGGGGAAAGCAAGAGTGCGCAGAGGACTTTAGGTTCGGGTGGGTCGGCCAGATTCGGAGGTGGAGCAAAGCATCCGGACAGAAACATTTTGCTCTGAGCGGCCCATCCTCCGCGCACTTGGTTCTTCCCGGGAGAAAGCGCTGCTCCAGCCGAGGCACCTATAATGCCACTCCCCGTTGAAACTCATCTGAGCCCGGCCTGAACTAGAGCTGCTCTCCACTGCTTCAGGCGGATGGGTTTGGATCTAGTCCGACTGTAGCATTTCCCACACTAGGGAGGGCATCTGACACACAGAGGTATTTCAGAACATATTTGTAGAGGTCTAAACTAAAGGTTTAGCAGCTTTTACACAGAATAACGCCCCATGGACACTCAGGGAGGGCATCTGACAAATAAGAAGGCCAATTGGCACACAGGGAAGGCATCTGACACACAGGGACATTTCAGAACATGTTTGTCAAGGTCTAACTACAGGGTTTGCAGTTATTACACAGAATAAGACCTCATGTCGATTGATTTGTTTTGTTTGTAACCTCTGCAATTTGTTTAGTACATTTTTTATTTGATAAATCTGCAGATCTAGTTCCTTGTTTAAGACATTTTGTTCTGTGTTGGGGGACGAGGATAAATGGGAAGTTATGATGGATTTGTGAACCTCTGCTATGTACGGGGCTCTTAATTTGTTTAATCTCATTAATTACTGGTTGATTCTGGTAGCCTAGATCAGTTTTCTTCTGCGATGTTCCCAATTGTTTGGACTTAAGATTAGTTTAGGCTTAATTTTTTTTCCAACTTAAATGATACCTGTTCTAACTACTTAAGGTATGCTAGATTAATCTAACAGAATGTAATTTATATGAATTTAAAAAAAAAAAAAGAGAGAGAGAGAGAAACCACTTGTGGTTGATTTTGAAAAAACAAAAAAATAAAAAAACATCTGATTTATATTTCTGAAAATAAGATTTATTTCAACTAGGGCTACACATGCTACAATATAAAATATATGTAAACATGGCTTATTTAGCCTAACCTTTTTTAAAAATATATTTATGTCTGAAGACTTGAAAAGACTTGTGGACCACTGACTTGGGACTCGACTTGGACTTGCCTGTCTTTGACTTGGGACTTGAGGCCAAAGACTTGGGACTTACTTGAGACTTGCTAAACAACAACTTGGTCCCACCTCTGTGATTTACGGACCCAAAGTCGTATTCATAGACTGAATACATAAATGGACATAGGTAACTCGCTAGTCGCCGCGTTCCAAATGGGCGCGCTAGGCTGTGCTTCTGGCTCTATCGACTCTGGCGCTCTCTCTTTCTGTGACTGCTGCTGTCAGGCTCCTCATTTTGGTCTTAAAATGTTTTAACCCACTCTACATCATCCTGATGTTCTTATTTTGAAGTTTTGTCTGTAATTCAATTCCTTGTATTAGTTTGCCAGTTCATATCATTATCATTGTCACAATCATAATGCTTGTCAGAAAAATTGCAATTTAATTTTTTTTCCCCAAATCATTCAGCCCAACCATCATGGCCACACACCAAACGATGTCACCCCACATGTGAAATTATATTTAGGTAAAACATCAACCAGTTCAGAAGCATGTGTTATATAAGTGAAACTAACAAAGTAAAAGTAATAAAGTACTGCACTTAAGTAAAAATTTGAGGTATCTGTACTTAATTAAGTAGATTTTAAAACTGATACTTTTTTTTATTTGAGAGCAGGTATTTGTACTTTCTTGTTTTGCTTTATTTGTTCACTGCATTTTTTAACTGGACTGTGAGAGCTGCTGAAAAGGCTGAGGGTTTATTTTTAACACATTTGTAGTCTGAGCAAACACAAATATACAAATAAAAACATTTGGCAGAAAGTATTGATTAAATTAGCAATTAGGGGACATCAGAGGTGTTTCCTGTAGGTTGGTGGACAGCACACAGGTCGTCATGGAGAATATGGAGCACACAGGCCATGGTGCTTTGTCTCTTGAGCTGGACACACAACAGTCCCACCTCAGGACCTCAGCAGTCCTCAAAGATATAACAGAATTTCTAATACCACTGGTTCAGTACATTTATGTTGGTGAACCTGTCTCTAAATACATAGGTGATAAAGGATTCTTCTCTGTCCATCCATGACACCTTTATACCCCACCCTGACCTTAATGTATGCATTTCATGCTTTAAAACTAGGGTGCATAACCACCTTGATTACTCACTTTAAAAATGATCTGCCAGTGAGTCTACACAGAACAGAACTCAATGTGCACAAGCACAAGTTATTCAGTCCCATGCTCAAGCTCTCCTGTGTGTGCTCACTGAACAGTCAGAGAGAAGTTTTGACAGGTGGGGGCTTCTGTCATATCAGAACATCAGACATAACCAGAGGGTCCAGAGTGAAGCAGAGGTTCGAGTGTGTTCTCTTCTCTAGGATGACCAGACCTCCCTATTTACCCTATTTGATTTTGAAAATCTAGTCACCCTACTCTTACTCTTCTACAGCTCAAGCTTCACTGCAGATTGAGGATTTGTTCTGAAAAACACACAAAGAGGAATGCAGTGATTTATACCTGCTGTAGATGGGTCTCCCTGTATCCAATGAGGGAAGACCTGGGAGTGAAGTGAAAACTAACACACAACAAACATTATATCCCAAACCAGCTGATTACATAAGTAGGCTACTTGATGGACATTATAAAAGTAAACAAACTTATCTAAAGTCAGAGCTACACTGAGGCAAAACCAGACTGTGTATTGTCCTTGTACAAAACAGAAAAAGCAATCACGATTCAGTTAATCAAATCATTATTGGAGATAATCATGTGACATATTTGACCTGCTGATTCAACTCACCTCTGTGTTCATGACTCCAGAGCAGGCTCACTCAGTGTGGAGTTGGAGTTTGATCAGAACAAAAGATTTTACAGCACAAATTGAAAGATGAACATATGACTGTATGTGCATTTGAGCGTTAAGGGCTCTGCTGTCTATATATGGCCACATGCTAGAGATGCTTAAGGTATGCTAGATTAATCTAACAGAATGTAATTTATATGAATTTAAAAAAAAAAAAGAGAGAGAGAGAGAAACCACTTGTGGTTGATTTTGAAAAAACAAAAAAATAAAAAAACATCTGATTTATATTTCTGAAAATAAGATTTATTTCAACTAGGGCTACACATGCTACAATATAAAATATATGTAAACATGGCTTATTTAGCCTAACCTTATTTAGCCTAACTGCATTTTTTAACTGGACTGTGAGAGCTGCTGAAAAGGCTGAGGGTTTATTTTTAACACATTTGTAGTCTGAGCAAACACAAATATACAAATAAAAACATTTGGCAGAAAGTATTGATTAAATTAGCAATTAGGGGACATCAGAGGTGTTTCCTGTAGGTTGGTGGACAGCACACAGGTCGTCATGGAGAATATGGAGCACACAGGCCATGGTGCTTTGTCTCTTGAGCTGGACACACAACAGTCCCACCTCAGGACCTCAGCAGTCCTCAAAGATATAACAGAATTTCTAATACCACTGGTTCAGTACATTTATGTTGGTGAACCTGTCTCTAAATACATAGGTGATAAAGGATTCTTCTCTGTCCATCCATGACACCTTTATACCCCACCCTGACCTTAATGTATGCATTTCATGCTTTAAAACTAGGGTGCATAACCACCTTGATTACTCACTTTAAAAATGATCTGCCAGTGAGTCTACACAGAACAGAACTCAATGTGCACAAGCACAAGTTATTCAGTCCCATGCTCAAGCTCTCCTGTGTGTGCTCACTGAACAGTCAGAGAGAAGTTTTGACAGGTGGGGGCTTCTGTCATATCAGAACATCAGACATAACCAGAGGGTCCAGAGTGAAGCAGAGGTTCGAGTGTGTTCTCTTCTCTAGGATGACCAGACCTCCCTATTTACCCTATTTGATTTTGAAAATCTAGTCACCCTACTCTTACTCTTCTACAGCTCAAGCTTCACTGCAGATTGAGGATTTGTTCTGAAAAACACACAAAGAGGAATGCAGTGATTTATACCTGCTGTAGATGGGTCTCCCTGTATCCAATGAGGGAAGACCTGGGAGTAAAGTGAAAACTAACACACAACAAACATTATATCCCAAACCAGCTGATTACATAAGTAGGCTACTTGATGGACATTATAAAAGTAAACAAACTTATCTAAAGTCAGAGCTACACTGAGGCAAAACCAGACTGTGTATTGTCCTTGTACAAAACAGAAAAAGCAATCACGATTCAGTTAATCAAATCATTATTGGAGATAATCATGTGACATATTTGACCTGCTGATTCAACTCACCTCTGTGTTCATGACTCCAGAGCAGGCTCACTCAGTGTGGAGTTGGAGTTTGATCAGAACAAAAGATTTTACAGCACAAATTGAAAGATGAACATATGACTGTATGTGCATTTGAGCGTTAAGGGCTCTGCTGTCTATATATGGCCACATGCTAGAGATGCTTAAGGTATGCTAGATTAATCTAACAGAATGTAATTTATATGAATTTAAAAAAAAAAAGAGAGAGAGAGAGAGAAACCACTTGTGGTTGATTTTGAAAAAACAAAAAAATAAAAAAACATCTGATTTATATTTCTGAAAATAAGATTTATTTCAACTAGGGCTACACATGCTACAATATAAAATATATGTAAACATGGCTTATTTAGCCTAACCTTATTTAGCCTAACTGCATTTTTTAACTGGACTGTGAGAGCTGCTGAAAAGGCTGAGGGTTTATTTTTAACACATTTGTAGTCTGAGCAAACACAAATATACAAATAAAAACATTTGGCAGAAAGTATTGATTAAATTCAGCACAAATCGGTATCAAAATCTCTACATTTGAAGCTTTATTAGATCTCAAAATCTTTGCGTGATACTTTTACTTTTTACTCTTGAAGTACATTTTTAAACAGGTATTTTTTCATGTGATACTTTTACTTGCACTGTGTAACTTTTCGGATGGGGCTCCATCACCTCTTTGTTTCTATGGATATGTCATTGCTCTGCCTGGAATGTTCCACGGTGTGACATTAAACAGCTCTGTCTTACATTTATTCAATTATAGTGGTTTTATAGCTGGAAAAACAGGCATTCTGACTGTGAGCGGGGTCGCCTCTTCACAGATCTGACCTGTAACTTGGTCTAGTTTGGTCCCCATGAAAGAAATAAATTTAGTTTAATGCCATACTATGAAACATTCCAGACAAAGCAATAACATCTCCATGGAGAAAAGCATTTGACAGACCCTCCACCAGAAAAGTTATGCACCTTTTAAGTATTTTTTTGCTCCTGTACTTTTTTTTACTTCCACCACTGGTTATACTCAAATATCAATAATAATAGCAAGACATGATCATTATTTGCATGTACATCCCCAGTGGAAAACCAATTAAAACTAACTACTTTCAAACCTACATCACACTCCTACCTTCTCAGTGCGTCCAAAATAGCTCTGAGCTCCTAGTTTCCATGCAACACAAATATAGGCACACTCCACCCACCATCTCTGGCTGTTCACAAACCTGCCCGTGATTTCAGATTATTCTCGGCTGTATATATGCGCTCATAAAGCACACATTTTGTTGACTAATGTCGGTGTAATATGTGTGATTTTTGCATATAGCGTGCCCACTCTCTCCCAGTCTGCCGCTTGATTTGTGCGAGGCCACTAATTAGTGAAACAGGTGGGAAGTCATTACACGGTGTTCTTCGCAGCTGAAATAAAACAGAATAAATAAAACAAGCTGCAGAAGGTGTACATTGCAGTCATGCGTTTAACACTAGATTTGTTGGGAAGCTATATACCAGACCGTTAAGCAGAAATAACAGAACACACTATTTAGAAAGTCTCGCAAACTTTAAACTATGGAACTTTTCACCTGCCGTCCTCCACTGAAATGTAGCTGCTTTTGCCACAGTGAGGGACAGGAGGTCACTGGACAAACTGCTCTCCATCATGGACACTCCTGCTCACCCACTGCACCAGACTATAGAGGGACAGAGGAGATAATACTCCCTACAACTGTACAACAACTCACCCACTGCACCAGACTATAGAGGGACAGAGGAGATAATACTCCCTACAACTGTACAACAACTCACCCACTGCACCAGACTATAGAGGGACAGAGGAGATAATACTTCCTACAACTGTACAACAACTCACCCACTGCACCAGACTATACAGTAGAGGGACAGAGGAGATAACACTCCCTACAACTGTACAACAACTCACCCACTGCACCAGACTATAGAGGGACAGAGGAGATAATACTCCCTACAACTGTACAACAACTCACCCACTGCACCAGACTATAGAGGGACAGAGGAGATAACACTCCCTACAACTGTACATCAACTCAACCACTGCACCAGACTATAGAGGGACAGAGGAGATAATACTCCCTACAACTGTACATCAACTCAGCCACTGCACCAGATTATAGAGGGACAGAGGAGATAATACTCCCTACAACTGTACAACAACTCACCCACTGCACCAGACTATAGAGGGACAGAGGAGATAATACTCCCTACAACTGTACATCAACTCAGCCACTGCACCAGACTATAGAGGGACAGAGGAGATAATACTCCCTACAACTGTACATCAACTCAGCCACTGCACCAGACTATAGAGGGACAGAGGAGATAATACTCCCTACAACTGTACATCAACTCAGCCACTGCACCAGACTATAGAGGGACAAAGGAGCTCATTCTTCAACAGGCTCCTACAGCTCTGCTCAAACAATGAGAGATACAGGACTACATTCATACTATAATACTCCCTACAACTGTACAACAACTCATCCTTATGGAACAGATAATACTCCCTACAGCTGTACAACAACTCACCCTTATGTAACACATAATAGTCCCTAAAATATGAAAATAAAAACAATTGGGCCCGATAATAAAATGTTAAAAGTTCATTAAATCGGTGAGGGTTCCGGGGGTAAAATCCAAACAGTTTGAGTCAGTTCTGTTCCCTAACAATAAGGCAAGCAGGTGCAGTCAAATGTTCCTTTAAAATGAATAAGGAGCTTGTGTGGCCAAGTAGGTTATCCAGCCAGAGTAGTAGAGCAGGGCTTACTTGTGTGGTTCCTCCTCACTCTGGTTCCCCCTATGGCCGAGCCTCTCTGTGGAATAAGACTAAAGAATCAAAAATGTTCTTTACAGACACACATACTAGGCAGCAGTGACTAAATAATCCTGCCAGAGTACTAAAGCGGTACTTGCGGGCCAGGGCAGAGAAACTCTGGCTTCATGTGGACACTTGGCTCCTGGACAGATACTGTCCTCATAACCTCTGCTGCCGTGATCATTGCCGCTCCTGCTCTCGTACGCACACACCTTTGCCAATTCCACCGTGTCCCTTTTTGTATTTCCCACTCCCTATAAAAGTGCTTGGTGCAGAGTGGCTCATGTCACCAGTCTCTCCGTTCATTGGTTAAAATCCAGGAGGTAACGGTGATTAAAAACAGGAAGTAAAATGCGTGTAGAATCCCTCAGTCATCCAGGTAGAATCCATAGCAAAAGGAGAAATTTAATTTGTCAACTGGACAGAGTTTATTTGGTCGAAAGAGGTAAGGACGTAAAATACACAGCACTGCGCACAGTAAAAACACATTTCACAATAAAAGCATGCAATATAAAAACAAACATGTAAATCACTACAAAGTGCACTGTGCATAGTCAACCTGTGACACTAAAACATCACGCAAAGGCACGCAATACTGCAGCATCAAACCTTCAACCATTGAGCCACACTTGCCTTCTCCAGGTTCTATATTACATCTCTCACAGCTTATACAACAAAAAGACAAGATAATATATGTTTCTGAATGAATTGAATGAGCATACAATTGTCCAAGGCCGAAACATGTAGAACAATCTCCAATCATCTTATAATAGTAGTAAATTATACTATGATTAAATAAAATACTGCAAATTGTAAGTACAAATCCTTCTTTGACCTGAGCTGTGTATTTGAATAGGTTTACCTCAATGACTTGTCTTTATGCTGTAGCTTTAGGCACAACCACAGATAAGACTCTGCTTCATTGATTGTGTGTTTCAGGTCTTTTGTTGGAGATTACTGCACAAACAGAATGTCCCCAGGCTGTCCCTGTGCACAGGCCAATGTCAGGGGTACCTAAGGGGAAGGCAACCACGGAATACACAACTATAGAGAGTCAAACAGAACTAACTTTTCTCGTGGAGGGCCCGTCAAACGCTTTTCTCCGTGGAGATGTTATTGCTTCATCTGGAATGTTTCACTGTATGGCATTAAACCTTTCTATTTTCATGGAGACCAAACCAGACCAAGTAACAGGTCAGATCTATGGAGAGGGTTAGGGTTTTTCTAGGTGTTTTTGAGCAATAAAACCATCTGTAATTTAATAAATGTAAGGTAGAGCTGTTTAATGTCATATTTTGGAACATTCCAGGCAAAGCAATGACATCTCCATAGAAACAAACAGGTGAAGGACCCCCAACCAAAAAGTTACACAGTGTATTTTTAATGTGATATTGAACTGCCAGAAGTATTGTCTTTAATACATGTACTGGTTAAAAATACCTGGTTTTGTTTAACGTGGTGAACCTCCCCAAGATTGTGTTTGAATCCAGGAGGTTCTGGAATAGGGCGTGAAAAACCTCTATCCAAACTTGAGGCGGTCCAACCACAGCTGCTCAATTGTAGCATGTGTCCTGCAAATGCAGAAGACTCTGCTTTTTTCATAACATTGAGAACAAAATACAATATATCACTTCTTTTAGCTGAGATACAGTGCATCCGGAAAGTATTCACAGCGCTTCATTTTTTCCACATTTTGTCATGTTACAGCCTCATTCCAAATTGTATTAAATTCATCTCTTACCTCAAAATTCTACACACAATACCCCATTATGACAATGTGAAAAAAGGTTTTTTTGACATTTTTTGAATTTGTTAAAAATAGAAAACTAAGAAATCGCATTTACATAAGTATGGGGTACTGTCGGCAAAACCTCCGCTAGGGGCACTGCGAGCATAGCGACCGGAAGTGAGCTTCATGTCCCTCCACTGCCATTTACTTCAATGACAAATACTTCACGGGAAAATGGCTTCAAAATATGGGTCGTGGACGTTAGTTTTATTAAAGGAGGAGTTGAAGAGAAGGGGAAAGTTGGTGTGCGGCCGAAAATGCCAACTTATTGAAAGGCATGCTTATCTTTGTGTATATTTAATACTGTATATTTGTTTGCTTCTAGTACACGGGTACACACTTTGCAGACTCGAAGCACTGGACCAATGGCGCATCTGTACATTTCCGGTCTCTACGCTTGCAGCGCCTCTAGCGGTATAAATTTCCTAGCCAGAACCCCATTCACAGCCTTTGCCATGAAGCTCAAAATGGAGCTCAGGTGCATCTTTTTTCCACTGATCATCCTTGAGATGTTTCTACAGCTTCATTGGAGTCCACCTGCTGTAAATTCAGTTGACTGGACATGATTTGGAAAGGCACACACCGGTCTATATAAGGTCCCACAGTTGATCGTGCATGTCAGAGCACAAACACCAAGCATGAAGTCAAAGGAATTGTCTGTAGACCTGCGAGACAGGATTGTCTTGAGGCACAAATCTGGGGAAGGATACAGAAAAATTTCTGCTGCTTTGAAGGTCTCAATGAGCACAGTGGCCTCCATTATTCGTAAATGGAAGATGTTTGGAACCACCAGGACTCTTCCTAAAGCTGGCCGGCCATCTAAACTGAGCGATCGGGGGAGAAGGGCCTTAGTCAGGGAGGTGACCAAGAACCCGATGGTCACTCTGTCAGAGCTCCAGCGTTTCTCTGTGGAGAGAAGAGAGCCTTTCAGAAGGACAACCATCTCTGCAGCAATCCATCAATCAGGCCTGTATGGTAGAGTGGCCAGACGAAAGCCACTCCTTAGTCAAAAGAACATGGCAGCCCATCTGGAATTTGCCAAAAGGCACCTGAATGACTCTCAGACCATGAGAAACAAAATTCTCTGGTCTGATGAGACAAAGATTGAACTCTTTGGTGTGAATGCCAGGTGTCATGTTTGGAGGAAACCAGGCACCGCTCATCACCAGGCCAATACCATCCCTACAGTGAAGCATGGTGGTGGCAGCATCATGCTATGGGCATGTTTTTCAGCAGCAGGAACTGGCAGACTAGTCAGGATAGAAGGAAAAATGAATGCAGCAATATATAGAGATATCCTGGATGAAAACCTGGTCCAGAGCGCTGTTGACCTCAGACTGGGGCGAAGGTTCATTTTTCAGCAGGACAATGACCTGAAGCACACAGCCAAGATCTCAAAGGATTGGCTTCAGAGCCACTCTGTGAATGTCCTGGAGTGGCCCAGCCAGAGTCCAGACTTGAATCCGATTGAACATCTCTGGAGAGACCTGAAAATGGCTGTGCACAGATGTCTCCCATCCAACCTGATGGAGCTGAAGAATTACTGCAAAGAAGAATGGGCAAAACTGCCTAAAGATCGGTGTGCTAAGCTTGTGGCATCATATTCAAAAAGACTTGAGGCTGTAATTGCTGCCAAAGGTGGATCAACAAAGTATTAAGCAAAGGCTGTGAATACTTATGTAAATGTGATTTATTAGTTTTCTATTTTTAATAAATTAAAAAAATGTCAAAAAAACTTTTTCACATTGTCATAATGGTTTCCTGGAAATCCAGAAGGATATCTCTCTGTATTTGTAATACAGATCCATATCTGGATGGATCGCTGGTACAGCGATGAGTCTGGATTTTTCCAGGCAATCATAATGGGGTATTGTGTGTAGAATTTTGAGGTAAGAGATGAATTTAATACAATTTGGAATGAGGCTGTAACATGACAAAATGTGGAAAAAAGGAAGCGCTGTGAATACTTTCCGGATGCACTGTAAATAATAGTTTGGTACTTCAATTGTTGATTCTGTAAAAATCCATGCTGTTTCTCAGTTCTTTATGTTGTTTTTTTCTCCTTTTTTTCGTGTAAGCAGCCATGTTTGGTTTTGATGCGAGCAGATTAATCCGTCTGTCAATCATGCCCTCTGAAATCAGGGAGAAAGGACACAGCTTCAGATCCACTCGTCTTTGTAAAGTTTTGTCAAAGCATCTGGCTGGTCAGATAAACATCCCTATGTATAACAAATCCAGATTTCTGGACTATTTCTCAGTGAAGATGTGAAAATCATTCTTAAGTTTGAGGCGTGTGGGGCTGTACAAGTGGTTTAAAGGCCTAAAATATGCTTGGAAAGCCTTGCAATTTGTTCCTGAATGGAACATCGATGTGAAGTTGATTTTGTGTTGGTTTTCCTCATTTGTTTAAAACTGGGTGATCTGTTCTTTTCTTAATTGTAGAAATAGCTCAATTTCATAAGCGAAACAATAAACATTTATAAAGGTAATGGTCCCTCTAACAGTCAGTGAACACACCATTATTCAGACAGCGACAGGGCACATGCAGCTGCTTTATGAGATCATTTGGCTATAGTTTAGTTACCTCCCTCGGGAACTGGGACAAAGAAAGCAGCTCCAATGATTTGAAAGTTTGGTTCAATCTCTCACCCACTGAAAATTGTTATACATACTCAAGTGATAGTGATAGTAGTATTGTCACTTTGTTAAAAATGTTGTTAAAATGTACATAAAAAGGACCCAAAACACAACTAAAAACAGTTGTTGTTGATTTATTGTTGTGTTAGGGAGGTGTCTGGTTGTTGTAAAAGGATTTTTAACAGTTAGAGGGTTAGGGTTAGCATCTTTCTACAGTAATACAAGAACACGCCTCCCAAGCCAATGTTACGGGGGCCATGTAGGTACTATATGGGCTTAGGTGGGCTTCCCAAATGACCCACTTGGGTTTGTCCATAGGTCCTATATGGGTTTGTCCTTTCACAACCCATGCCTGCTCAGCCCACATCAGAATCAGAATCAGAATCAGAATCATAATATATTGTTGGATTTCAGACGACATCACAACATTCTATAGGCCAATAATATTTAATACAGATAGGGGCAGCTAAAGTAAATACTGTTAAAATGTAGTTTTTGTAGTAAAGTGAATGGGGTTAGTCACAGATATTGGTGAATACATTTTTTGGATATTTCATGACAAAGTACAATGTTATTAATAGGGAAATCTGTCTCTTGCCCCCCATCTGAGACTATCACATCACATTCTAGAATCTGAAAACTACCAATTCGATGTGGGGCCCATACTGGCTGGGACCCCAGTGAGGCCCTGTTGGGTTTGCTCACTCACACCCCATATGAAGCCTATACTTACTTACTGGTTCTCTGCAAATAAATCTCTTTTCAATACATGCTGACGGTGATCTCATTCAAATTCTTCTTGTGTAAATGGTAATAAAATGGCGTTTTGCTTAGTAAATATGTTAAAGAATATATATATATATATATATATATATATATATATATATATATATATATATATATATATAGCTCATACAATCACAACACTAAGGTGATTCTGTTGGGGCCTCCCAAATGAAAACAGGCGGGCAGGTTTAGCTTTGGGTGGATTTAATCTTGGAGAGAAGGCTCTAAAGTATTGCTTAACTGACTTCATGGGATCAAACCAGGAGAGGTTACCTGTGAATTCAATTTGAGCATTACCTTTAATACAGCTCACAGGACGAGTGAATGTCACACTGCCCTAGAGCTGTTTTTTTATTGGCATTAAGAGCTGAGGCTATGCACACAGAACAGCATTAAACTTAACCCATTTGCACGTATTTTTCCAATACCATACTGTGAAACATTCCAGGCAAAACAATAACATCTCCATGGAGACAAGCAGGGGATGGATCCAACGCCAGAAAAGTTACAAATAATTAGCTTTTAATATTGTCCCCAGCCTCCCCCGGAATCTGGAAGAAGCTCTCCCGGAGGTGTGAGTTGAAGGTCCCCCTGACAGAAGGCTCTGCCAGACGTTCCCAACAGACCCTCACTATACACTTAGGCCTGCCAGGTCTTTCCGGCTTCCTCCCCCGCCAGCGAACCCAACTCACAACCAGGTGGTGATCAGTTGACAGCTCTGCCACTCTCTTCACCCGAGTGTCCAAGACACGCGGCCGGAGGTCAGATGACACAACAACAAAGTCGATCATCGACCTCCGGCCTAGAGTGTCCTGGTGCCACGTGCACTGATGGACACCCTTGTGCTCGAACATGGTGTTCATTATGGACAAACCGTGGCTAGCACAGAAGTCCAGTAACAGAACAGCACTCGAGTTCAGATCAGGGAGCCCGTTCCTCCCAATCACCCCTCTCCAGGTGTCACTGTCGTTGCCCACATGGGCGTTGAAATCCCCCAATAGAACAACGGAGTCCCCGGTCGGTGCACTGTCCAGTACCCCTCCCAGAGACTCCAAGAAGGCCGGGTACTCTGCACTGCTGCTCGGCCCGTAGGCCGACACAACAGTGAGAGACCTGTCCCTGACCCGAAGGTGCAGGTACGTGACCCTCTCGTTCACCGGGGTGAACTCCAACACACAGCAGCTGAGCTGTGGGGCAATGAGCAGGCCCACACCAGCCTGCCGCCGCTCTCCGCGTGGAACGCCAGAGAAATGGAGAGTCCAGCCCCCTTCAAGGAGTTGGGTTCCAGAGCCCAAGCTGTGCATGGCGGTGAGGCCGACTATATCTAGTCGGTAACGCTCAACCTACCGCACGAGCTCGGGCTCCTTCCCCCCCCAGCGAGGTGACATTCCATGTCCACAGAGCTAGTCTCCATGTCCGGAGATCCAGTCGTCGAGGCCCCTGCCTTCGACTGCCGCCCAGATCTCTCTGCACCGGCCCCCTATGGATCCTCCCGCGGGTGGTGGGTCCACGGGAGGACGACCCCACGTCGCTCCTTCGGGCTGTGCCCGGCCGGGCCCCGTGGGGGAAGGCCCGGCCACCAGACGCTTGCCGTCGAGCTCCCACCCCAGGCCTAGCTCCAGGGTGGGGCCCCGGTAATGCCAATCCGGGCAACGTAACTGGCCTTGGTGGATTTGTCATCATAGGGGCTTCTGAACCTCCGGGAGAGCTTCTCCCAGATTCCGGGGGAGGCTGGGGACATGGAGTCCGAGTGGGCTCTGTTCTCGGCCTCTATTGTCAATGCGGCTGCTCACAGCTGTGGTCATAAGGTTTGTGGTGCCTGTCTTGGCGGCAATCCCCGAACCCGGTGGTGGACACCGGAAGTAAGGGATGCTGTCAGGCTGATGAAGGAGTCTTATCGGGCCTTGCTGGCTCATGGGACTCCTGAGGCAGCTGACAGGTACCGGCGGGCCAAGCGTGCTGCAGCCCGGGCGGTCGCAGAGGCAAAAACTCGGAGCTGGGAGGAGTTCGGAGAGGCCATGGAGGAGGACTATCGGACAGCCTCAAGGAAATTCTGGCAAACTGTCCAGCGCCTCAGGAGGGGGAAGCAGTGCTTCACCAACACTGTTTACAGTGTGGGTGGAGAGCTATTGAGCTCGACTGGGGATGTTGTCAGACGGTGGAAGGAATACTTTGAGGATCTCCTCAACCCCACCATCACGTCTTCTGAGGAGGAAACAGGGGCTGGGGACTCGGAGGTGGACTCGTCCATCACCCTGGCTGAAGTTACTGAGGTGGTTGGCAAGCTCCTCGGTGGCAAGGCTCCGGGGGTGGATGAAATCCGTCCCAAGTATCTTAAGTCTCTGGATGTTGTGAGGCTGTCTTGGCTGACACGTCTTTGCAACATCGCGTGGTGGTCAGGGACAGTGCCTCTGGACTGGCAGACCGGGGTGGTGGTCCCTCTGTTTAAGAAGGGTGACCGGAGGGTGTGTTCCAACTATCGGGGAATCACACTCCTCAGCCTCCCCGGTAAGGTCTATTCCAGGGGACTGGAGAGGAGAATCCAGCCGATGGTCGAACCTCGGATCCAGGAGGAGCAGTGTGGTTTTCGACACGGCCGCGGAACACTGGACCAGCTCTATACTCTCCATCGGGTGCTCGAGGGTTCATGGGAGTTTGCCCAACCAGTCCACATGTGCTTTGTGGATCTGGAGAAGGCATTCGACCGTGTCCCTCGTGGGGTCCTGTGGGGAGTGCTCTGGGAGTATGGGGTCCGGGGCTCTTTGTTAAGGGCTGTTCGGTCCCTGTATGACCGGAGCAGGAGCTGTGTTCGCATTGCCGGCAGTAAGTCGGACCTGTTTCCGGTGCATGTTGGACTCCACCAGGGCTGCCCTTTGTCACCGGTTCTGTTCTTTGTATTTATGGACAGAATTTCTAGGCGCAGTCAGGGGCCGGAGGGGATCCGGTTTGGGGACTACAGGATCTCATCTCTGCTGTTTGCAGATGATGTTGTCCTGATGGCTTCATCGAACCAGGACCTCCAGTGTGCACTGGGGCGGTTTGCAGCCGAGTGCGAAGCAGCTGGGATGAAGATCAGCTCCTCCAAGTCCGAGGCCATGGTTCTCGACCGGAAAAAGGTGGTTTGCCCTCTGCGGGTGGGTGGAGAGTCCTTGTCTCATGTGGAGGAGTTCAAGTATCTCGGGGTCTTGTTCACGAGTGAGGGAAGGATGGAGCGTGAGATTGACAGGCGGATTGGTGCAGCGTCGGCAGTGATGCGGTCGCTGTACCGGACCGTTGTGGTGAAGAGGGAGCTGAGCCAAAAAGCAAAGCTCTCAATTTACCGGTCAATCTACGTTCCTGCCCTCACCTATGGTCATGAGCTTTGGGTAATGACCGAAAGGACAAGAAATGAGTTTCCTCCGTAGAGTGGCTGGGCGCACCCTTAGAGATAGGGTGAGGAGCTCAGTCACACGGGAGGGGCTCGGAGTAGAGCCGCTGCTCCTCCACGTTGAGAGGAGCCAGCTGAGGTGGCTTGGGCATCTGTTCCGGATGCCTCCTGGACGCCTCCCTCGGGAGGTGTTCCGGGCATGTCCCACCGGGAGGAGGCCCCGGGGAAGACCCAGGACACGCTGGAGGGACTATGTCTCTCGGCTGGCCTAGGAACGCCTTGGGGTCCCCCCGGAGGAGCTGGAGGAAGTGTCCGGGGTGAAGGAAGTCTGGGAGTCCCTGGTTAGACTGTTGCCCCCGCGACCCGGCCCCGGATAAGTGGAAGAAAATGGATGGATGGATGGATGGATAGCTTTTAATATTATTGATTCCACTTGCTTTCCTACTACATCAAAATCAGTTTACCAACCTTATAAAAACTTTCGTGACTTCCAATGCTTTGAGTTCCCATAGAAGAGCTGAGATGTGTCTTAAGCCTTAAGGGACAAGCAGCAGAGTAAAGAAAAATGAAACTTTAGGACAGGTCGGGCATTTGGGATGATAAATACAGCATTATACAGGACATATGACATAATATGCACTGCAGGGTACATTTACTGTTTATAGAGGAAACTGCTGAGTAAAGATGACGAAGGACACTGGAGAGAAGACACAGAGAGGATGTGAGGATCAGAGCCAAATTCAAGTCCAACAAAGTGAGTAGAAATAAGAGATTTTGGCAATAACCATACCTTCATTAGCCTTAGTAAAGCATGAACAAAGACTTAAAAAGGAGTTATGGCACTTCTAATATTTACTAACACATTGCATATATTGCATAATACAGCATAGCATATATTTACAGTACTCTGAAACTTATATCTGGGAAACAGGGAGAGCTCAGTACCAGATAAGGGAACACAGACCAGAATGTGAGAAGGAAACAGTGAAGGCATGCAAAAAAAAAAAAAAAGCAGAACAGGAACAAATCAGCCATTATAAAAGAGAGAAGCACATTATGGACTGGGACGAAGCCAACATCATTGGGAAAGAGGATAACAAACAACTGAAATTGAAATGTAACAATTGAAATAAAACACACCTACGATACAGTAAACGGGGACAAAGGGGCATTTTTACTCTCACACACCTCGGATACTGTCCGGAAGAAGTGGGACTGCAGATGGCGCTGTTGTCCTGTCTACACCATGAGGAAGACTGCACCAAAACCTGCAATCACCTGACTGGACACATCACGGCATCATGTGACCACCCTGAGGAAGACTGAGTGAGCCAGATATTAAAACAAACTCAACTTTGGTCTGAAAAAACGATCTACTAGAATAAAATTGTGTAATTCGTCTCAGTGGCACCGCCTCAAAAAAATTGATTTACATGACTGCAATGTGCATTCTGACAGGAAAAAATGAAACACAGACAAATTAAACTTCATAAAAATAAAAAATATAATAGACCTAACATGTAAAAAATGATTATGGCCCCACCCTAAACCCATGTCAGCCACATTGGCTCAAACCCAGAAGTCACACAATATACTCTTTTCATCAAAAACATTTCAAACTTGGCCAAAAGATACCCATGTCCAATAAAATGTTATGAACTCAATTTCAAATAGAAGATTGTGTGTGGTCATGGTGATTTTTCAACAAAATACCTCTTTAAATAAAAAAAATTGTTAAAGAATTGCCAGTGTGTAATTTTGAGAGCTAGATGAAAAGACAAATTACAAACAAATTAAGATTAAATTAAAGGGCAAATTAAGGTTCTCTCTTTTAGCATGGCTCTCTACTTCCCATTTAAAATTCTATGTTTTAAGAATTCATAAAAGATGAACAGAGAAGAATCCCGCACACTGTCTTGTCTGTCCTAATAAAATTCACGATTTGCAAGTAAGACGATGTGCAGGATGCTTCTCTGTTCATGTTTTTGAGCTGCTCCCTCTTCTCCAACGCATCCGTTTTAAGAAATTGATGTGAAGACCTCATTCTTTGATACAAATTCATAAAAGAAAATCTGTAAGTCCAGTACCAGTGTAACCATCTCTTCTAATGTCTTAATACCAGCTCATAACATCTCCACTGATGAGAGCCATACGTGTGCTGTGACCCTGTGTTCCTGATGTGTGATTGCGCCCTCTGCTCTGTCCCTGTGAGCTCCTCTCCGGGTGAGTGTAAATGGACTTGTCATGTTCCTTTAAATCTCCAAGGCACAAACCGGGAAGTGGAGCCTGCTCTTCTCCAGCGGGGTCTGTCTGAATCACCTCAAAGTGCGGATCTGCTGAAAGGTGGACATGAACTCTTCACCATCTACGCCTACAGGACCAGCACGAGTCACAACACAACTTAACACAACGCAAAGCAAGACGTCCACGGTGACAGGTGAGCATGGGGCGAGATGGGTCTACTTTTTCACTCAAAATGCTCTGTTCCACCTTGTGATGTCATGTAGTGGTAGTTTTCAAGTTAACAGCTCCTTTTACTTTTTGTTCAGTACAGATTGGCAATTCCAGGGCTGAAATGATTCAAATGATTCTATTGAAAGCGTATGGAGTTAAAAAACATATCATATCATAGTTTTACTTCTTGTTACACTGTTTGGTGGGATAGTAACTGGAGTACATCTTTGTATTGTCTCGTGATAGTTTGTGAAGGAAAGCTGAATTTAAAAAATTGATTAATACAAGAAGTAATGTGGCCTATATCACAATTCACCGGACAATTGTGATATAGAGGGTATGCAGTCACGTGACAGGAAGTTGTCAATCCGCCATATTGACGGTCTAATCATGTCTGACCGCCAGTGCTCTAGTGACAACAAAAAGCCGTCTTTTACTCATACTGACTTCACTAATCACCGAGATAGTAATCAGAAGAAAAGATATGAGGACAAGCTTGCTAATCTGAACATATCGGACCCCTACAGTGTGCCCCAGGTCCTTTTTACAGCCCTAACAGCGGTAGATTCTGTCCCAGACCTTCAGTGGCCAGATATTTACAACTATCTAATAAATTTCCCATCACACTTCACCGGGGAGTATAAATTTATAGTTTTCATATGGCTAATTATTAACCATTAAATGAATAATAAATAAATATATAATAATACAAACATACACTAGAAAAGCACTCAGAGAGCGCAGACCTCCGCCAAGCCCCATTGAACGCAATGCTAACGAAATTTTCAAAGTGATCCAGAATCCAGGATTTCTTCTGGATCATCACCAAAATTTAATAATCTGTTGGATTTACCATTAGGAACATTTCCTGAAATTTCATCAAGATCCGTCAATAACTTTTTGAGTTATCTTGCTAACAAACAAACAAACAAACTAACTAACTAACAAACAAACAGACAGACGCAGGCGAAAACATAATCTCCTTGGCGGAGGTAATGATATGTTAAAACTTTGTGAATAAAGACCAATAAAGTGATAGCTATGTGCAAAAACATACAAAAACACTGCAACATCTGATAGTTACACTGTATTAATAGTAATTAAGTCTTCTTGCTTACAAATGTGAAACCACTCAATGTGATTGACCTACTAGTAAAATTGTAAAGATCAAATCAAACCACACCTGATATGAAGTGTCTGCTACAAAGCCTGGAGTGTTTGGTTGGTTCCCAGGGCTTGTCAGCAGTTTTATGATGGGCTCGTCTAATCGCAGCAATCCACCTACTTCTGCGGTCAGGATCAGACTCAGCAGGAATCCTGTACAGCTGAATGTTTTTATCTTTGTCCCTTGTCTGAGAACACTGATAGGCACAACATTTCTCGGGCATTTTGTGACTTTATGACGCGTAATTTAGAATTGAACAGTGTGTTTACTATGGCGGCCTACGGAGATCTGGACCGCCGGAAGTGGATCAGGGGAAACCTGTGACGTCAACTGCATACACTCTATAGGCCACACTACTTGAATGAAAGATTACACCGTTCCTGACAGTTCAGAGACGGTGTAATCTTTCATTCATCCACGAGTGAGTCAAGGTTTCATGTGTGGTCATCTGGACTCTGTCATCCAGAAGCCAGGTCAGACCTGTGGAGAGGCAACCCCGCTCACAGTCAGAATGCCTGTTTTTCTAGGTATTTTTGAGCTGTAAATCCACCTGTAATTGAATAAATGTAAGTAGCTGTTTAATGTCATACTGTGGAACATTCCTGGCATATCCATAGAAACAAGAAGATGATAGACCCCTAAAACAAAAAGTTGCATTATTAAGCAGAGAGAAAAAATTGGTTGCTTAGACTTAAACAAACTTTATTGATCCACAAGAGAAATTATTTGGACACAGTAGCTCTCTCATTACAATATAATTTAATATCAAAGAGAAAAAATATAAATGGTTATAATACCTTCTAAATAAATAGCAAAAATAGCAAGAGACAGATGTCAAATAAGGCATAATTATATGAATGTATATGTACAAGTAAAGTGAAAAAATTAGAAATATAGTAATATAAATACAGTAAATAACAAATACAGTATTTCACCATTAGAGAAGCTATTTTTGGAAGAACAGAAATGGCAACGCTACTCAGGTACTTAAATATGCTGAAGGTGAGAAAACCAGTATCCAATAGGGCTGTAATGACCCATAATCATGTCCCTTTTGGGTTGGACTCAGGTACAGAGTATGATAAATTCCCAGTGCTTCAAGCTTGTACCATCAATGTAAAATGGCTTCTGCATAGTGTTATGGCCTCGGCCTATTTGTGTCGAATCCCTTTGCTCCTGCGTTCTCTTTTGCCTTTGTTCTTTCTTTGCCTGCATGCAAATCCCGTTGGTGAGCCCTGGACCCTGATTTGCTGCGGCAATTTACAATGGACTGTGGTTGACTGTGGCTGTCCCGGTGCTGGATTGGAGAGGCACCTTCCCGTAATTTTCGTTGAGACACTTTTGTTATCTTACTTGATTACTTATCAAACTTTGACTACTTTAATATTTGTTTGTAATTAGTTAGGGTCCATTTAGTTAAGAGGCAATGGTTTGTTAGTTTTCTTTCTAATTTGTTAATTAATTTTGTTATAAAATATGAAAAATAAAAATAAAATATTTTGTAGTAATAACTTGAAAACATGAATTTTATTATAATATTTTCATCACCATTTTTTTTTTCTGTCAATTAATAAATTACCATTTTTAGTTAACCTGTTTTTCTGTTACTTCCATCCTCCTTAACACACATGGGAAATAATTAGTCGAATAATAAAAATGTTGGTTGACCAAGACACCATAGACCAATAATCGACTAAACAACGAGCAAATGACACCCCTACATTATATAACAATACTAGCACTCACTGTTATGACCCAAAAACACAGATCAAAACATATTTACAAAGGACACAGGAAACAAAGTTAAGGATTAAATAACTGTATTACTTTTTTACTTTGTTAATCAGTTTTGATTCTTAAGTTTTCTTGGTTTAGATGTGAGGGGGAAAAAACCCTTAATGATCCCGTGCCCAAAATAAACAAAGTAACAAAGGAAAAGACCCTAGTGAGCCAGCCAACTTAAAATAAGGACAGTGCGCTGGACAGGCCAACTCTGTACAGGGCCATAGGAGCTGCCAGTACATCACTGTCCCTACCCTAACGAAAAAACAACACACAAACTTTCCCTACATAAAAAAAAGAACAAAATCAGGACGTCCGGACTCACCGGGTCAAACAAAAATAAGGTTAAGCTAACAAAAAGCTAAGGAACGCGGCATAGGAGCCAGCAGGGAGCAGCACAGGGCACCGGCAGAGAGGCGTGAGAGAACGTGAGCTCCTAGGGGTGGAACACAAGACCAGGAGCAAAACTACTAAAAATGTACTTTACTGAATATTCAAAAATGGGAATAAACAGTAAAAACAAAGACTGTAAAAAATACTACAAAAAATACACAATAAAAAATACACGGGGGGGGGGGGGAAGTGCCCAAACGTAGCACTCACACATAAGCAAATCCATAGTACCCCGTGCTTTTTTATCACCTCTCCATGTATTTCCATATGTCTCTATCTTACACTCAGCCACACTGTATGGTTCCACTGCGTGTGTACTAAGTCTATTTATGAGCTTGACTCTTTGTTCTGGTGTTCTGAGGGGCCCATGGAGAACTCCACAGCAGGGCCCCGGTGCATAAAGAATGAAAGTGATGGTACACAGATGTAGAGGAGCGGCGTGCAGACCTCTGGGACCACGCTCACATGACTCACACAGACTGAAGCAGCATGCAACTTTGAAGTTTCTCAAGGCTTAAGGAACAAAACGTAACTCCGTAAGTCCCTGGTTTAATCCATCTGGAAATAGCATGTGTAATGATGTTTTACCTACAGTGACCTTTATATGATTCGCATGAGGATGGAACTTACATTTTGAAGGTACTGTACTTGATTTTTGCTGTCTTAAAATGTCCTGTATTACGCAAAATTGACTCTTGTGAGCTTTAAGCCATGTTATAATGTTGTCAACTCCTCAAAAACATACCTGGAGTTGTGTTTTGTTTCATTAACGCATTTGAGAAATCCTGCATTATAACTGGTGTTATAACTAAATATAACTGGTGTTATAAAGTGTCCAGCTTTATAACACCAGTCACTTTAAATAAGTCATGCCACATCACTTGATCTTTTGCACTGTCAGTTTGCACTGTTGTTCTGATGCTTCTGTATATACTAGACTATTTTTATTTTTTTAATTATATATCTTAATTTTTTTTTTTGCATGCCCTTACTTACTTTATTTATTTATTTATTTATTTATTTATTTATTTATTTATTTATTTATTTATTTATTTATTTTTTATTTATTTTTTTTTTAATAGTGATATCTCTACTTTATATTATTATTATTACTATTCAGTGTTCTATGTTGCACGTCATCACCAAAGCAAGTTCCTAGTTTGTGAATTGTGTTCACTGACAATGGCAATAAAAGTTTTCTGATTTTGATTCTGATTACCAGTCTACATCTCCAAAGCTCAAAATGCTCTGCTCCAACTTGTGATGTCATGAAGCTGTAGTTTTTAAGTTAACAGCTCCTTTTACCTTTAGTTCAGTAGAGACTGGCAATTCCAGGTCTGAAATCATCCAAATGATTTTAGTGGAGCAACTGTATTGCCATATGACATCACAAGGTGGAACAGAGCATTTTCTGTTAGAGAAAAGAATAGAATAGATCAGAAAATAGTGTAAAATAGGCCCTTTAAACAGTTTGCAGTGGTCCAAAGTTATAATTCACTTATGCGTTCCAGACATGCCAATTATTCACCACAATTAGTTTTTCAGCACTTTTCACAGCTTTCAGAGGCCAGAGCGGTTCACTGTCACAGTAATGCAACAACTAGCATGCTAAGTGTGCACTGACTTTATACTACAAGTAGACATATGTAGTCTTAACCAAGATTTTTGTGTAAGACCAATACTTAACATTATGCCTGAATAAATCCTAAATGCAGACCTATTATGCAAAATTGACTTTTTGGAGCATTCAACCATGTTATAGTTGTTTCCTCTCACCATTTACTCACCCAAAGTTGTATTTGGATTGCATGTTTAAGCAATCATTAGTCACATATTTTCAAGACGCCATATTGTCGATCAATCCCTATTGTCACCGCCACCGGCACACGCCCACTGCTCTGTACTTGCTTCATTCTCCAGTTGTTAATCGGTGATAAACGTAGGATTCTGCGAGTCAGAGCCTGCAGATCCACTACTCTCTACTGTGATCTGCAGCTATTCTTCCCGACTCTTTGTTGTGATGACGTTTACGGTGGCTTCAGCTCCCATTGGGACTTTTATTAAATAATTTTAGATGAATATTGCAATTTAAATTGTCCAAATTATAACACAATGATCCACCGGTGTCATAGTGTATAGCTATATAGCAGACACAAATGTTGGGTCATTTCTGGAGCCTATCAGACGCTCTTCTCTTGGTTTGCTTTCTGTTGAACTCGACTGAAATTACTTGTGCCATAAAAAAATAATGTGCTGAGGGCAGTTCTAATAGGCTCTATTAATGCTTATTGGAAGACGTTGGAAATATGAGGATGACGATTTCCGGTGTAGTTATTGCTTGTAAAACTATTGATCTAACTATTGTTCCAAACATAACAGAACGCTTCTTCCCAGGCTATGCCCATGTAGGTTTTTCCTTTTATCAGAGGTTCACTTGGCTAGTTTCCTGACCATATATTGAACGGGTGCAGGAGGGTTTCTCTCTACTTAGAACTTTAAAGGGCTGTCATATGCATCTGTAACTGTACCCACTGGTCTTCTGGGGCACAACAGGTTGGCAGATACCCCAGTGCTTGTGTAATGCCTGCACCTGTGAGACAGTATGCAGGTGTCACACTCTGACCCTGGCCTAATAAAGCAGCTGTCTCTTATAACTTTAACTTCAGTAAAATGTAATATGTTAAACAAAAACAAAATATGCATTGTGTGCAAGTTTTTGGGGGTCTGTCACCTGCTTGTTTCTATGGATATGTCTTTGCTCTGCCTGGAATGTTCCACAGTGTGACATTAAACAGCTCTACCTTACATTTATTCACTTTCAGGTGGTTTTACCGCTCAAAAATACCAAGAAAAACAGACATTCTGGCTGTGAGCGGGGTTGCCTCTCCACGGATCTGACCTGTAACTTGGTCTGCTTTGGTCTCCATGAAGATAGAAAGGTTTAATACCATACTGTGAAACATTCCAGACAAAGCAATAACATCTCCATGGAGAAAAGCATTTGGCAGACCCTCTACCAGAAAAGTTACACAATGCACCTTTAATTTATAACACAGCATAACCTATTCAGTGTTTGGTTAGTGCATACATGAGAACCCAATTTTTCCCCAACACAAACGCAATAGATCTTTAATATTTGTCTTAAAAGTGCTTCGATCTGTGTTGAAAACATTAGGGTGCCATGTTAGTCCAACTGTTTTGCCAGTTTGCTTATATTAGCAGATTGGCAAAACATGCAAATGGATAGTTAGCCATTTGTGCTGCTTAGACTTTTGGTACGCCATGTGAGACACAGTGGGACGCCTTAGTAAAACTTTTTAAACTCCCCAAATTCAATCCCAAGTCTTCCTGCTGTCACAGAGAAGACATCCAATTTAGCCTGGGACATCAGCGCAGGGTACACTTTGGCACGCCCCCAACTACAAGTTCAACAACAACAAGTTCACTCCACAAACAAGAAATAGTTGTTCTGGAAGAAGAAAATGCAGTCCCAAAATCAGGAGAAGAGCTACAGTGTTGTAAATGTGTCTTGAAGTAGGTCAAACACAGCACTGCATTTGTCAAAAGAGACAGGCCTATTAATCATACGGGCGGTGTCAGTGCCCGGTGCTCCGCTCGGCAGGAGTGGCGTCCCTGTGGATGATCCGAACTAACACCAGTGTTCCACCTCTGGGCTCCTTACGCCCCACGTCCCCAGGTGCACCACACAGGAGCTACCCATATAGTATTTGGAGAATAATGCCTAAAAAGTGAATAGTTAAATATAGTAATTAAAGGTTAAAGGACAAATGTTATGGAAAATTTACTTTTTTGAGCTTTTAACCATGTCATAAAATTGTTCATTCATTAAAAAAACATTGTTGTATTTACTATTATTCACACTTGTTTCAGTAATTCTGTGTAGTAACTTTGCCTAAAAAAGCCAAAAAAAAAAACCTGATTTAAATTTTCCCAGGATTCTTGTGTCAGAGGCATATTACACTATTATCTGATCTATGTTATAATGTATATATCAAATCAAATAATAAATAATAAATAATAAATAATAAAAAAATAAAATAATTAATAAAATAATGTATCTTCATCAAAAACATACCCCGAGGTGTGTTTTGTTTAATTCACACATATTTATCACACAAATCATACATATTTAGTCTGAGTTCTCTCAAGCAGAAAACACCCTGTTCCACCTTGTGATGTCATGTGGGAGTACAGGAAGTGCTCCATTGTGTTTTTAAATTCCATACACCTTCACTAGAATCATTTGAATAATTTCAGACCTGGAATTGCCTATCTCTAGTGAATAAATGGTAAAGGTTCTTCGTGACATCACAAGGTTGAACAGAGCATTTGGAGCTTTGGAGGTGTAGACAGACAAGTAATAAAGGATTACTCAAACATGTGAGAACGAAACAAAATATAACCTTTTTAAGTCATCACTAGACTCATTTCATTAAGTATCAAAAGTTCAAAGTGCGTGCATATATGAACATATCAGGGAATGATACCTAATTTAATGTTTTTCCACATGGTAAATTCTTCTGTTACCAGTAGATGGGGAGTGCTGCTTTTGTAAAATAATGTTTGAAAGGCCCAGGCGGACAACATTTTATAAGTAAAGTAAAAATCAAGGTTGTTTTTGCTATTTATTCATTTATATGCGCTGGATGCAACTGTAACTATAACTTCAAATTAGAACCCTGCTTTGGGCCTCAAAATGTGCAATAAATACACCTCGTTTTCTACTTTTTAAATAAAAGGTACTGCAGTAACACGTTTTAGTATTTTCACTATCACTTCTATATAACATTTCTCTCACTTGAGTCGTAATATGAGTTCCTTCGACAAACCGGAGTTCTCCGCACTAACCCTGTGTGTGTGGTGGAACTATACAACAATTTCTCTTAATGTTATAACGTCCTTGGATTTCATCTCTTCCTCCTTATATTGCCTATTGCCTGTTCCTCCTGCCCTTGAAACTTTCTACTTAAACTGAACTTTATATCAAATGTCCACTTACCTTCTTTTAGTGTCTAACCGCTCCCTTCTTCATCTTGTTTTTCTCTCATCTAGTTTCCTGCTGTGAAGATCCAGTTTTTCCATTGGACTCCGGACTTTAGGATATAAAGGGAGCAACCGGCAACTCACAACTGCGATAACTGCTTCAGTGATGGTACATCACAGGCCAATGCTGAAAATTAAAAACGCAGATTTATCAAAAGCTTTTCTCGGATAAACTGTTAATATTAAAGAATCCATATTGCACTATTTTCTGATCTGTTGTAATGTTTTCTTGTCAAAAAACATACCCGAAGTTGTGTTTTGTTTCTTTCACACATGTTTAACACACAAACCCTGCATTATTTAGGCTTCTAGATTCATCTCTCAAACAGAAAACACTCTTTTCCATCTTGTGATGTCATGTGGTAATACAGGAAGTGTGGAACAGAGCATTTTGAGCTTTGGAGATGTAGACAGACTAATAATAAAGAGTTACTCAAACGTGTGTGAATGAAACAAAACACAACTCCAGTATGTTTTTGAGGAGGTAACAACATTATAGTATGGCTAAAAGTTCATACAGGTAATTTTGCGTAATATACAACCTTTAATGCGTTGATTTATATACTAGTAGGGCTTTATTAATACTTCAAATTGTATTATTCATTCACTCCATATGTCAAACTACTGTGCCCTGGGGTAGACTGACTGTAGAGAGGCAGCCAATGTGCTCCATCAGCTGCTCCAACCTCAACCAATCACTCAACACATGCATACTAGGCAGGGTTGGTGAAGTATCTTGCCCAAGGACCGGCTAGAGACCTCAGGGTTGCTGCTGGGTAAATGCTCTCCCGATAAATCCCACAATATATGGTGTTGAACTACTCACCCCGTTGTGATTCATTGTGAAGTGGGTTTTCAAGTGTTACTGAAAAATATATTCTCCCCCTTCAGAGCACAATCAGAACACAACTAGCATGCATCCCACTAATGAAACTACTGCTCATTGTATCAGGTTTTTCAAGTTGTTGTGTATAGTTTTGTATCATGTTTTTTGTATATTTGTAAAGCATTGTCGTGTGGGAGCATGGGTGATGTAGGTTTGTGGGCGGAGCATTGTATGGAATATTACAGCTAACCGTAAGGAGAGTTTGAATGGAGTCCAGGAGAGATCACAAAATTACTCAGACATGCATGGATGACATCTAAAAGCTCTTCAGGCATGTTTTTCAGGCTCCGTAAGGTTTTACAATCACAACTGAACCTGGGTTGCCACTGCCTTACCCTGCAGAGAGAGGACACAGACATACAGTACATGCTCCCTCTTGGTGGTGTCATCAGGAAACATGGAATCAACTTCCACAGCTATGCAGATGATACGCAGCTTTACATCTCTATGTCTCCTGACGACACCAGGCCAATGGATGCTCTTTTTAACTGTATTCTAGATATCAAATCCTGGATGGCAGAAAACTTTCTCCAGCTTAACCAGGACAAAACTGAGGTTTTAGTCATCGGTCCTGAGGCCTAGAGAGAGAAACTTTTACCCAAATTACAAGCACTTCATTCTTTTAACCCATCTTCTCAAGTGAAAAACCTGGGCGTCATTTTTGACTCTGAGCTGACTTTTATCCCACACATTAAAAACATCACAAAAATTGGTTTCTATCACCTAAAAAACATAGCCAGAGTCCGCGCCATTCTCTCTCGGGCCAACACGGAGACACTGATGCATGCTTTTATCACCAGTCGAATAGACGACTGTAATGCCCTACTCTCTGGTCTTCCCAAAAAGTGTATTTCAGGTTTACAATTATTACAAAATTCAGCAGCTTGTGTCCTGACTAGGACCAGATGGCGGAACCACATTACACCGGTTTTAAAATCACTGCATTGGCTCCCTGTGAGTTTCAGGATCGATTTTAAAGTTCTTTTACTGGTTTTTAAATGTCTTAATGGTCTTGGGCCTTCTTATCTTTCAGAACTGCTTTTACCTTACGAACCCCCGCGGACCCTGCGCTCCTCCGGCAGCTCCTGGTCATTCTTAAAGTCAGGACACACACTCACGGAGAGACGTCTTTCCAGCACTATGGCCCTCGTCTATGGAACAGCCTGCCAGAGGACCTCAGGGCTGCAGAGAACGTTCATGTTTTTAAGAGTAGGCTCAAGACCCACCTGTTTAGCTTGGCCTTTGATTGAAATTTTATACTTTTACTTGTTTTTATTATTCATATTTTATTCATTTATTTTTAGCTTGAACTCATATTCTTTTATCATTTTTAGGATTTCCAGTGTTTCCTCTGTAGGAGCCCTCTTCACCAGGAGCAGTGGTCGGCCGCGGCTGCCGGGGTCTGTCTCGTGGGCTCCCGGTGGAGGGATGGTGCTTGGGCCTCATCTCTCCTGGGCCCTGTGGCGGTTCCTGGCGGCGGAGGACGGCTCTCTGCTCCTGGTGTAGACGGCTCCTCTGGTGGTGCTTTCTCAACTGGTTCGCCTGTATTCAGCCTCACATTTTACTATGTGTAGTTTTATGTATTTTAGCATGTTAGTGTGTGTGTATGTGTGCGTGTGTGTGTGTGTGTGTGTGTGTGTGTGCGTGTGTGTGTGTGTGTGTGTGCGCGTGTGTGTGTGTGTGCGCATGCATGTATGTGTGTCTTACTGTTTAGGTTGTTTGGTTGTGTGGGGTCGGGCAGCTGTGGGGAGTGGTCGGGTTGGTGGAAGGAAATGTGGGGTTGTTTTTAATCACTGTAAAGCACTTTGTGTTACATTTTTGTATGAAAAGCGCTTTATAAAAAAAGTTTGATTGATTGATTGAAAATTGACTCGTTATAATGTTACCTCCTCAAAAAACATACCTCCAAAGCTCAGCATGCTCTGTTCCACCTTGTGATGTCATGAAGCACCTTTTAACTTTTTGTTCAGTAGAAATGAGCTGAAATCCTCCAGATGATTCTCGTGAAAGTGTATGAAGTTTAAAAACATAGTGGAGCCACATGGTTACCACATGACATCACAAGGTGGAATAGAGTTTTCTGTTTAGGAAAAGAACAGCCTAAATATTCAGGGCTTGTGTGTTAAACATGTGTGAATAAAACGAAACACAACTCCAGGTTTGTGAAGAGCAAACAACATTATAACATAGATCGGAAAATAGCGTAATATGAGCTATTTTATACATTTGCTTCAACATCTCCATAGCTTTGCATCTTTTTTACATTGCTCTCGAGTGCATGTGTGTGTGAGGTACAGTCACATATTTGCGTCAGATGCCTCAGTCGTGTGTCATGCGAGTGTTTGAGTGGTGAGATAAGCTTGGGTTTATGGAGCAGTTGTGTCCAGGTGAGCAGTGGAGATAGGGCCCATGTGAGTCCATTCATGTGTGATACAAATATCTGTGCAGTGAGAAGAGAACGCCTCGGAGCCCGATGAGTGTCAGGTGAAACGCACACACATCATAGATCCTGTGTGGCATTTACTCGTGTATAAATGGAACAGAAGGCGTACATGGATTATCTCGAATGTATTTTATATTACACTGTATAGCTCTGTGAGAATAAATCTCAGTCTGTCAAGTAAATATAGCACCGTATTGATACTCTGCAGTGACATCGTGCTGGGGGTGTTCCACATTTGTCTCTATTGGCGGAATGTTCAACAGTTACTATAGTGATGCATGGAACCTGTATATATAAATGGACATAGCTAACCTGCTAGCTGTCACATTCCAAATAAGAAGTGAGCTTCCGGCTCCATCGACTCCGGCTCCAATTCACTTTCTATTGAAAAAAACGTCACCCCTCTCTCTGTGACTGCTGCTGTCAGGCTCTTCATTTTGGTCTTAAAATGTTCATATTAACCCACTCTACATGATGCGGTGTTTTTATTTCACTATTTTGTACGTAAATCAATTCCTATTTGTAAAATGGAACTCGGCTTCAAATTCACCCAGTAACTGCTGGCCTCGGTGAGCTTCATTTGACTGGAGCCTAACGCTATGGGTGACGTCACACTCTCTTAGCCCACTTCTTTATACAGTCTATGTGGTGATACAATGCACACATTTGCAAAAACCTGACAAAAAATGTTTTAATATAGTCTGAAAAGTCAACAAAAATACCAAATGGATTTAAACAGCACATTTCCAGGAGCCTGTGATCAATACGAGTTTTACTGTGTGTTAACATTATTGTGACCTGCTGCAGAGCTTAGGAGCTAAGCTGTACCTGGAGGGGACCACTGGACATTGGACACAGTGTGGTGGCAGTGGCTCAAGTGTTAAACAGTGTCCTTAGGCAACACACTTCATCCACATTGCCTATATGAATGTGGTTATGTGTCTCTTGATAATTTATGCTCTTATATTGATTCTGCCTTATTTGTTTTTACTGGTTTTATCGTTTTAGAACAAATCACTTCGAACTGACCATCAGGGACTATGTCTCTCGCCTTGGGATCCCCCCTGAGGAGCTGGAGGAAGTGTCTAGAGTGAAGGAAGTCTGGGAGTCTCCGCTTAGACTGCTGCCCCCATGACCTGGCCCCCGATAAGCGGAAGAAAATGGATGGATGGACATTGAACTGACTTTTTTTGTTTCGTTATTACTGTTTTTTAATTGTGCAGCACTTGAGTGAGTGTTGGTCATGGCAGTCTTCGCTCCAGGGCAGCTGTGGCTACAATATTATCCAAGTTTAGTCATAATGTTTTTGTGTTTGACTTACCAGTACTTAAATAAATAGGCAACACAATGCATTGAGTCATTCCATTTCCATTCACTAGTGCCTCGTGTGGTCTGATGGTGACACTGACATTGCCCTGCGCGTTTCCTGGGGCTTTATCAGACCTGCTACACATTCCATCCACAGTGATTTGAGAGACAAAAAGCAATTTCTCCCAAACCCAGACGAAGACAGAACATGGCCGCTGTGGGAGAGGAATAATTGGCCTCCACACATAGGTTTCTTCTCCAGCTCCGGTCAATGCCTCCCGGCTAAATGGGCACAAACACACCCCTGTGCATTCTTATACAGTTTATGTCCGTATGCTTTGACACTAACGACACTGTTAACTGCGCCCATGGATCAGCTCTGTCCTTATAGAGTGTGGGGCCATTAGCGCACATTGGCTATTCCTTTTTTAGGAGCCAGTTATTTCATTGCGGGCAAGAAGCATCGTCCTGTGTGCATTAACTAAAAGTGGCGTTATGAAATTTAGGTGTTTCAGTGGAGTTTCAAAATATGCGTCTCCTACATTTGTATTCATTGCAGTTATAGGTTTTAAGTTACTACTGCCTGGTGCAAGTCAAGTCAAAAGGTGCACTATGTACTTTTTGTTTGGGGGTCCGTCACCTGCTTGTTTCTATGGATATGTCACTGTTCTGCCTGGAATGTTCCACAGTATGACATTAAACAGCTCTACCTTACGTTTATTCAATTACAGGTGGCTTTATAGCTCAAGAATACATAGAAAAACAGATGTTCTGACTGTGAAAGTTACACAATGCACCTTTAACTTGTATCATTACAGTCATTTAAATGGCCAATATTATGCTATTTTGTGATCTAAATTATTATTATTATTATTATTATTATTATTATTATTATTATTATTATTATTATCAAATTATTTGCAGAATTTTCCAGTGTTCCACCACTGGATTTGGGGATTTGAATGATCTGCAGAAGATTTTCCTCATTGAGTTTAAATAGTTGTGCGGGGACCTCACAGGGAAATAGCTATTCTTTTATTGGATTCTTGTGTTTAATTAAAAGGTACTCTACTTCTCACAAAAGCTGTAGAAATTTTGCAGCATTGTGTGATCATGATACGTTTTGTTTTTTTTGTTTGTTTGTTTGTTTGTTTGTTTGTTTGTTTGTTTGTTTTTTGTCAAGTTGGTAAAATATTGCATTGAACCATTGCAACAATTCAAAATAACAATTAAACTCACTTGTAGCATATTTGATGTTTACTTTAAAAGGTGCATTGTGTATCTTTTCTGGTGGAGGGTCTTCATGGAGATTGCTTTGTCTGGAATGTTTCACAGTATGGTATTAAAACATTCTATCTTCATGGAGACCAAACCGGACCAAGTCAGATCTGTGGAGAGGCAACTCGCACTGCACATAAAGAAATCATTAAAAACATAGTGGAGCACTGTTTTACTACATGACATCGCAAGGTGTGTGTGTGTGTGTGTGTGTGTGTGTGTGTGTGTGTGTGTAACAAAACACAACTCCAGGTCTGTTTGTGATTAGGAAACAACATCAACATTATAACAGATCAGAAAATAGTGCAATACGAACCCTTTCATTTTTCTTCAGATGTGCTGTTGAAGATCACTATATAAACACATTGGTCAGTGTAAAATCTGAAACACATCCTCTCATCTTCCATTTGAAATACTTGAGAAATATTAGAAATCCCTCCACATCTGTGTATTTTCAGTTGTATCTCTTGATTTTATGACCTTATTGTCTTTCCATGCACACAGCCCTGCAGCCATCACGAACAGACGTCACCAAAAGGTCAAGCGAAAACCAAAAACACGAGGGGGGATGACCTAGAATACTAAACTCAAACTGTAGCAGCAAAAACCTTCTAAATGAATGTGCTTTTGTCACTTGGGAAATAACAAATCATGAATCACTACCAACCAGCATCCCCAAAGTAAAAGCAGCAGATGTCACAAATCTGCCACTCAAACTACTAAGAGTAACATGCTCAGGGTCACTTTGTAGTATCTTAGAATGACTAGTGTTTTGCAGTTACAAACTGGTTTATTGAGAATACACATATATACGTACACTGTGTGGCCTTATCCTGCAGTGATGCTGAATTTAAGGAATTCGTATTTTTTGAAGGGCCCATATTTCGCCATTTTCGGAACTGTGTTTTATGTTTTCTTATTTTAAAAAAAACATACCTGGAGTTGTTTTGTTTCATTCACACATGTTTAACACACAATCCCTGCATATTTAGGCTGAGTTCTTCTCCCAAATGTCATGTGGTAATACAGGAAGTGCTCCACCATGTTTTTAAACTCCATACTTTCAGTAGAATCATCTGGATAATTTCAGCCATTTGCCAATCCCTACTGAACTAAAAATAAATGATAGGTGTTAACTTAAAAACTACCACTACATGACGTCACAAGGTGGAACAGAGCATTTTGAGGTTTGGAGCTGTAGACAGACTGTCACGCAGGCAACTTGGACTCAGATGCAACACAAAGCACGCAGTCAAACGCAAAAGTCTTAGTTCAGTTCCACAGAAAGTGTCCTTCAATAGGTAATGACAAATCAGGCTGATAAACAACAAAGGAATATATTATTTTATTATGCGAACTAAAATATCCTCCAAAACTGGGAAATTCTCAAATAGAAAACTGGCTGGGAATAAACTCTGGGAATAATGCAGAATTGCACCAATTGCAAACAACAGACTTCAGATTCAGAGTTTTCAGATACAGAGCTTGAGAGTTTCTCTTGACTGGTTGACTAGCAAAGACTGAATGGGCTGAGTTTATATAGAAAGGGAGTTTATATAGACTACCCTGGGGTGATTAGGGAATGAGTGGCAGTTGTAGGAAAAATGGGGAAGAAGCAAAAGAAGGACTGTAACAGGCTGGGAAATGGAGCTGGACTGGGGAAAAACATGAAAACAATTGACAGAACTGTGACATAGACTAATAATGCAGGATTACGCAAACATGAGTGAATGAAACAAAACACAACTCCAGGTATGTTTTTGAGGAGGTAACAACATTCTGACATGGCTTAAAAGCTCACAAAAGTCAAATGTGTGTAACATAGGGCTTTAAACATGTTTTGGCCCTATCCCGCAATGATGAGTTGAATGAATTGTATGTTTTTTAAAGGTGCATTATGTAGCTTTCTTGGTGGAGGGTCTACTGTGTACTTGGTTGTCTCCATGGAGATTTTTTTTTTTTTTTTTGCTTTACCTGGAAGACTGAACTTATTAATCACAGTACAATAGCCAGGTGACGCCTCCCAGGCCAATTACAAGTCAGATGTGCGGAGAGGCAAGCCTGCTCACAGAAAGAATGCATGATATTTTAGTGTTAAATAGAATAAAGGCATGGACAAAGAAGTTTAATGGCATGATTGTCCGCTGATTTCGAAGGTTGGCGGTTCGAATCCCGCTCTCAACATAAACATCACTGGTAGAGCCGATAAGATCCACTGGCCCACAGGTCGGCGGTGCAATTCCAGCTCCCACAGATGAATAATGGCATTGTGTCCTTGGGCAAGACACCTAACCCACCTCGCCCCTAATGTCTGTGTGAATGTGTGTGTAAATGGGTGAGTGTTTCCATGATGTAAAGCACTTTGAGTGGTAGAAAAGTGCTATATAACCCCACCAGAAATGTTACATAGTACATCTTTAACTGATGCTGAAATAAATAAACATAAATAAAACCAGGTGCTCTACCAGACCCCTATGACCTATTATTTAGGCTGTATCTTCAGTGGATTAGATATGGGGCTAGTTTTCCTGAAAATATAATCAGTACCACAAAACAATTATTTAGCAATTGTGTTTGTGAAAACATCACAAACACAAATGAAATTCTAGTTAATAAAAATAGTTTAGAGACAAAATATTATAAAAAATATTATGAGTCAGACGTCAGTTTGTAATGTCTTATTCGACACAGCAGCTCGTCTAGGCTCTTTGTACTCTGTGCAACCATCTCCAAAAATGGTGCAAGAAAGATGTAAGTCCAACCCAGGCAGGAAACAGCAAAACAAGTCTGTTTCCTTCCTAAATAATTTCTCACAACGTCACAGCTTGCTATAGGAATAGTTTTGTTGACTTTGATTGTCTCCATAGGGAAATTTGACCAGTGCATTTGACCCATCATGTATAGCGCCACTGAACAACCTGTAAACAGCAGTGGAGGGTTAGCCCAGATACATTTATTTATTTATTTATCTATCTATCATTATTATCATTATTATTATTATTATTATTATTATTATTAGTAGTAGTAGTAGTAGTAGTAGTAGTAGTAGTAGTAGTAGTAGTAGTATTTATTTATTTATTTATTTATTTATTTATTTACTTATTTTACTCATGCTATTATTTTGTTGGCATCAATTTAAAAAGAACAACAAAAAATATGACAATTAACAAAATGCATAAATACATATTCCAACCATTATTTGCCTTGTCTTTGCTGCATGAACAAAAGAAACAGGAAGAAGATACATTTTATAAACGCTGCTCCTTTCACAGATCAAATCAAATCAAAAACATTTCTTTAATAATCATTACAGTGTCCCTCTTGTGGTTTACATTTCATTCACTTAAACATTTTCCTTAGTCACATAGCCCATCATTATTTTATCCTTTTCTTCAATTTAGAAACACTAGTGCTACTTTTAAAATCGTGATTTAACAAGTTCCATATCTTGACTAACACAGAGACGCATTTCCGTTTTAATGTTGTCCTTAAGACTACAGTTCGAAAAAAAATGTCTCCTATGGTCACAGGGGAACTACCCACTAGTCCGAGGGTCCACTAGTCCGAGGGTCCACTAGTCCGAGGGTCCGAGGGTCAAACCCCAATCCACTTTTTTTTTTCTTTCAAAGTCTGGTTAAGGTTAGGATTAGGGTTAGGTTTAGGCAAGGGGTCCAAGTCTGGTTAAGGTTAGGGTTAGGGTTAGGGTTAGGTTTAGACAAGGGGTCAAAGTCTGGTTAAGGTTAGCTCGGACTAGTGGACCCTCGGACTAGTGGACCCTACCCCAGAAATCAGAAATCAGAAAAGCTTTTATTGCCATTGTCAGTGAACACAATTCACAGACTAGGAACTTGCTTTGGTGATAAGGTGCAACATAGAACACTGAATAATAATAATACTAATAATAATAATAATAATAATAATAATAATAATAATAATAATAATAATAATACAAGTAGAGATATCACAGTTAGAAAGGATAATAATAATAATAATAATAATAATAATAATAATAATAATAATAATAATAAAGTATCACTATTTGAATAAAGTAAGAGCATGCAAAAAGATTAAGATATATAATAAAAATAAAAATAGTCAAGTATATACAGAGCATCAGAACAACAGTGCAAACCGACAGTGCAAAAGAGCAAGTGACGTGACATGACTTATTTAAAGTGACTGGTATTATAAAGTGTCCTTAGTACAGGTGTTATAAGTGTTCATAAAGTGTTTATGAGTCCAACGGCAGAGGGGAAGAAACTGTTCTTATGGCGAGAGGTTCTGGTCCGTATGGACCGTAGCCTTCTGCCAGAGGGAAGTGGCTCGAATAGTCCATGTCCAGGGTGAGAGGGGTCAGCTGCTATCCGGCCTGCACGCCCCCGAGTCCTGGAGACGTACAGGTCCTGAAGAGATGGAAGGCTACAGCCGATCACCTTCTCAGCAGAGCGCACAATGCGCTGCAGTCTCTGTCTGTCCCTGGCAGTGGCCCCAGCGTACCACACAGTGATGGAGGAGGTGAGGATGGACTCAATGATGGCCGTGTAAAACTGCACCATCATCTGGGCAGGCAGCTTGGCTTTCCTCAGCTGCCGCAGGAAGTACATCCTCTGCTGGGCTTTCTTGATGAGGGAGCTGATGGTCGGCTCCCACTTGAGGTCGTGGGTGATGCAGGTGCCCAGGAAGCGGAAGGAGTCCCGGTCACAGTCCTCCGAGACAAACGTAAAAAAGGTTTTGTAGAGCTTCGGGTAAATTAGAGAGATTAAATTAGATTAGAAACAATGCAAACTCAACACAGAAAGTCATACAGCCTCTTCCTTTTCATTTATAAAGGAGGGAGTCCATGTGAGCCCCACACATTTCTGCTGAAGTGGTATAAAAGTACACATGTTAAAGCCTTTTTCACAAAATGGACTCTTGTGAGCTTTAAGCCATATTAGAATGTTGTTACCTCCTCAAAAACAGACCTAGAGTTGTGTTTTGTTTCATTCACACACGTTTGAGCAATCCTGCATTATTAGTTATTAGTAGTACATCTCCAAAGCATCGTTGTGACATCGTGTGGTGGTAGTTTTCAATTTAAGACAGACTAATAATAAAGGGTTACTCAAACATGTCAACTCCAGGTATGTTTTTGATGAGCTAAAAACATTCTAATATGACTTAAAATTCACAAGAGTCAATGTAGGACCTTTAAATATTATTGGCCTATAAGAATTTTGTGATTTCATTCACGATCCAGCTTTTGATAACAGGAGCTATGAACAAAGCTGAGATTATTGTATGCAAATGATTCAAAAGATCGAAACGCAACACCGCGCCGCTCCGAATAAAGCTGCCACTTCTGCTGTGCCCTTGAGCAAGGCTTTAAACCCCATTGTTTCCCTTTGAGTACCGAGTGTGAATCTGCGCGCGACATAGCTGTACACAGAGAGCCTGTGGGGGAAAAAGGATCAGATTGGAAATTCTGGTTTTGCAATAATAATAGAACAAATGGAACAGAGAACCTGCAAGGATTCATACGCAGTGACACAATTATTAGCACGCAAAACACACACACAAATGAAAAAAAGAAAAAAAAGAAAAAAACTCTTGCTCTCTCCATCTTTCTCTTCATCTTTGCGTGTGCCTCTCCTGGTTGTTTTATCTCTTGCCATCTCCTTTTTGAATGATCACGTTCCCAGGCATGAGGGTGCTATGTAATTAACCTAGAGGATCCTGCTGTTGCAACGTGCCCGCTCATCTGCCATTAAAGCCAGCACCGGTGGATGATTACTGCCATCTAGTGCAGCCAAGAGGAATGACATGTTCTTTATTTAACTATAGTATGTATTTTTATAGTACTACCCAAAAAGCAGTTGCACAAATTAACATTTTAAAGGTCTTATATTGTGGGCTCACCACCTGCAGAGGGGTTCATAGGGGTCTGGGTCTGGTGCACAGAGTAATGGGCAGCGTGCTGCCCCCGCGACCCAGCCGGATTAAGCGGGAGAAAATAGATGGATGGATGGAGGTCTTATATTGCGCAAAATTGACTCTTGTGAGCTTTAAGTCGTGTTATTATGTTGTTACTTCATCAAAACATACCCGGAGTTGTGTTTTGTTTCATTCACACATGTTTGAGTAACCCTTTATAATTAGTCTGTTTACATGTCCAGAGTTCAAAATGCTCTGTTCCACTTTGTGATGTCATGAAGTGGTAGTTTTGTTCAGTAGAGATTGGCAATTTCAGGGCAAACCGTTTAAAGGGCTGTTTTCTGATCGATGTTATAATGTTACCTGGAGTTGTGTTTTGTTTCATTCACACATGTTTAACACACAAACCCTGCAGATTTAGGCTGAGTTCTTCCCTCAAAAACTGTTCCACCTTGTGATGTCATTTAGTAATACAGGAAGTGCTCCAGTGTGTTTTTAAACTCCACACACCTTCACTTGAATCATATGGATGATTTCAGCCCTGGAATTGCCAATCTCTGCTAAACAAAAAGGTAAAAGGAGCTGTTAACTTGAAAACTACCGCTTCATGACATCACAAGGTGGAACAGAGCATTTTGAGCTTTGGAGATGTAGACAGACTAATAATAAAGTGTTACTCAAACATGTGTGAATGAAACAAAACACAACTCAAGGTATGTTTTTGATGAGGTAAAGTGAATTGCTTATATTTTTTACATTTTAAGACATCCGTAATAAATGTATGAAAAAATTACTAAAACTAACTAGTAATGAGTTTGAAGAGTTGAAGTTGATAGTTCTACCATGTGGTGTTCTTGTGCTGTTTGGCATTTAACTTGTGTGTGAGGGACTTGTGTGATGATAGACATGACATGGAGAAACATTTGTTTATGTGAGAAAATGTGGGGTTAAATGTTGCTGTGATCCCTACAGAGTTCAGCCGTAACACTTCAAACACCGAAATGCTTTTAGTGGAGGAAGCTCTGGCTCCATCCACTGGAACTACTGTGGTTTTATAATGTTGGATTCTGACTTGTACGTTTAAAGGTCCTATATTACACAAAATTGTCTATTGTGAGCTTTTAGCCATGTTATAATGTTGTTACCTCCTCAAAAACAAACCATGTTGTTGTGTTTTGTTTCATTCAGATGTTTGAGTAACTTTCTATTATTAGTCTGTCTACATCTCCAAAGCTCAAAATGCTCTGTTCCACCTTGTGAATAGTGTTGTTCCGATATCATTTTGGGGATATAATACCAATACTTGGCCTTGGTGTACTCGCCAATACCGATACCAGTCCAGAGCCTCTACAGTTTGAATACTTGCCCATACAGATACCTGAAAAATGTGCGGTATAGGAGCTTTTGCCTATACCAATATCGCATCGGAACAAGAATTGGACAGAATCTTACAGCTAACCATAATGAGGGTTTGAATAGGGCCCAGGAGAGATCGCTAAATTACTCAAACATGCATGAATGACATCTAAAACCTCCTCAAGCATGTTTTTGATGAGGGAACTACATTATAACAATGGTAGAAAGCTAAAAAAAAAAAAGAAAAAAAAAAAAAGAATGTATTTTACTTTTACATAATATGCCATCCTTGTCTATGTGCCTTGTTTTATTTTATCTGGTATCTTAAAATAAATCCTGGGTGCGTGCTTGGAGCTCAAGATGTGTGAGTTTTCCTTCGGTAAACTGTTGCTAGGAAACACTTGCGTTATCTTTTCTTCTCCTTTTTAAAATGCCAAAGACACTGAGAGAAGGTGAGAGTGAAAAGACAATCCAATCCTCCCAGGACTGAAGGGGAATCGATTTTTATATTTACATGTCCACAGTGAAGAAACAACACCCAAAAGCTGTCAAGTTAATGTTACATAAACCGACAATTAAAAAAGCTCTCTGGATTTCGGTAAGGAAGGTTCAGCAAGAAGGTTCTCGGTTCGATTCCCGGGTTGCTCAAGCCTTTCTGTGTAAGCATTACAAACATGTCTGGAGCTGTATTTTGTTTCATTCACACATAATTAACACACAAATCCTGCATATTTAGGCTGAGTTCTTCTCCCACACTGAAAACACTCAGTTCCACCTTGTGATGTCATGTGGTAATACAGAACAGAGCATTTTGAGCTTTGGAGATTTAGACAGACTGATAATAAAGGGTTACTCAGACCTGTGTGAATGAAACAAAACACAACTCCAGGTATGTTTTTGATGAGGTAACAACATTCTAACATGGTTTAAACTTCATAAGAGTCCATTTTGCGCAAAATATAGGACCCCCTCCCTCCACTTATCTACCCCCCCCCGCCCCTCTCAGTTCTAAGTCCATGGTCCATCGCAGTAATCCTCTGTCCAGATATTTGATTATCAAAGTCCAGGGCAGTAAAGGGCTCATCTGAATGGCCAGCAGCAGCAGCAGCAGCAGCAGCAGCAGCAGCAGCAGCAGCCCTCATCTTAATCTCACTATATTACCATTCAGAGAGAGTACCTGTCTGTCAGTTTGGAGAAAAGCTTTTCAATTCTAACAACTGAAAACATATCTGAGCTTTGTAGAAAACTTTAGACTTCGTGCTTTAATGGAAAGTGACAAAATACTTTTAATTTTGAGGTATAGTAAAGTATCGTATAAAATAGCAGTATTAGTAGCAGTAGCAGCCGAAACATGTCAACAAGGTAAATACACGTTACTGTATTGTCTTAAAAAAGAACCCAAGAAATTAAAGTAGCAGTAGCAGTTTGTGATCATATCTATTGATACTTTGCAGTCGTCAACATTCCAAGGGGGGTGAAGCTAACTTGAGGCACTGCTCTGTCTGAAGCGCTATTACTCAAGTTAGACTTTAATCTGAGCTTTGTATTAATGCGATCTGACCATAAAGAACTGTCTTGGCTGGAACTACAACAGGTAGTTCATGCTCTTAAACAAGTCGCTCTCACCTCAGAGACATAAATGGGATCATGAACGCTCGTATTGATCACAGGCTCCTGAAACATGTGGTTTTAGAGTGACAACCACGGTTGCCATGGCAATTAACAATTCAAAAGAAACTAACTCATAACTTTTGAATTGTAAAATGTCAAATACAACATGGCAAAACTGCAGTAGTCGCAGTGGGTTGGCAGTTCCCACCTTGCTCAAGGGCATGCTGTCTTTGAGTAAGACACTTCAGTTGCCTTGCTCACTCATGTTTGATTTTGATGAAAGGTACACTTGATTGTCCTCTGCACTAGACCCATCAGTCAGACAGAGAAACATGCAAACTCTGCACAGAAAGGCCTGAGTGGCCCTGGGAGTCAAACCTGTAACCTTCTGGCTGTGAGTAGTAGTAGTCATTTTAGTTGTGGTAATTGGATGTATAATGTTTACGGTGTAGTGGTAAATTTTACTCAAGAGATTTGTTGAGTATTGATTGTTCCCATGTATCTGAGCAAAATTGAGGTTTGACTAGCTCATGAGGTAAAAAATATGCCTGCTGTGTGGTGTCGGCATCTAATTATAAAACAACAATCAGGAAATGGGCTGTTGGCATGCTAGTTGTTATCATTAAAGTGATGGCAAATTCTGCTTTGTCCTCTGAAAGATGTGAAAAGCTGTAAAAAAAAAAGTACTCATCACAGTTAATGTAAAAGGAAACCACTGCAAACTGTGTGAAATAAACTTGAAAAACTGTTTTGTTTTTCTTCACACTTTTAAGACGGTAGATCAGCCACTGAACCTTAAATAGTGCTTTAGCCCCTTACTATGTCACCTTACTATGGCCGTTACTTTTCAGTGAACTGCAGGTTAAGCTGCTGTTTTGTTTCATTAGGTTTTAATATGGTGTGAAGACAGCGTTCAAATGTACTGCCTCCGGGTACGCTCAAAACCTCTGCACTGATACAGACTCATTACAGAAGGCCTGCTGTGCTTGTGTCTGCGATATAGTTATAATCTATGACACCTGTGGATCATTCTGTTATCATTCGGACATTTTAAATTGCAGTATTCATCGAAAACGGCTTAATAAAAGAAACAAATCTGCTGACTTCCATGTTAGAAAATTGTGGTGCCCAATGGGAGCTGACAACGCTGTAAACCTCATCACCATGAAAAGTTGTCAACTCCTATGGATAGCTGCAGATAGTGAGTAGAGTTGTACCAAATGACTACGCAATAAAATTGGATTAGTACAGAGTTGATCGTCTTGAAAATATGTAATTAATACCTGCACAAATCACTCCAAATACAACTGAGTAAATGGCAAAAGGAGAAATTTAATTTGTCAACTGGACAGAGTTTATTTGGTTGAATACGTTTCGCAGCTCATCCAAGCTGCTTCTTCAGTTCTGATAAATATAAAAAATAAATAATAAATTTCTCCTTTTGCTATGGATTCTACCTGGACGACTGAGGGATTCTACACACAACTGAGTAAATGGTGAGGAGAAACAACTAAAACATGGTTAAAAGCTCTGAAAGGTTGATTTTGCTTTAAACATTTCCTGGTCGTGTCCTGGAGGCGTTTATGGCACTTGTGTTTGAGGTCTCCCACAGAGAACATAGGAATCCAGAGCAGTGATCTGAGCAGGTTTCAGGAAAGGAGGAGTTTGTCTTTACAATGTGCTGCAATGTATTTCTCATGAAGGAACACATGCTAAGAGTACAAAGTAGTGGTCCAAGTAAGAGTTAAAAAGAAGTATTTAGAGAAACTACTATGTGTTTTGTAATGTATAATTTGAATTTAATATATTTGGAAGAACAAAGCATTAAATTATACAGAATGAATTGACACAAAAATTAGAAAAATCACATCTGAAGAAGCGATGCAATAAACACAAATGTTCAAATCACTTCATATTGTCAACATAAAACTTTTAGAGTTACCCACAGTGGGAAAAGTAACTACAACTTAAATTAACTCAAGTAAGCGTAAAATATGGTGCCTAAAAACTAGTCAAACAAGAACAATTTCTTTAAAAAGAGTCAGTTTTGCGTAATATAGGACGTTTTAGTGAAATAAGTAATCTAACTTGTCATATGCACTTTAAATGTGTTATATTACGCAAAATTGACCCTTGTGAGCTTTTAGCCATGTTATAATGTTGTTATCTCATTCACACATGTTTCAGTTATCATGGTTTATTAGTCTGTCTACATCTCCAAAGCTCAAAATGTTCTGTTTCACCTTGTGATGTCATGAAGCAGTAGTTTTCAAGTTAACAGCTCCATTTACCTTCAGTTCAGTAGAGATTGGCAATTCCAGGGTTGAAATGATCCAAATGATTCTAGTGAAGGTTTATGGAGTACTTCCTGCATTACCACATGGCATCACAAGGAGGATGTTCTCTGTTTGAGAGAAGAACTCAGGCTAAATCTCCAAAGTTTGTGTGTTAAACATGTGTGAATGAAACAAAATACAACTCCAGGTCTGTTTGTGATGAGGAAACAACATTATAACATACTGTAGATCAGAAAATAGCATAATATGGGCCCTTTAACATCAAATAAACCAGTTAACAGACTATGATTTGTGCCTGTGTGTGTGTGTGTGTGTGTGTGTGTGTGTGTGTGTGTGTGTGTGCGTGCGTGCGTGCGTGCGTGTGTGTGTGTATGTGCCTGTTGATGTCTCTGTACACTGCAGTCAAAGCTCTCTCTAAAGCCTGTCTAAATATTGACAGAGGTGGGAGGTCCTGTGGCTCTCAGAAGGGCGGGGCCTGTTCTCCTACAGAGCCCACTTTGTGTTCCCCGCTGAGTCTGCTGCTGCACAATCTGTGGTAGGTGACTTCTCTTTAAATACACAATCTATAGTTAAATACACTGGGGTTTGCATTTACATTTTGCCTCGTGTTCGTGAAGGCATTCTGATTTGACATGTTTCCTATTATCGTGTCTTTGCTCGGCTCTAAAACAGTGACAATGGGAGCCCAAAAGAAGATCTGTCTGACTGCTGCTTTGCTATTTTGTTGTAAGTATCCAAAGTAAGTAGGTACGTTTTTTTATTTTTAAAGCAGACAAATTATGGAAAATACACGTTTCTTCTACTCAGTCATCAGATTGTATTCAGCGTGATTCGTGCATGCTTCAGTAATCTTTATTCTCCAGTATTCAAGACATAATTGCTCCGTTCTCACCGACACGTTACACGCCCACTGTGATGTACTTACTTCGTTATCAGATTTTATTTTCTTAATCAATGTAATGCACAGGATTCGGCAGCATCACGTAACCATTTTTGCTACTACTTACTAGTGTGATGTGCAGCTATCTATAGGAGGTTCCATCAACTTTATGGCTCTTTGTTGTGATGACATTTATGACATCATAAGATCCCATTGGACTTGTTTCTTTTATTTAGTCGCTTTAGATCAATATTGAGATTTAAAATGTGCAGACTATAACATAATGATCCATGGGTGTCATAGATTATAACTATAGGTCTTCCTTAATACATATTTCAATCCTCAAATTATAATCTCCATGTGAGATTATACAGAAAGTCAACAGGTTTGTGTGAGCCTCTGACAAGTTATTTCTGAACATAGTATTTTATTTTAGATTAAAGAAGACATAATGATGCTTTTCTCTGTCATAAAGATATCATCTATGGCACTTGTGGATCATTCTGTTATATCTTTTAAATTGCAATCTTGATTAAAATAATTAAAATAAAAACTGATTTACCCCTGTCCCTTTCTGGTACGCAAATGTCATCACGTTAAAGTGATGCAAACATTCTGATAATAATATTCTTAATGACAAAGCCATGTTATAATATTATTACCTCATCAAAAACAGACCTGGAGTTGTGTTTTGTTCATTCACACATGTTTCAGTAACCCTTTATTATTAGTCTGTCTACATCTCCAGAGCTCAAAATGCTCTTTTCCACTTTGTGATGTCATGAAGAGGTAGTTTTCAAGTTAACAGTTTTCTTTTACTTTTTTTCAGTAGAGACTGGTAGAGACAAATGATTCTAGTGAAGGTGTATGGAGTTTTAAAACACAGTGGAGTACTTTCTGTATTACCACATCACAAAGGGGAAACACAGGTGTTTTCAGTTTAAGAGAAGAACTTGGCCTAAATCTGCAGGGTTTGTGCGTTAAACATGTGAATAAAACAAAACACAACTCCAGGTCTGTTTGTGATGAGGAAACAATGTTTTTCTCCTATCCATGGAGACCGTGCAAGAGGTGGCAAGACCTTCAGAGGAAATACTTTGAGGAAATGAACACAAGGGATTGTGTGAAATTAAATATTTGTTTTTCCTGTATCCATGGAGACTGCAACTGAGGAGCTAGCTACAGGCTTTTTACACCATATGTGGCAGCAAATGTGGCAGAAGACCTTCCAGAGGAAATACTGTCAGGGAATGAACCATTTCATCACCAACTGAAACACCAGAGCGGAATAAGAGTGAGGCCTTTCCTGTTGTGTTCACCTGGTTCCCCCTGGAAGCTGCTGTGATGCTGCCAGACACAGAGGAGGGACACTTTTGGCTCTGCTGACCCTCCCTGACCAGTCCTCCTGTTAAACTGCACTCAGACCTTTGACTAAGAAACAAAGGCCACTGAGAACCGCAGTGTATTGCTGCAGCAAAACTTGAATTTCCCTCGGGATCAGTAAACGATCTCTCTCTCTCTGTCTCTCTTATAACATGGTTCATAAAATAGCATAATACAGGCCCTTTAAGAAATACAATAGCTCAAAACTGCTGTAAACCACATTAAAGATATATGTTCTGTACTGTTATACATATTCAGTGCCATATAGTTTCAGTGTCCTGTTATAGACGCCATTTTGGAGACTTTTTACAGTTCAAAAGTTGTCGATTTCATGTTTAAAATGTTTTAACTACCATGGCAGCTGCACTCCTTTTTCACCATTCCACCTTTAACCAGTCTAGACTTTATAGCCGTGCATGCTATCCATCCTATTAACATGATGAGACAATACGCTCAGTGAAATAATACATAGCCACAGAGGCTTAAGGACAAAGTACTTCCACAACAATTATCATCCCGCCGCTCGCACTAATAACTCTCCTATTACCGGGACAATAAACGCCATTTAAACACTGGCCTGGGGATTAACATGAACCAAAGCCTATTAGGGACAAAAACCGACGGGGGCCGCAGTCAAACAGACATTAAAAGCATGATTGAACACCTAATGCCACGTAACTTTATTTCACGGAGAAAGAGGGGGGAGATCAGGGCAACTGCGCGAAGACATGAAGATGAGAGGCGGGAACAGTGTCGAGTGGACTGTTGTTGTGTGCTTGGGCAAGTATGGAAGTGGTGTGTGTGCGCATCAGTGTTGGTGGTGGTCGGAGGGGCCGATGGGCAGCTGTGGCTACTTTGTGTGGATACTTTGCAGCTGATGTCATCAACATTATCTGGGAGTGTGATGCTAACTGTAGGCATGCTCTGTCTGAGGCTTTGTTAGACTTTAATCTGTGCTTTATTTGAACACAATCTGACTTAGTTGGAACTATGAATGGTGAGCTGATTTGTGCTGTTAAACAAGAATTAATTACATGAATTATAATTACATGAATAATAATAATAATAATAATAATAATAATAATAATAATAATAATAATTATTATTATTATTATTATTATTAAAACATGAAAAATATAACTAATTAAGAACTTAAACAGCTTGTGGTCCAAAGTTATTAATCACTTACCTTGTGCACATCACACATCATTTTGGCACTTATTTTTACGTAATTTTATATTAGATGCCCTTCCTAACCTTTCTATGATATTTAAACGGTCCATATTTCGCTATTTTCTGATCTAGGTTATAATGTTTCCTCATCACAAACATACCTGGAGTTGTGTTGTCATGTTGGAATACAAGAAGTGCTTTAGTGTGTTTTTAAACTCCATTTGGATGATTTCAGCCCTGGAATTGCCAACCTGAACTAAACAAAAGGTAAAAAGCAGCTGTTAAATGAAAAATTACTACTTGATGACATCACAAAGTGGAACAGAGTGTGTAGACAGACAAATGAACCAGGATTACTCAAACGTGTGAATGAAACATGACAAGGACCTTTAAACAATACAAAAACATGTCTTCCTAACTATGTCTTGCAGATGCCTCACAGTCTATTTAATATGCTAATACTCATTAAAGCTGATTACTGGCCTCTTCTTTTGCTCATTCATCAGTCATAACTTCCCTTCACATGTGGTGCCAAATAGCTTTCCCCGACACATCCAGACATCCGCCATTACGACTCTTTGGTGATAAGGCTCGGCTCCTTCTGCAGTCAGGGCCCATGCACGGCGGATGAGGCGCATTGTAACTGCAGAGGCATTTCAGAGGTTAATGGAGTTAATGAAGATCAAGTGCTGGTGTCTGCTGCAGATAACTGGGACACTGACAGAATGAGAATAAACCATAGAGCCCACAGAGGGAGGGAATGTGGAGGGAGAAGGCTTTGTCTGTGCTCGTTACAATGAGAGCTGGGCTGTAGTCATGTAGTCAGAGGGGGTATGGGGGATTAACTGATAACATATAGTATATTTAGATCACCGTGTTACCTTTTATTGTTTTGAAAATGCTATATTCGCTGCAAACAATGTATTAACATAAGTTTCACTTTTTTGACGTCTTCCCTCCCTTTGCTCCCCGCATTATGTCGCTCCCCCTTCAGAGCGACATCACAACAGAATCAAAACTAACTTGTGTGGAAGCAAATGTGGCAGAAGACCTTCCAGAGGAAATACTCTGAGACCTTCCAGAGGAAATAATTTGAAGAAATTGAACATTGGATTGTGTGAAATAAACAGTTTGTTTTTTTCCATATCCATGGAAACCTAGCTTAGGAGCTAACTATGGACATTTGAGATGCTACACGCTTTTTGCACCAAATTTTCCTCAGGACTAAGAAAGTATCTCTCTCTTTCTCTAATTTGAAATGCTTTGAGTGGTCCAAAGTTATTCCTCATTTACCTATACATTCTGAGAATCCTAATTCACCGCAAATTACCACAAATTGATAGCACTTTTCACAGCTTTTAGAGGTCAGAGCGGAGCTTTGCCACCACAGAAATGTTAACCCCAACTAGCATGCTAGCTGTGCACTTCCTGATTCTCAGACACTTTATAATTACATGCTGACAGTACACAGCGGACCTATTTTGATCTTGTTTTTATCCCTTATACAGACCTATCTGCATGGGAGCAAGACACATTTTGCTCAAATACAAAAAAAGAAAGAAAATATTGTGTAATTTGTAGTATGCACTTTTTTCTTATGCAGAAACTTAATCACCCTTGTCATTTTCCAGATGTCCTGATAACTTTGTCTTTAGAAGCTGAAAAAAGAACAAAAAGTAGTTTTCAAAGCCTAGTCAAGAAGAAGAGTGGAGCAGTACAAAGCAACAGCAGTCACATTACAGCAGACAACAAGAGGCAAAGGACTCAGGCTCAGAGGAACAAAGTCAAGAAGAATAAGATGGTTTCTGGTGGTGCTGGAAGTGACATCAGCACGAGAACAGGAAGTGATGTCAGCTGCACCTCTCTGGGAGGCATTTGCCAACCAACAAGATTCATCTGTCAGGGGCGCTACCTGAACGACAAGTGTCCCGGAGGCCAAACTCATCAGTGCTGTGTACCAGGTTAACACACCTTTTACTCACCCCAAGTTGGATTTGAAGTGATTTTTGCACGTTTTAACAATCTTTAATCGCTTATTTTCAAGATGTCATAAAGCCAGTCAGCCCCCGTTTTCACCGCCACTGGTACACGCCCACTGCTCAGTTCTTAATACGCTCTCCAATTTTATTTTCCTAATCAGAGATACAGTATGCGTAGGATTCGGCAGTGTTGCATAGTTATATTGGTAAAAATGAAAGAAATATCTCACTATCAAGATCTGCAGCTATCCATAGGAGGTGCCAACAACTGTACGGTGCTTTCTTGTGATTATGCTTACAGCTTACACCAACTCCCATCTGGCACCGCAGTTTTCTAATGGGGAAGTCATTTTAGATAAATATTGTGAACCTAATGATCCATAGGCGTCATAGATTATAACTACAGTATATAGCAGACACAATATGTCTTCTTTAATGATGACTTTGTTTTGTTTTGCAGCTGGAGCGTGGAGTGTCCTGTGTGCTGGGCATTACAATAACAGGGTGAGGGCCTGTGATGAGTACGGCTGTGGGGCGTTCAACTCTAGAAGGTCTGGTTATGTTGATATCCTGCTATATACATGTACTCGTACTGTTACTACTGCTACTACTACTACTGCTACTAGTAAAACTACTGCAACTGCTATTACTACTACTGCTACTACTGCTATTGCTACTACTGCTGCTACTACAACTACTACTACTACTACTGCTGCTGCTGCTGCTTCTGCTACAGCTACTGCTACTACTACTACTACTACTACTACTACTAATAATAATAATAATAATAATAATAATAATAATAATAATACTGCTACTGCTACTATTGCTACTACTGCTACCACTACTACTACTACTAAAACTACTGCTTCTACTATTACTACTACTACTACTACTACTACTACTACTACTACTACTAAAACTACTGCTTCTACTATTACTACTACTACTACTACTACTACTACTACTACTACTACTACTGATACTACTACTACGACTACTGCTATTGCTACTACTGCTACTACTACTACAACTACTAGTACTACTACTGCTTCTGTTGCTACTGCTACTGCTACTACTACTGCTACTACTACTACTACTACTACTGCTACTGCTACTATTGCTACTAGTGCTACCACTGCTACTACTACTACTAAAACTACTGCTTCTACTACTACGACTCTTACTATTACGCCTACTACTGCTTCTGCTACTACTGCTACTGCTACTGCTACTGCCACTACTACTACTGCGTCCACTACTACTACTACTACTACTACTACTGCTACTACTGCTACTACTGCTACTACTGCTGCTACTACTTACTTGTAGTTGTATTACAGGGGAGCCAAACTGCACAAGGCGGTGGACATTGTGTGTGATGACTTTGGGGTCGTCCAGGCTCCGTTCTCTGGAGTTCTGTCTGGACCTGTGAGTCACGTGGACCCCTCCGGGATTCACTACCACGGGGTCAAACTGTTCAGCCAAGGTAAGGCACGATACAATACAGTACATTTTGCTCAATGTGCATATCTTTGAGCTAGACAGTACACGGCTTCCTATAACGGGAGGGCATCTGATGTGTAGGCAACATTGTATTAAAACTAAACGGAAATTACTTGCAATATATAACATTTCTTAAAGTGGCTATGTTATGACATTTTCAGATCTATGTTATAATGTTGTTTCTTCAGCAAAAACATGCCTGGAGTTGTGTTTTGTTTCATTCACATGTTTAACACACAAACCCTGCATATTTAGGCTGAGTTCTTCTCTCAAACAAAAAACACTGTGTTCCACCTTGTGATGTCATGTGGTAATACAGGAAGTACTCGACTGAATTGTAGACAGACTAATAATAAAGGGTTACACAAACATGAATGAAACAAAACACAACTCCAGGTCTGTTTTTGAAGAGGTAACAACATTATAACAGGGCTTTAAGCTCACAAGAGTAAATTTTGCGTAACATAGGACCATTAACAACAGAATACAAATAAAATAGAAATGTATAGTACAGTACAGATTTGTAAATTTCAAAATAAAATATATTAAAGAGCCCCATTTTTCCATGTATCTGAGCAAAATGTGTCTTGCTCCATCACAAATATATTGTATAAGCAGCATAAAGTGGTTTACTGTCTGATAATCAGGAAGTATGTGGTTAGCATGTTAGTTCTTCATTACTCAAAACTCCGCTCTGGCCTCTGAAAGTTGTGCTACACATATAAACCCTTTGCAGTGGAAAAACTAAAATGCTCGGAATGCATAAGGTAAGTGAGGAAAAAACAACAACTTTGAACCACTACAAACTGTTTAAAATAAACCAATTCGCTTTTCCACGTTTTTGAATAAGAATACAAATAAGAGAGAGAGTTAGAGCGCCTTTAACTAATAGCTACTACGATGTTAGGTGGGGAAATACACTGAAATAAATTGAATCAAAGAGAATTACACTTTCAAGTTAGGAAGTATGAACCCCATGTCCTTGAACACATCACACAGCTCACATGGACTGCAAGAATAAAACATGATATACTCCCACATGTTGACTTTAAAGGCCAAGTACATTTGTGTAATCTATGGCTGCCGAGCGCTGTGAGGGCGGGGCCACGTTCTGTTATAGGTGGACGAGAAATGCACTGACTTACGAGGATTAGACTGAGTGAGTGTTAGGACTCTATTGAACTCCCATTCACCTCTAACACAGGGTATGCTAAACCCCATCAAAGACTGTTTCACCGTTTCCTATCTGACCTTCAAATGAGACCATTACATGTCGGTTTTGTTAATGGACTGAACCAGGGAAGACGTTGTAAAATGTGATTGTGGAGAGCAGTTTGGGTCAAATGGGTAAACATGAGTGTATCTTATCTTCTATGGCTGAACTGCACTGTATGGAAATCTCTAAGATACTGTTAAAGGTGTTGAATTAAGATCTAAAAGTGCACTAAAGCCCAATCCCAACTCTCAAACATGAACTGTAGCCTAATATTATGTAATAGTCTACATTATAATACATGATTATACCAGGCCATTCAATCATATAGGTCTGTAGGTTCTATTATATATGTTTAGGTATGTATATGTCTTAATAATTTGGATTATTAGCTATTATAATCCAGCAATATCGCAGGCTCAATGACAACTCATGTGAAGCCCTCTTGCTTACACCCCTCTCCGGTCTCTGTGGCTCAAAATGTCCCTCACAGTCCTCTCACTCGCACCACTCACAGCGGACCCACAGCTCCAAGAGGCAGTGCCCATGCCGTGGTGCTTTGACCTCCGAGAATTGGCTACTGACAGTGGTGATTTCCTCTGTAAATGTGAAATAAAATACGACTTGGGTCTATTGCTGTAGTGGGTGGACAGGGCTGTGCACTGTGGTGAATGCTGCAGCTGCTGTTCCACTTTGAGAATAGACAGGCAGGTGGCAGATCTGTATGTGTCTATCTAATGTGTCCTTGTGCTGTTCTTGTTACCAGTGCACTGTGTGAAGCTCTTGAACATTCGGCCGTACCGGTACATGGGCTCGGTGACCAGAGGGGGCGCTGTGGGGTACACGCTTCCGCTGCAGGACCGGTTCTCTGGAATCACCTCTCACATCAAACTGCAGATGTGCGACGGATCAGACCCCACTGTTTTCCTATGAACAGCTTTTCACCTCCTATATTACACAAAATCGACTCTTGTGAGCTTTAGGTCATGTAAAATGCTGCCTCATGTTAGAATGCTCCTCAAAAACAGACCTGGAGTTGTGTTTTGTTTCATTCACGCATGTAAAAGTAATCCTTTATTATTAGTCTTTCTATATCTCCAAAGCTTAGAATGCTCTGTTCCACCTTGTGAAGCAGTAGTTTTCAAGTTAACAGCTCCTTTTACCTTTGCGTTGACAACTCCAAGGCTGAAATCATCCAAATTATTCCAGTGAAGGTGTTAGGAGTTTAAAAACACAGTTGAGCACTTGTATTACCACATAACATCTTTAAAGGAGACATATGCTTTTTAAAAATTATTATTATTATTATTTTATATTGCTTCTAAAATAAATAAAATAAGAGTATGTGGGTATATTTGTTTATAGTGATTGGTACCATGCTACTGTAAGATTTTGAGTTTAAATTTCATAATCCTGATCTATCTGTGTTCTCAAATAGGCAGAAAAACAGTAGCATTGTATGTTTAAATTAAATATACTGTAGTTTTTGCCTGCATAGCTAATTTAATCTTAGTTACAAAAACAATGGACATGATGGCCAGGTTATTTACATTATAATTTGGTGTTTTGGTTCTCTGGATGATCAAATTAGAAAGCAAAATGAGCCTCAGTGAGTCTCCCATTTGGGTTGCTAGACTCAATGCTGAAATGCAGTTGTTTTAAACCTAAAAGGACTCTCTCAGATCTGAATCCCCACTACCTAAACCCCAACACTTGCTGCCAAACATTAACCCCCGTTCAGTTGTGACTGTAGTACTTTTTTTTTTAAAACAGGAAGAACGCAGGCTACATACAGTTCCAGCAATGACTACGTGTGGCCACAAGATGGAGCCATTTAGTAACACATTGCAATCAGTCCAGAATGAGAGTTGTGGAAAATATGTTACAGATAAACTTCAAAGTAAGTTCCAACTAAATAATAACGCGCTTCTTTAGATTAGATTAGATTAGATTAGATTAGATTAGATTAGATTAGATTAGATTAGATTAGATTAGATTAGATCAATTACGCATGCGCAAACAAAGGCGTTGGCTCAAGTCTAGGTGATTTTTGTTAAATCTTAAAGTTATCTTAAAGTTAAATCTTGCCATAAAAGGAGTAATGACAGAATACACTATAGCCACTGGTGAAACGCAGTGAAGTAAAAGTAGTGTACTTAAGATGTATGTAAAATCCCTCAGTCGTCCAGGTAGAATCCATGGCAAAAAAGGCTCACCGGTCTCCCCTATCATTGCAAACTTATACATGGAACAATTTGAACAGAGTGCCCTGGCCTCATATCCAGGCACTCCACCCACACACTGGTATCGCTTTGTTGATGATAATTTCTCAAAAATCAAAATTCAAGATTTGGAACCTTTTACTGCACACATCAATTCTGTAGATCCGAACATCAAATTCACACGTGAAGATGCCAAGGACAACACATTGGCCTTCTTAGATTGTGCAGTAACGATAAGAGAAGACCGGCGACTCCAGGTAGAGGTCTTCAGGAAGCCCACACACACCGACCAATATCTGCTTTTTGATTCACACCACCCACTTCAGCACAAACTGGGAGTCATTCGGACATTACATCACAGGGCCCAAGTGGTTCCTACAAGCGCAGAGGGAAAGGAGAAAGAAGAACAACACGTGGAGAAAGCCCTCTCCGTTTGTGGATATCCTAAATGGGCTTTCAATAAAACGAAGAGAGCAAAGAAACAGGACAACAGAGAACCAGAACCCAGGAGAAAGGGTGTAACTATTCCTTACCTGGCTGGCGTTTCCGAAAAACTACAGAGGATCTTCAGACAACATGACATCCCAGTCTATTTCAAACCCACAAACACTTTAAGACAAAAACTGGTCCATCCTAAGGACAAAACTCCGAGCCACAAACAAAGCAATGTGGTCTACTCCATTCAGTGTAGTGAAGACTGCAGTGAGCGCTACATTGGAGAAACAAAACAGCCACTTCACAAAAGGATGTATCAACACAGACGGGAAAACCAGGGTGGGCCGCAATCTGCCGTACATCTCCACCTAAAAGCCACAGGCCACTCCTTTGAGGACAGCGAGGTCCAGATCTTGGCCAGAGAAAAGAACTGGTTTGAGAGGGGAGTTAAAGAAGCTATTTTTGTCAAGAAAGAGAATCCTTCCTTGAACAGAAATGGGGGTCTCAGACATCATTTGTCTCCCATCTATAACTCTATCCTCAAACCTAAATTAAAACAAACTGGGAAAACAATGGGACTAGCCAGGTCAGGTCCAGAGGTGTGAAAACACCCATCATGGCCCTGAATGGATATGCTAACTACTCCCCCACTCCCACTCCATATTGAATAGACTCACATGACTAACAGAAACTGTTAACAACTCCATATTGTATCACCTGATCAACTGAAACTGTATTTAAATATGTGTTGTCTCAGAGTAATTTTCATTGTAATTAAGCTCCTCCCTTCAGGCAGATATAAAGCAGTGTCCGCCAGCATCTGACCAGAACTGAGGAAGCAGCTTGGATGAGCTGCGAAACGTATTCAACCAAATAAACTATGTCCAGTTGACAAATTAAATTTTCTCCTTTTTTGCCATAAAAGTAGTGTAATATTTTCGTCAAATGGTTTCTACGTGGAGATGCACAGTGTGGTAAAGCCCTACACGAGAATAGACTACCCCAATGTAAACTCATCTCTCAGTTAATTTCCCCGTTTGTATAAATAGGTTACAGTAAGGATACAGTCAGCATTTGAAGTAGGTAATGAATGTGAATGCGCGCCTGTGGTTCGCTGTGACGCTGGAGGAGGGTGGTCCGTGCGTGGAGCAGACTGGAGCGCGTCCGAGAGGGGAGTAGGCGAGCTGGGATAGGCTGGTAGTTCGGTCGGAGCACTCAACGGGACGGGACGTAGCGCTGTAGAAGAGAGGAGGGAAGGATCGAGGAAAAAGAACAACTCTTTTCGCTTCTACGTGGCCGCATGCTGCCTTGGAAACGCGAAGGGAGAATTACGCGCGTGTGTTGCATTGCTTAAACCCGGGTGCGGATGACCAAAACGCGCCACGACGTAAAGTTTGTTGGTGGGATTTGATTCGTCCCGACAACAGTAAGCTTCGCAGCGGACACGAACCAAAGGAGGGGGACATCATGCCACGGCGCACGGTGCACGAAGTCACAGTGCAAGATGTGCAGAAGAGAAGGACGCCGAGCAAGCACTACGTAAGACAAGTTTACGGTTTACGTCTGTCGTATTCTTTTTTGCATTCGTAATTTATAGTTTAGTTGAGCGATCGCGCAGCTCTTCGTCCCTTTCCTGTCGGCTAAAGTAATAACAAAGAGAGTGTCAGATTACAGGTTGGAAAGTCAGAGAATAATAATTCTCCCAGAGTGGATTTTAACCACGTTTTCAAAATAAATGTCTATTGTAAATGAGAGTTATTATGGTTATTTAAGCGTGTATTCAAAGCTTTTCTTCCTCAAAATGCACCAGTATCCAACATGACTGTATAACTTTTGCATTTCAACGTTTGTAATTCTCAATTTTAAATCTTATATTTAAAAAAAGTAAATGTAGTGGTTCTAAAACTGTGGTGCAGCTACCTGTTCTGGCTTCATTTTTAGACTTGGCTTCCACTATTTAGTTTAGTCTAAATAGGTTAGGTTAAGTCCAGGTTGAAAAGGTCTAGGCTAGTTTAGTTTTTGTTTAATTCTTATTTTAACATGGTTTACAGATGATTCAGCCCAGTCCATGTTGGGTTCCTTCCAAATGTTGTTTATTTCTATTGTATTTTTCCATACTTCCGCCAGATATTTTCCGAGTTGGTCTTTGATGCTAAAAAGGTCAAGGATTACAGCTATTGTATCCATTGATTTGGTTCATGTGACCTCTGACCCTGAGCTCCTGGGGTGTTTGTAAACTAGTCACATGCATTCAAGTGAACTAAAGCTATTGCAACCCTGTAATTACGTGTGCATAAGTTCCGTGTTGAGTTGTGCTCCTAGAAAGAAAACCAACATTATTTACAGATGTTCCGAGACAATGTCATGCCAACAGATTTTCCATTTTAACCAAGTCAGGCCTGCAACCAGAAAACTCAATGACTAACAATTTATCCAATGCATAAAGGGGTCAAAGCAAGTCCAAACAGGAAAGAAAAAACACACAAAAAAAACAAAAAAACACTTTCCTAAGAACTTAAAGGTGCATTGTGTAACTTTTCTGGTGGAGGGTCCGTCAAATGCAACTTCTGTCATCATGGAGACCAAACCAGACCAGAAGTTACAAGTCAGATCTGTGGAGAGGTGATCCCAGTCACAGTCAGAATGCCTGTTTTTATAGGTATTTTTAGCTATAAATCCACCTGTAATTGAATAAATGTGAAGTAGCTGTGGAACATTCCAGGCAGAGCAATGACATATCCATAGAAACAGACAGGTGACGGACCCTCCACAAGAAAAGTTACACAATGCACCTTTATGAAAGATATTTTAAACTTGGTTTTAAATCAGATCTTCTCTGCAAAATCGACTTTTTAGAGCTTTTAACCGTGTGATGTGTTGTTGTTTCCTCTCACCATTTACTCACCCGAAGTTGTATTTGGAGTGATGTGTGCATGTTTGAGTCATCTTTTATCACATATTCTCAAGACCCAATTTTGCTGATCAATCCCTGTTTTCACCACCACCAGGACATGACTACTGTTCTATACTTAGCTTTGGTCTCCAATTTTACGTAGGATTCAGCGGCATAGTCATTTTGGTACATGAAAAATGTAAAAATTAAAATAAAATAATAAATCTACTCGCTCAGCTATCCATAGGAGATGCTGACTCTTTACTGTGATGACCTTACAGCGACGTCAGCTCTCATTGGGCACCGCAGTTTTCTAACGCGGAAGTCAGCGGACTTTTGTTAAGTCGTTTTAGATGAATGTTGCGATTTAAAATGTGCAAATGATAACAGAATGATCCACAGGTGTCATAGATTACAACTATATAGCAGACATAAGCACAGTATGTTATCTTTAATCAGTACAAATGATGTAAACCAGTTTTGAACACTTGAACAACACTAGTATGAATGATGCCTGAGAGCCACTGCCCCAGACTGTATTCAGACTGATCCCTTTGTGGGTTAAGTCTGGAATTTCAATTGTGCATCTTCAGCTTTTTCATGGTGCAAAGATTTACTATTCACATCACAGCGCGTATCTTTTGGCCGAAACGAGACCCTTAAAGCCCTACAGCGTAACATTGGTCTTCTTAAATTACCAAGCGAATACGTGTGAGGATTATGGACATGTTTTCCTGTTGCGTTGCGTTTGTCATCTCACCATGTGTTTTGTGTTAGTGCGTTCCATGTGGGGGGCAGTGGAAAAGGCCCAGCCCACTCCTAACACGAAACTTATGTGGGGCAAGAATGTCAGAAAGACAAGGAGTCACTTCAAGTTCTCCTCAAGGACTTCAACAATTAAGCTATAGTATGAGTTGTAGCGAAAGAAGCTTGAATTCAGTCTGGACTGGACTGGACAGACCCACCATCACACCTTAGTTTGATGGACTTAACTAATAACAGATGGTCTTTACTGTAACTGGGTGTGTTTGTGTCACTCCCTTCAGACAGATTTTGACCTACCAGAACCCTGACAGAGCTAAAGAAGTGACTTGGAGTGCGAAATGCATTCACTCCAAAACCTTTGTCCACTTGGCAGAACCTACGTGGACGACATGGGCATTGCTGTTGAAAAGTATGAGTTGTTGTGATTGAATTCACCGGCATATTCTGTAAAAGTAAAACTCAAGTAAAAAAAAAAAAACATTAGATACAATTTCTATGCTCTCAGATATACCTGTATTACTATGAAATGTAGTTTAAACCTTCATGGTCAAATGCACTGAAAGCTAATCAAACAATTATTTAAAACAAATGATAGTAGTAGTAGAAGTAATAATAGTAGTAGGACTGGGTAAGGCATCAAATTAGTAATCAAGACTTTAAAAAAACTGCTAAATCCTGACATTGAGGATTATTCTAGCCTCTTTTCCACTGGCAAATTTTGCCTGGGGCCACCTTAGAGCACTTCTGTATTATAAAACGGGTTTACTCCTGAATTTCTTACTTGGAAAGCAGGTTATTGTGCAATTCAACAAAAGCATTGGAAAAAATGTCATTCTAATTTAAACAATTAAAATGGACATAACTGAAGGCAGGTAACAATTTCTTAAATAATAGGGTATGGCGGTTCAATGTGCCGTAATAGTCCAAGGTGTGCAGGGAAAACGAGATTTAATTTTTTTGGCCATATCGCCCAGCAGTAGTAGTAGTAGTAGTAGTAGTAGTAGTAGTAGTAGTAGTAGTAGTAGTAGTGGTGGTGGTAGTAGTACATAAGATGCATTATGAACCTGAATATGTTTAGAATCCATGGTTTTGATCTCTAGATGATTACATAACAATATTTAAGAATTATTATTTCTTTTCGGCAATATAAATATTTGACTTTCAGAGTACCACCAGATTTAAACAATGTCTAAAATATGACTTCACCTAAAATGCAGTAAAGCAAAGTTACAACGTTAAATCCGCTTTATAGAGAAGTAAAAGAAATGTGTTTTCCAGCGCTATCTTTGCTCTACTGTATGACATCATCTCATCTCAGGTCCAAGAGAGAGACAGTCAGTGCCAGAAACCCAGCGTGTGTGCGTTCCTGTGCACGTTGTGTTTGCATACAGACCATATGCATCTCCTGTTTATGTGTGAGGAAGAGGAGGAGGAAGGGGAAGAGGTGGAGAAGGAGGAGGAGGCAACAGTTTTAACCATCCGCAGTGAGTCTTATTGGTCAAGGACATACCCCCATGTCTCCATCTGTCTCTGTATTCTGTACTGCTCCCATGAGTGATACGTGAATACTCTTTATACTGTTGCAGGCTTCTCAAAGGAGTTATAGGAGTGTATTTTATTTGGGACTTGTATTATCAGCTTTAGATCATGATAATTACCTTATATCGACTTATAGTTCAGTATATGAGAAAGAGGATTATAATTTTTCGGGGTCAGTGCGGAGCTCAACAGTGGCCACAAGACCTATCCTTTTATTTAAAATCTGTTTCTGAAACTTTTTAAACCGCATAGTTATTAAAACATTACACAGACTCTTGCATTTTAAAGGTGGTTTTTGGGCTTAAAATGACGTTATGGATATTAGTTAGCAGTACTTACCACATACTGTAGCTGGTCAGCCTCAGCAGTGCCTTAACACTCTTAAAAGTTTTCAAAGTCTGTGGGAAAAATGAATGGAAAATTTAGTTCCAGAACCGGAGCAGGATGAGCACTGTTGAGCTCCATTTATGAATACAAACAGCATTCAAATACACAGTTATATGTTTACATGATCATAAAATGAAAAGAAAAACAAAAATGGACTTTTACTGCTCACATTTTTGTTATTCAATTAGACACTTTTTGGCATTTACTTTAAAAGCCTGAAATGATGGAGGCTCTGTTCTTGCTCGTGGCACTGTGAGGCCAAATTCTGTTCAGATTCAGATTCAGAATAAAAAACCTATTTTGCTTAGGGATGGGACGAGATACAATTTCCACAAAACGAGACGAGATATGAGACTCGGTCCACGAGCACGAGACAAGACGAGATTTGAACAAAATTTAAAAAAAACAACAAATAACAAATAAAAAACATGTATTGCCATATTTATTTGTTGCAGCTCATGTCTTTTTTCAAAATAGGTTTACTGCTATTACTCTGCTTTGTGTCAGTGGCATAAAGTATTTTCAATATTATTGTTTATCACAATATTTTTCTGTAGGAATGTATCATACTTCAAAATGTGTTAGCGTGACAGGCCTGTGATTAAATGGAAGTATTTCACAAAAACATCTCCCCCTCGGGCCTACACGCCTCCCACTGTTGTGTATCTTTGTCCATATGTGACTTTTGGCCTGAGAGGAGTCCGCCGAGAGCTGAGCCGGGACTGGAGCCAGAGCAGTTCATTCAAGCAAGGAGCAACAACAGGGAGGGTCCCATCACCTCCTCCTCACCTCTAGACCTCCTCTCCTGTCTCCTCCTCACCTCCTCTGGTCCCAGGACCCCTCTCGCCTCCTCACCTCCTCTCACCCTAAGACCTCTTTCCCATCCACTGTCTCCTCCTCATCTCCTCTGACCCCAGACCTCCTCTCCTGTCTCTTCCTCTGGCCCCGGGACCCCTTTCCTCTGTCTCCTCCTCCTGACCTCCTCTTACCCTCAAACCCGCCTCCTCTGTCTCCTCCTTCTCACCTCCTTTACCCCCAGACTCCCTCCTCTGTCTCCTACTCCTCATCTCCTCTGACCCCAGACCTCCTCTCCTGTCTCCTCCTCACCTCCTCTGGCCCTGGGACCCGGTTCCTCTGTCTCCTCCTCCCGACCTTCTCTTACCCTCAAACCCGCCTCCTTTGTCTCCTCCTTCTCACCTCCTCTGCCTCCCAGACCCTCTTCCTCTGTCCCCTCCTCCTCACCTCCTCTGCGTCCCAGATCCTTACTCCTCTGTCTTCTCCTACTCACCTCATCTACCCCCCCAGACTCCCTCCTCTGTGTCCTCCTCCTCACCTCCTCTGACCCCCAGACCCTCTCCCTCCCCTGTCTCTGTGCCCGAGGGACCAAAAATGTGTTTGTTTGGGTTTCGACTGCTCCAGCCTTCAGATAATCAGGAGAAATGCCTTTGCCTTGAATAGCCTCAGTCTATGGAATCCATCTGCAGTTATGTTGATGTTATCCACAGCAAAATATCTCACATTCAAACAGTACAACTTTAGAGTACTAATACGAGCGGGGGCTGGTAGGTATATCATGATAAGTACTAGATTGGCTGATCGTTCAATATACTGTATGTCAGATGGAACAGTCATTTTGTTATAATGAATGATATTTAAAGTGGCAACATTTACTTTTTACTAGTGGGAAAGTTTTGAGTATTTTTCTGTTCTATGATTAGATTTGAGCTGTAGGTGGTTGTAGGTGGCTTCTATGACTCATTAGGTACAAACTTACTACTAAAGTGTTTCATTCTGCTATGTACTTATTGCAGTTTGAGTTTTTATCCATATTATACATTAAGTAACATAAGAATATTTTTGGGGGGATAATCCATGCTTTAGAGTTATTGTGTCAGAAGCAAAAAATTGTTAGTATTACCGGTTATTGTCAATATTTACTTCAACAATATGTCGTACTTCAAAATTTGTTATGGTGACAGGCCTAGCGTCTAATAGTGTTTCAAATAGGGTCTTTCTTTCCTTCTTTTTTAAATCAAAGGTGCATTGTTTAACTTTTCTGATGGAGAATCCGTCAAATACTTTTCTCCACCTCTCTCTCACCTTTCTATCATCATGGAGACCAAACCGGACCAAGTTACAGGTCAGATCTGTGGAGAGGCGACCCCGCTCACAGTCAGAATGTCTGTTTTTCTAGGTATTTTTGAGCAACAAAACAACCTGTAATTGAATAAATGTAAATTAGAGCTGCTTAATGTCATACTGTGGAACATTCCAGGCAGATCAATGACATATCTATAGAAACAAGCAGGTGATGGACCTCCAACCAAAAAGTTACACAGTGCACCTTTAACATTACAAAATCATTATTATAGGCCAGAAAATTAAATAAATAAATAAATAATAATAATAATAATAATAATAATAATAATAATAATAATAATAATAATAATAATAATGTTCCCTTGACACTGCCACTGCCAGCTCAGTCCTTGTTAGCTTGTCCTATGTCATCAGAGGTATAATACTCCCTACAACGGAAGCATAGCCAGACTGCAATTCACTGGAATGGACAGCACTATCCTATAGTTTCTTTAACAATATATCATACTTCAAAATGTGTTATCCTGACAGGCCTAGCGTGCGATAATGTTTCAAAAAGGGGTTTTCTTTCAAATATGTTTTTTTTTTTTTTTTTTTTTTTTTTTATTACATTACATTACAAAGAGGAGGTATAATACTCCCTACTACAGAAGCATAGCCAGACTGCACTGCACTGTCTTGAGAATAAACTTCTCTTGCATTAGAACTCCAGTCTCATGGCTCTTCTTCCAATCTTGGCTACTGTCTAAACTAAGTCTAAACTGGTACTAATTTAGAACTAAACCAGGTCTTAACTGGGATGAGATTAAGCCAGGACTGATACTGGTTTTAAGATTATTTCGTAATGGACAGTACTACACATGTTTGTTGTATTATATTTATTCACGTGATTTTGTCTCTTGATTTTCCAGGTGTACATTATCAAAGTCTCTTGGAGCGATGGCAGCACGGACACCATTTACAGACGCTACAGCAAGTTCTTCGATCTCCAGGTAAGAGTTCACAAACAAGGATTTCAAAAACACACATTCGTTCTGTGAGCAGGGTCACCTCTCCACAGATCTGATCTAGTGTTGTCACAATACTAAAATTTCAGACCTGATTTTGGTACTAAGGAATAGACTTGATACTCAACATGTATTCTGATGCCACAATGACAGTAAAAACATGTTTCGATATTAGTTTTTGTATCAATTAGTGGATTTCTAAAACCTTTGAGAACCCTACTCCAGAAAAGTTCCATTGTTCCTCTTTAATGACGCTTTCCCACTGAAATGCACTGAATGAGCAATACAGCTGACCACACTGGTGACCACAGATATGTGTGAATCATGCCTGGACGTCACACTGGACAGGCGTTGTGCAAAGGGGAATCTTGTCTTCCTCTTTCCTCTCAGTGTAACAGAGCTGACTCCACCATTTAAACCTATGAGAGCGTTGTGTCTCAGAGTACAAGCACGGACCACCGGTTTGTCCATACTACATCCAGACCAGTCCTGCAGCAGACAGTAATCCAATTAGGAAGCTTTTAATTGATTAGGATGGCCGGAGCATGAGCCATGAGTGACACACTGATCAATGAGAGCTATGTTTCTTGGAGCTACAAAGTACACAGTGAAAACGAATGACTTTAGCGTTATTTTATTTAACCCTACAGAATTAAGGCAGTGTAATCCCTCTTTCATCCAGGAGTGGTTCAATGTAGAGCTGGTTTCAACAGTGGTTCTCTGGACACTGTTTTTGTGATCAAGATGTGAAAATGGCTTCTGGATAGGAAACGTCACTGATGGCAAAAACAGGGTCCACATAACCACTGCTGAAACCAGAATACAGGTGCTTTTCAAATAGGAAGTGAGCATGGGCGCTCTTCCGGCTCCTTAGACTTAGCCAATTCCCTTTATACTGAAAAAACATTCCCCCTCTCTCTGTAACTTTTGATGTCCGGCTCTTTATTTTGATTTTAAAATGTTCAGATTAACCCGCTCTATAAGATCCTGGTGTTTTTATTTCAGTATTTTGTCCGTAAATCAAAATATGAACATTAATAACAGACTAATTAGACGCATTCTTTCCCCGAGGTTGCTCCTGCTGCCGTTAGCAACAGGTTTGAATGACAGCCAACAGCCTCACTCCGAATTGGCCCTTTGGTTGCTATGATACTCGGGGAATTCCTTACAGTATATAGAACCCAGCTCCAAATTCATCCCTGTAACTGCTAGCCTCAACAAGCTTCATTTGACTGGAGTGACATCACACTTCTTTTTAGAGTCTGTGCCATATGAAGGATGTTCAGTGTATTTTCAGTATTTACAATACTTAGAACTTAGCAGGACATCCTCTTTCTTCTCACGTCATTACACCACCATCTGATCACTCCGCTGCACATTTTAGTCACGCTAGTCTTTCCTTTGTTCTTTTTTCAGACCATGATTCATGAATTGTCACTATTCTTAAAAAAAAGGGGCTTTCTCTGATCGTGATATCACCAAGTTACCGTTACGATCACTGACTCACCAAGACTTAAGAGCTTCTTTTTTTTTTAGCAGCGCAGGTGTTAAAGGCCTGTAGATGAACTGGATAGAACTCACAAATGGCCCACTATCTTATCTCCTATTTGGCATTAATGCTTTAAATCATCTCGAGGCAACAGCGTATGGAAAGAGAAAGGTTTGAGTTTAAATCTGTTGCAATAAATGGATTAGTGGTGTTTTGTGCCAGGAAGGATCTGGATTGCTGCCATATATTTTTGGATACAATGCAATATATATAAAAAGCGTTGGTTCTTTTCTAGGAATGCTTTGGGAAGTGTAGTTTGCAACATTTCTGCTTTCTACTTTCTTGTTTCCATAGAGATGTTAATGGTTTGCATGAAATGTTCCACAGTATGGCATTAAAAGGGCCTATATTACGTTATTTTCTGTTAATAATGTTGTTTCCTCATCACAGCATACCTGGAGTTGTGTGTTGTTTCATGCACACATGTTTAACACACAAATCCTGCATTTTTAGGTTTTTCTCTGAAACTGAAAACCCTCTGTTGATGTCATGTGGTAGTAAAGGAAGTACTCCATTATGTTTTTAAACTCCATACACCTTCACTTGAATCATTTGGATGATTTCTGCCCTGGAATTGCCAATCTCTGCTAAAAAAATGGTAAAAGGCAGATGTTCACTTGAAAACTACGAAGACATCACAAGCTGGAACAGAGCATTTTGAGCTTTGGAGATGGTTACTCAAACATGTGTGAATGAAATAAAACACAACTCTAGGTATGTTTTTGATGAGGTAACAACATTATAGCATGGCTTAAAGCTCACAAGAATCCATTTTGCATAATATAAGAGCTTTACATGTGTCTGTCATACATTTCTTCAATTACAAGTGGTTTTATTGCTATAAAAAAAAATACAGGTCTGACCTAACTCGGTTTGGTGGTACCAGCTTGTCTCCATGGAGATATAAGTTTAATGCTATACTGTAGAACATTCCAGGTAAAGCAATAACATTTTCATTAGCTTTTGTAACCAAATTTATTATATTTATGAGAATAAGTAGATAATCAAACCGCACTGTAATAGATATTGAGATGACTTTCAACCAAAAGGAGATAGCTCTGTTGATATTGTCCTACAAATATCCAATTCTTGAAAACAAATCCACCATTTTGTAAAGTATTTTGACAGGCAGTATTGATGATCAGTTCTGTTAGGTAGAATGATGTTTTGAATGGGGAGTAATGGGATGATGAGTGGTGGAAATGGCCATTTACGGCTCTAGGATGGAAGTGAGTCAGTGTTTCCCGTTAGAACATGAGCCCAAACAGCATGTTTGTGTGACCACTGGCAGACGCTCTTATGTCCTACTATTTTTATTTATGTACTTCTAACCAGCATCTACAAAGAGAAAACAGTGGAGATGAACTTTATTATCCGACCACAAATGCGCCTGAAGTTTTTTAAATCCACCTTTGAAGGTCATAAAATGCTAATGGCTCAACCACAATAAAGTTTGTTTTGCTGTATGGGGGTGGAAGAATGTATAATGTCTAAATGTTGTACAGTTGCTAAAAAAAGTCAAAGAAGAAAGAAAAATATTGAGCTCCTCATACAGAGCATAAAGGTCCTGAAATGTTCCACAGTGTGACATTAAACAGCTCTAACTCAGTTAACTCTAACATTTATTCAATTACAGGTGTTTTTTTTAGCTCAAAAATACCTAGAAAAACAGACATTCTGACTGTGAGCGGGGTCGCCTTTCCACAGACCTGATCTGTAACTTGGCCTGGTTTGGTCTCCTTGAGAATAGAAAGGTTTAATACCATACTGTGACACTTCTGAGACAAAGTAATAACATCTCCATGGAAACAAAGCATTTGACGGGTGACAGTAGCTCAGCTGGTAGTTGGTTTGTCCACTGATCCGAAGCCTGGCGTTTTGAATCCCGCTCTCGACATAAACAGCATTGGTTGAGCAGTCAGATCTACTGACCCACAGGTTGGAGGTGCAATTCCAGCTCCCACAAATTAAGACTGTTGTTGTATCCTTTGGCAAAAGACATTTAACCCACCTTGCACACAGTATTTGCATACACTGGTGTGTGAATGTGTGTGTGCATGGGTGAGTGGTTCCTTGATGTAAAGAGCTTTGAGTGCCTTGAAGGTGGAAAAGTGCTATGTATAAAAAGTGTGTGTGTGTGTGTGTGTGTGTGTGTGTGTGTGTGTGTGAGTAAATTTTATAGTATACCTCAAAGACATTGTTAAAAACAACACTTAATGACAAAATTAGACCCTTGCACTCTGTCTGCAGCTAATAATAATAATAGAACAAAATAACTTCAGGTTTAAGGGCTTAGCGCTCATTGATTTAACTGAAAATCTAAACAAGAAACAGATATTAGTCAGTAGGCCTGTCACGGTCATTTATTTCAATTTATCTGTTTATTGTTCAGTACATGAAAGCTGGAACAATATATTTTGGGGCTCAAACTTTATAGTGTGGACAAGATTGTGGTGAGATTTTTTGGTATTTGAGATTTGAGCTGTAGAGAGTTGAAAAAGTAACATCTGTGGTTAATTATTGCTTCATTCTGTTATTCATTTGTTGCAGCTCATGCCACTTGTTACTGACTATTTAAAAATGGTTATCTTATGTAATTGTTATTGTGTCAGTGGCATAAAGTAGTTTCAGTATTATTGCAGTATATTTCTGTAGCAATATATCATGCTTCAAAATGTGCTATTGTGACAGGCCTATTGCTCAATAACAGACACCTTCACCAACATTCAGTGAAAACAAGCAAATGGAAAACATCTCCTGTCCTTAGACCCTCCTTCACGGCAAGAAAAACAAAACAAAACAAAAAAAGGAGGATAATCACAGTGAAGGAGAGATGGACTAAACCAGGACTAAACCAGTAGGGCCAGAGACTCAAGACTAAGGAACAGAGGGACTAATATATTAATATATAATATACTAATAATATAATAATAAGTAGGGATGCATGATACAGTGGTGGTATCAATATCAGCTCCGATACTGAAACATTTTCTGGATTGGTACCATCTGTTTCATTAAGTTGGTTAAGCCTATATCCTGGCTGGGCCTTTAGTCGGATATAATAAGACTATTTACAGGCTGATTTTGGCCTAGAACAGGGGTGTCAAACATACGGCTCAAACGGGTTTAATCCGGCCCACGAGATGATTTTGTAAAGTATTCTGTGAATCACTGAGGCATTGTGTGTTTGTGTGTTCCTTTTCCTCAGAATTCCTCGAAAGTGTTTTATGATTAATAGTGATGTTGTGCTCGTACTATTTTGGACCATATTAAAACAAAGAAAACAATCTAAAGCTGTTGTTTTTAAATTATTTACCATGATTTTACTGGTCCGGCCCCCTTGGGAATAGATTTTCCTCCATGTGGCCCCTGAGCTAAAATGAGTTTGACACCCCTGGCCTAGAACATCTCATAATGTTTGAACTTTTATTTACACAAAGCTGGTCAGAAGTGACATGAAGAATATGACATTTACATAACATTTGGTTCTCTTGTGTAATAATTAACAGAGTTTTAAGGAAATAAGTACCATTTTCTGTTTTTGCACTGGTATTTGCCAGTGTAGAAACAGTCAAAGCCAAATCAAAGTCAAGTCAAAGTATCGATATCAGCATCAGAACTGAAAAAGATCACTGCGTCCCTAATAATAAGTATTTTTTTTTTATTTCTTACAACCCGGAAGTAAGCAGCGAAAGCAGCTCTCTGATTGGCTGCGGTTCGCACCAGTTTCACTTTGCCATCTGAAAATAAGCTGTTCTAAAGCCATGCATGAAAATGAATGCAGATATGAACTATGTACTAAAGGGTTTCTGAAAGCTACAGATGAGATAGACAGATTTAAATGACTTTCTTCTGGGGTGTGAAAAGCTGCTTTAAGGACTTAAAAGCCGGGAGTTTTTGGTAACCATTAAATGACACGTAAAGGGTGTAGAATAGCTTTTGGGGATGCACAGTGACTAAAACAAATGAGAGAATCCGCCTGGCAACAGCCTCCCCAGTCCGTCAGAGGAGTTTTCCACCCTGGAGTAGACACTTACGCTTTAAGGCTCCAACTCAAACAGCTGATGCATAGTTTCCATCTTCAGTAAGAATGTTTCATCAAATATGGACCCCAGGGAGATTATACATTTGACAAGAAAATCTGTAATTTCTTGTGAATTATTAAAGGAGATGTTTTTAAATACACACATATACATGATTAACCTGTATATTTAGGCTGAGTTCTTCTCTCAAACAGAAAACATTCCATTCCACCTTGTGATGTCATGTGGTAATACAGGAATACAGGTGCCTGTGTTTTTTAACTCCATGAACCTTCACTTGAGTCATTTGGATGATTTCAACCCTGGAATTGCCAGTCTCTACCGCTTCATGATGTCACAAGGTGGAACAGAGCATTTTGAGCTTTGGAGTGGTAGACAGACTAATAATAAAGGATTACTCAAACATGTGTGAATGAAACAAAACACAACTCCAGGTCTGTTTTTGAAGAGGTAACGACATTCTAACATGGCTTAAAGCTCACGAGAGTCAATTTTGCTTAATATAGGACCTTTAAGTAGTACAAAATGTTTATGTTTTGCTATCGGGTAGAATCTTGGCTACATTGTGATACAAAGTTTTATATAAAAGCCAGAGCGTCTCGCGAAAATACATTTGTTATGCTACAGAGTGTCACCACATTATTCAGTTTTATTATTGCCAAGAGATTTGATCCAAGTGTTTTCATTGCAAAGTGTTGTGACCAAGATTAACTAAATACAGATGGTGGAGTCTGTGAAAATTCGCTATTAACAAAACTAAATATTCTATCTTTTGAACAGCCAAAAGTCCATGCGTAGGTCTGTCATCTGCTTTACACTGGCTCACATCTTTTCTAGAGGGATGGGAATTAAACAGAATCACAAATTGCATTGAAGATATTGGCGGATAAAAGGATCAATGATAAGTTCGTGTAAAGGTCTTGCATTTGACCCATTATCAATGTCAGTGGGACACCCTGTCAGGAGCAGTGGGCGACCTCAGTGTAGCGCCAAGGGAAACTTTATTAATTCCCAGTGGTGGAAGTTAACAAAGTACAAAAGTAAAAGTATAATACTTAAGCACAATTTTTAGGTATCTGTACTTCACTTACAGTACATTTTACAGTGGATACTTTTTACTTTTACTTCACTACATTTGAGAGCAGGTATCTGTACTTTCTACTTCACTACATTTTAGATCTGGACGGAAAAGTAAAAAGTACTTTTCTTTTGGTTTGAGACCAGCTGAAATGATTGACACTTTATTTTTTTAGCACATTTAATTTGAGTTAACGTTCCAAGTTTGAGCAAAACAAACACAAAAACACAGAAACAGCAAGAAAAAATAAGAAATCAAATTGAATCACTTAAAATCAGCTAAATTCTTCATCAAAATCACTACATTTGATGCTTTAATTGTTTAAAAAAAAAATCTGCAAAACACTTTTACTTATTACAAAGTTTTAAACAGGTACTTCAGTAGTTTTTTCATGAGATACTTCTACTTTTACTTGAGTAATCTTTTGCCCCTGTAGCTGTACTTTTACTTAAGGAACAAAATTGAGTAATTCATCCCCCACTGTTAATCCCAAAGGGCAGTTGAGTTTCAGTTCAGTTTTCAGATCTCCGGTTGTGCACAATAAAACTGAGGACGCACTGATCCGCCTTTTTCTGTTCCGATATCGATATCATGTGGGTGGAGAGCTCATCACCATGGAGATGCTTTGCCTGGAATTTTTCACAGTATGATATTAAATTGATCTATTTCCATGGAGAAAAGCACCAAGCCGATTTACAGGTCTGATTTGTGGAGAGGTAGGCCTGTTAAAGTAGAATACATATTTTTCAAGGTATTGTTTTACTGTGAAAAACACCTATAGTTAAATAATAAGCAAGTTTAATGCCATACTGTGGTACATTCCAGCAAAAGTAATCTCCCAAGCATATCTCCATGGACACAACCAGGTGCTGGACTCTTAGCAGAAAAGTTACACAGCTTTAACCGATACCAGTGTAGGGACGGGAAATGGCCGTCATTTCCTTAAAACACAGTTAAGTTATTATACAGTGATCCAAAAGTGTTATGTAACTGTTATTTATCCTTCAAATAACTACTGAACAGCTTTGTGTGAATAAAAGTTCAAATATTATGAGACGTTCTATGCCAAAAGCAGCCAGTAAGTCTTTAGGGATGCATCGATACCGATACTGAGAATATCGGTGCCAATCCATGAAAATATGCTGGATCGGGTCTTGGCTACAAAGTATTGGTTCTGCCAATATTTTATTTACTGGCCGTGGTTGGTCCAGATCGTCTCATAATGTTTTTTGTTGTTGTTGTTTTTATCAAATTTGTTACTGTTGTTGAAGGATAAAAAACAGCTACATAACACATTTTGTCGAACATTATTTTTGTTTTTAAGGAAAATAAAGTCTATTTTCAGTCTCTTCAAGCAGGACATTGTCTTAACCGATATCATGGAACCAATACCCGATCCAGCTCATTTTTGTGGATTAGCAGCGATACTCGATACTAGTATTGGTATCGGCGAATCTATAAATGTAGCCAATACACTGTCATAGCGATAAACTAATATCTCTTTCTCTTTTCACTGGAATTTATTTAACATGAGTATCGTTCATTAATATTCATGTAAAACTTTGTGATGGTTTGACTTCAGTGAACTCTGTAAACTTTCGGTTGGGGGGTCCGTCACCTGCTTGTTTCTATGGATATGTCACTGCTCTGCTTGGAATGTTCCACAGTATGACATTAAACAGCTCTACCTTACATTTATTCAATTACAGGTGGTTTTATGGCTCAAAAAATATAAAAAAAACAGGCATTCTGACTGAGCGGGGTTGCGTCTTCACAGATATGACCTGTAACTTGGTCTGGTTTGGTCTCCATGACGATAGAAAGGTTTAATACTGTGAAGCAATAACATCTCCATGATGAAAAGCAAGTGGCGGAAACTCCACCAGAAAAGTTACACAATACACATTTAAGTTTTTGATTTGAATGCGTAAACTCAAGAGACATTATGCATTAGAATATAACCATGCTTTGTCTTTATAGAATTGTAAGAATCCATGTGCTCATCGTCACACTCTGAAAGTGCCTTGAGGCCACACAGGCGTTTGACGGTCAGAGTGAACTCGTCCAGGAAATATGCAGCCATTCGTTTTATCAATGAAACTATTTGTACACACTGAGTTGGAATTGCAAAAATGTGGCGCCAAGGACTTTTACTACACTGTTACGAGTGTCTGTCGGGTACTGAGAAACGTGCAGTATCATCAGATTCCAGGGTGGTGCCAGTGCTGTGTCTGCTTTGGTCTATCGGCAAAAACTTGAGATGTTTATAGAAATTCCTACTTCAAATTTTTGCGTAATCTGCTGCAAAGTATGACACTAATTATCCCAAACATTTGTAATCAGGGATGGGGTTAAAAAAGACAATAAATAAATAAAAAAGAAAGAAGATATGCTTTTTTCTGGTATTTAGTGTCATTATTTTACATTTTGTTCATCGTAAACTCCAGTATTGATTAAATTTTTATTAGATTAGTTAATAATAGATATATATCCATTGACTGTCTATTCAAAACTGTAGAACCTCTTTACAGTCACAAACATTTTTAATTTTAATTTTTGAAAAATTGCTGTGTGTGTGTTTTTTTTTTTTTTTTTTTTTTGCAAGACCTTTGCATGAAATCAAAGTACATAATTGTGATCAGGGGTAGGGGGAAGGTGAAAACAGGAATTTTCAGAGCACCCAAGCCTTAAATAAGACAATACAGGATTACTCAGACTTGCACAAATCAATCAAAATACAACTCTGAAGGGGTAAAAAGGGAAAACAACAATAAAAGCTGATTCTGAATAATATTTAACATAAAAAAGTTAAAGTGGTATTGTTTGTGCTAGGGCATCTGACATAAACATGGGAAAAATCATCCCATTTGTAATTATCATAATACATTTGCCGTATATCAGACTATAAACACTGAACATTAAAAACTATTCCCATACCCCTGTAGTGTAACTGTTCCCATGTGTAAACCTTGGCACGCCCAGTTCCTTTATGTTCCCTGTAATCAGATCCACTCTCATAAAAAAAAAATACATCTGGACAAAGTAAAATCCTCTTCTGAAATCATACAGACAGTATCAATATTCACTGCAAAGGCCAACAGCTTTATAGGATTGAATAACTTACAATTACAAGCTGTCTGATTATCAGGAAGTGTACGGTTAGCAGGCTAGTTAGCAAATTCAAACATGAAAAACAGAACTATGCAGTGGTCCTAAGTTATTCCTCACTTACCTTATGGATTCAGAACATCCTAATTATTCACCATGAACTTTCAGAGACCAGAGTGGACTTTTGCCGTCAAGGGTGGTTACTTTGTGGATTTGAATATAAAATGTGAAAAATATTTTGTTGAGTTATTTAACATCATTCCATATATCTTCCTTCCATATATGTACATAGCTAACCAACCAGGAAATGAGCTCCATCGGCTCCAGTTCGCTTTGTATTGAAAAAAAAACAAAAAAAAAAAACGTTGCCTATTGCCCGTTTGTCCGTAAATCAATTCCTATTCTTATGGAACTCTGCTCCAAATCGCCCCAGAACTGCTAGCCTCGGTGAGCTTCATTTGACCAAAGTCGAACGCTATGGGTGACGTCACACTCCTTTAGTCCATTTCTTTATACAGTCTATGCTTCTGTATGAATGAGAAGGTGTGTCCAAACGTTTGACTGTTCGTATATACTGTAATGACCTCGAGCTGATAATTATTACTGGAGCAAGATGGAATTTGCTCAAAGAAATGAAAAAAATGGTCTTTAATAACAACATTACTATCACTCCTATTTGTGCCATAAAGTTTACTCAAAGCTGTCAGGTCATGTCCTTGGAAGCGTGTATTATAAACTAATATGAGCGACCTTCTCTACACCTCCATTTGTTTCATGACAACCTGTTAAATAATGTTAATGTTCATCCTGAGAAGAGCCATTACACTTAAACACTATTATTTTATAGGAGCATTTCTCATTGAGTCAGAGGCAAATGTAATTCCCCATGGGGCTGTCATTTGTCTGGAGTATATCCGCTGTAAGCACATTCTCACCCCTCACATAAAGACACATCAGTGCACTGTGGAAGAACAATGCAGCTTTCAGTGCAAGTGCTCTATACGGAATGGGAAAATCTGATACCCCCAAGACATATTTATCCTTAGATTTAAACCACAAATTATTCCAAATGTGTAGTGTAATCATATAGTTGCATCCTATTGCTATATATGATTCTGGCGATATTCATCTTGGAGCGCACCCGCCGATCACAGAGCAGCATTGAGCGCACAAATGAACCAAAACAAACATGGCGACACCGACATTCAGGCTATTTTGTGAAAGTACAGATTATTTAGAAAAACGTGCAGAAGGTAAGCGCTTTGTGCATTTGTGGACTGGGAAGATGTCTGTGTGTTTCTCTCAACTGGATGTAACAAAAGTTTGTTTTTTCCGGTTTGTTCCGCTGTTGTGATGCTTTGACCAATCAGATTCAAATAATCATCATGACGCTCCACGTTTTCCGATCGGTTTCCATCCCAGATAGATAATGTGGACAACTCAATTCAGAGTGACATCAATCTGGTGTGAGCCAAGTTAGTTTGTATGTGGATGCTATAAGTAAATTGCAATGGCTGCTATGTTTGAAGTACCATCACTTCCTCAACAAACATGAAAATATCCCGTCGTATTCTGCATAAAAACTGCTAACCCTGTTTTTTTACATCTGTACAAACATTTTCTGAAATGGGATTCTTGTATTAGTTTGTCAGTTCAAATTTCAGTCTTTTGGTCAATTCTTCTGGACGTGTTTAAAATGTGAACTTTGAGCAGAATCTTAATCTATTAAAACATAAATTGCAAATCCAATCTCAAACCTTGTAAGAGATGGCTCTAATTATAGTCAAATGTTATTCCAAATACTATAGAGTGGTGTCAATTCACTGTTTTTGTGGTGTTTATGTCATTGGTTGAAAGCACATTTTAACCCAGCATGTGTATAATAAGCAAAATCAAAGTGCAACTCCAGGTTTTTGAGGAGGTAGCAACATTCGAACATGACTTGAAGCTCAACTTTGCGTAATACAGGACCTTTAAAGAGACTGTTTAGAATAATAATGAAGTCGTCAAAGTAATGGTGACCTATCGGACTCCAGATTTGCCTTGAAAACCTGGAGAGAGATTATTCCATTATGTCAGTGTGTATAGTCCTGGAGCATTTGAACCAGGGAAAAAAACATCTGCTCTCCACGCTCCTCATCACAGCCAGACCCTCCCGACTCTGGCTTTGGTCCTAGAAGAAAAAAAATCATAAAAATGCTGATTTGTAAAAAACTTCTTCCTCTCTGCCATCCTGTTCGGAAGTGGGGCGTCCCAGGGCTGTCCGTATCTTTTGCATGTTCATTCATTTTAAATACATTTGTGCTGTTTCAGATGGAGTTGCTGGATAAATTCCCAGTGGAAGGAGGACAGAAAGACCCAAAGAGGAGAATCATTCCTTTTTTGCCAGGTATGAACCGTCTGTGAAACCATCCACACTAAAAAAAAACTAGGTCCCTGACATTGCTTTGATTGTTGGTATTTCAGATTTTGAAACTGAAAATGATTAGTGGTTATTGCTTTGATTAAATCTTGGAAGACACAATTTTTCCAGTTGGATAAACCACAAATAATTTTGTACTTTGTACTTCATTGGAAAGTATTTGTCTACAGTGGATAATCATACTGCTACCAATGATTACTACTACTACAATTGCTACTACTATTACAACAGCGATTACTGCTACTACAACAATTAACTTCTACCAATACACCAAAGATTAATACTACTACTACTCCTGCTACTACTACTACTACAGTGTTCAGTACTACTAATTCAGTAACGATTACTACTCATACAACTACTCATTTCACAGTTTGCTGTAGTAGCTCGGTTGGTAGTGTGTTTGTCCTCTGATCCGAAGGTTGGTGGTTCAAATCCCGCTCTCGACAAAAAAGTCATTTGTTTAGCAGTGACCCACAGGTTGGCGGTGCGATTCCAGCTCCCACAGATGAATGCTGTTGTTGTGTCCTGGGGCAAGACACTTAACTTCTCCATTTACTGACCGTTTGCTATACCACAGTATGTGTATCACTGTTATAGCTAGTGAACACAATCTTATCAATAATGTTTTTGATTATATATTTATATATGATATACTTTTTGCCAGGTCCAATCTTTTTTTTTTCTTTTTTTCTTCTTACTGTGCCCATTTATAGAAATATTGTAGAAATATTTGAGGTTACACACACACAGACACACACACACGCACACACACACACACACACACGCGCGCGCGCGCACACACACACACACACACGCACGCAGGCACACACACACACACATTTCATTTCACATCTACCACTCTGGTTTTTGTGGTGTTCGACTGGTGTCTGACTTGCATAAAAAGTGTCTCGTCAGATATCTGTCGTCTTACCCAGCACCAATCTGCAGTCTGGAGGATGGAGAGAAGAGGAGAGGAGAGAGAGATGAGAGGATAGAGAGAAGGAGAAAGGAGAGAAATAGAGGGAGGAGAAAGAGAAGGAGAGATGGATGCAGGACAGAGAGAACAGAGGATAGAGAGAAGGAGAGAGGGGAGAGATGGAGGGAGGAGAGAGATGAGAGGACAGAGAGAAGGAGAAAGAAGAGAAATAGAGGAGGAGAGAGAGACAAAGAGACGGAAGAGACAGAGGGAAGAGAGGATAGAAAGAAAGAGGAGATGGAAGGAGGAGAGAGAGAGGACAGAAAGAAGGAGAGAGGGGAGAGATGGAGGGAGGAGAGAGAAGAGAGGACAGAGAGAAGGAGAAAGAAGAGAAATAGAGGAGGAGAGAGAGAAGAAGGGATGGATGCAGGAAAGAGAGAACAAGATAGAGAAGGAGAGGGGAGAAATGGAGGGAGGAGAGAGATGAGAGGATAGAGAGAAGGAGAAAGGGGAGAGATGGAGGGAGGAGAGAGAGACAAAGAGACGGAAGAGACAGAGGGAAGAGAGGATAGAAAGAAAGAGGAGATGGAAGGAGGAGAGAGAGAGGACAGAAAGAAGGCGAGAGGGGAGAGATGGAGGGAGGAGAGAGAGATGAGAGCATAGAGAAGGAGAGAGTAGAGATGGATTGAGGAGAGAAAGAGAGAAGAGAGGATAGAGAGAAGGAGAGATGGAAGGATGAGATAGAAGAGAGGATGAAGAGAAGATTTGAGGGGAGAGATGGAGGGAGGTGAGAGAGAGAAGAGAGGATGAAGAGAAGATTCGAGGGGAGAGATGTAGGGAGGTGAGAGAGAAGAGAGGAGAGAGAGAGAGGGGAGAGTTGGAGCAAGTAGAGAGAGAGAGAAAACAGGATAAACGAAGAGAGGGAGTGGGTGAACTGAAGTGGTGCTTTTCATACTTGGTTTATTCAAGGCCTTACACAGTTTTACTCCTGCAGTTGTGTCGACATCAGCAGAGATTCTGTATTCTGTACAAAGTGCAGTGTTTCCTTGTGTTTCTCTTAACACTCCATCATCTCTGCTGTCTTTTGTAAACTGCATTGAGTAACTTGAGAGAAATTTATCGACGAGGCCCGTAGCACACTGATTAGCGGTTTCACTTTGCAGTAAGAAGGTCCTGGGTTTGACTCCTGGGGCCTTTCTGTGTGGAGTTTGCATGTTCCTCCAGGTTTCCCCTATAAACATGTATATTATGTGGAAAATGAGGCTCAAAATCTCAGTGGGACTTTTTTTTAAATGATTAATAATGTATGTATGCAAAATAATAAATGTATAACTGACTGCCCATTCATAGTTTTATTTCATCATAATGCAAGCAGCCTGTTAACCTCATATTATTATTTACAATACCATGTTTCCCGTAGATTTGCTTAAGATTACGGTGGCACAAACGATTTTTATTTGAGTATAAATGTCACAGGCTGCCTATATTTAATCTTTATTCAGTTGTTTTTGAACAGTCTAGTCTCTTTCAGGAATGAATGATAATAAAATGAGCAACAAAGTCTAATTTTGTTATACCAATATAATCCAGGTTGTTTATAGGCTACGAGGGGGGCCGCCAGAGTGTCCTGTTCTGCAGTAAGTCACAAGTATATGCAGAAAAGTGGGAGGGGATAGGGGGTAGGGGCCAGATGAAATTTTTCGAGCACTCAGCCCTCCAATTCAAAAACACAGTTACACCATTATAAAAGCATGCAAGTCTGATCCCTGAAAAAACTGCAGCAACTCCAACCTTCTGAGCGGTTCTGTCTCATATTCACTTTGTGGTACCTCTTCTTCCCCTCAGTCTCCACCTCCGCCATCCCCCTCTCTCTTTCACTCCTTCTCTCCTTCTCTACCCCTCCTCACACAGACTGTCCAGTGTTTAGTCAGAGCCCTGAGCCGGGACCCTCCGAGACTTTTGGAAAACATTCAAGAAGGCTTTCAGTCTGAGTGGTGACGAAAAGAGAGAGAAGGAGAGAAGAGGAGTGGAAGCGTAGAGAGAGATGAGAGGAGAAGGGGAAAGAGGAAATGAGGTAGAAGAGGAAGAAGAGTAGAGGAGGAGGTAGGAGGGTAGGGAGAAGGAGGAGAGAGACAGAGATGGGTAAAGAGAAGAAGAAAAAAGAGGAAGCGAGGAGGATAGAAGGGAAGGATGAAAGAAGAAGAGGGGGAGGATAGAGGGAAGAAATGAAGGGAGAGAGAGGAGAAGGAAAAAGAGAGGAGGAGGAGGAGAAGTAGATGACTTTGAAATGCCTTTGACTGTTGATGGCGGTCCAAAAGCAGTCTACTTTTGGCTCCGCTGGAACAAAAATCACCAGTTCTTTTAGATGAAAAGTGTGTCCCGTGTTTCTTGTTCCTCTAATCCACTGTTTAAGCTTCAGCGTCACGTAGCTCTGAGCTCTTCAGGCAAACTCTGAGTGATGTCGTACTTTCAATCTGCATCTGTCATTGTAGCTCCAGTGTTATTGACAAGTACAGTAAATAACAACGTGTACTATGAAGTCTGTGGAGAAGTAAAACAATAGTGTATCTGTAAGGCTTGTAAAAAATGTTGGTTCAGCCAATATCTCATTTTGATCGACACAGTAAATTGGTGTAATAAGCCGATTTACTGGCTAATGTTGGTCCAAAATGTCTCATAATATTAAACGTGTATTTTTACAAAGCTTTGTGTTTAAAGTAATAAGTAATAATTTCATTCTCTGCCCTAGTGTCAGGTGAGGGCATCGGCAGATACTTAAAGCCAAAATATCGACCTGGTATTGGAACAGAAAAACCTGGATCAGTGCATCCCTAATTCATTCACTCCACACTCTATGGTGGGGAGCTAGTATTGTAGCAACAGCTGCCCTGGGGCACGCTGACAGAATGAAGGCTGCCAATTTGCACCATCATTCCCTCTGTTTGTAACAGTTTGCACTTGAGCCAAAGCCACCCCACCTGGTATGTCAGCAGCGGTCTCTCATCTAAGTACTAACCAGGTCCAGTCTTATTTTTTACTGTCTTAAAAACATGAATGACAGACTAGTTCATTTTAAACGATGTGAGGTGGTCCATTCCGAGCGTCCTACTTACTCAAAGCAATGAGTTTATAAGTGCTTTTCAAAACTCAAAACTACAATTGCATATCTGTACTGGGGCACGACAATTTCTGCTCAGATATATAAAAAAAGAAATCAGGTACATAGCCTTTAATACTGAACTCAAAACACTTAAATCCTTGGCTGAAGGTTCACGGCAAGTTCAAAACATTTGCAAAATCAGCATAACCTTGACAGGCTACAACTTGTGCAATACAGCAGGCATCTGTGTAACTGCTTTTCACCTGGCAGCAAAAACATCGTAGACGAGATGAACTGACAGTACAAACGTTTGAATCAACTTGTGTGGTCTTACAAAATACACGTATACACAGAAAACACTTGTGATATCATGTGGTAATACATGATACATACATCCACTGTGTTTTAAAACTTTGTACACTACTGCCAAGCTTTACTGAACTACAGGTAAAAGGAAAACTACTGCTTCATGACATCACAAGGTGGAACAGAGTATTTTGAGCTTTAGAGATGTAGACAAACTAATCATAAACGATTACTCAAACATGTGAATGAAACAAAACACAACTCCAGGTCTGTTTTTGAGGAGGTAACATTATTCTAACATGGCTAAAAGCTCAGAGTCAGTTTAGTGTAATATACGTATACTTTTGTTTTGATGAGTATTTCTATCATGTTTTTGTTATGACGGCCCCGCTCCTGTGGTCGTGTGTGAGTGCAGATAAGAGCTGAGTACACAGTGTAGTTATAATTTGTTTTTCTCATATTGACCTGGCAGCGCCCCCCTTTGTGCTTTCAGTGTTATTGATGGGGAGATTGTATTGAATCTGAAAGCGCATTTACAGACCATGTGTTGCCAACGCAGTAACTGGATTAATTGTCCTATATTAGACCTCAAACTCTATTTGGCTCAGAGTGGAGTGTGCAAACAACTGAGAAAGGTCATGTTGTATTGTTGTAAGAGGAGGTTTTTATAGCAATGAAGTAGAAACTTGATTTTGTGTGAAATAATTATTGCAGAGATTCAGATTTTCACATGAAAATGAGTTGTGATAATGAGATGTAGTTAATGAAATTAGGATTATTTCAAACAGGGACAAAACTAGGACTAATCATGATCTGGGTTTAGTCCAAAATCATGGTTAGGGTTAGGGTTTTAATAAAGCAGACCTATTCTGCAAAATTGACTTTTCAGCGCTTTTAGCTGTCTTTAATTGATAATTTTCAAGATGCCATATTGCCCATCAACCCCGTGTTCACCGCCACCGCCAAACGCCCACTGCTCTACTTAATTAGCTCTTCAATTTGTATTTCTTAATCTGTGTAATTTGGCAGTGTTGTGTAGTCATTTTGGTATTTTTTTTATTTTATTTTTTTAAAAATACTCTACTAGTGTGATCCACAGCTGTCCACGACTGTTGTAATGATGTAATGACATTTACGTCAGATCCCATTGGGCACCACAGTTTTCTAACGTGGTAGTCATCTGACTTGTCATTTTAAATGAATATTGCAAACTATAATGATCCACGGATGTCATAGACTATAACTATATCTGTAACTATACAGACTACTGAAATACTGAAAACTTGAACAAGATGTACTGTATGACTGTGTAACCTGACTACCTCTGTCTTTTTTTTTTTTTTTTTTTTAGTTTTTATTTTGTATTCTGTATTTATTTATTTGTATTATAAATTTTTTTATGCATCTTTACATTATTGTCAATTTTATGTGTGGGAAAAAAACAAAAACAAAAAAAAAACGTGCAAATATACTGTGACTTCTGTGGAGAAAACAAAGAAAAGCACTGAATAAATTGCAAAAAAAAACAAAAAACAAAAAAAAAAAAACTATACTGTATAGCAGACACAAGCCCAGCAAGTTAATGTGTAATCCCTCATTCATCCAGGAGTGGTCCAAGGTTGTAAAGTTTTCAAAAGTATAAACCAGGACAATGTTTTTGAAATTGAGACGTTTCAGCTGCATCTGGAAGACATTATTAATCCGAAAGTACTGGTCTAAAAAATCTGTAGATTAGTACAATACAGTATGAATTCTCCTCAGAGAAGTACGGCCAAATGAGCACTAAACCAGGTCTCTACCAGGAATACAAAATTACAAACAACGCAAAACTGAGCTGTACCAAAATATGGGTGCACCAAATAGTTTTAGAGCACTTTCTTACGTTCTAAACACTTTATAAACACCTCTTCTTGCTTTTTCTAGGTAAGATCTTGTTCAGGAGAAGTCATATCAGGGACGTGGCCATGAAGAGGCTCAGGCCCATCAATGAGTACTGCAGGGTAAGTACTGGATTATGTTTTCAACTGTAGTTTTGAGGTTTTACTGTTTAGAAAAACGCTCTTTGCTGAACTGACCATGACTGCAGATTAAAGGCAACGCGCTGACAGGCATAAAACAAAAGTCACTTAGCCACCCAGAGCGTCTGGTGGGGGATTTACAGGTTTCCACAGCCCACGTGAACAGTGACTTCACATTGTAGCTTATACTGGACAGCTAGACACAAATGGTTTAAGGGAAAAGTCTCCATTGTGTGAAATGATTGAATTAAAAACTAATAAAATGCATTAAGGTTCTATATTACACTAAATTGACTCTTGTGTGCGTTTAGTCATGTTAGAATGTTGTTACCTCCACAAAAACATACCTGAAGTTGTGTTTTGCTCACTCACATATATATGTTTGATGAATCCTGGTCTGTCTACAGCTCAAAATGTCCTGTTCCACCTTGTGATGTCATGTGGTGATAGTTTTCATGTTAACAGCTACCTCCATAGAGTTTGGCAACTCCAGGGCTGAAATTATCCAAATGCATTCGAGTGAAGGTGCATAGAGTGTATTAATTTTAATTTAAGAGTAAATATGCAGGTTTTGTGTGTTAAACATGCGTGAATGAAACAAAACACTCCAGGTATGTTTTTTTTTTTTTTTTCCATGAGGAAATAACACAGTTTACAGTAATACAGGACCTTTAAAGGAAGCGAGGAATCACTTTGGACCACTGCAAATCTTTTAAAGACGCTTTTTAATCTATGTTATAATGTAGTTTCCTCATCACAAACAGACCTGGAGTTGTGTTTGGTTTCATTCACACGTTTAACACACAAACCCAGCTCTCTCAAACAGAAAACAACTTGTGATACACCTTTACTAGAATCATTTGGATGATTTCAGCCCCAGAATTGCCAATCTCTACTGAACTAAAGGGTAAAAAGGAGCTGTTAACTTGAAAACTACCGCTTCATGACATCACAAGGTGGAACAGAGCATTTTGAGCCTTGGAGATGTGGACAGACTAATAATAAAAGATGACTCAAGCACGTATGAAATGAAACACAACTCCAGGTATGTTTTCGATGAGGTGACAACATTCAGACATGACTTAATGCTCACGTAATATAGAACCTTTAAAATGAGTTCTGTGTTTTTAAGACAGTCAAAATCAGGCACTTTTAATTTTGAGTGAAATCAGGCTGGATGCAGAGGTGGTTGAGGTTCATGTGAGTGTTAAACTTATTGCAGGTGCTGACTCGGCTCCACTCAGCACTCCTCTGTCCACACCATGTTTTTCTTCAACTTTTACAAGTTTTGCCTCAAAGCGTTTTAACTGCATTCACCAACATTTATTCCCGCGGGGGCTGGAATCTGCAGATGTTTTTTTAAAGGTTAAATCTGACTTAGTGCTTACTTTTTTTTTTGTTTTTTTTTTGTTTTTTTACTTGCGCTGAACTTTAGTGATGGGTTGTCCTCCAGATAGCTACTCCTGATCATGAAACTCAAGATCTGACTCTAGACGCTACAGGCAGCTAAAGAAACAGTCACACGACACTAAATGACACTAAATAAGGAATATTCTTTAATAATAATTATAATAATTTCATTTTTTGGTATAATATAGCCTAAGTAAGAGATGGTGAATGTTTAAATGGTAGATATAATAAATAAATGAACAGCTAAACTATTGTCAATCTTCTTATTTACCATATGATGTGAATGGCAAATTGGAGATAATTATTTTTGCCAAATTTCAGACAAATTCTATCACTTTAATTCCAACGGTATACGGCAACAGTAGCTCAGTTGATGCAGCATTTGTCCACTGATCCGAAGGTTGGCAGTTCGGATCTTACTCTCTTTACCTTTATGTACATTTTTTTTTTTTACAAATATAACCAATGTGCATCCTTAGATATGGGATAAATATCTTCTAATCAAATAGAGCTTTATAACAATTCTAAGGCTGTTATTACTAGTATTTTTAATTACGAACTTGTTCATGTTTTCATTTGGTGTTTTAGTTTGCCGGCCCATTATCCAATCAGAAAGCAGATTGATCCTCACATTTAAGTTGCCACTTCCTATGAATAAAATCAGTTTTAAATAATAGGGATGTAATAATAACTGTCAAAATATATCATATTACTAGTTTGTTTGCTTAAATTTTATAGTAGCAATAGCTAATAAACATAAAGAACTACATATCCCATGATTCATTTCAGTGCAGACAACATGAAGAAATATGTTTTTACTTGAATTCTTGGGATTATGAGAGTAATAATCCGCACCAAAATCTTGTCAAGTTTTTTTTAACAGCAATAAGTATCCTATCTACAATAATATGAGCCTCTACAAAATATCACAATAAATATTGTACCGTGAGATGCATATCGTAATAATATCATACTGAGAGATTTGGATATCGTTACATCCCTTGTAAATAAACCTAAAATGTATTTATTTATTTCAGAAAAGGGGAAGAGTGCATATTAATGAACATTTAGACAAATGTAAATAGGCCACATTCTAGCCTTGGGCTCGTTTCCATCTGCAGACCTCCTGCAGGCTGCTGTTACATAAACACTATTTACAGATGTGCAATTAGACAGGACAGGTGAACAAAGACAACAACTGTGATTATAATATCATGTCAGACACACATTTATCAGTAACATGTTAAACAAGCTGGAGAGAGACACATTTTGAATCCTATTCCAGTGTATTGCATGTACCCCTGTGTAGTGGACCAAACAAAAAAAAGGCAAAGACAAGGTATAAAAAATGTTTAAATTTAATAAAATCAAATAAAAATGTAATTTAACAGAGGCTCAAATTAAGTAAATCATTAACAAAAAGTCAGGCCCAACTGGGGTAACTTAAATCCAACTAAACAGAACAAAAACCCTAGACAGAGAACAGGTGCGTTTAAATAGACGAGGGCAACTAAACTGAACACAAGAGGGGGGAAAATGACATTAAATAATTAACTAAAGCTACTAACTTAAAGTAACAAAAAGGCAAATACTTATAATACAGAAAACAAATGATAATAAAATAACCTCAAACAAACTAACTTAGCAAAATTAACTAAATAGTGCTCCCCCCTTTGTTCGGCATCGATTATCTCCTCCAAGGGTCCTCTGCTCGGACACTCAAACAAAAAAAACAAGTGTAAGTAATAATTCAGACTTATATTAACTAAAATGTGTGCACCCAAAATTAGAAAATATAAGTCTAAATAAAGGATTAAATTCAACCATGTGTCTTCTATCTGCAGGTTAAGGCTCTGGCAGCTCAGGTTCAGTTGTGTTTGTAGTCCCTCTCCTGTATCAGTAAGAGTGCAGGCCACATGCCCTATACTTTTTAAAATGAAAACAGACACCTGATAATTGAAATGCTGCGTGGATGTGTGCATATGGGACTAAAGGAATGCACAGCTGAGTATAGGGGACATCTTTAAGCAGTTATGGGGGAAAGGGGAGAGTCTGGGAGGAGGGCAGGGTCTCTGGTCTGTCTCCGCGGGTGTGGAAGTTTACTGGAATACTTGAGAGTGAGTTTATTGTCAGAGGATGAGAAGATGCTGAGCAAGAATGAGTCTGGAGAATGTCCTAATCATTAATTAGAGGCAAGCTGTTTATTTAAAGGTGAGTTTAGTGGGTCTTGACTCATGTAGCAAATAATTTGGAGTTACTTTCTTGGAGTTTTATGGCAGCCTTAAAAAATAACTAAACAGCTATGACAAAAGCGTCGAAAATCAGATTCTAATCGATACTAAAACTAGTATCAAAACAAGATACTAATTTGAGCAGGTATCGATAGGAAAAGAACCTTTCCTGATTAGCTTTAGAACAATCTTGAGCTGTATCAGAACAAGTATAAGAGCACATAGACTAGTATACACCCATGGACCACTATGGAACCTACCTTGTATCGGAATCAGTACTGAGTATCGAGTCTGTTCCATAGTATTGAAATCGAGTTTGAAATTTACTATGAGCCACTCACAACGTAAAGACTGAAAACGGTTCTTTGGTCGGCCCACACATGGAGCGCAGGTTGTGGAGGTGAAAGGGGAGCAGTGTCTTGACTTTTTGGCTTTTGTTTAAACTTGAATGTCTCGAGTCAGCTCTGCGCACATCTGAGGCCTCGGCTCCAGCGGAATTCCCCGGGAGAAGTCAGAGTGGTCAGCTGGTATGTGCTTATCCAAGGGGGAAAAGTTTCACTGCAGAACTGCACATGGGTGATCCACTGTTGCCATAGTGAGCCATTTGGGAAAAATATCAAATTGAGATTTTTCTGACAAGCTTTGCAATTGTGAAAGATGCACTATGTAACTTTTTGGTTGGAGGTATGTTATTGCTTTGTCTGGAATGTTCCACAGTATGACATTAAACAGCTTTGCTTTACATTAATTCAATTACAGGTGGTTTTAGAGCTCAAAAATACATAGAAAAACTGATATTCTGACTGTGAGCGGGGTCGCTTCTCCACAGATCTGACCTGTAACTTGGTCTGGTTTGGTTTCCATGAAGATAGAAAGGTTTAATACCATACTGTGAAACATTCCAGACAAAGCAATAACATCTTCACCTTTAATAACCAGAAACTGTTCGAATTCATAAAGAAGAATTGACAAAAACAAGATGGATATTTTGTTGTTTGTGGAAGAAATTATGGTACTTAAAACTTTACGGACTCAATACTCAATACGGATTCTGATATTACTGATGATTAAAATAAAAAGCACTCTTTATTTAGACAATGAAATGCCATTTTCAACATTAAACTGTAGTACTGTGTCCTTATATCTGTGGAATCCCTCAGTGGTCCAGGTAGGTTCCATAGTGGTCCATGGGCGTACACTTTATTGAATGTACAAATTTGCAAATTGTGTACATTCAAATCGAGTTTGTGATTTATCTTGAAGCCTTAATATTCACACCAGAAATCAGAACGTTATCTGATTTCTGGAGTTCACACATATGTAGGTTTTGACAAGGAGAATTGTGCAAAAAAGGGCAAACGAATGAGACAAAGACAAAAATGAAAGAGTATAGAGTAAGAGTAAATTCGTTGTACTTTGTCTTCCAAATACAGTAGTTACTGGGTTTTTTATTATACTTGTTTAGTGGTGAATGTGTCTGTTATTAATATTTCCACAAATCCACAGATCACGTTATTAGAGCAGACACGGGAAGAACATGCAAACCCCATCCAGAAAAGCCCTGTCAATCCCCTGTCAATCCCCTTATTGCTGACAGGTGAAAGTGTTAACCGCTTTGCCATCTCATTTTTTTGATTTACCATGTGAAATCAATATTTTACTTTACTACTGCTACTGCTACTACTACTACTGCTACTGCTGCTGATGCTGCTACTACTACTACTACTACTACTACTACTACTACTACTACTACGACTACGGCTACGGCTACTGCTACTGCTACTACTACTACTACTACTACTACGACTACGACTACGGCTACTGCTACGGCTACTACTGCTACTACTACTACTGCTACTACTACTACTACTACGACTACGGCTACTGCTACTGCTACTACTACTACTACTACTATACTTAAGACTTGAACTTTCAAAAATGTTATGTTCTGCTCTGTCATCTCAATAGGATGCTTTTTTCAACTCCATTCTGCCACACTATCTACTCCTACTCCTCCTACTCCTCCTACTACTACTACTATACTTTATATTTGTACTTTTAAGAATGTAACATTCTGCTTTGTCAAATCCCTCACAAGAATCCAATATGAGAGTTCATTCAAGTCTGTTCTACTACACCATCTACTACTAGTACTACTATTACTACTCCTGCTACTACTACTACTACTACTACTACTACTACTACTACTACAACTACTATTACTTTATACTTGTACTTTTAAGAATGTTGCGTTCTGCTTTGTCAAATCCCTTACAAAAATCCATTATGAAGCTTCATTCAAGCCCATTCTACTACACCATTTACTACTACTACTACTACTTCTACTACAACTTTATACTTGTACTTTCAAGAATGTAATGTTCTACTTTGTCAAATCATTCAAGTCCATTCTACTAGCTTCTCTTAGCCTCGTGCTCCAATACAATCCTCAATCCATCTGGGACTGCACAAATGGATTCACTCATTTCCTTCCACTGTTATTCTTATTGTTACACAAACACACACACACACACACACAAACACGCACATATACACACTCACAATTACCTTAATGCTACCGCTGTAAGGATCACCCATAAAGTCCATTTGCAGTAATGGGCTCTGGGGAGAATAGTAATGAGAGGAGCAGCCGGAGCACGACACATGGAGGGGGTATAAATTTGAGAAGGCCTCTGCGCATTAAGAGGCTCCCTGACCTCTGGGTGCTGGCTATCTTATAGGTGTAGATAATAACCATTAAAACCCATGCTGGTTCACCGTAGCTCTATGGAGGAGCAGGACGATAAACGGCATATGATAAGTGCGGGTACAATGCCATGAATAGTTGCATTTTGTGTTTTTAAAGAGCCCATTTTCGCTGTTTTCTGATCTGTTATAATCTTATTTCCTCATCAAAAACACAGGCGTTGTGTTGTTTCTTTCACAATACATGACATGATCCATTGTGTTTTTAAACTCTGTACATCTTCACTAGAATCACTTGTTTGATTTCAGTTCTGGGATTGCCAATTACTGAACAAAAGGTAAAAGGTAGTTGTTTTACTCAAGCGTGTGTGAATGAAACAAAACACAACTCCGGGTATGTTTTTGAGGTTACGAGATTATAACAAGACTAAAAGCTTACAAGAGTCAATTTTGTGTAATTTAGGACCTTTAAACATGTCAGGTAAGCTTCCAAATGAAAATGCATATAACAGGTTAGACTATTTATGTGACCGAACCAAGTAATAATTAGAAAAACATGAAAACTTGTCATATGCACTTTAAGGCAATGTAGTTTCCAGTTTAAATGTACTACTTTTTCAGCTGTTGGAAATTGTAAATGTTAATGTATCATAATATTCATCTAAGTAAGACATTTCCTCCATTAGCTTGTTGCATGTGGTCCGTGTTAGTTTTTAGTTCATTTAACTTAAAAGTTCACTGTGTAACTTTTCTGCGTCTGTCACAATAGAGATGTTTTTGGTTTGCCTGTAATGTCCATCAACATTCACCGCCATGAGTTTATAAGCATGCTGCAGTTACCAGTTTTTGCGGTCACTGTAGCTAACAACAACATGCTAACGTGCACTTTCTGATTATCAGACGTATAACTTTTGACTTGGAGAGGTACAATAAATCTGCACTGGGGCAAGGCAAATATTGCTCGAATATATGGGAAAATATTACGTACAGTGCCTGTTAATGTACATTGTGTAACTTTTCTTGTGGAGGGTCAGTCAAATGCTTTTCCCCAGGGAGATGTTATTGCTTTGTCTGGAATACTACAACTACTACTATTACTGCTGCTACTATACTTTATACTTTCAAGAATGTACTGTTCTGCTGTTTCAAATCCCTAAACCAGAGCACCACACAGGTCAGATCTGTGGAGAGACGACCCGCTCACAGTCAGAATGCCTGAACCATCTGTGATTTAATAAATGTAAGGTCGATCTATTTAATGTCATACTGTGGAACATTCCAGGCAGAGCAATGACATATCCATAGAAACAAGCAGGTGACGGACCCCAAACCGAAAAGTTCCATAGGGCACCTTTAAACTCCCTGCCTCTGGTTATGTGTTTATAACCCAAACTAAATTATGGGCATGCTATGTATTTAGAGTTTTTACAGATCAGTTTCCAAGGACACTATCTCTGAGCTCTTGGCATGTGCGTTCTATTTGTCATCTGTGATCTATTACATAAAACAGTGAACTTGAAAAGACACAAACTGCCCTAAAGGACACAAGGAAACACTTAGTCGTATTACATCTGTGCGCTAAGAGCTAGGAGAGGACACTTGATCGACAGTGCTGAGCTGGACCGTGCAGATAAACACAACAGGAGTGGTAGTGGTGGTCTGAGCTATCGGAGCAACGGTCACTAATGGGTCAGTGGAGGTAGTATCTGTGGTTGAACAATATGAGAAAATATGTGACCATGGATAACTGAGGGAGTATTCCAATCATAGACTGTATAAAGAAGAGGGCTGACAGAGTGGGATGTCACCCATAGTGTTCGACTCCAGTCAAATGAAGCTCACTGAGGCTGGCAGTTATGGGGCAAACTTGAAATCAAGTTTCATATTAGAAATACAAATTGATTTAATGACAAAATATTGAAATAAAAACAGCAGGATCATGTAGAGAGGTTTAATATGAATATTTTAAGACCAAAATGAAAAGCCTGACAGCAGCAGTTACGGAGAAAGGGGCAATGTTTTTTTCAATACAAAGTGAATTGGAGCCAAAGTCGATGGAGCCAGGAGTGTGCCCATGCTCACTTCCTGTTTGGAATGCGATGGCTACCAGGTTCGCTATGTCCATACATTCTGTGATTCCAGTTTGAGTCCAGTTAAGTCCTGATGTAGACCTGGATTAGTTCAGGATCAGGTTCAGTTGGTCTAGTCCAGGTTAAGTTCTGGTTTAGTCCCGGTTTAGTCCCTGGTTTAGTCCCCGGTTTAGTCCTGAACTTGATGTAGTCACAAGTGTGAATGACCCTTAGTTTTGTATTGCAATGCCAATATCTCAAGTTAAAGTTAAATGTAAACAAAAATGTGAATGAGAATCAGGAAGTGTACTGTTAGCATGCTAGTTAGTAGCTTTACCATGAAATTGAGAAAAGCACTCATAAACTCATTGCAGTGAATAATTAGGAGGCTCTGAGTGCATAAGGGAAGTGAGGAATAACTTTGGACCACTGCAAACTGTGTGAAATGAACAGTTTTTTAAAAGACTCATATTACGCTATTTTCTGATCCACGTACGTTATAATGTTGTTTTTTCATCACAAACAGACCTGGAGTTGTGTTTTGTTTCATTCATACATGTTTAACACACATATTTAAGCAGAATTCTTTTTTCAAACAGAAAACACTCCACCTTGTGATGTTTTTAAACTCAGTACACCATTACTAGAGTCATTTGGATCATTTCAGCTCTGGAATTGTTCATCTCTACTGAACAAAAGTTAAAAGGAGCTGTTAACTTGAAAACTACCGCTTCATGACATCACAAGGTGGAACAGAGCATTTTGAGCTTTGGTGATGTAGATAGATTAACAATAAAGGTTTACTCAAACATGTGAAAATGAAAAAAACAACAACACAACTCCAGGTCTGTTTTTGATGAGGTAACAACATTTTAACTTGGCTAAAAGCTCACAAAAGTCAATTTTGCGTAATGTAGGACCTTTAAGGCAGTAAAAATCATGTACAATGTTGTTCGGATACATGTTGTGATATATATTATGCTTTATTGTAGTCTGCATGCTAGTTTTGAAGTGTAGAAAAAAACAACAACAGATTATTGACTTGATAAAACGAGCTCAGGACAGGACAAGACCCAAAGACCAAAGCAGGATGTGGAGATAAGGCTGTGAGCAGAATGGAAAAAGATGCCAGAGAACGTGGGCAGGTCTTTTCGTGGTTTATCAGCGGTGAGTTGTCAGGCCTCGTGCTGGTGATGTTCTACAGAAACGGAGAGAGGAGGGGGGATGGATGGATGATGGGAGAAAGAGGGGGGAGAAAAAGGGCAGAGAAATTGGAATAAGAGGGAGGGAGACAGAGAAAGAGGAATAAGAGGGAGGGAAAGAGAGGGGGGATAAATAGGAGGGAGAGAGAGGAATAGGAGGGAGAGAGAGGGAGAGAGAGAAAGAGAAGAAATGAGGCAGGGAGAGAGAGAAAGAGAAGAAATGAGGCAGGGAGAGAGAGAAAGAGAAGAAATGAGGGAGGGAGGGAGGGAGGGAGAGAGAGAGGAATTAGAGAGAAAGAGAGAGGAATGAGAGGGAGAGAGAAAGAGAAGAAATGGAGGGAGAGAGATAGAGACAGAGAGGAATAGGAGGGAGGGGGAGAGAGAAAGAGAAGAAATGGAGGGAGGAAGAAAGAGAGGGCTAGAAGGGAGGGAGGGAGAGAGACAGGAATAGGAGGGAGGGAGAGAGAGAGAAAGAGAATACATAGAGGGAGAGAGGACTAGGAGAGAGGGAGAGTGATAAGAGCGAGAGAAGGGAGAGAGAGAGACAGAAAAGGGAGAGGGGGGTAGTGGAAAACTAAAGCAGATGCACCAGACTGAAGGAGGACAAGAGACAGCTGAAATATACTTCACTTTTTTTCTTCTCAATTTTGATTTTGCTGAGTATGTCGAACTCACTACACAGAGTATTTGTTGTTGCTCAGATATTTTGGAATTTTACATTTTCTTAGAGCTGGACATTTGGAAATTTGATTGGGAAACTTTCTGCAAAATTACCATGTTTGCCTCCCTTATTGAAATCCTGTGTGGAACAAATGAAGGTTTGAAACTGGGATATTCTGTTTCTACACAAAACCTTTGTGTTCACAGGCATGTCTTTCACCAAAGCATGTCTTTCACTGCTGTTTGGTGCTATAAAGGTATCCAAGACACTTCAAACTTCGGCTGGGACATTTGGAAACGAAACTGCTCCAATGTTTTGCATAGTCATTGTAGTTCTAAAGAAAAAAGTGAATAAAATGAAGTCTCAATGAGACAAACCCACAAACTGAAGAGCTGTCCAAAGACCACCTGAAGGAAACAATGTCATAAAATATGTGGGTTGAGACAGTTTTATTTAAATAATAGTTAAAAGTCAAGTATGCTAGCTGAGTCCTCTTAACCTGGCTTCAACCGTGTCCTGATTTGATCCAAGTTTAATCCTGTTCTAGTCCTGGTTTAGTCCTGCTTTAGTCCAGTTTTATTCCCAGGTTTCTTGCTTAGTGCATGTCTGAACACCTCTGTCCTGAGCCAGCCTGAGTTGACCCTGTGTCTTCTGTTTCTCCTCAGGCTCTGATCCAGCTGCCTGTCTACATCTCTCAGTGTGAGGAGGTCCGAGTGTTCTTTGAGACCAGACCAGAGGACCTCAACCCCCCCAAAGAGTAAGACACACACATAGTATATATACGTATACTTTATAGCTCTGGAAAAGTTTACTAGCTCGCTCTTTATAAAGGTGTGTGACGTGTTGCCAAGGACTACAATTCTTCAACATTTTTATTTACTTCCAATAGACCGGGCAATAAATGAAAGGTGCACCTGACTTTATAGTCTTAAAAAATGTGGAAAACAGAACAAGTTCATTTCAAACGGTTTGCAGATGTCCAAAGTTACTCCTCACTTACATTATGCATTCCGATTATTTTAATTATACACCGAGATGAGTTTATGAATGCTTTTTACAACTCTCAGAGACCAGAGGGCAGTTTTGCTGTCACGTTAACAATCACTAACATGCTAATACCCACTTCCTGATTAGTAGCAGACAGTGGACATATCTGCACTGGGGCAAGACACATTTTACTCAAATACATGGGAAAATCATGTACAGGGTCTTTAAATAAATGATCTTTTGCTTACTGAGCCAAAGGTTGACCCCTGCTGTGTCACTACCATATGTGGGAGGTTCATGTTTAAATAACACTATATATAGGCCAACATATTTTATAACAAGTTGTTTTCATTTCAAACAGAAGTCAATTTAAATCTGGAACCTGGGTTGATAGTGCCTAAACCTGCCGACAGAGGACACATATATGTTTTTCTCATTCTCAGTATATGGACAGTCCATGCCTCACGTGAAAACTCAGAGTCCTTTTAGGCTTAATACTGGTAGTATGTACATCCTATAAAAGCTGCAACTGCGTCCTGGGTCCAAAAACAAAAACTGTGCAAAATTTTTATTTTAATGACACCACAATGTGATGTTTCAGGTCAAGCCCTTCTTCAGACATGAAAAGTTTCACTCTTGTTTTATATAGGCCCTGGTCACCTGACCCAGCATGTGATCAGTCCCAGTGTTAAAAAGTTGATCACAATCTATAGCACAAAACAGGTGTTCCTCTGTTTCACTCAGTGTGGATAATAATAATAATAATAATAATGCATCAGTTTTATATAGGGCTTTTCTGGACACTCAAAGACGCTTTACACATCATTATTCATTCACTCCACACTTGGTGGTGGTAAGCTACTACTGTAGCTACAGCTGCCCTGGGGCAGACTGACAAAAGCGAGGCTGCCAATCTTCGCCATCTGTCCCTCCAACCACAACCATCACTCACTCACACACCACTTTCATACTAGGCAATGTGGGTGAAGTGCCTTGCCTAAGGACACAAGGACAGTTATTACGACTGGTGCCCCACTGTGGCACCTGATTTTCCCAGCGGTCTCCTATCCAAGTAACCAGGCCCGGCCCAGCTGAGCTTCTGAGATCTGACGGGATCAGTATGGCCACACAAGGATGTCTTCCTTTTAGGCAACTGGATTTCAGCATTGAAACTGGCAACTCAAATGAGGGGCTCATTCTGCTTTCTGATTGGATAATTGCTTTGAGACACCAAATTATACCTAAACATAGGTTGTGGGGGCAGCAGTCTGACTATCAAACTTTCCTTTCCCCAGACACTTCCTCAATCTACTTTTAAATTGGGCATTTTATCTTTTTTTATATTGATATTTCTATAGTGTGACTTATTAGGTATCAAAACGAACTTTTATTACATTTTCAGTCATTTGAATTGGCCGCTGTTGTATAACCTCGTGTATGTTTGTGTTATTGCTCACTGGTGTGTGTGTCCCTCCATGAGTCCTGCACAAAAGCATACATTTGTCATTGTTCCGTGGGTTGATGTCATGTTACGTCCTGCCGCCAGCCCATAATACCCGCTCATTACAGCCTCTAATGGACGTGATCTCACTGTACCGGGCTGCTTCCTGTTGCCGCGGAAACACACTTAACAAGTCCCCTCTTTGCTGACTGTGCATTTTAAACATGTTGCTGCATCGTGATCTGCAGACAGCTGACAGTGCATTGTGTTTTAAGCTTTAAGACCTAAGACCCAGATCCAGCTATGTTGCACGGCTCTGTTCACACTTGTATCCCTGTGAGTATTTGAGCAAATATTGTCAGCACAGATATGTTGTTGAAACATTGTTTAAACAGCTCTTGAGGTCAGAATAAGTCAGCTGTGTACTGTCTGAAACTATTTGTAAAGTGTTTTGTCTGAGTATAAGGAGGGGCACTATTGAAAAAAGTTGTGTGTGTATATATTTCAGAAAAAAAAAGTCAATTATGAATCAATGAATATATATATATATATATATATATATATATATATATATATATATATATATATATATATATATATATATATACATACACACACACACACACACACATATATATAGAGAGATATAGATATATTTTCGATTAAAAAAATCTCTCAAACATAACATAAATATGAAGGATTAATGTTCTGTGAACTGAAAACTAAAGTATTACATCTCTTAGTCCTGCCCCCAGGCCAGCTGTGTGCTCAGTGGGCCTGGCCCTGTCCTGTCATCACTGCACTGACCACCAGCAGGCGCCACAGTGTTTGTTTAGTCTACGTTTCACTTTGTCGGGGTTTGAGAGAAAAAGATAAAAGTATAAATAGTCATCCTGAAATGTTCAGTACTAGCAAAGGATTTACTGTCACATGGACCACATGGAGTGGTCTGTTCATCTTTTAAATGATAAGATAAGATAAGATAAGATATGCCTTTATTAGTCCCACAGTGGGGAAATTCCAGTGTTGCAACGCACAGTTCAAGAACAGCAGGAAAATGGAACATGCAATAAAACAAGATAATAGATAATAGCTAAAAAAAGAATAATTTAGAAATAGACTTAAAGATAGACTCTAATTTTGTTTTGGTGGAGCAAAAATATAAAATACAAAATATAAAATACCAAAAAATACTATTATGTACAATAAAAGTAACAGTGCAGCATATGAACAGAGTAAATCTCAGTAAAGTGACTTCAGTATATTATGTTATTTACAGTAATGACTATGTTTATGTACAGACAGGATAAATATCAGTAAGTGACATGAGTGAATTGTACCAGAGGTCTTCAGTATTGCACATAGATAGAGTTGAATGACACATGTTCAGTGTTAACAGTGTTCACATGTTCAGTGTTAACAGTGTTCATTATACAGTAATAAAATACAAGTAGTGATTGTAGAAGGAATAATTCTTAAATATGAGTAAAATAAGACTTGTATTGGTGTTGTCACAATAGCATAACACAATAGTAACATTTGTTAGTAAGGAAAAGTCCTACTGTGATATCATGATGGGAAAAAAATACTTAATCACAACTGTATACAGTATGTTAAATACTTTATTTATTTTACTACAGTATGTGGTCATACTTAAAAAAACAAACAAAAAACAAGCCTACATAAACTTGCATGTTATGCCTTGGAAATCTCACTCAACACCTCAGCCCTGTAACCAGCTACGACAGTTACTACGTGCTAAAAATCAAACGTCATTTACAAAAACATACTGGGGTTGTCATCCATGTAACATCACACCTGATCGCTCAGACTTTTTCGTACAATTTTGTATGGTCTGAAGGTTGGCGAACTCTTGGGCGCGCTTAAAGGATACAGGATACTGGTTTCATAGACTCTTTTGACCCTGGAGCTGTTTTTCGCACTGGTAACTGTCAAATGGGGCGTTAGCTTTAACCTTGCTGTCATCACGTCTGACAGACAGCACTGGTCTCTTAACAGCTCCTAGTGTTGAAAGAGAAGACTGGAGAAAGATATATTGGTCTGCACAGAAAAGGGGCCTATGTTAAAGAGGGCACGTTATGCTCTTGTCTGATCTATGTTATAATTTTTCCTCATCACAAACAGACCTGGAGTTGTGTTTTGTTTCATTCACACATGTTTAACACACAAACCCTGCAGATTTAGGTTCAGTTCTTCCCTTAAACGGAAAACACCCCGTACACCTTCACTAGAATCGTTTAGAAGATTTCAGCCCTGGAATTGCCAATCTTTGCAAGAACTGCAACAAAAGGTAAAAGGCGGGCGTTAAAAGTGCGCTGCGTGACTTTTCTTGGGGAGGGTACGTCATAGGCTAGTCTCCATGTAGATATACTTCAGCCTGGAATGTTTCATAATAAGGCATTAAACTTATCTATCTCCATGGAGGCAAGCAGGCCAAGGTCAGTGAAAGAGGTGGTCCCGTTCACAAAAGAATGCATGTTTTGAAATGTATTTCTGAACAATAAAATCACATCTAGTCAAACAAAGACTGAACAGACTTTTAGCTCCATAAGCAAGCAATAACATCTAAAGAAAAAGTGTGGCAAACGGCGAACCCTCCATCAGAAAAGTTACACAATGCACCTTTAACATGACATCACAAGATGGAAGAGAACATTTTGAGTTTTGGAGACTAATAATACAGGATTACTCAAACATGTGTGAATGAAACAAAACACAACTCTTGGTACAGTATGTTTTTGATGAAGTAACAACATTATAACATGGTTTAAAACCCATTGCATTGCACTGCTTTTATTTTGACTTTTACATGTTTATTTTTATAATTATGTCTCATTTGACACCTGTCTTTTGCTATCTTTTTGCTATTATTTTTGTTACTCTCTGTTATTATATTATATTGTGATGTTTGAGCTACTGTATCCAAATAATTTCCCTTGTGGATCAATTAAGTTTGTCTAAGTCTATGTCTATGTCCATTCATAGTTTGGATGCCTTCAGTGAAACATAAATAGTGAAAAAGTGTACAAAATTGAACTGGTACTGCATGTGGGAAAAAAAGAAAAAAAAATTGTTGAGTTGCCATATACCTTAAGATTGCCAGAATTCCAAATGTAAAATATAGCAAACAAATGTTGAAATAAATATAACTACTCTAGATGTATATTTGAAACAGACTAAAAGTAGCTGGTGAGGTGAACCCTTGCTCAGCTGGCTTGTGTTGCATAATAGTAATTGCAGGGCTAACCCTTTGAGACATTCCCAGACATTTCTTTCAAAATGGACAATTTAGACTCACCTTTTTACCTGTATCCCTACTTTTATCTTTCTTTAAATTGAGGATATTTGCTTATTTGTATTACTAGAACTTAGTGCATGTGGTTGCTTGGTTGGAAGAAACATCTGGTCGCTCAAAGTCTCGCACAAGGACAATTAAATCAGACACGTCGTTTCAATGGAGACAGAATTTGCTATGAGGTCAGCGTTCCCAGCGGCGCCCCGTAATGTCACCTACAACTAATCATTTGAATTGGGCGACTTTGAAGCGCCACTGCAGACAGAAAGCATTAGATAAGAGCTGTAATATTATTCTGATGGGTCTGTGCTCGTCTGTGCTCTCTGAATGAAAAAAGTTTTGTTCTGTTTGGTTTGTGATAAATAGCTGATCATCCTGGAGCCGAAATGGAAGATTGATGATGTAATGAGTAATGTGCCGATTATTGTAAAGAAATAGAGTAACGCGTCCAGACTTTTTAAGTAGGTCTGACTCACAGACTGTATAAAGAAGTGGACTAAGGGAGTGTGACGTTCAGTTCTAGTTAAATTAAGCTTAACGAGGTCAGAAGTTATAGGGGTGAATTTGGAGCCAAGCTACAAATTAAGAATTCTGAGCGCGAGTGTCATAGCAACCACAAAGAGCCAATCCGGAGTGAGGATGTTAAAGGTAATGATCCTTTTCACCCGCGCCACTGGTTTAACAGGGAGCAACACTGTCAATCAAACCTGCTGCTAACACTGGCGTATCTTGATTTATGGACAAAATAGTGAAATAAAAACACCAAGATTATGTAGAGAGGGTTCATACAGGCATTTTAAGATAAAAACAAGCCTGACAGCAGCAGTTACAGAGAGGGGGCAACAGTTTTTAAATACAAAGTGAACTGGAGCCAGAGTCTATGGGGCTGGAAGTACACCCATGCTCACTTCCTATGTGGAACGCGCCGGCTAGCAGGTTAGCTACGTCCATTTATATATAGTCTGTAATCTAAGAATAAGGAAAACTTGTCCTTTGCATTTGATCCATTGTTCAATATAACCTACGACAACCTGTCTCCAAGGCAAAGCTCTCCATGGAGACTTTATTGCTTTGCTTGCATGTTCTTGCTTTACTTGGAATGTTCCACAGTTCAGTAAAAATAAAATATGACAAAAGTAAGTAAGTAAGTTTTCTATTTATATAGTGCTTTTCACAGACATATGTCACAAAGACACTTTACAGATTATTTTTCATTCACTCCATACCCGGTGGTGGTAAACTACTGATGTAGCAGACTGACGGAAGTGAGGCTGCCAATCTGCGCCATCGGCCTCTCCGACCACCACCATCACTCACTTTCATACTAGGCAATGTGGGTGAAGTGCCTTGCCTAAGGACACAATGACAATGTTTTTGTGACTGGTGCCCCCCTGTGCCACCTGATTTTCCCAGTGGTTTTCCATCCAAGTACTAACCAGGCCCGGCCCTGCTGAGCCTCTGAGATCTGACGGGATCAGGCTTTGACAAGCTGGTAGGGCCACAAAACGGATCCATATGTGTTATGTAACTGTTATTTATATCTTAAATAAATACAGAACAACTTTGTAAAAATAAAAGTTCAAACATTATCAGACTTTCTGGGCTGACTATGACCAGTAAATCTAAGTCTTATAACTCTTATCCATTATAAATTTGTATGACCAGGGTATCGGCTGAACCGATATTTGAAATCCGCAGTACCATGGGTGCCTGCAGGATTTTTTGGGAAGGAATGCACAGTCAAGTGACAAACCCTCCACATGCACCTGCGTGCACGCACAACTCAATGTACGTGCATCATCACACACTCGAGCTATAGTCACATAGGCCTATTCTAATGTTTTCCCTTTTTCAGTGCCTCTGTTTGCTCCGTGCTCTCCCTCAGTCTCTCCTCCGCTCTCAGTCTGCACATGTAAGGCCTACATGATTCACAGGGATCTGGAGGTCTGTGTCTTGTCTTTTCTCTATATCCTCGTCTCCCGTCTGATGTCCGCAGGGTTTAGTAACCCATATAGTACCATCATTGTTATACACTTAACAAAAATCAATACACCTGTACTGTACTTTCACTTAAACGTGACATATCATTCAACCCTAGTTTAAGTCTTGCCCTATATAATGGATTTGTACCAAGGACACACCCCTCCATGAGTGACCCCATAGGCTATAGGCGGAGGGGCTTAATTCTGTGAAAGCTCCAATTCATTTAAAGTGTGGATCTGGGGAAGACCTTGGTTTGACTTTATTGAAATGGGATGAGCTGGTTGCCCGTGTCGCCTGTTGTTTGGCTGAGTGGCAGGTACACAGAGGCTGCAGTAGCATATATTTATCATGCATTATAAATCTGCAGCTCTGACAGCCTATCTCGCTTAATGCTAGACACAGCTCAGGAAAGAGAGAGTGGAGAGAGAGGAGTGAAGCCAAGAGGAAGTACAGGGGATGACTGTAAGTTATGGAGAGAGGATGGATTCTCCCAGCTGCTGGTCTCCACCAAGATGTTTTTGCTTTGTCTAGAATGCTCAACAGCATGACATTTCATATATATATATATATATATATATATATATATATATATATATATATATATATATATATATATATATATATATATACTTGAACTCCTCCACTTGAGGCAAGGACTCTCCACCTACCCGGAGAGGGCAAGCCACCTTTTTCCGGTTAAAAGTTCTATATTACTCAAAATTTACACATATGTACTTATAGTCATGTTGGAATTTTGTTACCTAAGTTGTGTTAGTTTCATTCACACATGTTTGAGTAATCCCTTATTCTTAGTCTGTTTACATCTCCAACTCTCCAAATGCTCTGTCCCACCTTGTGATACCATGAAGCAGTAGTTTTCAAGTTCACAGCTATCTTTTACCTATAGTTCAGTAGAGATTGGCAAGTCCAGGGCTGAAATTGTCCAAATTATTCTTATTAAGGTGTATGGAGTTTAAAAACAGAGTGGAGCACAATGTTTTCTGTTTAAGAGAAGAACTCAGCCTAAAAAATGCAGGGTTTGTGTGTTAAACATGTGTGAATGAAACAAAACACAACTCCAGATATGTTTTTGATGTGGAAACAACATTACTGCATAGATAACGTAATTTGGGCCCTTTAATGTGTAGACAATATAGTGTATAGTGTTTAGTCTGCAACGAAAGATCTTAACTCTGTGTAAATCATTTGCTGCCCATGTCCAACCAGGAAGTAAAATTACAAATTACATACAAAAAAAAAAGAAATAAAAAATAGAAAAAACAATTTTAGCAAACTGTTTTAGTGAAATGCAAAATGCTTAAACCACAACAAAACATCTTTACTTTTCCATTTCAAAAATTAAATGAAAAATTACCATCAACAATTCTCTTCTAATTTGACCACATATTCTCTTTCACACGGTCTCATGCCACACTTTTAATTGTGTTTTAGTAAAATGAGTAGTCTAACTGTCACTTTAAGTCAAATGACATGTGAATGAATGTGGAAGTGAACGTGCAGCTCTCAGCAGTGTACTCTATAAAAACAAAAGTATTACTTCACTTATACAAATTTTAGCAGTTCCGACTGAAATGGGAAATAGCACCATGGATCATTTTACCCATTTGAAATAATTACGTCCATCAAACCCTCCCTGTTAGAGACTGCAACACTGCCCAAGCCTATTTTCTAACACTATATTACTCCAAATCATTGCATTGCTGATCTTGGCTGCTTCTCGCCTTTCTTTTTATAGGCTGATAATGTGTTCACTTATACGGCCGGAGATTTATCATGTAATTAACAGTTGCACCAATCGAACAGTGTTTTTGAGGCTGGGAGCGGCCAATTCAGGAAGAAGGACTGTGTGCCAAGGAAAATATGAAGAGAGTGAGTGTGTAGCCTAGTTTAAGGCAGGAAGGAAGACAGAAAGGTTATATTGGAATACTGGTTTTAAAGGTGCTCTTCTTTATTTGTACTGCCTTAAAAATGTGGAAAAACTAGTTCAGTTTGCACTGGTCAAAAGTTATTCTATATTTACCTTATGCATTACAAGTATTGGTCCATATTGGTTCAGTCGATATCATATTTTGGTCTATACATTTGGGTAATAAGACAATTACTGGACATTTTTGACCCAAAGACCTCATAATATTTCTCAAAGTTGTAATGTATTTACTTTAAATCAGAAGTAGCAGTTACAAAACACATTTGCTGTTTGTGTTTTCAGTCTACGCCCTCGTATCGGTTGATATCGGGTATCAGCAGACACATTAAGCCAAAGTACTGGCGTCGGTATCGGAGCAGAAAAAGCTGGACCGGTGCATCTGTAATTCTGAGTTTCCCGCGATGATTTTATAATCACGTTTCACAATTCTCAGAGATCAGAGCGGAGTTTGCTGTGACAATAAATCTAACAATTACCATGTTAACATGCACTTCCTGATTATTGGACAATAAAATGCTTTAGATGTAGACAGTACGCAGCAGACTTATTTTCACCTCAGAGCTTTTACAATATATCTGTATATATCTGGAGAAAGACACATTTTGCATTGGAGAAAATTGGGTACAGGCCTTTTTAAATCTGTTCAGAAAAGACTAGGATCTGGTCTGTGGTTATATGAGGGCATCTGGAGACAGCGTTGGCCTGAATGGGCGGCGGACTATTACTGTCAGTGATGTCCAAAGCAGATACAGCAGCTGCTCCGTTGAATTGTACATCAGCCTATGCCACACACATGGGTTTTATCTAGAGCCTCTTTTCCCCCATCTCATTTAGCAGCATTTTAATACATTAGGAACACTGCTTACACTACATTGAAATCAATACATGTACAAATGGTCAACCACTATTGATTTGGGGAGACATCTTTACTAATCATACAATCACTTATTATGATTCCTGACCACAGAAGGCTACACAAGCAAATTCAGATTATGGATGGAGCTAATTAACGTGTTATGGACCATTTCAAAGTAGGCTACCAGCAAAGCTAAAAGAGCCTGTATCAGATTTTCCATATTGTATAAGCAGCTCTTGAGGTCAAAATACGTCCACTGTGTGCCGTCCGCATCTAATTATAAATCGCTTCATTGTCAGATAATCAGGAAGCACGCTGTTAGCATGCTAGTAGTCGTTCGCTTTACCAAGACGCTTGTGAACTCGTCGTGGTGAATAATTAGGGCGCTCGGTATGCGTAAGTGAGGAGTAATTTCGGACAACTTCAGAGCGCTTGAAATGAACTACAGTCCCTGACAAAAGTCTTGTCGCTTATCCATTTTGTAGAAACAAAAGCTTATAACCTGACTTTAAATTAATCGATTGGTTTTAGAAATGTCTCATATGAAAGCTAAAACCCTCCCAAATTATGCTCAATATACTAAAATAAATTTGCTTCACTGAAGAAAGATTGATCATTTAATGAACACAGAAAGGTCAGATTTTGGCAAGACAAAAGTCTTGTCGCCTTGTCATATGATGCACCCAATCCTAGATTACAGCCTCACCTGTGATCAGTTACTGATCAATCAATTAGTGGGTGTGTATAAAAAGAACCCCAGCACACCAGACCTTCACATCAAATGCAACTTGACCTCTGACAACATGCCTAAGATCCACCCCGAGACCAAAGCGTTAATTATCAAGAGGCTGAAGACCAGATCCACTGCTGAGGTGGCTGACACCTTCAATGTGTCTCAGTGTCAAGTACAAAGAATAAGAAAAAGATCTGAAAAGACTGGAGATGTTTTTGACAAGCCCAGGTCTGACAGACTCCGCAAGACAACTGCTCGGGAGGAGCGTTTGTTGATTCGAAAATCCAAGGCCAGCCCCTTTTCCACTGCAGCAGAGCTCCACCAGGCCTGGTCACCTCAAGTCCCTGTGTCAACCAGAACAGTTTGTAGAATTCTGTCTCGAAATGGCCTCCATGGTCGAATCAGTGCACAGAAACCAGCACTAAACAAAAGGCAATTAAAAAACCGTGTGGCATTTGCCAAGGCCCACAGCCTGCTAAAAGGATGGACACTGGAAAAGTGGCAGAAGGTGGATTTCTCAGATGAATCCTCGGTTGAATTACATCACAGCCGCCACAAATATTGCAGGAGACCGACTGGAGCCCGCATGGATCCAAGATTCACCCAGAAAACAGTTAAGTTTGGTGGCGGAAAAATCATGGTCTGGGGTTACATCCAGTATGGGGGTGTGCGAGACATTTGCAGGGTGGAAGGCAATATCAATAGCCTAAAATATCAAGAAGTATTAGCTACCTCTTACATTCCCAACCATAAAAGGGGTCAAATTTTGCAGCAGGATGGTGCTCCATCGCATACTTCTATCTCTACATCAAAGTTCCTCAAGGCGAAGAAGATCAAGGTGCTCCAGGACTGGCCAGCCCAGTCACCAGACATGAACATCATTGAGCATGTCTGGGGTAGAATGAAAGAGGAAGCATGGAAGGCAAAACCAAAGAATCTTGATGAACTCTGGGAGGCATGTAAGACTGCTTTCTTTGCTATTCCTGATGACTTCATCAACAAATTGTATGAATCATTGTCGAACCGCATGGATGCAGTCCTTCAAGCTCATGGAAGTCATACAAGATATTAAATATGGATCTCACAGCACCACTACTTAATTCACTGACGTTATGCAACATATTTTTGTATTTGAAGTAAATTATTTGTTCAATTTTCTGTAGGCGACAAGACTTTTGTCTTGCCAAAATCTGACCTTTCTGTGTTCATTAAATGATCAATCTTTCTTCAGTGAAGCAAATTTATTTTAGCATATTGAGCATAATTTGGGAGGGTTTTAGCTTTCATATGAGACATTTCTAAAACCAATCGATTAATTTAAAGTCAGGTTATAAGCTTTTGTTTCTACAAAATGGATAAGCGACAAGACTTTTGTCAGGGACTGTAGAACGCTTTGTCGCCTTTACATGTTCTTTGGGCACAGAATAATACAAAATGAAAGAAAGTGCATCACGTTTTGGTCAAAGGTGCAGTGTGTAACTTTTCCTAACTTAAACATCGTATATTACAAAAAATTGACTCTTGTGAGCTTTAAGCCATGTTAGAATGTTGTTACCTCCACAAAAACATACCTGGAGTTGTGTTTTGTTTTCATTCACATGTTTTTGTCTACATCTCCAAAGCTCAAAATGCTTTGTTCCATCTTGTGATGTCATGAAGTGGTAGTTTTCAAGTGAACACCTACCTTTTATCTTTAGTGCAGTAGAGATTAGCAATTCCAGGGCTGAAATCATCCAAATGATTCTAGTGAAGGAGTATGGAGTTTAAAAACAATGTGGAGCACTTCCTGTTTTATCACATGACATCACAAGGTGGAACAGAGAGAGAAGAACTCCAGGCAAAGTCATAACATCTCCATGGAGTGTGTACCGTTTTTTAAAGGTCACACATTGCACCTTTGAATGAAAATTAAAAGGAAATACTGTTTGATTTGTTTATTCTGCACTTTGCTTATTAACAACATGTATTCTATCTTTGTTGTTTATAAAATTGTATACTTTTTTTTCTTTTTTCCAGGGAACCAATTGGGAAAAAGAAATCAGGTAAGATTATTCTATGCTATAAATACATTACCAGTAAAACAGCTTAAATTGCTTTTGGTTGATCAGTGGAAAGACCATAGACTGTATATATAAATGGACATAGCTCACCTGTCTTCCAAATACGAAGTGAGCATGGGCACGCTTCTGGCTCCATCGACTCCGGCTCCAATTCACTTTGTATTGAAAAAACTTCACCCTGTCTCTGTAACTGCTGCTGTCAGGCTCCTTATTTTGATCTTGAAATGTTTGTATTAAGCCACTCTACATGATCCTGGTGGTTTTATTTTGGTATTTTGTCCGTAAATCAATTCCAGTTCCTAAAATGGAACTCAGCTACAAATTCGCTCCATAAAAGCTAGCCTCGGTGAGCTTCATTTGACTGAACCAGACTGCTATGGGTGATGTCACAGTCCTTTAATCCACTTCTTTATACAGTCTATGGACTGGTCCCATAATGTAGATGAAGCCAGAGCACTATTTTGCAGAGGCATTGTCGCCACCTACTGGTCATGTGTATATTTTTATGTTTTGCTTTGTAGCTCATCTATAAAATTGATTGTTCTTTCTTTTAAATATTCATGACCTGCCTGCATGACGTGTTGTTCAGTCTTGTCCATGGTTTTCCTTCTCATCAGGGATTGTGGAGCGAGCGACTACTTTCCTAAAGCGAGGTAGTAGCACACTGCCGCACACTGGGCTGTGCTTGTGTGTGTGACCGGAGGGGCTCATGCTAACAGGCTAACAGGCTAATGCTAACAGCCTGTTGGTTGGTTAACCCGCTCGTCCCCATTGGCCCCGGGCAGGTGGGATGTAGCTGCAGGGGCTTCTGTCTGATCCACAAACCAGGAAATGCTCAAATGCACTTTTTGTGTTGCTATCTTCAGGTCGTGGGAGATTTCTATAAAAATTTGGGCAAAGTTTTTTATTAAGTGTAGCAGAGTAGCTTCAGCCATTATAGGGGTTACACTAGGGTGACCAGACCCGGGACAGTCCCAGTTTTGAGCCTTGTGGCCCCAGTCCCAGCAGATTTATCCAAAACCATTGATTTGTCCCAGTTTTATACAAGAAATGGCTCTATTTTTGACCAATTTGACACCTGCCAACAGTAAAGAGAGGCATTTGTTTAGGTAAACACAAACAAAATATGAAATACTGACTCATGTTAGTCGTGAATACGTCATGAATGGGCCAAGTGCAGAACAGTTTTCCTTAATTACGCACTCATTTCACAATTTTATTATTAACGACTGCCCCGAACCGGGGTTGTCCCAGTTTTTGATTCTGAGAATCTGGTCACCCTAGGTTACACAGCATTGAAGGTCAACTATTAGGTTGTACTTTCTCCACTTTACTGCCTAGAATTGGTGCCATTTATTTTCTACAAGTTCAAAAAGTGCACCAGCTGTCTAGCCTTGGAGATGGCTACTTTGGAGGACCATAACGTAATGCTGCACTATGAAACTTTTCTGGTGGGGGGTTTGCCATCAGCTTGTCTCTGTGAGGACATTAAAACTATTTTTATGAAGCGCAAGTGACACCCTCAAATAGGTGGCAAGAAGCAAGTCCGCGCACAAAAGAAGTACAGGTTTTTTACATTGTATTTTTACCAATGAAAACACTTGTGATTAGACAAATGTTTACAAAAATTTACAAAGATTACAATATAATATTAACTTTAAATGGCCCATATTATGTTATTTTCTGATCTATGTTATAATGTTGTTTCCTCATCACAAACAGACATGGAGTTGTGTTTTGTTTCATTCTCACGTTTAAACACACAAATCCTGCATATTTAGAGGCTGGGTTCTTCTCTCAAACAGAAAACACTCTCTTGCACCTTGTGATGTCATGAGGTAATAAATGCAGTGTTTTTAAACTTATTTGGATGATTTCAGCCCTGAAACTGCAAAATTCTACTGAACTAAAGATGTAAAAGATAGCTGTTACTTTGAAAACTACTGCTTCATGACATCACAAGGTGGAACTGAGGTTTAGAGATGCTGACAGACTAACAATAACGTGTTATTCAAACATGTGTGAATGAAACAAAACACAACTTCAGGTGTGTTTTTGATGAAGTAACAACATTCTGACATGGCTTAAAGCTCACAAGAATCCATTTTGTGTAATATAGAACCTTTAATGCCATACTGTGGAGCATTCCAGGCAAAGGAATTACATCTCCATGGATACAAACCAGAAAAAGTTGCACAGTGCACCTTTTTATTGTCAATTAAAAGGTAATTATTGATCTACTGATAAAGTGAAACATACCAAATGCATTATTTATTGAAAAATGGGAAGTGTTTTTTAAGGAATGTTGCTGGTTGCTAGTTGACCTTCAATACAACTTCTTCAGTAGGCTATATTTAGCAGAACTACTTTTTAGCAGTTCATTCAGTGTTACCAATAACGTTTGCCATCGGGATTTCCCTGTTGCTAACTTTGGTGGTGGGTATTTTGGTGTTGCCATGTTGTGGATTAACCCAGCCCTTTCTCCCATTCACTCCTGTTGTCTCCATATTTCTTCTGTCTGCAGCTGCTACCATTCCATTCACGTCTACTCATCTCATTATGCCTTCCCTCAGTATCCACCTTATTGTTTCTGAGATATCATCCAAAATATTAAATGTAATCATCCCAAATTGCTATTTTGGCCAAAGACAATTGGATTAGCAGCTGATTTCAGAGCACATTTTGAGCAGTGACATTTACAAAGGTTGCTCGGCCCCATCACCGAAATGCTAAAAATGTAAAGGTCAGCCTCTCATTATCACAAAAACAATTATGAAAATGCTAAATCATCACAAGTGACCAAATATCACACCCAAACTATTGAGGAAAGGCATTAAGACGTAGATTTAAAGGTCCTATATTACTCAAAATTGACACCTGTGAGCTTTAAGTCATGCTGTAATGTTGTTACCTCCTCAAAAACACACCTGGAGTTGTGTTTTGTTTCATTCATGTTTGAGTAACCCTTTATTATTAGTCTGTCTACATCTCCAAAGCTCAAAATGCTCTGCTCCTCCTTGTGATGTCATGCAGTGGTAGTTTTCAAGTTAACAGCTACTTTTTACCTCTAGTTCAGTAGAGATTGGCAATTCTAAGGCTGAAATGATCCAAATAATGCTATTGAAAGTGTATGGAGTTTAAAAACATAGTGGAGCACTTCCTGTTTTATCACATGACATCACAAGGTCGAACAGAGAGAGAAGAACTCAGCCTAAATATGCAGGATTTGTGTGTTAAACATGTGTGAATAAAAAGCAAAACACAACTCCAGGTACTGTATGTTCATGATAAGGACACAACATTATAACATAGATCAGAAAATTGTGTAATATGGGCCCTTTAAGTTGCATATTTATATGAAAGTCTGAAATGGCTAAAATCAAAATGTGTGTGTTGTTTTTTTTTCTCTCTCTCTGTTTATAGGAGACTCAACTTCAGTGGATCCTCTCCTTCTGGATCAGTACGTTGCAGTTACTGACTATGAGAAACAAGAGAGCTCAGAGATCAGCCTCCGTGTGGGCCAGGTGGTGGAGGTCATCGAGAAGAATGAGTCTGGTATGTGTACTGTGTAATACTGCTGATACTGATACTTCCTATCAAAATCAAGATAGAGATAAGATTCTAAAACGTTTTAAGTCAAATTAAAAGCTTTTAAAGAAGACCTATTGCACTTGTGTCTCCTTTGTAGTTATAATATATGACACTTGTGGAGCATTGCTATAATTTGGACAGATTTTTTTCATTTTAACCAACTACTATTGAACTACTCAGCAGTGTAGAATCCTACCTGATTTTATAAAATAAAATTGAAGAACAAAGTACAGAGCAGTGGGCATATGTTAGTGGCAGTTGATCAGCAATATGGCGTCTTGAAAATAAGCAATTAAAGATTGCTCAAACATGCACGAATGACTCCACATATTCATTCATTTGCTTTAATTTGGTCAATATATAACTCATTACAGTCTACATATATTATATTCAGTCTGAGGCCCAAAAAGCTAAACATAATCAGTATGTAGAACTTCACAATCAAATCAAACACTAAGTTAATGACCATGTGAAGCTTAATGTGCTTACCCTTATCTCCAACTACAGCATGCTAATGGATATTCATCTACAAAATTAATACAACAGCAAAACAACTAAATAAAATTTTGAGTGAGTAAATTGTGAGGGGAAGCAACTATAACCTGGTTTTAAGCTCTGAAAAGTCTTGAGGAATAGGTAGGTCTGCTTTAAGATTCTTTTTTTTTTTAGAATGTTTGCTGATTTCATGTGTATAATAATAACTTGTACCTTATGTTGTTGTTGTGCAGGCTGGTGGTTCGTGAGCTCGGAGGACGCTCAGGGCTGGGTGCCGGCCACCTGCCTCGAGGCTCAGGACGACCCAGATGACTTCACCATCCCCGGGGAGGAGGGTGAGCACAACGCACCCCACAGCTGGTGCTCTTCAAATGATATTAAACTGCTCTCATAGGCTCAGATAGACCATTATGTCCGAGTCTAAATACATATAAACACTGAAGGGACAATAGTATGGTGTGGAAAGTGTTTTTTTATACTGTAACTGTGAGAAAGCAGTCCTCTGGTGTATTCATAGGTTTCAGCCTTACCTTTTACGGACGCCATTTTAAGGACTTGTGACCTTTCGAATGTTAGAACGGCAATATTTTCACTTGCAATAGTTAAAATTCACTTGAACTATTGGAGATCTACTGTTGATCCACTTAAGTACCAGTAGCAGCTCCTAAATCCTACTAAAAGCATCAGATAGAAGAACATTGCATCTTCTACTGAATATCATATAGCTGGGTTTCAAATAACGTCACAACATTCTCGAAGCTAATTGTATTTCATAAAGATGGAGGGCAGCTGAAATGAATATTGTTAAAATGCTTTTTGTTGTAATATAGCAAGAGTCTAGTAAGTAATAGAAATGATCAGCTTCAACATTTGTCTATTTTCCCTTTCCTAAACATTTATTCTGAAAGTAGATGTAATTAAAGGGTCTGTACCTGATTTTGATTTATTCTTGTCAAGATCAGCGCTCTTTACATCATGCGTTGTTTGGTAAAAGAAAAAAATACGTGTGCATTTTCAGATAATAGCTAATACAGAAGCTCCAGAGTCACAATTTTTTGTCCAATCAGGCACTTTGTTACTAACAATCATGGGAAACCAACTGCTTGACACTATCCCAGACACTTAAAGCAGACCTATTGTGCAAATTTGACTATTCCAAACTTTTAATCATACCACCATTATAGTTGTTTTGCTCATTTACCCTCTCCAAGTTGTATCTGGAGTGATTTGTGCATGTTTGAGCAATCTTTAAATCAACTCTGATTTTCGCCACCATCGGTACATGCCCCCTGCTCTGTACTTACTTTGTTCTCCAATTTTATTTTCTTAATTTGTGATATGCGTAGGACTTGGCAAGATCGCAGGAAGTTAAAAAAAATCTGAAAAAATCTGAGGTACCGACAACTTCACGGCTCTTTCTTGTGACGACGTTTATGGTGACGTTTGCTCCTACTGGGCACCGTAGAAGTCTGCAGATTTTTTTCTTTTATTAATCCGTTTTAGATGAATATTATGATTTAAAATGTCTAAACGATGACATCCACGGGTGTCGTAGATTATAACTATAAAGCAGACATTGTAGAATCATGACACTATATTACAGCGTTAGAAAGAACTAAGCGGACGGGGCTAAAAGTTCAAACTAAAACATATCTGAAATCAAGTACAGGCCTTTTAATAGAAAAAAAACTGTCTCTTGCCGCCCATCTGGGAGTATGACATCATTACATTCAAACCTGAAAACCACTGATAATATTGTACAGTATATGGAGTGTCACTTTGAGTTTACCACTACTAACTCTTTGACTAAACTTTGTGCGACGCAGATAGAAGGCTTATATTGGGCTCGTCTTTAAATAAAGGTAAATGATGCTCGAGTAATACAGTTGTTGGTGGACTGACTGTGTGTTTGACTCCCTGCTCACTGTGATGTCAGTGCCGCGGAGGTTCTGGTCTCTGCCGAGGCACGTGGGGCGCCGTAGAACCTTAGGGGATCTGTTCTGCGCAGGGCCAGGTGGAGGCGCTATATCTATCTCTCTCTATTTTCCTTTTGTGTGTGTGTATGTGTCTGCTGCGGGCATGTGGACTGGAGATGTCTTTGACGTTGTGTTGTGCATGTTACTGCATGTTCTTTGGGTTTTTGGCATGAGGGTTGCAAAAAAAAGTAAAAACAAAAACAAACAAACAAAAAAACATAATCAGATACTAAAACTGCTATCAAGACTAGATATTCATTTGAGTATCACGTATTGATACTGAATACATTACACATATGTGGGTCTTTTGTGAATAGTTGGAATGGGTTTGCTCTATTGATACATTGATACTTTGCATTGACATACAGCTGGGGGTGTTTTACATTTATGTTTATGGTGGAATGTTCAGTTATCATGGTGACAAAATGCACACATTAGTAAACACTGCCAAAAATTTCTTCTGTTTAGCTTTGATTTTCAACCAAAAAGATGTGAGTGACTTACTGAAAAACTGTGTTCAAAAAACTCAGATTAAAGTCTTAACAAAGCTTTAGACAGAGCATGCCTACAGTTAGCATCACACCCCCAGGGAATGTCGATGGCATCAGTTGCAAAGTATCAATATCAAAACTAGTGAAAGACCACAAGAGAATGTATTCATGTTGAAAATGTTATTCTTTTCTATTTGAAGTGTTTTAAAATTCCCATTCCCATCACAAGTTATCGAGTATAAAGCCTTTTTGTTAGTATCAAAATCACAATTTTTATCGTATTGTGACAACATAAATGCATGATACAAATATATATTATTGCAATTAATTTGAAAAGGGTTTAGATGTATTTTTACTCACGTTTTCCTGGTGTTCTCTAGTTCCAATAGTTTAGGTGTAGATACATATTAATGTTATATTTGTTATTTTAGACAACAATTTTTTATTTTTTTTTGTCTTGTATAGCAGTGGATCATATGACCAAGTATTTTCAATCAGTTACAACTGTAAAAGAAAGCCATACAACTAAATGCCTGTGTGCATGTTTGTGTTGTTTGTTTTGTATTAACCCTTTCACTCCACAAGATGCTGCCCGAGCCTTGACCCTTTAATGATCCCTTTAAGAAATTAATGATGTTGCTTTGCTTTCTTAAAACAGCAAAAGCAGCATGAGTTTTTTTTTTTGTTTTGTTTTTTGTTTTTTGTTAATGTATATTTAAGTTACTGCAGCTCAAAATGAAAAGCACTGTTATCCCGATGCGCCCCAAGCTATTCCCTACATGCTCAATTTATACTTGTGTGAACCTGCATCATAACATACACTACCAGTCATACGTTTGGGCACACCCTCTCATTTCTTTATTATTTTTACTACACTCTACATTTTGTATACACATGCAGAAAACATCAAATATACGAAGTAAGATATATGGAATTATATGGTAAAAAAACTGAATCTAAATATTTTTCGACAAAGGAAAGGGTGGCCACTTTGCAAATTTGAATATAAAATATTTTTTAAAAAGTTGAATTATTCACCTTTTTTGTTTGTTACATAAATCCATATATCTTACTTCATATATTTGAGGTCTTCTGTATGTAAATAAAATGTAGAAAGGGGTAAACATAAAGAAAAAAAATAAAGAACACTGAATGAGATGGTGTGTCTAAACTTTTGACTGGTAGTGTAACTGTAGAATTGATTAAATGGAACTTTTTTCTCATTTTCAGAAGAGAAGTACTCAGTGATTTACCCGTACGCGGCCAGGGACCAGGATGAGATCGACTTGGAGAGGGGGATGGTGGTGGAGGTGGTGCAGAAGAACCTGGAGGGCTGGTGGAAGATCAGGTAATGGGCCAGTATTTTTATTCTTCTGTAATGGGGGCATTATTTAGCTATGTCCCTTTTTTTTATTACATCATCCTGAGGGGACTGGCAAGGACTCTGTATGTGCTTTTAGCAAGATGAAAACATTTTGAAAACATTAGCATACAGGGCCAGAGGTGATACATCAACTTTTAAATGCAAATAATACAAGCTTAAAGTTCAATATCACCTATTGATTCTAAGGCTCCTGCAAGTAAGTGAGGTGCATTTGAAAGTTATTTTGTCATCTTGATTCAACAGAGACTTCCTGGTTTTGTCCTTGATCAGGCCTTGCGTAGATCTAGTTGATATGTTCCTGTTTTAGTCTAACTTTAGTTCAACATAAGCTCTTGTTTACAGGAAAAAACGCTCTGTTTTCAGGTGTAGATTTTCGTGTTGTAAATTTACCCTTTATATTACTGAATGGCTATTGACATAAAACCTTCCTCAAGGTGCAAACAGACATACAGGTATGTGAACCTACTATTAAAGGGAGGGACCTGAATGACCCTTCCACAAGTCCTGGTGTTCAGCTTTGGGTTAGACATGGTTTAGTCCTAGTTAACCAGATTTTGCTCCAGTTTATTCCTAGGTAAATAAGACTTTCAACTCACACTGTACAAAAGCATGATACAAAGCAATATACTACAACTTCACAAACCTGACAAACCTTCACAAGTCCTGTAAAGTATGGGGGGTGGATCTTTGTTGGGTGGGAACACTACAGACAGAGTCCGGTTAGAGAATCTTGATCAACTTTAATGGGTTTCAACTTGAACATATCCAGGTGATGGTTACGATGGCGTTTACATGTATGTGTGGTCTGGAATAAACTGAAAAAAACAAGAAACGTGTCATGAGTGGATATTATAACAATAAGTATATGGATTAATAATATTAAACTGGACAAAAATACAATAAAGGCAAAATAATAGGAAGTTATTTAATGTAACTAGAGTTCTAATTATTAAATATACATAGTGAAAATACACACAGGACATGTATACAGAGCGAATAGGCAATGGGTAGCTGAATGTAAATGAGGGTAAACACAGAGCAGAAGAATAAATCCGACCGTCACGTGACAAAGGAGAGGCACTAATTAGGCGAAAGTCTACATGGAACAAAAACACGATTTTAGCAAAATATATTCTCAAAAGCACACTCAAAACGGTAATAATACAGATTAAACATCATCAGAAAGTTACTTGAACTTCAAATAACACACACGGAACAAAGAACACCGTCCTTTCTCTTCCACTTCTGCATCGAAGCGGAGCAGAGCCAAATCAATTAAGAACACAGCGCTGCCTGGATGTGCACTCGCTGATGGGGCGTTCGCGGGAACTCTGTAAAAGTCATTGTTGGGTGCATAAACTTTCGGACAAGCCCTCTGAAGGGGGAGTGACTTAGCGTACAGAACAAAACAAACAAAACAATAAAAGGTAACATGGTGATCTAAATATGTTAAGATAAGATAAGATAAGATAAGATAAGATAAGATAAGATAAGATAAGATAAGATAATCCTTTATTTGTCCCACAATGGGGAAATTGCAGTGTCACAACGCAAGTTTCAGAAACAGTAGGAAAATAAGAGCATCAAAATCAAGATAAATGATAATAAGTATTCACAATAAACTAAAAAACACAACACTGTAAAGCTAAAAGGCACAGGAACGTTGCACAGTACGTGTCTTTGATTCTGAGCAGTGAACAAACAGCAGTTAAAGTGACTCCAGTATAGTAATATATAATATTACTACAATAAAGTGACTCAGATGATTGTGTTAGCAATTACTGCATCATAGAAGTGTTCATATAAAGTTCATATTAAAGTTCATATAATGTTCATTTGTCCCACAATAGAGAATTAGTATGGCATATATTGAAGTCCCCTTTGTTCCACTGTGTCCCATCAGGTATCAGGGTCGTGAGGGCTGGGCCCCGGCCTCGTACCTGAAGAAGGCTGACATCCAAAGTCAGAAACAGTCTGGAGGGGCTGCGGTTCACTCCAGCACCAACGATCTGGACGGATACACACGACAGAACCATCAGAACAACGCTCTCAAAGACAACCGCGACAACAACCACAAGGAGAACCGCCTCTCCTTCTTCTCCGACAATAAAAACAGTACGCCTTTGTCAAAGTTTTTTAATAATTAGGGCTGACAAAAAGAATAAATCAATTTTTTTCCCCCTCAAATTGGTCAGTAACCATTTTAGATTTAATTTTACTTTGTCTTATTAAATGATTAATACAAAATCTTCCAATTATTATTTCCTGAATATAAACAACACAAAAAGTAGTTAAATTTCTTCCTCCAAAGTCTTGCGTCTGATGCAAACCTCATGCTTTTACTGACAGAGGACTGGCTGTAGAAATCTTGTTTAAAAAGAAGCATACTGTATAGCTGACGATTAGAAATGACTCACTCTCGATTAAAAGGAGATTCATTGCACAGCCCTAATTAAAATAATAATGAACAGTATATATTTCATCATTTGACAGTAATGAATGTAATTGTGTAACTGTTTCTTTTTTGTGTCACAGAGGTGGGACTAAGACACAGACCTCCTCCTCGCAGAGACCTCACAATTGTAAGACTCCAAAATGATACTCACTAAATATGTGTGTGGTTAATTCCAGTAGTTACTATAAAATGTTTTGTGTTTCCACAGCCTCGTGGTACAAACCTGCCCAAGCCCCCAGTGCCCCCTCAGGTCGAGGAGGAGTACTACACCATCGCAGATTTCCAGACCACCATTCCAGACGGGATCAGCTTCACGGCTGGTATCAAAGTTGAGGTATGATGGAAAAGCTACTTAAAAACTTTTCATTTCGGCTTTTTGACCTTTATCACTATATCCACACATGGCACCTTTAAACTATTTTATAGATTTTTTTTTTTTTTTTTTTTTTCAAATCATGCTTTTAAAAAATTGACGATTAAAGATTTTGTATTGGAATATATAGGTCTAAATCCACTATGTAACTTTTCTGGTGGATGGGTCTGTCACCTGCTGGTTGTCTCTACTGGACATGCTATTGTTTCGCCTAGAATGTTCCACAGTGTGACATTAAACTTACATATCTTGCAATTATTAAATTATAGTTATTTTAATTGCTAAAAAAATACACTGAAAAACATCCTTACTATGAGCAAGGGTTACCTCTACTCAGGTTAGATGGCATTGCTTTACCTGCTTGGCTCGATGGAGTTATTCAAGTTACTGTGGAACATTCTGAGTAAAGCAATAACATTTCCATGGACACAAGCAGGTGGCTGACCCTCCAACAGAAGTTACCTAACATAAAAATAAATAAAAATCACTATATAGATGAAAATGTTAAGTCATTGCAGAACTTTTGTAGAAAAAATAAATATTCATTTTGCAACAATATGTACTTTATATGATCATATCATCATTATCCTGAGTAGTCACATTTATCATCTACACAACAGCGTGACTAAAACTTTTAAACTTACTTTTATGTCCTAGGTTGTTGAGAAAAATGGCAGTGGCTGGTGGTACATCCAGATAGACGACAAAGAAGGCTGGGCTCCGGCTACTTTCATCGACAAATACAAGAAAACCAGTAACGCAGTGCGACCTAACTTCCTCGCCCCTTTACCCAACGAAATGGAGCGTCTCACTATGGAAGACAACAACCACGTCAACTCCACTACAGACGATACCTGGTCTAAACCATTACCTGACGAACCTACAACCTCTGAGTCCTTCATTAGACCCAAACTGAGAGACTGGAAAACCAATAAGGCTTCTTCTGCTTTTGGAGGACCATTACCACCAGCTCCTACAGCGCCCCCTAGTGAGGAGAAACCAGCACTGCCACCTAGAAGAGAGTCCATTCACAAGAGCTTGGAGTTGGAGGTGGCGGAGAAGACCAAATCTGATCTATCAAAACCATTACCTCCAAAACCCCCTGCACCTGGCGTCATTGTGCCACTAGTTGGTGCTAAGCAGCCACTGTTTAAACCAGAGAAACCGGCGGAGCCAAAGAAGGAAGACAAAAGCAAAGCCCTTCACCTTCGGAATGAGATGGGGCTGGAATGCGGTCACAAAATTTCCGCCAAAGAAGTCAAGAAGTTTAATTTGAAACCTGTGCCCAAGCAGCCTGCTAAACCTAGACAAGATTCCCAAGAGGAGAAGCAGGAAAGCACTCCACCTCCGGCATTCATCAAACCAAAACCGACTGTAAAACCTAAACCAATCCCAGCAGCTAAACCTGAATTACCAGCAGAAGATAAACTGGATATCACCAATCTACGAAGCAAGCTCAGACCATCAAAAGCTGCCGATGCAGGTTCGACTTCGGAAAGCAATGACATCGCTAAGCCGAGTTCTCCCACTAGCTCTCCTTCAGTTCTTATTCCAAGTTTGAACAACAACAAACCCAATGATGAACCACCAAAATTCCCTCCGAAACACGTCAACGGTCACAGCCAGGACCGAACCTCCTCGCCTCCTCCGAAACCGGCAGTTCCCCCTCACAAAGAACCGCCCCAGAGACCTCCCGCCATGCAACCCAAAAGACCCCCTCCTCCTAAGAAATCCGACCCGGCAAGTCCCACCGAATCCAAACCGGCGCCTATTTTGAAGGAAGACGGTCCCAAGGTTCCGCAAATGGGTCGACCGCCTCCTCCCAAACCTAAAGGATTCACCCCGAACAAGGACGAACCCAAAGCAAACAAAGTACCGATTCCTCCGAAACCGCAAATCAAAAGCGACAAGCCTGGACCGCCGAGCAAACTGCCGCCATTGCTGAAGGAGCCGAGTAAGGATGAACTGTATCTGGCCGTAGCGGACTTCGAAGGCGATGAGCAGACGTCAGGTTTTAAAATAGGTACGGTGTTTGAGGTACTAGAGAAGAACAGCAGCGGGTGGTGGTTTTGTAAAAATGTCGGCGAGGAGGTAGAGGGCTGGATCCCCTCGAATTACCTCAGCAAGAAACCTTAAGGAGTGGATGGTAAGGGTCAAGTCATTGCAATAAGAAATGTATAAAGATGGATGTCAACAAGTTTTTCTATTTCAGTTCAGTTTAAAGGGTTATAGATTCAGTACACTCAGAGTGAAATATTCCAGGCTGTTGTAGGATTTAGGAAGATAAACAAAATCATAATAATCACGGTTTAGGGTTTAGAGTAAAATGATCACTGTGCTGTTTGCATCTAATTATAAAGCATTTTTATCGCCCACAAACCAGGAAGTAAGGCCAGTACACTGTTTGCATGCTAGTTATTGTTAGCATAAACAGTTAGAAATGGTCATACCACCCGGCAAAACTCCACTTTGGTCTCTGAAAGCTGCGAAACAAACTTATAAACTCATCACGGTGAATAATTTAGATGCTAGGAGTTAAGTAAGGAATAACTCTGGATCACCACAAACAGTTTAAAATGAAGTAGTTCTGCTTTTTCACAGTACTTTTAAAGGGGATCGCAGTAATCACAGTTTTTAGGCAGGTGCTGCAGGAAGGGCATCTGGCTTAACTAACAAAAACTGCCAAAACTCAATGTAGACCAGAAACTCTGATGTTATTAAAAAAAGCAACATTTCACTTGCGTGTTCTGAACCAATATAATATTTGTCTAAATGATTAATGGGAGAACTGAAGTAGTCCTGTGTAGTAATGCATATTTATAGGTACTTTTAATGTCGACAAGGATAATCTTAATCAGAATATAGCAATAACACTTTGCCTTGTCTAGTCCTATGTTTACTTATCTTATTTTTATTTTTTATTTTTTAGGAAACTTGCTTTTATTGCAGTAATAGTAGCAGCCGTCGTTCAATCCATGATATGTATTCCCCATGCCTTCTATTATACTGTGCCTCAGTGTTGTATGCGAAGTGCTTCAGTGCGGTCTGTACTAAATGTTGTCAGTGTCGGCGGCCATTTTGTGTAGGGACAATTTTTATGCCGTAAAAGATGTTCAAAAGCCACTTAGATTTCTTAAAAATACAGATCCCAAAGTACAGTAATCTACCATTGGTTTATCATAGAGTAACGCTTCATTTTGGCACCTCATGGTTAGTGGGTTAAATTTGGTTCATTAATTGGCAAATTTCAAATGGTGAAATGAGAGAGAGTTAAGTAGTTTTGATGGTTGCTGGTTCGATTCTTGGACACAGTGTGTGTTTGGGTGGTGTTTTTATACTGGGGTGTGTTGGACGGTGTTAGAAGAAGGAAAAATGGGGATGAATTTCAAAGCGGGGGTATTATACGAAATCATTTTTTGTTCTCTTATCGAAACATTAGGTGCCATCCATGTATATGTCCGTGCATGTTTGAATAATTTAGTGATCTCTCATGGGCCCTACAAAACTGTACACAACAAATACAATGTGATGTGCAGTAGTTTCATTAGCGGGATGCGCACTGATTGTGTTGTGATAGCGCTCTGAAGGGTGAGTGACTTAGCACAAGGAGCAAAAGGAGAGGGGACTGGTGTGGGGGACAATAAAAGGTAACACGGTGATCCAAATATGTTATGTTTTAGCAGTTAATCCCCCATAGAAGTAAAATACTCCCTTTTTAAGTTTTATAAATACTCGCTATAGACAATTTGGCCAATGCATTTCAGTTTTGTATGCATTTTTATTTTTTTTAGTGGATTCAATTGTTTTAGTTATATCTTAAAGGCAATATAAAGATACAAAATATGCAGTGATTGTGATAAAACAGAAACTGAAGTTGGGGTCGTATAATGTTAATCTACCCTGATGAGTTCAAATGACTTCTTACAAAACTGTAGATTGCACATGTTTTTGGTAGTTCACTTTACTAACTTAGAGCTACAAGATGCCTTTGCCCAGTAGACACGCTTCTATATATAACATGTTATTTTTGCCATTTATATTTTTATATTATAACTAATGTATCAGATTTGCACTTGTAGGAGGAAGGGGAAGAATGCCACAGTGCATTTTACAATTATTTTAATCGTATATATAGCCATTTTTGTATACCCTAAATCTAATAATGTTGAAAATGTAATATTCAAACTTGAAAAAAAATGTAAAGACAATGTAAAGTATGTTTATTGTCATCATAAAGCCCAACAATTGGAAAATGTGGCATGCCTCGCTAGACCAGGTATGGGAGAATCACATTGAATGAATAGTGCAATGATCAGCAGTATTGTAAAGAGTGGTGCTTGTTTGACGTCTCTATGTAAAGTATAGTTTGACAGAAAAGCTTGACTGGTCTCAAGCTAAAAATATCATCCAAATATTTTTATTGTACAGTAACTAGAGTCCTAGCTTTTCACTAATGATTCATCTGTTTGACTTTGTTTCAATGAAGGGATGGCAGTGAAAAAGGGCAAAGCTTTGTTCACTGCAAAAAGTGAATATCTAGGTTAAAATTACTTGGATTTAGAAGAGTAAAATGAATGTAAGTCTTTTCTTTTCAGTACGACTTAATTTCTTATTTGACGTGCAATGTAGAACATTTCTGACTGGTTATAAAATCATTTTTCTAGAGCTAAGAAAGAATGTGTTTATAGTAGTAAAATACATCAAGAAACTTGCCTGATTGTCTCCATGGAGATGGTATTGCTTTGCCTAGAATATTCCACAGAATGGCATTAAACGTATTTATCTTATGTGTGAGCCGTAAAACATGTCATTTATTAAATGCAAGGTAGACACATGAATGCCATGCTACAGAGTTGGGAAGTAACTTAAAATATGTACTGAAAATACTCATTCTGAATACTCGTTTTGAGTAACTCTATTCTGATTAGCAAAGCACCGACCCAGCTTTTCCAGTTTAGACGCAGAATTCGATACTATAACTTTAAGTATCTGTCAATACCCGATAACTGATATCAGTGTAGAGACTGAAAACAGCATTTATTTCCTTTAAACAAAAAGAAAATATGGCAAAACTGATCCAAAAGTGTCATGTAACTGTTATTTATACCTCAAGTACTACAGTATAAAAGTTCAAACATTACTACGATCAGTCAAGAGCCTTATTACATCAATGTATATGTCCAATTAAGATATCGGCTGAACCGATATTTGAAAACCGTTAATCAAACCAGCTAATTTTTCAGTATTGGCCTCGATTTCTGATTCTAATATTGAATCGGTGCATCTGTAATTCGGATACAGTTACTCTTTCATTTGGTGGTATTCAGAATATAGTTACTTTTCTAGAATCAAAGGAATACATGGCGGTACTTGATCTGCAGTTTTGGCTTTGGACTGCACAGTATGAAGTGATTTTTCCTTCTCTAATTAGACAGAAATGAATGAATAACAAACAGTGCAACAAAAGTAAAGGTGTTTGTGATGTAACTTGGCGTAAAAGTATTCTTCTGAATACAGTACTCTGATCAAGCCACGTACCACATTTGTAACACGTTACAAAATACATTTTAATGTAACTATTCAGTATTCTGTAAATAGGCTATATTTTTAAAGTATTCTTCCCATCAGTGTCTGTGGAACATTTCAAGTCAAAGTAGCAGTATCTCTATGGAAACAAGTGGATCCTTAGGTACTTCATGCACCTTTCATGATTCAAGTAATTCTAACTTTGTAATGCAGATATTCAGTTTTGCAGAGTTCGTTTTTTGTTTCCTTTTTACATCATGTATTCACTGCCAGTTTGTCCAAAAACACACGGAACTCAAAGCGCTACACAATCCGACAAGGCTGTGAGTTGTAACACTGATATTAACTTTAAATACTGTTAACGTGTTCTGCTCTTAGTCGCTTTTCAAAACCTTATGACACCACACATGTTCAAAAAAAAAAAAAAAAAAAAAATGATTTAGCAAGTCTGTAAAATGGCTTTTATTTTTGGCCAAAGACTGTTTCAATGCGAGTTCATTGTCAGATAATGTTAAATTGTGCCATTGTTAAGTTTCAGTATTGTATTGTTTTAAATGTGCTTTTGCTTTATACTTCCTTTCTTTGCATCTTCTTTTTTTACTCGAGCCAATAAACAAAGACATTTTTTTCCAATGTCTGTTTGTCTTTTGTGTTTTCTTGATAATATCTTTCATAGTAGACAGTAGAAAGAGATGTGTGATACGCCCTCTGGTGGTGAACTATATCAACTACTACTACATCTAAAATCTCTTCACTTGGGTCTATCATTTTTACTGTTACCTCTATAGTCTTAAATAATCATGCAAACTCTTTAAACACACTGGATTTCTAGTTTTTGGACTGCATACTTCTACTCCTATTTGAATCATATATTTTACGGTGTAACAGTAGTATTCTTACTTGAGTAAAGTGTTTGGTTCCCAAAATAAACAGTCTATGGTTCCCACTGTGAGCCTATAGTAGATAAGGTTTTCTGTTGACAGTATTAAATGATTTAAACAATCTTTCTTGCACTGCTCCTTCAGATCTTTTTTTAATGTTTGAATCCTTTGAAAATACTAAATTTGGTTTATCACTTATTTTTTTGTCATTGAAACAAACAAGTTAAAATTATAATTGAGATGCTACATCCAGAAAGTCTTACAATTACTCTTACTTGAGTAGAAGTTTAATAATTACTACTCATATTTTGTACGTTTACTTGAGTAATATTTTGAAGCAACGATACTTTCTTGAGTACAATTTTCGGCTACACTTTAATCTCATACTTTTTGCGTTTGTCCTATTTTTATTCGCCTCATACATCTCCACAACTGTCTCTCAATTTATTCCAAATCTTTAAAGGTAAAACGGTCAATGCACATTACAGCTTCATCTTCAAGGTTACCATTTGTCCTGGTTAACCACAAGGGGGCAGAGTTTACACAGATACTGGTATACCAACCACCCTCCAAAAAAAAAAAAAAAAAAAAAAAATCAACACACATCAGTAAAATTAGAAAATCTGTATTTATTTATCAAGACTTATTTACAACAGTGGTTCCTTCTCGTGATTCTCATTCACTCATTCAACCCCTTCACACACATTGTATCGCACAAAGAGGAAGACGCAGAGAGAATTTAACAGGAAGAGATAGAAACTGTACCTTTGCGGACCTGTCTGCGGTCTCTAAACACTTCAAAAAGGAAAAAAAATAAAATCAATATTGACAAATGTGTAAATTTCGCTGGTTGCTTTAAATTACATGTAGACTCTTAAGTGGAACTATCAGTGCAAAGAAAGGCACAGTTTAAGAAGACAGAAACCTCCGGAAAACCACATGTAATATTGCACTTTGGTTAGCAGGAAGCGTATTTACCGCACAAAACATTATAGACACAAGTAATAATACATTTTAAAGGTGCGCTGCGGAACTTTTGTGGTGGAGAATGCGCCGCCTGCTCGTCTCCGTGAAGCTGTTGTTGATTTGCCTAGAATATTTCACAATGTGGCATTAAACATATCCATCTGGCAAGTGACAGAGAAGTCAAGTTACAAGCCAGATCTATGAAGAGGCAACCCTGCTCATAATAAAAATTTGTGTTTTGTTTTTTTAATGCCAAAAATATTACGCAAAATGGATTCTTGTAAGCTGTATACCATGCTATAATGATGTTACCTCATCGTAAACATACCTAGAGTTTTCATTAATTCACACGTTTGAGTAATTCTTTATTATTAGTCTGTCTACATCTCCAAAAGCTCCAAATGCTCTGATTCCACCTTATGATGTCATGAAGTTTTCAAGTTAACAGCTCCTTTTACCTTTTGTTCTGTAGAGATCGGAAATTCCAGAGCTGAAATCATCCAAATGAATCATCCAAACTAATAACATTTCCATAGAGACAAGCAGGTGGCGGAACCCCACTCAGAAAAGTTCCACGGTACACCTTTAGATTCAGATTTGAAACCCCCATTCAAAACAACAACACAGTATATTCACTTTGGCTTGGTCAGTTCTCATCCAGTGTGACTGATCTACAGTAAAATACAAAATATATATTTAAAAAAAAAACAAAAAAACAACAACTATAGCTTACGACGTCTTCCCTTAAAACGTAATCATCAAATAATCACCAAAAAACACACTAACTTTAGATTCAGGACTCATCCCCCATTCAAAATAAAAGGTATAAAATTTTAAAAGAAATTCGTTAAAAGATTAAATTAATTTTTACAGTGATGCGTGGTTAAAATAAATAAAGCAGGTTTGGCAGCTCACTCGATAGAAATTAAACTCAAAATTAGGTCTGTCTACAGGCGCAAACAACGCAACATTGTGCGCCGATATTTCGATTTTTGACATTTTTTAATATTCATTCGGAAGACGTATTAATTAACAAAAGTGCTCGCTACCATCTCTTCACAAATTGTGCAAAAACTCCAAACTATTTTTACTCTAACGCACTGTTGTTTATTGAGTTACGTCGATGGCAGAAAACAGGCAAGAGACTTTAAAATACTGACAGTAAGTGAAGCAAAATAAGTTAATTTAAGTTGCGAAAAGTTAAATCAATTGTAAAACTGGAATAGATTTTCAGTTTGCATTGCGTCATTGTTTTTGCCGGCGGATATTTTGTGCAGCAGTGATTTTTGTGCAGGTTTTGATGCGGTTTTTTTTGGTTAGTTTTTTTTTACATGGAGGACGAGTCTTGGTAAGGCACAAATCTGGAGAGTTTAGTGGGAGAGCTCGGGTTGGGGCAGTCTGTGGTGGCGCTCATCCGGAAAAACACATCCTGCTCGTGTTTCTTCAGCGTCAGTTCATCCTCCAGGGCCTAAGGGGGCGACACACACACACATATTTTGAGGTTATTGTTTTAGGGTTAATCATAAATAAATTAAAACAAAATCTGTAACAGTTAAAGGTCCTACATGATTCAAAATTTAGTCATGTGAGTTTTTAGCTATGTTAGAATGTTGTTTCGTCATCAAAAACAGACCTGGAGTTGTGTTTTGTTTCATTCAAACACGTCTGAGTAACCCTATATTATTATTCTTTCAACATCTCCAAAGCTCAAAATGCTCTTTTCCACCTTGTGATGTCATGAAGCTTTAGTTTTCAAGTTAGCTTCTATGTTTTACCTTTTGTTCAGTAGAGATGTGACATTTCAGGACTGAAATCATGTTAAACATGTGTGAATGAAACAAAACACAAGTCCAGATCTGTTTGTGATGAGGAAACAACGTTATAACATAAATCAGAAAATAGAATAATATGGGCCCTTTTCATTTAGGGACCACATATTAATAGTCAACTAGAAGTAATAGGCATGTAGTTAATTAGTAGGGATGGATTGATAAGACAAGATAAGAAAAGAAATTGTATGTTGCATCTCAGAGTTTAGGAAAACAGGAACACAGAAACAGGCACTCAAATTGACTAATAGACACGATTAATCGACTAATTGTGACTAGTCGACTATAAAAAATAAGTAGAATTTTTATCACAATTGTTATCAGACTTGTTTCTGTAGTAACAAAATCAAGTGTTAAAATATTAGATTAGAAGATTTGATGCCTTCATTGAGAATCTACAGTGTAAATAATCACGGAAATAAAGAAACTAGGGGAAGGACTTGATTAAAATATGTATCTAATTAATTACAGGTTTTGTAATTAATTAATCTCAATTGCATAACAATATTTGCCCCAAAAGCAACATTTATTTTATGCAAATGAATTTTAGTGGACTACTTCATCAAATAATACACACAGACATGACTTTTAAACTCAAGCTTTTAATGTGTGGAAAAATGCCTTGAAAAAATAAATTGCATTTCATTTCACAATAGTAGACGAAGGTAAGCTCAAAACTGAAGAGACTAAAGTTAAAGTGCCAGTTTACTTTAAGTTGTCGCCTTCTGAACATGTTTTTCTGCGTTCACTGTGACACATTTTGCATTTAAATGGTATCGTAGGATTCAGGTGCTTCTGTGATATACAAACTCTTTTCTGCACAGTCTGTAATAAATGACGCCTTTGTCAATACTTCCATCGGGTAGTTTTTTTTTAACAGAAATTTACCATCCAGCAGACCCAGAACGCCTTCATGCTCCATTGTTGTAGTCGTAACTGTGTGCATCAGTATAACTGTCGTACCACGACATGGTGCACTGACAAATGTTCTGCGTTGTTCGGCATGCAAACTGCGATAAAATGTGTTAATATTTTTAATGCATTATTTTCTTTATAATTAATTAATTGTAATGAAGGCATTATTGTCCCACCCCTAGGAGAAACATGAATAAAAAAGCGCGTATCTGAACTTTTGACAAGTAGTGTCTGTTTGAGAGGAGACGTACCTTCTTCCTGGGCTTGAGCAGGTCCCTCCAGTCCTTCAGGAGCTGGTTGTGTTGTTCGTCCAGATGTTTGAGCCTCTGAGTCTCATTCTCGATCAGCAGATGGCATTTCTCATTCTGTAAACAAACGCACGCATACTGTAGATCAGAAAATAGCCTAACAGGGGCCCTTTAAAGTCAGACAGAGCAATGCCTACAGTTAGCACCACACTCCCAGGGAATGTTGATGACCTCAGCCGCAAAGTATCAATAATTGTAAAGCAGAAGTAATATTAATATCTGGTCTAGTAACTGAAGTCTATAGTGTAGCAGTATTTCTCTGAAAACAGAGACTGTTATATACTGTATACTACTTAGTGTACTTTGAACTATACTTAAGTTGTGTTTGAGTACCTGTAGTTGTTGTAGTTCTCGGATGTTGCTGTCACACTGGCCGATCATCTCTCTCATCTGAGTCTCGTGTTTCTGCTGCTGGTGCAGTCGTTCTGCCTTCTGCCTCTTCTCCTCCTGCTGGGAAAACTGCACACAACACAACAATGTTTTTTTTTAGTCTACTGCAGTCTGAAAAGTATTTAGTATTCTGATAACTAAAACTGTGGGGTAGACACGCAAAATGAGGGACAGTCCCGGTTTTGAGCCCTGTGTCCCCTGTCCCTGCAGATTTATCCAAAACCACTGATTTGTCCCAGTTTTATACAAGACACGTCCCAGTTGTCCCCATTTTGACCACTTTGATCCCCAACAACAGTAAAGAGGGGAATATATTGTCATTTGTTTAGCTAAAATACAGAAAAATGTGCTTGAAAACGACCGAAAAAATGCTACAACCAAAGTCCAAAAGATAATGAGGAGGCATTTATCTGACTCCACCACATCCACAGTTGATGGATTTTCATTCTTTTCTTTTTGGTCATCATAATTACAAGGCTGCTGCATCTCTATAATGCTATCATTGACAATTTGAAACAAAAAAAATCCTCCTCCTCCATACAACCTTTAAATCACACATTCCAAATAAATGAAAGCGTAAGTTTTAGTAGAATGCTTGTGAAGCCTTGCTCTCCGGTCGGGTGTACCTGTTTGATCTTCTCCCTCTCCTCGGCGGGGCTGCTGTTGGACTGGATGCGCAGGCTCTTCTTGAACATGGTCATTCGGGTCTTGGCTTCGCTCCTCTGGATTTTGGGAAGGCGACTCTTCTCCTGCTGCTGTCGAGCTTTCAGGATCTCGATCATTCTCTGGTTGTAGCACTGCATCTGTTCCTGTTCCTACAGTTGGAAAGAGGATTTTGTTTTTCTTCATTAAAATGTAAAAACTAAATCAAATTCAGAGTGTAACTTTTCTGGTGGAGAGTCTGAAATGTTTCACAGTATGGCATTAAACCTTTCTATCTTCATCGAGACCAAACTAGACCAAGTTACAGGTCAGATCTGTGGAGATCTGTCAGATCTGTGGAGAGGCGACCCTGCATGTTTTCTAAATACTTTTGCGCTATAAAACTGCCTGTAATTGAATAAATATAAAGTAAAACTGTTTGTCATACTGTGGAACATTCCAGGCAGCGCAATGACGTATCCATAGAAACAAACACGTGATATACCTCGATCCAAAAAGTTACATAATGCGCCTTTAATAAAACATTGTAATATTTTAAAACATGTATAACCATTTGAAATAAAGCCATTTAACAGGAAGGGTGAATTGTACTTTTTGACTTATGTAGTGTTAAATATTTTGGAACCATTAAACAGATTAGACATGAATTGCATAAAATTCCTTTGAGCAACACGAGTGCTTTTGTGCTGGAACTGTTATAGCAACCAAAAAAACAAAAACTGTATAATAAAACTTGGAAGAATCACATTTTCTGTAACATTTTTGATACTAACAATTTCAGGACGTTTCCGGTACGACTTACTACTACTTACTATATTTAAACGGTATATTTTTACGTACTCAGATGTAAAAACACTGTATCAAATGGAGTGTGTTTCAGTCTGAGTCTACAGTGCCTTCATGTGCGTACCTTCTCGTGCTTCTTGAGGAGCTGGTGTCTCTGGAGGAAGTACTGGTCTTTGAGCTGCTGCTTCAGGAGCTGATGTCTCTCATGAAGGTTCCTCTCCTCCATCTCCCATATCGTCGCCTCACGCTCTGGAGATCATCCAAATAAGATAGTTAGAAAAGCTCTAGATACTGTACATGACACTAAAAGGAGATATTAAAATGGTTCAGTCAACCTTAATAAGCTTAATGTCCTGTATTTGAGGTTTGTGTTCTCCCACATTCCTGTACCTGGCTGCAACTATTGGAAAGGCTCAACATGTAGGATTCTAAAATAATATAACGTAGCCACACTCAAAAATATAACACATAAATGACAATCTGCTGCTTGCTACGGTGTGATGCTGGGGTCTGTCACTTCTCTAGTTTTGAACAGGAAGTCCATAGACCCATATTGATTATTAAGCTGTTTTAGATCAATATTGATTATGATAAACAAAATCTATAATGATGATCTACTTGTCTTACAGTTCAAAATTAAGTATAGAAAAATATATATATATATATGTCTTTAAAATTATGAGCATTTTTACCTCGTATGAGTTCATGCTTCTTGTTTAGACACTCTCTCTCCTTCTCAGCTATTTCCCTTTTATTATCGGCAATGATCTTGTTTAGCGTTGCGTCCAAGTGTTCTTTCTGATTGGCAAGAAACTGGTTCTCCTGTAGAACCAAAAGAACTTTAAACAAAGGATCCCACATTAAGGAAAAAAAAGGTTTCTTCATTAAAACCATACCTCTTTGACCTTCATGTCTTGATAGCTGGCCATGGCTTGCTTCATGGATTCTTTGCGTGTGCGTCTGGGCAGTTTGTCCACGGTCTGTTTGACCTACAAAGACAAATCAGTAACAATAAACACAATATATGGTGTTACCTTTGTTCAAATCTTTAGTTTAGCCTTTTTGTTTTATTTTCATTGACTTTTTAAATGATATTATTAATCAACAGTCAAGCTACACCTGATCGTTTCACTGGACACTCACCAAAAGCAAAGTGGGATAAACATCTTGCTCAAGGATGCGAAAGCAATTTGCACTAGAGGGAGCAGGGATTGAACCAGCAACTTTTTGGTTCGGTCAATCAACTGAGCCCCTGCCACTTTATGTACGGTAATTATTTCATTCTTTATTTTTAGAGTTTCATAAATGCGCGGCAGGGGATTGGAAATGTATGAGAAATATAAAGTGGCACAATTTAAAGTGATAGTATGTAACTTTCTGTTAACTGCATGATTTCAAACAAAGTTAAAACGATACTCCAGAACATTCTCCGTGGCGATAGATACATTTTCTGCCATACTATGGACTATTACAGCCAAAGGAACATCATTTCCATGGAAACAAGGCCAAATAAGTCAGGGTTGTGGCGATACAAGCCACTGTAGGGAAGCATCTTTTTATATGATTTTCAGTGCAATAAACACAACCAAAAAAAAACAACATGCTTTCATTTAAGTTTTTCGGCTTTAAAAACTGTGGCTTTAGGAAAACAAATCGAATTGCTTTATTAATTTCTTTTTAAATAAGTTTGTAATATTGTAATCAGCAGAGTACATTTAAACAAGTCATGGATCATTCATATTTCAGAAAAGACTGAATATCTAGTCTAACCTACAGATTGAAGTTTGCAGAGTCATTCTATTAGAAAACTCCTGTGATTTGATGGATTAAAACCGTGATTGCGTTCAGTGGTTCAGCTGTATACTGTGCTGCCGTGTACCTCTTTCTTCTTGAGCTTCATCTGGTCTTGGAACTTGTGGAAGGCCCTCTCCTGCTCGGCCTTGATGCGCTTGGTCTCGTCTTTGAGCTTCACCTGGTGGTCCGCCTCCATTTTCTCGATTGTCTGCTTCTGATGCTTCTCCAGGTTCTCCAGCTCCACGTCATAGTGCTTCTTCTTGGCCTGAACGGGACAAAGGATTTATTCACATCCGAACAGTAAGACACAGCGAGACCAACTACTGCAGATACACTTGTTGGTATGATTTAAATAAAAAAAAAAGGATAATAATTTTACTCCTACTCTTACTGCTTTTCTTATTTCAAACAACTACATTTATTTTAAAGATGGGGTTTGACCATAGACTGTATCAAGAAGTGGACTAAGGGAATGTGACATCAATCCTAACGGGCAAATTTGGAGCCGAGTTCCGTATTAGGAATAGGAACTGATTTACGGACAAAATAATTACATAAAAACACCAGTATCATGTAGAGCGGGTTAATTAATACAAACATTTTAAAATCAAATTGAGAATCCTGTGCAGCATTTACGGAAACAGGGGTGACGGCTTTTTCAATACAAAGTGAACTGGAGCCGGACTTGATGGAGTCGAAAGCGCGCCCATGCACACTTCAGTGATGTATGACGACCACATTACCTTTTTTGTTTTGAAAATGTTTTAATAACTTTAATATGTCCTGACCACAGAGTCTTCTCGATTGGTCATTTTTAACTTATGTAGGTCAGATCTGTGGAGAGGCGACCTCGCTCACAGTCAGAATGTTTGTTTTTCTAGATATTTTTGAGCTTTAAAACCACCTGTAATTGAATAAATGTAAGGTAGAGCTGTTTGAAGGCATACTGTGGAACATTCAATACAATACAATATTGTAATGCCACAGTACACTGGTTCTTCCTGTAGGACACGTACGTTCATCTCCTGGTCGAACCTCCTCTGCATCTGCTCCCTCTGAGACTCCAGTTTGGTGTTGAGTCCGGCCTGAGCGCGGTGCTCCTCCTTCTGCAGCAGACGCAGCTCACGCAGCTCCTGACGCCTGCACAACACAACAGGGTTTAAGGGAGGAGTATGGACCACAATGCATTTCATATTTATGGATTTATTTCAAAAGTTAATTTGCAAAAAACATATATGATAATGGTGTCTTTTATACTTTTACTCATATCAGACTATTTTCCTAAAAACAAAAAATATTTTATGACCAAATGTATTATGTAGCTGTTACTTACAAGTATCGACAGAAGAACTTTGTATTATTTGTATTAAAAGCTCAAACATTTTAAGACTTTCTGGACAACTACAAGTACAAGTACATAGTCTTATTACATCAACTTCTAGGTCCAACCAGGATATCGGCAGAACTGATATTTTGGAGCCGATATCCTATCCAGTTAATTTTCATGGATCGGTGCCGATATTTTATGCCCGTATTGGAAACAGTAGACCTCTATCTGCAGACTGATTACACTACACATACAGTATATGGACAGCATATACTGCAGCTGCACAGGCTGCACTAGCACTCTTTCATGATGGCTGCAGGTGCTGGGGTTTAGGGAATGACCGTTCAGATCAGAGAGACGCATTTTAGGTTTAAACCAACTCTAGCAATCGAACTGGCAACTCAAATGAGAAACTCGTGAGGCTTCTTCTGCTTTCTGATTGGATAAGATAACTTTATTTATAATCAAATATAAATCTGCATTACAATTGTAATCAGTAAAAGCTATATTTGATTTGAACATGCTTCATCTGGGGACACAGTTTGTCACGTTTAATTTAAAATCTCAATCGTACAGTTACTTTAAACTACATAAGTGGATTTTATCAAGAAGAAAAGTTTTCATGCTTTTATTTCACTAAAAAACAATGTAGTACAATGTAGTAATAATAGGTGACGAGTAATGAAAATTCATTTGACGTGAAAACAAAGAACAGGGCATTTAAGGTGTACTTACAACCATAACCACTAGATGGCGTGGAAGCAGTATGATGAAAAGGGCATTTATTTTGACAAGTAAACTACTAAAGTAAAATATGATCATTTATAGTATTATTAGCCATTTTCAAGTCCTTTTTTTTTTGTAAATGACCCTGCTGCTCAATAATTCAAAGATATAAACACAAGAAGTATATTTTTATCTGTAAACTCATCTAGTCTTTCCCCAGAGGACTTGGCCCCTTGTGCCTGGTCGGTGCACACTGCAAAGAGCAACACTGACATATTTGGTTTGTTTCAGTTTAAACTGGCAGCCGTACCTCAGAAACCTCATCTCCTCGTCCTTCTTCTCGTCATCGCGGATGATTTTGGACGTGGTCACGCTGACCTCAACTCCGTCAATCACAAATTTCCTGGTCCTCTTTAAGGTCTTACTCGAGAAGTCCTAAAATACAGAAACAAGGTGAATATATTTTCAATTCACTGGCTATTGGGTAAAATATTCTGACAGGTTGAGAAGGATTATGGACAACTGCAAAAAATAAAATTGAAATTTGATAGACCATGAATGTATCACAAGTAGACACAGATTGTAATTTTCAACACAAAATAATAGTAGCTTCTTCAGTATCACCTCTAATTATAACATCATCAAATTGCTAGCAGTTGTTACTTTTTCCGCTCTGGCCTCTGAAAGTTCAGAGGAACACATAAACTAAGTGAACGTTGGACAACTGCAAACCATTAAAAAGTTCTGTTTTTTCACATTTTTAGACAGTAAAGAATCAGATACAGCGCTTTTACACTAGTCAGGAAGTCAAAAATGTGTTTCTATTAAGATATTATTCCATTATTATTATTATTTTGTATTCTTTTTTAACAAGTTTTGATACTTATTCAAATGTGTATGTCTGTGTTAGCATGCTAGTTGTTGTTAGCTTTGCCACTCTGGCCTAGACCCAACTTTATTATAAATCGATATATTATATAAACAGCTTCAGGTCAAAATACATCTGCTGTCTGCATCAAATTATAAAGTGTTTTATCAGATTTTTTTTTTATTATTATTTTGAATTTCTAATCTAATTATGAAGTGTTTTATTAGATTATTTTTATTCATTTATTTATTTGTTTGTTTTTTGCTACAAGTTCTGATGCATATTCAAATGTGTAATGTGTTTAAATACAACTTTTACCATTAATAATTAACTATTTTCAGCCCAGTTCTATATACTGTATTCTTTACAATGAAAGTACATGGAGTTGAAAGCTAGCATGAGGAACAACCAAAACTGTCCTTCATATTTCATAGTTTTGCGGCGGTGACAAGGCCGCTCTGAGTATTGTGAGCTCGTGTGGTTGATTCAAGGACAGTTTGATTTGATTATGGTATTTTGTCAGAATATTTCTCTCTGAATACAAAAACACCTCGAGGTTTATGTTTGAAGAGGAAGAAAGAGGTAGAGGAGGATGTGCTTTTTCCTGTCCGTCTGGTTCTGCTGTAACATTTAAAAGACGGCGATGGGGGAGAAGGAAAAGGATTCACCAGCACAAATAAACCACAACATCTGACTGTAATCTCATCTGTTAGGAGCATAGCATGTGCAGAGGTCGAATAAAGATAATATTTTTACTTTTTTTTGTTTTGTTTTGTAAAAAGGGCTCATACTGTATTTTCTGATCTATGTTATAATGTTGTTTCCTCATCAAAAACGTACCTGGACTTGTGTTTTGTTTTGTTTTATTCACTCATTCATTCATGTTTAACACACAAACCCTGCATATTTAAGCTGTGCTCTTCTCTCAAACTGAAAACACTCCACCTTGTGATGTCATGCGGTAATACAGGAAGTGCTCCACTGTGTTTTTGAACTCCATACACCTTCACTAGAATCATTTGGATGATTTCAGCTCCGGAATTGCCGATCTCTACTGAAATAAAAGGTAAAAGGTAGTTGTTAACTTGAAAAATACCACTTTGTGACATCACAAGGTAGAACAAAGCATTTTGAGCTTTGAGATGTAGACAGACTCATAATAAAGGGTTACTCAAACAACTCCAGGTATGTTTTTGAGGAGGAAACATTTTAACTTGGCTTAAAAGTTCACAAGAGCCAGTTTAACGTAATATGGGATTTACTTATACTGGTTTGGCCCATTAACGTAAGGCAAAATACTAGCTTTGTATTGTAAGTATTGACGCTAGTTTGTCGTGAATGAATTTCTGTTTATATCTTATGTCTATGGGTGGCGATATAGGCATAAATGCATCTCTCACTATTTTTGAGGAATGTGTTAAAAATGCAAAAGATTTGTTGAGGTTTAAAGGTCCTAGATTATGCAAAAATGACTCTTGTGAGCTTTAAGTCATATTAGAATGTTGTTACCTCCTCAAAAACAGACCTGGAGTTGTGTTTTGTTTCATTCAAACATGTTTGAGTAACTCTTTATTATTACTTTGTCTACATCTCCAAAGCTCAAAAATGCTTTGTTCCACCTTTTGATGACATGTAGTGGTAGTTTTCAAGTCAACAGTTATCTTTTACCTTTTGTTTAGTAAAAATGGGCAATTCCACGTTTGAAATCATCCAAATGATTCTAGTGAATGTATATGGAGTTTAAAAACACAGTGGAACACTTCCTGTAGTACCACGTTTTCAGCTTGAGAGAAGAACTCAACCTGAATCTGCAGGATTTGTGTGTTAAACATGTGTGAATGAAACAAAACAACTCCAGGTCTGTTTGTGAGGAGGAAACTACATTACAACATACAGTATATCTGAGAATAAAATAATACAGGCCTTTTAAGTATCACAAAAATGTAAACGCATTTTTTCAAACAACAAATGTAGTCGGTGTGTTACATAAGTTAACAGTAACAACAATAACAGACAATGTTAATGTTAAACGTTTAGAATTGTACGTACTAAAGAATCATGAATCATTGACCACGGACTGACGACTGGGGCACAGTAATGAGAGCTTGTGTGTCAAAGTAACCCTTGAACACACTTGCATTTCCTCTGTGGGTTGTGCAACAGTGCGATGCCCGCTTTATAGGCCTAGAGTCACGTCATAAGTAATGCATTGTGACATCTCTAAGAAGAATGATAGAATTGGTATTTTTCTTACAAGTATTATTGGGTTTTAGATGACGTCACAGCATTCAATAGGCCAATATTATTTAATACAGATAAGATGAATATTGTTCAAATGCAGATTTTCTTTGTAATACAGTCCGTTCTTGGGTCTAGTCACTAATCGAAATTACAAGGTTCAACATTTGTTAATTTACTTACTAGATACTTCATGGTAAAGTACAATGTAACCCATAGGGAAAACTGCCTCTAGAATCTGAAAACCACAAAGAAAGCCCAAATTACAGATTCAAGCTCTGAAATAATTATTTAGTTAATATTTGAAAGAAATCCTAACAATAATATTCAGAACATTATGGTCTAAACTACAGTTTTACAGGGTTCCAATATAAACCTGAGCTATGCCTTTATATTGGGGTGGGTAATGTTGACAAAAAATAATATCTTTGGTAAATAGTCACTTTTATATAGCATTTTCAGACCTTCCAGAGACTGGACTCAGACCGCCAACCTGTGGGTCAGTGGATCTAACACTCAACCAGTGATGTTCATGTCGAGAGCAGGATTTGAACCACCAACCTCTGGATCAGTGGGCAAACACCATCAACTGAGCTACTGTATCCAAAACAATATTGTAGGTAAAAAGTCAGAATGAAGTCACTTCCAAAACCCCACTAACTCACTCCACGTATTCTCCTTTCTCGTGTGGTCCATATAAATCCATTAAATCCATATAAAGTAAAATAACAACCATAATTACCCATTTACATACTTAAGTAGTATTTTTACTGAACTTTTTTCCATCCACAGACCCCACCGATGAGTTGTGTGGTCCTCTATGTTTATTTTATTTTTTATTTTATTTTATATTATTATTATTATTATTATTATTATTATTATTATTATTATTATTATTATTATTATTAATAATGTATTGCTATTTTATGGGTTTTCTTTTATTTGACTACTGGTTTTAGTGTTTTAAGACTGGCAGCATTAAGCATTTATACATTCTGTTATTGTTTTTTTAATACCTTTTGTTGTTTTTAACGTTATCTTAATACGTGCAGCACTTCGAAAACTGCTTTGTTGATAAAAAAAAAAAGCGCTATAGAAGTGAAGTGGATTTAGATTTGGATCTGTGAGACCCGTTAGTCGTCACTTCCTTATTTTCTGGAGACAGAGCGAAGTCGGTGACGGACTACGATGATGTCACATGGAGCTTCCTTTAAGGTGTCTACAGCTGAGCAAACACCAGCATGATGGAGTCCAGACCAAACACACACTTTGTCTCAACACCGGTGTTTTCAGTGACTGTGCGGGTGTTTATGTTTGTACAACACTGAATGAATGAGTTCACTTCCTGCCATTCATGAATACTGACACTACAGCTCATCACTACACGCTGGTTCTTCTATATCTGTTTGTACTATATTTAAAACAGCGTAATCTCAAATAGGTATATGTGGTTTAGTTCTGCTTTAGATCTTGTTTAGAGCCTAATTCGAGACCTAGTTAAATCTGGGTTTAGACTTAAAGGTCCGATATTACGCAACATTGAGTCTTGTGAGTTGTAAGTCATGCTAGAACTTTGTTACTTCATCAAAAACATGCCTGGAGTTGTGTTTTGTTTCATTCACACATGTCTGAGTAATCCTGACATATTAGCCATAAACAATAGGTTTTAAATTAACTCCTTTTACCTTTACTTTAGTAGAGATTGAAAATTCCAGGGCTGAAATTATCTGAATGATTCTAGTGAAAGTGTATGCAGTTTAAAAACAGAGTGGAGCACTTCCTGTATTACTGTATCACAAGGTGGAGTGTTTCTGTTTGAGGCCCTTTAATGTAGACTCAATCCTGGTTTAAGTCCAGGCCATGGTGGTCAAAAGTATAGAAAATCAGAAAATAATCAATACTACATACTCATTTAAGCAAGCTGATACTAAAAAAAAAAAAAATTAAATCACATAACTGGATATTTTATTTTTGTTATACCACACGGTAAAGAAACCAAAACTATTATTTGTGTTGAAATTTACCATAGTGTCTAAAAAAGAGCTTCTAAAATTGTGCATCAAAATTGTCATAGTGTCTATTCTTTAATATCGAAATATAGTCCAGGCTATGTACTCTTTTAGTCTAGTTATAGCCCAGTTTTAGTCCAGTTTTAGTCCAGTTTTAGTCCAGTTTTAGTCCAGTTTTAGTCGTCTTTTGGCATAGATTCAATCCAAATTCAGTACGTACAGTAAGTATTTGAGTTTTAGTCCAATTTGTTAAACTTGGTCAACACTAGATCGTCCTGGGGGTAAATCGGACCAAACCCAGAACCAAACGTAGACTAGACCAGGACGAGGAGAAACCAAGTCTACATCAGGACTAAATATGAGCGTGTGAAAGCAGACTGTTAACCGTCTGTGTGTGTGACTGTGTGTGTGTGTGTGTGTGTGTGTGTGTGTGCGTGTGTGCGTGTGTGTGTATTGTAGTGGTTTGTAGCTCTAGCAGCTCTTGCTGTGATTCTTTTCTGTCCGCTGCCACAGAACAGAACAGGAAGTTGTGAGTCAGGTCTGATTCATCTGTAAAAAAACATTTTCCTGTATAAAAATGCAACAACATTAAGGTGTATAGTAGAATTTGACTCTTAAGTTTAAATCCACTCTTCTGTGTTTAGAACTGGTGAGCCTAGTTTACAAGTAATGTACACTTGGTTTGGTCCTGTTCTAGTCCCGGTCTAGTCATTTATTTATCTATCTATTTATTTATTTGATTGGGACAGAGCATGTTAATGGACAGACAAGACACATATAGACAAAGGTTAATAGCAGTAGTAGTAATAGTAGTAGTAGTAGTAGTAGTAGTAGTAGTAGTAGTAGTAGTAGTAGTAGTAGTAGTAGTAGTAACAGTAGTAGTAATAACAGTTGTAGTAGTCCCCTCCTGATGTGGTATAAGTGTGCACCCTTAATTCATATTCATCATGCCTAATTCCTTGACACTGAATAGCTGTATATAAAACCACGGTAAAAGTAAAATGTTAGTAAGACCGCTGCATTGTTCTAGGTGGGTTTCGTGTTGAAGAATGTGTTCTGGAAAATTCTCTCACTTTATAATAATAATAATAATAATAGCATTTCCATGACACTGTCTCCATAAAGCTCCATAGGTCAATACAAGACAATAGAGCCACACAAGAGCGTCACTCACACAGAGCTGACCCGTGCCTACACTGGCCGGAGACGCTGCTGCATATTTGCTGCATATTTGCTGCATATTTGGCCTTGTGAACTCAGTCTGTCCTTCCAAGTAAGAACCACGTCTAGAACATTGTTTTACACTTGGGAGAAGGAAAGGAGGGACTGGGTGAAATGGTTGCTGTAAAAACTAAATTGTACGACTATTGGTACTATAACTACTGCGACAACACCTACTACTACTACTACTGCATTAACTACGACTACAACTGCAACTGCTACAACTACTATTACTATTGCTACAACTATTACAACTACTATTACTACTACAACAACTATTACTATTACTACTACTACTATTGCATCAACTACACCTACAACTACTATTACATCTAATATTACTACTACTACTGCATCAACTACAACTGCTACAACTACAACTACTTTTACAATTACTACAACTACTATTACTACAACTATAACTACAACTATTATTACTATTACTATTCCTAGTACTACAACTACAACTACAACAAAAAACTACTAGTACTATTACGATTACAGATACCGATACTACTATTACTGATAGGGCTACTATTATTACTGCAAAAAACTACTACTACTATTACTGCTACCACTACTACTATTACTGCTACTACTGCTGCTACTGCAACGACAGTAACTACTACTGCTCTCCTCCCATTCATAGGAGTGGGATTACTTAAATAATTCCAATATCATGTCAACAAATCTATTGAGTTTATGGACTTTGAAATTGCAGAGCAAATATTGTTAAAAGAAATAGGTTGTTGTTAGCTTGGAAATCCGATATCATCTACCATAATTCCACCGTGTCCTTAGGCACTAAATAATAAATATGAAATGGCCTTTTTATGACCGTGAAATTGGCAGCCTGAAATCAATAAGCAGTCAGTATCTCTTGTGTGGATCCACCCAAAGTGAATAGACTCTTCTAATGGGACATAGTTACAGCTCTGTTTTGGACGGTCCACTCCCACATGCTCCAAACACAACACAATGCACTTTCAGTTCCTACGCTGCCCTGGTATTAAGAGTTTTTTTCCAAGGAGGGGTCCAGAGAAGGGGAAGTGCCATAACAAACTGCCCAGGCGTCTCTACACAACAAAAACTATCAAGACTTTAAGACACGCAAAATGTAAAGGGTGAGGTCAACAAAGAGTTCAAGAGTTTATAGAAATGCTTATTGTCATCAAAAAGTGAGATTATGCAACTTTCTGGAGGTGGAAAGTCAACTGTATAATTCTGCAGAAAAATACATTTAAAACCATACTTCGGAACATCCAACCATGTCCATGGAGATCTATAATAAGATGAATAAGAACTGGATAAAACGTGATTTATGGCTGATCCGGCTCAGAAAGAATTGTCCCATAGAAAGCAATACTTTTCTGTGATATCAAACCCGTGTTCAGCTGACAGGGCCTCGACCGCTTTCATAAAGATCTGATTTTATAGGGAACTTGAACATTTTTTTAAATCGTCAAAGCGCCTAAAAGTCAGCTTAGTAAGAGTTAGCCTAACCCCGCACTGAGCCCTGCTAGCTCCGCTCTAGCAGCTCTCGCTCTTATTGGTCAGAACTGCACGTTTCTGACGTCACACGTTTTGCGGCGTAGGGCGAAACTTCAGGAAGTAACGCAGAAGTAAAAATCTTTTTTGTGCGATGCACCAATGAGCACAGGCCATTGAAAACAATACAACGCCATCTTGGATACATCTTCCAGATTTTATTATAGTTCTATGGTTTTGTGTCATACTGTGGAATATTATAGCCACTGACTGTATAAAGAGGTGGACTAGGGGAGCGTGACGTCACCCATAGTTTGGCTCCAGTCAAATGAAGCTCATCAAAACTAGCAGTTATGGGGTGAATTTGGAGCAGAGCTCAATATTAGGAATAGGGAATGATTTACAGACAAAGTAGCAAAATAAAAAACCAGAATCATGTAGAGTGGGTTAATACGAACCCTCCTCCAGGCCAAGTAAGACTCAGGTTTATGGAGATGCCAGCCTGCTTAGAGTAGAGATGCATGTTTTTCAGTGCAATATACACATCCATAATGAACAAACAAGCTTTTTGTTTAGTCCATTTTTTGGTTGTTTTTCTGTAGTTTATTTTTTTATACTATGACATTAATGTGTGGCCTTCCAGGTAGGGCGGCAACTGTTATTCAAATCAGAATAATTTGAAACTATCTACAATTAAATGAATTAAATGATTAATTAAGATAATTGTTTGATATTTGAATGTCTGTTATCAGGGCTATAATCAAACACAACACAAGAATGATTTAAATAATTTAAAGCAGCTGTATCTGTTCATGTAATAAAGTAAAATGTGTTCCGCCCCAGTACAGGTGCATTGTAAAAGCAGCTTGGGGTTAAAATGAGACAGCCATGTGCTCTCTGCATCTAATACATATTTTTATTGTCCGCAAACCAGGAAGAAGTCAGGGTATGTTTTAGCATGCTCATGTCAGAACAGAATGGAACTTTATTTGTCTGTTTCGTAATAAAACGCATGGACCGTACTGTATGTATCACTTCACAAAATCGTGCGCAGCGCCTGTAACTTGGACTCACCCTGGATATGATCATGTTGTTGTTGATTGACATGTCCATGCTTTCGGACGCTATACTTCCAGGATACGACACTCTGGAGTTGTTGAAGCCCCCGTTGACGTAAGGGGACACTGGCTCTGAAATACTCCGGATGGACCTCCCCTCCGGGGTGGACTTTGTCGAGCTGGTCCTGGGGATGGAGGCCTGAGCCCGCGAGGGGGGAGGGGTGGGAGACGGGAGAGAACCGTTGGACACTGGGGGGTCCCTCTGCTCCTGGATCTTGGTCCACTCCGGTCCGGGGGAGTCGATGATGAGGTTGACCTGCTCCTCGGACACTTCGCCCTGGGGTAGAGAGGGGGGCTGCTCGCTCTCTGGAGTCTCCACGACAACCTTCACCAAACAAAAACAGATTAGTAATACAAAGGGAATTTATCTTTTTAGAGGGCATATATAGTGGTAAAATCATTTATTTTATTTGGTGCTCCATCATCATAAGTTACTCCGTTTTATTTCTATTGATTCAAGTTTAAATCAATGGTAAATGGCAAGTGGTCACATTTTTATAAGCGCTTTTCCACCTTCAACACACTCAAAGGACATCAAGGAACCACTCACCCATTCATACACACATTCATATGATGTGGGTTAAGTGTCTTGCTCAAGGACACAACAACAGCATTCATCTGTGGGAGCTGGAATCGTTGGAATCACACTGCCAAACTGTGGATCAGTGAATTTGACCAATGATGCTTACGTTGTACCAACCGAGTTACTGCCGCCTCTGCATAATCCTGCATTCGAGGCACAAGTGCTGAGTTTTTCCAGTTTTCACCCATCCCCTATCTCCTCCCACTGCTCCGGGTTACAACACAGGGTTCAAAATGTCTCAAAGTCATTTTTCAACAATACAAACATGTACATTCAAATTCACTGCTTGCTATGGTGGTTTTGAACAGAAACTTTTATCCTTATCTACAACTGTTATTGTACAATACTAAATTATTAATTTACCAACATATTTCAAAAGCCCCATTAAAAAAGTATCTGCTGAGGCCTCCCTGTCTCTTTCAACAGCCAAAAACAGAACTGACACATACAGGTGAGTTCACACACACATACATGTCTCTACTATGAGGAGAGTACACTTAATCCTTGGTTTAATACCGCAAAGCAAATGGGTGTAGATATGATTTTTTTTTTTCTGATTTAGAGAAAATATCCATGGTTTGGAGTGATAAAAGCATAGTTCCATACTATATTAGAGGTAAAGTACAAGAATTTGAGGTATGGACACCCTTAATGGACTTTTTCAGGCAACAATAATTGTGTAATTAGAGTGTGACAATTAACTTTTTTTTTTTTACATGTATTTATTTTGTACTTTTAAATTATTATTATTATTATTATTATTATTATTATTATTATTATTATTATTATTATTATTATTATTTGTTTAAATTTTGATTCATTATTGATCTGCTGTACATATGCTGCACTATTTGCTGTATAACTATAAATCTCTTCATTGAAAACCAATAAAAAACATTGTGATACCCATATTAAATATTCTATGAAGCTGAAAGCCATGGATACAAACTCTAAAATCATACATCTCACCTTATCCTCTGACGTGGGCGTGCTCTTCCCATCTTCAATCCCCGAATCTGAGCTTGACGTTTTCGTGGACCCTTCACTTTCACACTTGTCAGACTCCAGTAGAACATCTCCAGGTAGCCCCTCGTTGGACAAAACCTCAGCTCCGCCCCTCTCCTCCACCGGCTCTTTCTGGGGAGCGCTGTGTCGCGGCATGGGGACCGGGACCCCATCCTCTGACGGGGCGCTGGACTCGCCTGTGCCCTTCCTGTGGGCCGGGATGGGCGCGGGGGTGGGGAGGTGGGTCGGGAGGGGCGTGGTGGGGGAGGGCGTGGTGGGACTGGGGGAGGCTGTGGAGTGCTCCCCCTCCAGGCTGGTCTGACTGGTCTGGCACGGCTCTTTCCCTGGAGACTGTGGTAAAAACAGAAACACAATGAGGATTAAGTACCACCATTTTGTCTTCCCATGTAGGGCTACAAGATTAATCACAATCTACTCAAAGTTGGTGTCTGAGTGGGTGTAAATGCATAATGTCCTGTCTTTTCATGGAGATAAACTGTGGTGGCTGTAGTTTTGTTTTGTTTTTTGTTTTTTGTTTTTTATTTTAAACGCTCTTTTTGCAACACTTTTTAATGGTATGATCATGAAAAAAAAAATGAATTACAATTTTTCTGACAAGTATTTTGATGATTTGCAATGTATGATTAAAAAGTAGGATTCAGATTGCGCATTGTAAGCCACTCCAAGAGCATTAAAAAAGACTGAAATCTGAAATGAACTAAATTAATACAAGAATCATCAAAGGCTGCAGTTATTTAGATGCATAGATATCTAACGTAATGTCCAGTCGTTTCATGGAGATATGCTGTTGTATCTGCAGTTTAGATCTCTGCAAACATGTTCTGAAATGGATAGGAGTTTTTTATTACTTTATCATTTCATATTTCAGTCTTCTCTCAAATGTTGATGCTCCTCGAGTGGTTTACAATGTGCGATCTGAACAGAATCCTACATTTTAAACCTAACCCAGCTCACGTTCCCTATTAGTGGGTGAACAATCCAACGCTTGGTGAATTCTGCTTCACAATGATAGGAAGAGCCGACATCGAAGGATCAAAAAGCGACGTCGCTATGAACGCTTGGCCGCCACAAGCTTGTCAGAAAAATTGTAATTAAGTTTTGTCTTTTTTGTGATCATATCATTAAAAAGAGTTGCAAAAACAGCGTTTAAAACAATAAACAATACATTTTTTTCTTTTTGTTACCATCTTCTACAGATATAGTTAAAATATGTATTTTTTAAATATATAGTCGATTTTATCAAGGAGGGATCAAATATTTTGATTGCAGCAAAATACATTTGGTTTTTGAAAATATCACTATACAAAGAGTCCGATTTAAAAATTATACTATATTTTTCATTGACATTGCAGTTTCAGATAAGGAAAGAAACAGTTGTATTAAGTTTTTAACTAACACAGACCAGGTCAAAGCTACTGGCAGAACATTCTGATATGAATATGTTTCTAGAAGTGGTTTTATAATATCTCCCAACACCCAACCTGCTTAGTTAAACATGAGAATCCAAATAATAAGACCAGCCTGTGCAGATTCCTGCTTGAAGATCTGATCAGACACATTATAATAACAAAGCTGACAGTGCATGTGTGAAACAGGCCTGACAAACTGGGACATGCTCCAGAGCACTGTCTTCTTGCTTGTGTGCAAAAAGGCAGGGCAGATTTTCAAATATATATAAAAATAGATAAGAAATATATAACAACAAATACTGTGCTGTATTAAAGTACTGTACTGTACTGTAGATACATGTAAAAATATGCTTTACAGGGCAGGAACAGCTTTGTGGTTAACTCAAACTTCCCATATAACATTGGATTCAATAATGTGACCACATAAAACTTTTAAAAACATTTTAGAACATAATTCAGTTGTGTAATATCCACTAATACAATTGCTGGGTTTAAGGTGACATCACAACATCTACAAATATTTAATTCATTAGAGGTTGTCTATTATGCAAAATGGACTCTTGTGAGTGTTAGGCAGTGTTATAATGTTGTTACCTCATCAAAAACAGACCTGGAGTTGTGTTTTGTTTCATTCACATGTTTGAGTAACCTTTAATCATTAGTCTGTTTACATCTCGAAAGCTTAAAAATGCTCTGTTCCACCTTGTGATGTCATGTAGTGGTAGTTTTCAAGTCACCTTTTACATTTTGATCTGTAGAAATGGGCAGTTCCAGGTCTGAAATCCAAATCATCCAGATGATTTTAGTAAAGATGTATGGAATTTTACTGGAGCACTTCCTGTATTACCACATGACATCACAAGTTGGAACAGTGTTTTTAGTTTGAGAGAAGAACAAAATATGCAGGATTTCTATGCTGAACATGTGTGAATTAAACAAAACGTATGTGTAATATGGGCAACTTAATGCAGATTTTTGTTGTAATACAGTGAGTTCTTGGCTTTAGTCACTAATAGAAATTGTCAGGTTCAACATTTATGCATTTTCTTTTTGGATATTTCATGACAAAAACGATGAAAATGAAATCAATATATCAAATCCTATTGATAACGAAATCAATAGGAAAAACTAGCTCTCGTCTTCCGTCTGGCATTGCATTCTAAAAACTAAAAACACAAATAAGCCTCTCCCATTCTTCAGTCAGTTCAAACTACCATTCAAAGTCTGAGTTTGAGCCTCAAATATATATATTACACTACAAGCTGGACATTTGATTCTAGACAACTGAAAACACAGTCTTTTTCTCAGGGCTCTGCGTCATAATTAGGGTTCATCCCATTCATAAATCAACCAATCGTATCATTACAAACAACTTAAAACTGCCTTTCAATAACGCCTCAGTCAAAACAAAATGATTCACTACTTTTACAGCACGCTCCATTTTGCGTGCATCAGGGCAAAATGCAAAAAAAAAAAACCCAGCACGCCGTTCTAAATCTCAGCTAGAAAAGTTCCCAAGATGTCTGTCTACTCCTTGGTCTGTAATTACAACCTCCACAGCACTGTATATGAACAACAGAGCGGAAGAAGAAGAGCTGGGGTGTTTTCTGTGTCAAATACGTCTTCACTTGCTCCAGTTGAGTTAAGTCATCAGACAATTTTACGATCAAGCGCTCCTTTCTTAACGGATTAGAGGCCCCTCTGCGTCGGCACTGAAGATTTACGGCTATTCTCAGTCAACAGGAAATTGGTCTTTTTACTTGGAGCTGCACTTTTAAGTGCAGGGGCCATTTTGGGTTCTGTTTTTCTGCGAGCGATTGTGTAATGGTATAGTCACTAGTTTCAATATGTCTGATTTGATTACAGTGGTAAAATGTGTGTCTGAAGATGCATGTATGTTTTTACTCGTTTAAAAAGGTAAAAACTGAGAAACCTTTAAATAAAATAGATACTAGACTAGGTTTACAAAATTTAAAACAATCAGATTCTGGAAAGTGTGGAAAGTGTTGTTGGTGTTGGTATATGATGATGAGTCAAATTCACCAAATTCCATCTTATTTTTAACTCAATTCCATCATATATTACATCATGTAATAGTACTTAGTATTTAAAAGTAAAAATTAAAAACCTGTTGTGTAGGGACGCACAATACAATACTGGTATTGGATATTGAACATTTTCATGATTTTCATGGATTGGATGAAGTAAAAGGAAATAAATTATATTTTCAGTCTGTGCACTGGTATCGGTTGATATCGGCAGAAGTACTGACATCGACATAGGAACAGAAAAGGATGATGGGTGCACATCTACTATTGTGTATATAAACACTATTACTACACTATAAAATGATATGACTCTAGTATCCAACATAAGTTATTAGGGTGGCCTAGTAGAAATGAGCTAATCTACATAAAAACTAGTTCACATTTTGTCTATTTTAACATTTAATAGATAAGATTTTACACTATATATTGATTTTCATTATTTTGTAAACATATAATATATATTTACAGTTTGTTTCATTGTAATTTCATTCTAACCCTGGTGATGATCAGAGGAGTTATGTGATGAAGCACAAAGTACAAAGGTGTGACTATGGCATAAACAGCCCTCTATTATCCCCTATACAGACGTATAGAGGCAGTGCTGGAGTCACACGGCTGTGTAACAGGCACTATATTTAACAGCAGGTGGGTGGGGTGAATGCTCCGATTCCGGCTCCTTTGTTTTTGCTCAGGGCTGTTTAAGACCTGTGCCACTTTCTAATATTAAAGCCTCAGTGGAGTTTTGAATGGTGACTGTACAAAGACTGAGGCAGGAAGGAGCTGTTTAGTAAAAATATGTTCAAAGGGTCAAAAAGTGAGTGATGAAAAGAATAGGAAGTTTGAGGGGGATTTTCAGATTGCAATGAAACAATGAAAGCTTGAATGTATGCATGCTGGTATACTGAATCTCATTCATTTACAGTTCTTAATTATTATTTTACTATAATGTTTTGGCAAAACAACAGTTGTAATCAATTTTGCCATTTTTTTTTCAAATTATTTATAACAAACATTTTGAAAAAAATTAGGGATGGGTGATATATCGTTCCAGTATCGGTACTGGCAGATATCGATATAGATTAGTCGGTGTCCATCAATATTGCCATTCGATACCAATATTCAATGCAGATTCACAGTGAAGTGAATCCATGTCCATACCACAGTGAGGTCCATGGCCTCGTCCTCCTCTCCTTCTTCACTGTTGTGTTCGATCTCCTCCATCACTTCAGCTTTAGCCTCGGCCACCAGCTCCCGCAGAGGACGGTTTGAATTCACTGAGCTCACAAATGGATGCTGCCAAAGACAAGAGAGAAAACACAACATTAAATGTAATATAATATAAATATAATACAAAACTCCACTTCCCACTCCACCATAACTGAAGTGGACTCTGCAAGTAACTCATCTACACCATATTCTGCTCTATCTACCTCTGCCTTTATGTTGTTGTGTTACTGCTAAAAGTACCTCACACTATGTTTATATTCTATGCTTTGTATTAGCAGGTTCAACCCTGCCAGACAGGTTAAAGGGTAGAAGGCACACAAAGATCAGATCCTTGGGGGTTGTGCAAAGGGCCAAAAACTTATCCACATAAAAAGAAAATGTTGCAGAAACCGAACACACTTGCTATTCAATCAGTGGACTGGAACACAAATGTGACGGCCTAATGAGACTTGTGCTCCGGAGCGCTTTAAGGTTAAGAGTGCAGCTGCACTACTGTTTCTACTGCTCTAAATTCTCTTTCATTGTTGCTTGTGACAATGACAGTAAACCGTTGAATCTTAAATCTTAAAATACTAAGGGACTGCTGTCTAATAAAAATCAAAGTGGTAGTCATTATTCATTCACACTGCTGGTACACTACTGTAGCCACAGCTGCCCTGGGTAGACAGACTGCAGTGAGGCAGCCATCGTCATCGGCCCCTCCAGCCCCCACCAATCACAATAATCTGGTTGAAGGTTTATTGTAAAAGCTACCATTTTTTAACAAAGTTTTAATAAATAAGTAAATAATACAATAATGACCCCAGATCTTGAGCTTAGAGGTCCTTAGTCCTTAGTCCTTAGTTCCGGGCCTATTGTCCATCAAGGCAATGAGAGAGCATCTTCACACGGGACCAAACCCAAGACTGCGAGGCAATAAAAGCTAACCACTCTGCCGCCATGTAACATTATTGTGTAAAATGTTTTGCTGTGAGGTTTGCTTGGCAAAGTTAGAGGAAACTTTCACTGGGGAAACCTGATCCGACACACGCCACCGTCAACAATAAGACTGCACAACACAGTATTATTAAAGTTACACTGATGTCAACCACACGACAATGGAACATTCTGAGAAAAAGGAAGAGCTACAGGGAACGCTACTGCACTGTGTATGTGGAAAAACACAGTAAAAAAAAACTTGATACTACTGTAACAAGCAATGCAATCTGTGATTCACAGTTTAATAATAGGATTGAGTTCAAATTTCACATTTTAAAACACACCCAGAAGAACTGACAAACATTTCAACTGACTAATACAAGAATCACAGTTCAGAACATGGTTAGGGTTAACAGTTTTTATCCAGAATAAGACAGGAGATTTTGTTACGTGTAGAGAAAACTAAGGTACTTCAAAATTTGCACCATATCCTAGGCGATTCGCTAATTGTGCCCATTCGAATTGTCAATAATCTTGCAGCATTTTACTGATGCAATTGTTCAAAATAAATCATATTAAACCAAAAGTAAAAGTGCCCAATGTTCTACTAACTGTTAAGCAAACCAACTGGATTAAGACACTGAATCAGAGAAGCACATGAGGCTCATTCTCCTTTCTGATTATCTTGAGAACCAAAACACCAAATTATAACTTGGCCACTATACCCAATGATTTGCAATAATAAATCAGCATTACAATTGTTATTAGTAAAAGCAATATTTGATTTGATTTGAACATGTTTAGCTCTGTCTGAAGGGTGTAAAAGCTCTTTTACACTAAATTCTAATAATGTAAATTGCATTATTTTCAGTAAACAGGTTAAAAATGATGAAACGTATGTACAACATGACCGGGCTGCTGTACATTGGCAAGAGTATTTTTTGGTATCTTTTAGCAATTTTTTGTATTTTGTAGTAGTGGTTTAACAAAAAAATAATGTATTTGGTTCTTAAAGGTGTCACTTTTTGGTTGGGGGTCCATCACCAGCTTGTTTCTATGGATATGTCATTGCTTTGCCTGGAATGTTCCACAGTATGACATTAAACAACTCTACCTTACACCTGTTCAATTACATGTGGTTTTATAGCTCAAAAAAACTTCAAAAAACAGGCATTCTGACTTTGAGCGGGGTCGCCTCAACACAGATCTGACCTGTAACGTGGCCTTGTTTGGTCTCCATGAAGATAGGTTTACATTCTAGACAAAGCAAAAACATCTAAAAAACAAAAACAGTATCATGTGCAATATATCGATTATACTGTGATAATATCGCATCGGCAGCCATGCTTTGTGTATCGTATCAAATTGTGATGGACCCTGTGATTCCCAGCCCTATTGAGCAGTACACCACAGCTGCTGCAGTAGTAGTAGTTGGGATCCTTCTCCCTCCTCGACCTCACAGGCTGATGCAGCTCCTTTCCCTTCACAAACCACACGAGTTCTGGTGCAGCCTCCCTGTGAAATCTGCCCACGTTTTCTTACTGGGCTGTGGATTAAGCTGTGGACGAGTGGAGCTCCCTTTTTCGGTTTCCTCGCGGTCTCCCATTGCCTTTGACCCAATAAACCTACTGCTCGGGTCTGTCATGCTCCAGCGGGCGTGAAAAGGTTAAACGTGAACAATATGGGGAGAAGAAGGACTGCAGTACACGGGGTTACGGTGCGGCGCTGGGCAGTAAAAATGGCCTTATATTGAAAAGTGTTTGAAATCAAGCGGTGGATGAACTACTCAACTTTGCTACTTAAGCGAAAGCACAGATACCAGAGTAAAAAAGTAAAAGTATCAGGTGGGTAGGTATGAGATACGTTTACCTGAGTAGATTGTGCTAGAGTTACTGTTTTACTACTATTACTATTTTACATTTTATTTATTTTATTACTATTTTACATTGCAATAATGGTGCTGTATCAGATTTTTGCTGTCTTAAAAACATGAAAAGTGGAATTTGTTTATTTTAAACAGTGACTCACAGTGGTCCAAAGTTATAAACATTCAGAGCATCCTAATTATTCACCACAATGAGTTTATAAGAGCTTTTCACATCTATCAGCCAGTTTTGCATCGCACAATAAACTGGTTTATAAACGCAGACAGCACACAGATGACTTATTTTAACCTCTTATACAATATAGTCTATACTGGGGCAAGAAAATGCTGCTCAAATCCTTGGGAAAAATGTGTACAGGCTCTTTAAAGTAATTGTAATGTCAAATGCTATCGCATTTCTGAAGTAGTTTATGCTTAGAGTTTAATATAACTTTTAACAATCTTCAGTCCCCCCTTTTATGATTATACTTGATCTTAAATTACTTATTAATAAACTCAAATTATTGTTATTATTATTATTAACAATAACAATAATAATAATAATAATAATAATAATAATAATAATAATAATAATAATAATAATAAAAACACTTATTAAACTATTAAAGGGCCTGTATCTGAGTGTTTTCAGTTAATTAGCTGATTAAGGAGTGACATCATGACTTCCCAATATTCAGCTTTTTGCTTTTTTTTTTTTTAATATACAAATATATATTATAATATTCAAATTTTCTGAGACACAGAATTTTGGTGTTTCAATATCTGTAACCCATAATTATCAAAATTTAAGAAATAAGCTCTGTGTATCATGAGTCTATAGAATATATGAGTTTGACAAAAAATATTGAACATTTTCATGATGTTCTAATTGTTTGTGATGGACTAGTATGATCAAGCAGTGCACGCTAGCATGCTAGTGGTTGTTAGCAGTACCGTGACGGCGAATCTCAGCTCTGGCCTCTGAAAGTTGTGAATGCGGGGCGGAGGGTAATTAGGATGCTCAGAATGCAGGAGGCAAACGAGGAATAACACTGAAACAATGCAAACTGTTTACAATGAACCAATCCTGTTTTTTCATGTTTTTCCAAGACTATCAGGTAGAGCGTTGTAAATAAGATGAGAGTGGTCCTTTTTGATGACGTGGACATTTCTTTCATTCTCCAAAGTCCAAATGGTTCTTTTCTGGTTAAGACATAGTTTGCCTGTAAAGCCTATAATCAGTTTGGGGTTAAACTGAGGTTAAGGCTCGATGTCCTGGTGTAATTTTAGATTGCATAAATAAAACGTGATACCGGGCTTCCCTCACAGACCTACATGCCTTTATTTAGGTGAGCCACAAGGTTACACTTATATAACAAAAAACACCATTAGAAAACCATGTACTAAAAGTAACACGGGGGCATGGTGGTGTTAAGATATATGAAGAGTGCTCAGAAGTCACAAAAATATTTCAAAAATGAGTTCATGGGGAGTTTATGACGCATTTTTCAAGAGAGCAGTGAGGTTAAAACTGAAACTCAGACTTTATGTAACCAAGTCATTAGCTACAATGCACAACTCCTACAACTACAATGCATCAACTGAAACAAAAATGAATAAAATATAAATTAAAGGGCCCATATTATACAGTTTTCTGATCTATGTTATAATGTCGTTTCCTCATCACAAACATTCTGGAGTTGTGTTTTGTTTCATTCACACATGTTTAACACACAAACCCTGAACATTTAGGCTGAGTTCTTCTCTCAAACAGAAAACACTCTGTTCCACCTTGTGATGTCATGCAGTAATACAGGAAGTGCTCCATTGTGTTTCTAAACTCCACACACCTTCACTAAAGTCACTGATAATTTCAGCCCTGGAATTGCCCGTCTCTACGGAACTAAAGGTACAAGGAGCTGTTAACTTGAAAACTACCGCTTCATGACATCACAAGGTGGAACAGAGCATTTAGAACTTTGGAGATGTAGACAGACTGATAATAAAGGATTACTCAAACATGTGTGAATGAAACAAAACACAACTCCAGTTCTGTTTTTGAGGAGGTAACAACATTATAACATGGCTTAAAGCTACACAGAACCTGTAAATATAAATTAAATATGAATTAAAATCACAAACTTGACCGTCAAGAACAAATTTTTACCACTGGAAGCGTAATTTTACTGCATTTTAGTTGCTTTTACCCATTACATCCCTATTTTAAAGGTGCCTTGTGTAACTTTTCAGGTGGAGGGTCTGTCAAATGCTTTTCTCCATGGAGTTGTTATTGCTTTGTCTGGAATGTTCCACAGTATGGCATTAAACCTTTCTATCTTCATGGAGACCAAACCACACCATGGAGAGCAAACCACACAGGTCAGATCTGTGGTGAGACGACCCCGCTCACAGTCAGAATGTCCGTTTTTCTAGGTATTTTGAGCTATAAAACCACCTGTAATTGAATAAAGATAAGGTAGAGCCGTTTAATGTCATACTGCGGAACATTCCAGGCAGAGCAATGGCATATCCATAGAAACAAGCAGGTGACTGACCCTCCACCAGAAAAGTTACACAATGCACCTTTAAGTTAGCCTTGTTTACTGTAATATGGCCTCCTGTCTCCACTAAAGTCGACGTATAGAAAAACATCGAGCCTGCACATGGACCAGACTAAACCCTGTAAACAGCACGAGTCTAGACCCTGAGAAAGTACTTTGTGTGGGCGGGGCCTCAGCAGTCGTACACATGGTCCCAGGACTGAGCCAGAGCCTGTGTCATCTGTGCAGGCATTCCACAAAGCACACATGTGAGACAGACGGGAAGGGACATGAATACTCACTAATGCTACTACTACTACTACTACTGCTACTACTACTACAGTGATGATGAGGGATAGTGTGTGTTTACATTTGGACTGGACCAAAAAGGATTCAATGTTGATGAGTTACACCTCTTGAGAAGCTGTAGTTCCAAAAAGCTGTAAGTGCTACAAAGATGGAAACAAATAAAAAAAAAAAAAAGAAAAAAAAAGAGGCCACACCATTAAAGCATCTCAAAAAGTCTTATTTTGTGCACTTGGGTTTCAATTTTATGTTTGATCTTGTGGGAATAGAGTCTCCTCCTGCTCTTAGTGACTACTACTGTACTCTGACTACTACTACTACTACTACTGTACTCTGACTACTACTACTGCTACTGTACTCTGACTACTACTGCTGCTACTGTACTCTGACTACTACTGCTGCTACTGTACTCTGACTACTACTACTGCTTACTGTACTCTGACTACTACTACTGCTTACTGTACTCTGACTACTACTACTGCTTACTGTACTCTACTACCACTGCTACTGTACTCTTACTACTATTATACTCTACTACTGTTGTACTCCTGTACTCTGACTGCTGCTACTACTGCTGCTGCTACTACTACTACTACTGCTACTACAACTGTACTCTGACTGCTACTACTACTGCTATATTCTGAGTACAGCAGTGACACTCAGACTACTGCTGTACTCAGACTACTGCTGCTGGAAGATTGAATTCCGTTGGTTAGAGCATTTGTCCATTGACCCACGGGTCAGAGGTAAGATTCCAGCTCCCACAGATGAATACTTGTTGTTGTGTCCTTGGGCAAGATACTTAACCCCCCACGCCCACTGTCTGCGTACACTGGTGTATGAATGTGTGTGTGAATGTGTGAGTGGCTCCTTCGTGTACAGTGCTATGAGTGGAAAAAAGGACCATGTAAAAATATGCATACAATTACTATCATTATTAGAATGTACGTACAATTACTACCACTACTAGAATGTATGTACAATTACTACCACTACTAGAATGTACGTACAATTACTACCACTACTAGAATGTACGTACAATTACTACCACTACTAGAATGTACGTACAATTACTACTACTACTAGAATGTACGTACAATTACTACCACTACTAGAATGTACGTACAATTACTACCACTGCAATTCTCAACATTCCACAAAAACTACATCAAATATGTCACATTTGTATAGCGCTTTTTCATGACATTCAAAGCTCTGTCCATTAAGGAACCACATACACATTCACACACCATGTACGCACACACTGGGGACAGGCGTGTCTTGCCCAAGGACACAACGACAGCAAACCTGGTGTCACTCATCACCACAGTTTCAGTCCCTTAAGCCTTTAAACGTGGCAACACCCAAAACACACAAACTCCCCCATCTGTGATTCACTTATCCTTTCTGCTAATCCCTAAACTATGCTACTTCCTTTTGTTTAGTTTGTTTTTTTTTTTAAACAGAAATCTTGCGAAATATTCCCCATAAATTCACATTTCCTCATTCCTAAAACATCCAAGTATCGAGTATGTCTGAAAACCACAGCGCCGAATCTGAACCGCACCCGATTCTAACACTCCATATGACAACACATGCAGAATTCCCAGGAGGATTTTCATCTCCTCTCCTCGGGTTCTAATTGGACGGAGGCGCCGGGACCGCTGCGATCAGGGTGCGTGATTGGCCCATGGGTGGGGATGTAAATAGTTGGCATGCCGCAGCTGTGGGATACAGACAGGAAACTCTGGGTTTTAATAGATGCGAGAAGAGAAATTTGGATCCACACCCAAGTTCATTCAGTTTATCCTCTGAGAAACAATGGAGTGATGTGAAAAGGATTAGTTATAATACAATGTGAGAGACAGAGTGCAGTTTTAAGTAGATTTGTTTATTAATTTATTCTGAAAAAAAGAAAAAAAAAGTCTCAGATTATGCCTATGTTTTGCAAAATTGACTCTTGGGAGCTTTGAGCCATGTGATAATGTTGTTTCCACATCAAAAACATACCTGGAGTTTAGTGACGTTTACACCTGGTGAGGCAAAGTGCAGTAGGCTCAAAAAATGTTGTTGGGCACTAAGCTGCTTCCATTTTCTTTACAAACACATAATCAAATATTGAGCTTTAATTAATTATTTTGTTTTGCATAAAAAGGGAAGAAAGAAAAAAAATGGAAATTATGGATCAGGGCAGGGGTGGAACCCAGATTCTCCGCACAGAGGACGAGCGTATGACAGATTTTTATGATTCTCCAATTTTGACTTGAATTTGGTGAGATTATAACTATTGTAAATATAAATCATAGTTTTACACCAATCAAGAAGCAGTTTGCGAAGAAAAGTTGAAAAATGTGTTGAAAATTACAGGAAGTAGAGAGTTCAAACATACTGATGACATCACATTAGGGAGAATTCTATCCAAATGTTCGGCACATTTTAAATGTAAAAAAATATTTTTTTTTCTGATACTTTAAACATAATTTCAACAAAATAGAGGTGTTTTCTTATATTTGTGTTTGTCAGATAATAATTTCTCTGCACGTTAGAGGAGTTTTGCTTGGTAACTGTTATGGAATTCCCTGGTGCGATGTCACAATTTCCAACCAGTAAGTAAAATTTTAAACCTAAAAAAACAGCCAAACTGGGGAAACAGGTGTGAATGTTTTTGCAGCAATCTGAAATATAATGATCTTAACTGTGTTTTAGTAAAATGAGTAGTCTAACCTGTCATAGGCACTTAGGCAAAATGAGTAAAATAAACTCCATAATGCCATTTGTGTTTGGTTAGATAATCTTCCTTCACATGCTTTGTGGACAGCATTTCAACACTAGGACTATACTTAATGTGTTATTTCTTTAGTTATAAACACTTAAACTTATGTCCATATTTCTGTAGTAAATGTACGGCCACAGATGCATTAACTCACAGAGACTCGCCCCCGCGCAGAGGCAGAGGCAGAGCGTGAGAGCTAGCCTCACCTCGGCTCTGGTCAAACGCCGTTTAATGTCAAATCAACTCACTAAACATGTTTTCTCACGCACATTATCTGTCTTGATGAAAAACGTACATCTACAGATATATCGGATGACGTGAATTCCCTCAGGTAGGATCCATAGCAAAAGAGAAATTCAATTCTGTCAACTGCACCAAAGTTTTTTGATCAAATACATACTGCAGCTCATCCAAGTTCTGGCAGTGTCCACCGGCAATCTGGCCAGAACTGAAGTATTCCATCAGTTGTATAAAATATCTGATCTTTTTAAATGCCTCATTACTGTGACTGGCCTCAGAAATTTGTGAAAAGTGCTTAAAAACTCATCACAGTGAATAATTAAGATGCTCAGATTTCATAACTTTGGACCACTGCAAAGTGTTTAAATGAAGTAGTTGTGTTTTTCATGTTTGTAAGACAGTAAAAATCTGGTACCTTTATAAATGACTAACATTTTCTGATATTATATAAGCATGAAGCCATCTTGCTCAAGTTATTAGAGGTAGCCAGCTGGATCTAATGGACTTGTTTGTGCTTAGCCACTGCCGGGTTACCACTCCCATCCCTGGCACACATTGCAATATTCCAGTCTCAAAATAGAACCATAAAAGGACCAACGCATGATAAGAACGATGAAGAGAATATACAATTCTAAGTGTGATAGAACGTATTAGTCACTGTCTTATAACAGACCTCCAGAAGTTGGGCTGCGGTGGGACGGGACTCTGGGTTTTTGTCCAAACATCTTCTCAAGAAATCGTTAAACTCTGGTGACCTGGGATGAATAAATGAAAATATATTAGGACTTACAGTGGAAAGTAAAGGTGCACTATGTAACTTTTCTGGTAGAGGGTCCGTCAAATGTTTTTCTTCCTGTCATTTTTTTATTTTATTTTTTTGAGCTATAAAGCCACCTGCAGTTGAATAAATGGTAGAGCTGTTTAATGTCATACTGTGGAACATTCCAGGCAGAGCAATGACGTCTCCATAGAAACAAGCAGGTGATGGACCACCGAACAGAAAGTTACACAGTGCACCTTTACACAAAAAAACAACAAAAACGAATTATATGGGTGATGGCGCTATAGTAAAATGCCAAATGAGATTCCGATATTTAAATCAGATGCCCTTCTAGATACTGTATTTAACATACAATGGTCAATAATACTTTTACATACATTTATTATATATTTGGCATTTTGTTATGATTTTAAAACATATGACAGGGCTGATTGATTTGAGAAACACATCTAATTTCATCTTTTTTTTTTTAGACAAGAATTACGATTGTGATTAGAGCTGCGGTTTATGTTTTAATACTAGAATTCTGTTTGTACATGTTTGTACAGATCTACTAGTAAACTACAGGGTTAGCAGTTTTTATGTAGTATAACACAGGGTATTTCGTTTGTAGAGGAAATTATGGCACTTTAAAAATTTAATTATCACCTTTCTGATTTGTTAATGGCGTCTATTCAAATTGTAATTTCAGTTCAGTTACGATAAATCTCGCAGACCTGTGACCTTGCACCCTCTCCTCCTCACCATTTGTGTGGGTAGTCCAGCGTTGGCGGCTCGGACTTGGCGATCTTGAGCAGGACTCTCATCGGGTTGAGTTCGTGGTGCGGAGGTTCAATCTGGGCCAGTTCTATCAGAGTGATGCCCAGGGACCAGATATCAGCCTTATAGTCGTACGGGGCATCCTTCATAGTCTCGCACATGACCACCTCTGGAGCCATCCTGGAACACAAGACACGGGCCAGATCCCAAAAGAACAGTTACGTAACGCTCAGTGGAAAGTTCTGCGTCCATCCAAATCCTTCAGTTTGTCTATCATTTATAACAACAAGAGGACTGTACAAATAAGGCAGTGTTAGCAGTCATAAAAACAAACAAGTGAAGGAAAGATTTGTGGTGATTAGTTCTCAAAAGCAATAAATTAAAGATCAACTAATCACACAATAATCTTTTAAAGGTCTTACATTACGCAAAATGTGAGCGTTTAAGTCATGTTATAACGCCGTTACCTCATCAAAAACATATCTGGAGCTGTGTTTTGTTTCATTCACACATTGAATTATTAGTCTGTCTACATCTTTAAAGCTCAAAATGCTCTGTTCCACCTTGTGATGTCATGAAGTGGTAGTGTTCAAGTTAACAGCTCCTTTTACCTTTTATTCAGAAGAGATTGGGAATTCTAGGGTTGAAATGATCCAAATGATTCTAGTGAAGGTGTGTGGAGTTTAACAGCACAGTGGAGAACTTCCTGTATTACCACGACATCACAGGGTGGAACAGAGTGTTTTCCATTTGAGAGAAGAACTAAATATGCAGGGTGTGTGTGTTAAAATGTGCAAATTAAACAAAATCAACATTATAAAACAGAAAAGAAAATCATGTAATATGGGACCTTAAAATGGATGTTTTACTATTTTACGTTATGTTATTCTTTGTCGTCCCTGCAGGGAAACGGGCGCTCTGCATTTGACCCATGCTTCATGTGGTTGAGGGACCCAGCAGGAGGTGCAGTACTGGGGGCCCATCGACTACTTTTGCCGGAAGATTTTGCCAATTGTGCATGTTTTTAATAATCATCTCCAAAAACTCAGGGGAGAATGTACTTTAAAGTATTTTTCCACTATGCAACTATGTAAATAAAGCTATATTTAGGGTTTAAATAACATCCAAGAGAAGTTTGAGATTCTACAGTCAGCAGCAACAGCCTATTTATTGCCTATTTTATTAATACTGACACTACAGGGACCTATCCACTTCACTGATATCCAAGAAATTAGAATTACTCAGTTTAAAGGGTCTGAATTTGAGTTTTCCCAAAATATTTGAGTAAACCATACAGATATATTGTAAAAGCAGCTCTTGAGGTCAAAACAAGCCCACTGTCTACTGTCTGCACCTATTATCTGAGAATCAGGAAGTGTGGTGACAGCATGCTAGTTAATTTTTTTAGTTTGTCCGTTTATTTGAACAGGGAACATCTGCTAGACGTCGTTGCGAAGCTTTGCTCATGTAGTGTCCGCATCTAATAAAGCGTTGTGTTTTCTGAGAATCAGGAAGTGCGCGGTAAGCATGCTCGTTGCTGTTAGCATGCAAAACTCTGCTTTGGTCTTTAAAAGTTGTGAAAAGAGCTTAAAAACGCATTGCTGGGAATAATAAGGACGCTCAGAACGCACAAAGGAGTAACTTTACAATGAACCACTTCTGTTTTTCACGTATTAAAGAGAAAAAAACGTAAAAATCAGGTACTATATCTTACAAAAAACCCCAGTGCCCAATCCAATGCATTTATATTGCTTGATACTTTGACGCATTGGTTCTGTCGTGACCTTTTTGTAACCAGCACTTTGAAAGCAACACCATTATGAATCACAACACCTTCACTATCGTTTTACATCTCTGTCACCAGCTCATGTCAATCAGCACGCGTTAATAAGATGTGCTCAGGTTCTGTTGGCACAAGTTCTGGTCCGGAGGCAGTTTTCTAATCAAGGCAAACCTCGAACCCAAGCAAGTGATTATAGTACACTCAACTGGACTCTGTATTATTATTATTATTATTATTATTATTATTATTATTATTATTATTATTATTATTATTATTATTATTATTATTATTATTATTGTGCAATGGGGACGCCGTGTTGCCTTTGAGAAGGGAGGGTAGTGATAGCACGTTCTGGCAATGGTTAACTAAACTATGTGATAATGTCCAGTACACTCTACAGTCCACACAGAAGTATGTTTATGTAGATTCAAAATCATTCTTTACATGTTTTAGTTTTTTTTCTATCAAGAACCATATTACGATGTTTTTGGATCTATGTTCTAATGCTTCCTCATCACAAACAGACCTGGAGTTGTGTTTTGTTTCATTCACACATGTTTAACACACAAACCCTGCATATTTAGGTTCTTCTCTCAAACAGAAAACACTGTTCCATTTTGTGATGTCATGTGGTAATACAGGAAGTGGCTCCACGGTGTTTTTAAACTCCATAAACGGTTTAAAGCTCACAAGAGTCAATTTTGTGTAATATAGGACCTTTAAACAGTGAAGAATAAATGATAAACAACAACAGATATGGAATTAATTGAACATTATGTGTCTTACTCACCAATATGGCGTTCCAATGAAAGAATCTCTTCTTTGCAAAGTTTTATTGTTTTTTGCAGAAACTCCAAAATCCGCTGTAAAAATAAAATAAAAATAAAAAAATTAGAAAAACATCACATATTTTTTAATTTTTATTTTAGTTACTTAAAAACACTGTTCCTGATTTTTATTATGTTCTGTCATTAGTTCATTTTAGTTATTTTCGGTTTGCAGTGGTCCAGAGTTATTCCTCACTTTCATTCTGAGCATCCTAATCAGGGCAGGAGACGGGGGGACAAAGGGGTCTGTTGTCCCGGGCCCCCGGGTTTTAGGGGGCCCAGAATTGGACCCTCTTCTTATTAATTTATATTAGCTGGGGGCCCATGTAAGGCTTCATAGCAATGAGTTTATAAGTGCATTTCAGAGGATGTTACAGTGCTACAATCCTAACAACAACTAGCATGCTAATCGCTCAAAATGCTACAGATTGGCCAAAAAGTATCCATGTCAATTTTTTTTCAATTTTTTCCGTTGTGCTTTTAAAACCAGATCAAATCAGCTTACATTTTGGGCTATGCTTTTAGATCTCTCTTTACAATTGTAGTATCATTTTCACATTTAATTTTAGTTCTAGAAAAGTCAGATTGTGTTGCATTGAGTGGCGTTCCCTCCCGGGTTTGGAGTCCATTGCAGCTGCCTGTAACTACTTCAATTACAGCCCAACTCGTTCTAAAACAGGAAACCCAGCAAGTATCCTGCTTTGTAAATATGCCAAACATGTGATTTTGTGACTACAGACGGAAATTCACTTCGTAGAAAGAAAGAAATGTCATCTTGTTTGGCCGTGAGATAACACAGTGGTGCAGGTATTGTTATTGCAGTGATGGAAAGAGATACAAGGTGGACAGTTTGTTTATTTATACAGGATGTGAAGGCGACAGACGAAGCAGGAGAAACGTGTAAAGGGCCTGTATCTATTTTATTTTTTCATGTATTTGATCTTAAACCTTAAAATAGCTTTATGTAATGTCATGGAGAGTCTCCCCTCCTGTCTTCTTTGACATTTCATTGCTTTGCCGTTGCACAGAATGGCATTAAACTTGTATATTGTATATTTTAAAGAAGACCTATTGTGCTTGTGTCTGCTATAGCTATAATGTATGACACCTGAGGATCATTGTGTTATATTTTGCACATTTGTAATCGCAATATTCATCTCTATTCTGACTTAATAAAAGAAACACGTCCACTAGGGATAGTACAAGATCTCGTGCCACAAGATTTCGCAAGACAAAATTGCCACAAGATTGTGCACACATGAGAAAAATGATCTTGTGAGATTTTTACCCCTCTGAATTTACCTTTGGCTTGGACAAAAAAGAGTTAGGTAGTTCTGTAGCTGTAGTTCTAAAAAGTAGTACTACAAACACTGCTAAAGTATTACATAAAATAAATGAAGCCAACATTGTGAAATGGTTGCACTACTTAGTTATTACAAATGTCAAAATCTTGTCTTGTCTCGTTCTCGTGGACCCAACCTCATAGTGTGTCTCGTCTCATCCCACCCCTAACGTCCACTGACTTCCACGTTAGAAAACCGCGGTGCCCAATGGGAGCTGATGTCTCCGACATTGCCTAATCTTACGTGCATCACCGATTAAGAAAATAAAAATGGAGAACGAAGTATGTACAGAGCAGTGGGCGTGTCCTGGTATGTAGTAGTCGTTTCTCGGGCAACAACTCTCTTTGTAATAAGATTCATTCAGTTCACAGCAGACTTATTTTGACCTCAAGAGTTCCTTATACAGAGGCAGACGTACTGTATTTTGCTCAAATATATGGAAAAATGGATTAGCTGAACACATTACAGAAGGATGCAGTGAATTGCTGCGCTGACCTCACTGTACTAATGTGACTTCATGTTTAATTGCAGCATTGTTTTGAATAGATATGTGCTTAGAGACAACTCCCAGTGATTACGGCTATCACAGGGCCATAAAAGACACACAAATGACTTGGTTTATCAAAGGAGTATAGAGGTTTATACAAGTGAGTCTGAATAAAGGAAGACGGTTCATTAAGAGACATATTCCAGGTTATAAGTCAGAGTATTCTTTTTGCTAGTCCTACATCTAAATAAAATAATCAAACTAGTTGGGTATATACCATCTATTAGGGGTGAGCAAAAATATCTAAATATTGATATATAGTGACATTAAATTCGGTGACACAGTATCGATATCGTGTGTTGATGTATTGATGTATTGCCAAGAATGTTTTTGGTATTTTTTAACAATTTTCTTTTATAACCGCACTAAAGTTTTTGTTTATTTAGTGGAAGGAAACTTGTTTAAGCAGTACTCTTGACATATTCACTGTTTTGATGATTAAAATAGATGATTTCCAGTGGTTTAACAAAGAAATCTTGTTGCTAAAATGTATCTGGTTCTTAAAAACGGCAATATTTCAGAGAGCATCATGTGTAATATATCGAGTATTGCACATGTCGCCATATTGTGATAATATTGTATCGAATCGTAAGTCGAATCGTAAGGGATGCTGTGATTCCCATCTCAAAATCGTCTCTCTTTTTACAGCTTACGGTCTAAATGTTCAATACCAACACAGATAAATGTATTAAAGGACCTGTATTCATTTTTTTCCCCCATGTATTTGAGCAAAATTTGTCTTGTCTGCCAAAGTACAGACATATTGCGTAAGCAGCTCTTGGGAGTCAAAATAAGTCCGCTAACAAGTGTCTGTATCGAATAAAGTGGTGTATTGTGCAAGAATTAGGAAGTAGGCAGTTAGCATGCCATAACATGACAGCCAAACTCTGTTCTGGACTGGAAAATCATGAAAAGCGCTTATAAACTCATCGTGGTGAATAATTAGGATGCTCTGAATGCTAAAGGAAAGGGAGGAAAAACTTTGGACCATTGCAAACTGTTTAAAATGAACCAGTTCTGTTTTTCCACGTTTTTTTTAATAATAAGAATCAGGTACAGCACCTTTAATCTTAAAATCTTAAAAACTATTGATGGATGATTTTTTTTTCTCACATTTTTTCTGTTTTTATAAATTCCCAGGCCATTATTATAACCACTTGAATCACGGCTGATAATCTTTTGCATGAGACACTAATCTAAAGTGCCTTGCTACACTGAAATATTAAATTTCCCAGAATGCTTTTCCCACATAAGTGAGTTATGGCTGTCCTCTCAGCAGGGCAGGAGGGTGTGACTGCGTGTGAGAGACAGTGGACTCCAGAGGAAAACCTGGAATGTGCTCAGACCAGGGTTTATGTGAGGATCAGATGGGATCATGAAGAGTGAAACTGAGAGCAAACACAGCCCTGAGGAATCTGGATTATTTCAATACAAATACACAAGATACTTTGGTTAAAGAGCCCATATTACACTATTTTCTGATCTCTGTTATAATGTTGTTTCCTCATCAAAACATCATCACACATGTTTAACACACAAACCCTGAAAACACTCTGTTCCACCTTGTGATGTCATGCGGTAATACAGGAAGTGCTTAACCTTCACTAGAATCGTTTGGATGATTTCAGACCTGGAATTGCCAATCTCTACTAAACAAAAAAGTAAAAGGAGCTGTTAACTTGAAAACTACCGCTTCATGACATCACAAGGTGGAACAGATTTTTGAGATGTAGACAGACTAATAAAAATGTGTGAATAAAACAAAACTCCAGGTATGTTTTTGAGGAGGTAACAGTATTCTAACATGGCTTAAAGCTTGTTAAGAGTTAATTCTGCGTAATATAGAACCTTTAAATATATTTTACTGGATTTTTCTACAAAACTTGATATATATTTTGATCAGAAAACCATCAGTTTTGTAGACAATAGACTTGGTCTTATACTAGTTCTAATATAGATCCAAACCAGTCTGAAATCAGGAGAGGTCAAATTTAAATTGATTTTTTTTACAGTTTACAGTTCAAATAAGTTTGTATTATTTTTAGTATCCCTTAGTATGTGGGTATGGATTTCTTTGCTCCTCAGGTCAGGTCCTCTGTGTGGTCCTCACCCAGTTTGATGTCTCCGTCGAGCATGAGCAGGATGTTCCCGGCCTTCAAGTCTCTGTGGATGATCTTCATACTGTGGAGGTAGAGCAGAGCCTCCAGCATCTGACGACACACCACCTTAATCTGAGGCTCTGTCAGACCACGGTCCAGCTCTGGAGCAACGCAAACAGAAAGACAAGTGTTATCTTTTTATTTGAAACATGCTTATCTGCAGCATTTAACAGAGGAATTATATTTTATATGGAGTGTTAATTGTTAACACATAACATATTTAGATCAGCATGTTACCTTTTATTATCTTGAAAATTCTATTTTATTTCAGTTTGTTTATGATGCTCTGAGTCTACCCTCCCTTTGCTCCCCCTTCAGAGCGCCATCACGACACAGCATGCATCCCGCTAATGAAAGTACTGCACATCACATCAGGTTTGTGAAGTTGTAGTGTATTGTTTTGTATCCTGCTCTTCTAGATTTATCAAAAATAGCCATGTGGGATCATTACAGCCATGTAGGATCATCACAAATTTAACTTTTTTGTTTTTTGTTTCTCCCAAATCCTGAAAAAAAGACAGCAGACTACTTGGATAATATATTTCTTCAAAAACACATGTATAGGCTTCAGCAGTTTCCATCACAGCTGTGTAGAGCATACAAGGTGAGGAAACTAGCACAAGGAGAAGGTCTATTATACGCACACCTTGCACATTCATTTTGACTTTATGTACAAACATTGCAAGTGTGCGAACCTGAGATTATCTGGATTATTTTTCTCAGATAGAGTAATCCCAGATCACACAGGCCCTGTTTGGAGCAGGCCTGCAGACTTTACTGTAGTGATCCATGTTTGTTTAGCTGCAGAGGAGGCGGACCTGGACCAGAGCAGGATTACACAAGAAAAACACACCAGGGGATTCCCACACTGCTCTGGCAATTCAACGCTCCATCCAAGGACACCCCCCAGTAATGGAAACCTGCAGAGTTTGAGACCAGTGCTGCTTTTGTGGGTTAAAAATAGAAATGCCATGTATTGTTTGGAGTAAATCTATGGCATTGGGTTGGAGAGGTTATTTCCTGAAAGTTGGACTAAACAATTTAATCTCAACAATAAGCTTAGTAAAACCATGTGGCCAATTTGTGTAACATTCCAAAATAGAGTTTTATGCTCAGTGAACGATCCGTCCTATTGGGAACTATTATTAATATACAACACTGCAGACTTTTGGCTGTGTAAATTGTCCATTATCCAAGAAATTGAGGGTCCGATGTCCACTTCTACGAGCACTTCCAAGAGAAAACTGAATTCTGAATGGACATAGCTATCACGCTAGCCGCCGCGTTTCAAATAGGAAGTGAGCTTGGGCTCGAAGTGTTTCATTCCAGCTTTTGTTGAAATTGACTTCTACTGAAAAACTGTCGTCCCTGTCTCTATAACTGCTGCTGTCAGGCTCCTAATTTTGGTCTTAAAAAGTTTATATTAACCTGCTCTACGTGGTTCTGGGGTTTTTCTTTCACTATTTTGTCTGTAAGATATGAACATTTCCCCAAGGTCGCATTAGCAGCAGGTTTGATTGACAGCCTCATTGCTAAGTGCGGAGCGTTATCTTCCAACAGCTTCAGCCATGACTGACTCTTTGGTTTTGCGCTCAGGTATCCAAATATGGTCCCTGGTTGCAAATTAATGCAATTAATTAATGGCTAGCCTCACTGAGCTTCATTTGCTTGCAACCAAACGCTATGGGTGACATCACACTGACTTGAATACCGTTTTCAGTTGTGGATGACAGGGATTACAGAGACAATACAACCTATGCCATAATGTTTTCATCATTTTAGATGAATACCTTCACCAACTCCAGGATGAATGACTGAATACTGTACACATTTCTGCTAATGCAAGAAATAAAGACTATAGTTTACAGCTGATAAAAGTTTCAGTACTGCAGAGATAAACCTGCTCTGAAGCGGACTTGTGCAGGGGGCAGAAACACAGACTTACCCAGCATGTTGGCATCTACAGCTCCTCCAGGGCAGAACTCAATCATGATCTGAGGAGAGAAAAGGGCACGTGAGGCAAGACTTTAAGAAAAATGGAAAAATTCTTGTTTGTGTTGTATAAGCAGAGGTTAGTAACTTAAGTGTGTACAATATTGTGTTTAAAACTATGTAAACATTTGGTGAATCTAGTTAAGAAATGTCCAAAATACCAAAATTACCAAAAATACCACTGTGATGAGAATGTTCTGATTCAGTCATAACGTCTGACCAAAACCAAATGTGTCTGAATGTGAAACTCGGAGGTAACACAAACATGCTGTAGACTGAGACTCATAAACTGATGTTTGAAAAGAAAATACTGTCTGTAGTGTAGCTCATAGCATCAACTGAGAAAGTACAATATGACTAATACAAATACCCTGACCATAAGGTGCACTATGTAACTTTTTGGTTGGGAGTCCATCATGTGCTTGTTTCTATAGATATATCAATGCTCTGCCTGGAATGTTCCACAGTGTGACATTAAACAGCTCTACTTTACATTTATTCAATTACAGGTGGTGTTAGAGCTCTGAAAATACCTAGAAAAACAGGCATTCTGACTGTGACCAGGGTCGCCTCTCCACAGATCTGATCTGTAACTTGGTCTGGTTTGGTCTCCATGAAGATAGAAAGGTTTAATACCATACTGTGGAACATTCCAGACAAAGCAATAACATCTCCACGGAGAAAAGCATCTGACAGCCCCATCCGAGAAGTTACACAATGCATCATATTTTGGAGCTCAATATTTATCATGTGTACTTTTTCTGTGTAAAAGTGGTACAATCTGGGGTATTTTTGTTGTAATACGATAAGATTTGAGCTGTGCAGGGTTGAAAAAGTCACTTCATTTAACTCATTACAGTATTGCTTCATTTTGGTGCAGCATGCCACTTGACACTGTGTATTTAAAATGGTTTAGTGCGATTATCCAGTGGCATAAAGTAGTCTCAGTATCAACATTTATAGCAGTATATCTCTATAGCTATTTATCATGCTTTAAAATGTGTTATGTCATGTATAGTCAGAACTCCGCCCGGCCATTACAGTTTCTAAAGACTCACACATAAAGGTTTGTCACAATAATTGTTACTATATAAATTTATATACAATAAATGATATATATGTTGGGGGCTCAGTATCCATGGCAGAAGGTAACGAAATAGAAAAGTAAAAGTGCAATACTTAAGTACAAATTTTAGGTATCTGTACTTTGCTTTTTACTTTTACGTCACTACATTTGCGATTGTCTATCTATATTTTCTGCTCCACTACATTTTAGATCTGGACTGAAAAGTAAAAAGTACTTTTTTTATGGTTTCAGATTTTTTTTAGCACATTTAATTTGAGTGTCTGAGCAAACCAAATACACAAAAACGGCTAGAAAAAGTAAGAAATCAATTAAATCACTTAAAATCAGCTGAATTTTTTTTTTAATCAAAATCACTATATGTCACCCTTTAATTGTTCTAAAAATCTCAGCAAAATACTTTTACTTGCTAGTCTTTAAGTACATTTTTAAACAGGTACTTTAATGCTTTTCCTTAAGTAGATTTGTTCATGTTATACTTTTACTTGAGTAACTTTTTACCCTTGTAGCTGTACTTTTACTTAAGTAACAAAATTGAGTACGTCATCCACCACTGATTATATCTTTTCTTTGCACTACTTTTTCTTAATGTTTGTATTAGATTCTTTTCAGTGACAGAGGGTTGAGGAGTCAACATCAAACTTCAATATCAGATGGATAAAATATTGAGTCTTTAAGAGTTTTGTAGATATTTTGTGGAGGCTAACAGACTTGTGAATATGCTTTTTTCCTTTTAAAAGCCTTGGTACTGTCATAATATGAAGCATTAAGATTTAAGTTTTTAATAACAGTTATTTCTTCATATAGTCTACACTGACAACAGCAAAGGATCATGGTCTATGTAGTTCCCTCTGTTTTTTAGCTGTTGCTGCACCACGGCAAAGCAAGTTTATTTGTACAACACAATTCATATTCAAAGTAATTCAAAGTGCTTTACAGAATAAGAAAGACATTAAAATCACACAAAAAGGGCCTCCGATACTATTGTGAGACTTTGGATGATATGATATCACAATATTTCGTTTATCGTTACATCCCTAACTGTCACTTTGGTCACTTTTCTATATTTTATTACCTACCTATCAGGAAGTAGTTTACCATGACTTGAGAGTGAAGAGGAGTAAATAATATCACCAAATTAACTAGAAAAGTTTCTTGAAAAGTCTCTAGATTACTAATTATGTTGTTATAGTTAGTATGGATGTATCCATCCATCCATTTTCTTCCGCTTATCCGGGGCCGGGTCGCAGGGGCAACAGTCTAAGCAGGAACTCCCAGACTTCCTTCACCCCGGACACTTCCTCCAGCTCCTCCGGTGGGACCCCAAGGCGTTCCCAGGCCAGCCGAGAGACATAGTCCCTCCAGCATGTCCTGGGTCTTCCCCGGGGCCTCCTCCCGGTGGGACATGCCCGGAACACCTCCCAAGGGAGGCGTCCAGGAGGCATCCGGAACAGATGCCCAAGCCACCTCAGCTGGCTCCTCTTGACGTGGAGGAGCAGCGGCTCTACTCCAAGCCCCTCCCGTGTGACTGAGCTCCTCACCCTATCTCTAAAGGGTGCGCCCAGCCACCCTACAGAGGAAACTCATTTCGGCCGCTTGTATCCGCGATCTTGTCCTTTTCGGTCATTACCCTATTATTATCGCTCATGACCATAGGTGAGGGTAGGAACGTAGATTGACCGGTAAATTGAGAGCTTTGCTTTTTGGCTCAGCTCCCTCTTCACCACAACGGTCCAGTACAACGACCACATCACTGCCGACGCTGCACCAATCCGCCTGTCAATCTCACGCTCCATCCTTCCCTCACTCGTGAACAAGACCCCGAGATACTTGAACTCCTCCACTTGAGGTAAGGACTCTCCACCCACCCGCAGAGGGCAAGCCACCTTTTTCCGGTCGAGAACCATGGCCTCGGAGCTGATTTTCATCCCAGCCACTTCGCACTCGGCTGCAAACCGCCCCAGTGCACACTGGAGGTCCCGGTTCGATGAAGCCATCAGGACAACATCATCTGCAAACAGCAGAGATGAGATCCTGTGGTCCCCAAACCGGATCCCCTCCGGCCCCTGACTGCGCCTAGAAATTCTGTCCATAAATACAATGAACAGAACCGGTGACAAAGGGCAGCCCTGGCGGAGTCCAACATGCACCGGAAACAGGTCCGACTTACTGCCGGCAATGCGAACACAGCTCCTGCTCCGGTCATACAGGGACCGAACAGCCCTTAACAAAGAGCCCCGGACCCCATACTCCCAGAGCACTCCCCACAGGACCCCACGAGGGACACGGTCGAATGCCTTCTCCAGATCCACAAAGCACATGTGGACTGGTTGGGCAAACTCCCATGAACCCTCGAGCACCCGATGGAGAGTATAGAGCTGGTCCAGTGTTCCGCGGCCGTGTCGAAAACCACACTGCTCCTCCTGGATCCGAGGTTCGACCATCGGCCAGATTCTCCTCTCCAGTCCCCTGGAATAGACCTTACCGGGGAGGCTGAGGAGTGTGATTCCCCGATAGTTGGAACACACCCTCCGGTCCCCCTTCTTAAACAGAGGGACCACCACCCCAGTCTGCCAGTCCAAAGGCACACTACTTCTACTAAAATATCTTGACAAGTAAGTTATTTCTTCATATAGTCTGCACTGAAACAGCAATGGATCATGGTCTATGTAGTTCCCTCTGTTTTTTTGCTATTGCCGCACAATTTAAGCAAAGAGACTTGTGATTCGATATACAGTAATGTTACTTTTGTCTGCTATATAGTTATAATCTATGACATCCGTGGATCATTATGTTATAATTTGGACACTATAAATATTGATCTAAAACTACTTAATAAAAGAAACAAGTCAGCTGATTTCTGCTTTAGAAAACTATCGTGCCCAATGAGAGTTGACGTCGTAAACATAAATGTCATCACAACAAAAGTCTGTACCATTTGTACCAAAATGACTAAGTGACACTGCCGAATCCTGCATGTATCACTGATTAAAAACATAAAATTGGAGAACAAAAAGCGAGAGCAGTGGGTGTGTAGCAGTGACGGTAAAAATGGGGACAGATCTGCAATATGGCGTCTTGAAAATAAGCAATTAACGACTGCTCAAATGCACAAATCACTCCAAATACAACTTTGGGTGCGTAAATTGTGAGAGGAAACGACTAACATGGCTAAAAGCTCTGAAAAGTCCATTTTGCGTAATAGGTCTGCTTTAAACTGTCCGTCAAGTGGACATCTGGAGTGAAACTAGGCTTGTAACAGTTGTCCACACTCATTACGTTCCACTGCCAACACATAATGAGCAAGAAACACCAGACTAGCCAAGTGTAAATTAGCTCTGCAGTCCAAAATGGTGCAAAGTTAGCCAGCAGTCCAAGTCCATTTCCTCTCCTTACATAGACAACTCCAGGAGAAGGCTGGAGAAGAATCCTAAAATACAAGGGGAAAGGCATTACAGATATATGATATGTTCCAGTTATAGCTTTACATTTTTTCCATGAACAATGTCTACTAACACGGGGTTATATCATTCTTATGTAATGGGAGAGTGATGAAAGTGGTGACAGCATAGGGGTGTGGAGTTTACAGCATGACAAAGAGCAACAGAAAAAGTGGATAGAAACAATCACGTGAAAAAAAAATAGTGGTGGGGCCTTAGACAAGAAAACAACCCAAGTGAAAGTATTCAAATTTGAGTGAAAAAAGTAGGGATGCACCGATCTGATTCTCACATCAGATATTGATGCAAATACTGACAAATTTGCAGGATCAGATATCGGCTTCCAAATATCGGTTCAGCATATCCTGGTTGGACATGTAAATTGATGTAATAAGACTATTTCCTGTTTGATTCACATTTGGATCAGTTTGGTCTTATTTTCAGCCTTTGCACTGGTATCGGTTGATATTGGGTAATGGCAGATGCTTATAGCCATAGAATCGGGAAATTTTTTTTTTTTTTTTTTTTCCGACGTTCCAACTAAATGAATCCTATTTAAAGATGACCTTCCTATATCATAGAAACCAAACTCAAAGGCCCTATAGTCTGTCTGATTTTTTTCCCCATGTATTTGAGCAAATTGCGTGTGGTCCGCTTCCAAATAATAAAGCGTTTTATTGCCAAAGAATCAGGAAGTGCGTTGTGAGCATGCTAGTTGTCGTCAGCTTTACCATGATGGCAAAACTCTCTCTAAAAGTTGTGAAAAGTGCTTATAAACTCATTGAGGTGAAAAATTTCGAAGTGAGGAATAACTTTGGACCACCGCAAACCATTAAAATGAACTAGTTTTAAAAATAAGGAACAGCAACTTTTAACACGCACACATTTGAGTCTGAAGTTTCTACAGTCTCTGTTGGTAAAAACGGTAATAGCTGAACATGATCCAACTCTCAAAACATGACGTCATTGATTCTGCTGCTCCAGGAATGTGCCCAGACCGGTCCTGCCTCATTCAGAATGCACCTACATTATATAGGCCACATGACAGGAAGTATATTCAAAGTACTCCTAGGACTACTACTATTTCAACTACCATTAGGCCTATTATTACTGTGGTGTTAACTGTAATATAAGTAAATATAAGTAGATAAATAAGTGGTCAAGTATAGCAATATCAGGCACTTTACTTCTATGGGGTATTAACAGTGAACGCATAACATACTCAGATCACCATGTTACTTTTTTATTGTTTTGAAAATGCTATATTCGCCGAAAACAACTTATTAACATGTTTATGCGTTTTATTTTTGACGCTCTAAGTCTTCACTCTCTTTACTCCCCATGCTAAGTATCTCCCCCTTCATAGCGCCATCACATCACACTCAGCGTTGCATCTCACTGATGAAACTACTGCACATCGCATCAGGTTTGTCAAGCTGTTGTGTACAGTTCTGTATCATGTTTTTGTACATTTGTGGAGAATTGTCGAGTGGGAGCATGGGTGACGTAGGCTCGTGGACAGAATCTTACAGCTAACGGTAAGGAAGGTTCAAATAGGGCCTGGGAAAGATCGCTAAATTGCTCAAACAAGCATGGATGACTTTAAAACCTCTTCAGGCATGTTTTTAATGCATAGCAAGTGGAAAAAACAGGAGCCAGTCTTTGCTGTGTCATCACTGCCCAAACATGATGACTAAAGCTTCTGTACTCTGTCTTCTCACTTTGTTCAGTACACACGTGTTACAGAGTGTCCCGTAGCAACAACAGACTAGCTTCAATAAATAAAGCCACTACAAGGCACATTCTTCTGTTGTACTTTCCATCAGTCGTATCGAATAGTTAAAGAAGGCCTATCGTGCTTGTGTCTGCTATATAGTAGAAGTTATAATTTGTGACACCCGTGGATCATTATGTTAAAACGGCACATTTTAGATCACAATATTTATTTAAAATGACTTAAAGAAAGCGCGCTGACTTCTGCGTTAGAAAACGGGAGCCGACGTCGCCGTAAATGTCATCATAACAAAGAGTCGGTACGTCCTGCGGGGAACTGATGCTAGCGAGGAGTGGATTTTTTTTCCAATTTGTACCAAAATGATTACATGACACTGCTGAATCCTACGTGTATCACCGATTAAACTGGAGAATGAAGTAAGTGCGTCACAGTGGGGTCAATTGGCGATACGGAATCTTGAAAATAAAAGATTGAAGATTGCTCAAAAAATAAAAAACTGAATTACTGTGGATTTATTTTATTTTTTTATATTATTTTTTTCACTCTTTTTATCTCTTTTCTTGTTCATTTCCTCTCTTGAGCTCACCCCCTTTTACTTTCTCTCTTCCCTTCAACTTCAACATGCTTTAATTACACACACACTAAACATAAACACTTTTTTTATTCTATCATTATTATAATTTTATTTATTTTACGCCTTTTTTTTTTGTCTTGTCTGCAAACTGTATCGTTATGTCTTCCGTCTTGTTATTTGAATCATATGTCTTGTTATTAACATTTTGGACCTATAATCTTGCATTTAACATTTTATTTTAGACGTATGTATGCTTTAAATAAATAAATACAAAAAAGATTCCTCAAACATGCACAAATCTCTCCAAATACAACTTCAGGTGAGTAAATGGTGAGAGGAAACGACTTTAACACCATAAAAAACTCAATTCGAGAGCTGACAACTGGCACTGAACACTACTGTATGTACACAAAGTTAATAAAGAACTTCCTGGTTATAGTTTCCAGGTATTGTCTCCAAAACAAACAAAGTACAGTACATGTCGTCGCCTGTCCTTATGTATTTTCCTAACACTCATCACGCCGTCTGCTCTGCTGTGTTGTCACTACTTCAAATACTCTTAGTGTGCAGTGTGTTGTTCTTAAAGGCTGGAGCATTTCAGATGATTGCTTCCTTATTGCTTATCTCATTACATTGCCATTAGGGATCGTGAATCAGATAATAATCTTGCTTCGAAACTAGATACTCATCACAATCACAGGACAGAAATAAACCTTTCCTGAATGTCTTTAGAATGATGTTGAGCTGTATCAGGACAAGTATAAGAGCACATAGACTAGTATACACCCATGGACCACTATGGACCCTACAGGACCACTGAGGGAGTACACACATATAAGACCAAGTGGTTTATGGCATAGGTAGAGGTATTCAGTTTTAGAATTCACAGCTATTGCCTGTATTTTTGTACTTTTCTTCTCAACTTTTTCTTTTTTCCCCACAAACTGCCACTTAAATTATGTTGATTGACTGATTTTTACCACAAGTACTATCCCACCAAACCAAGCAATGATTAGAAAAAACATTCAAATCTGTCCTATGCACTTTAAAATGGCCCATATTACGCCGTTTTCTGGTTATATGTCATCACAAACAGACCTGGAGATGTGTTTTGTTTCATTCACACATGTTTAACACACAAACCCTGCATATTTAGGTTCTTCTCTCAAACAAAACACAACTCCATGTCTGTTTTTGAGAAGGTAACAACATTCTAACATGACTTAAAGCTCACAAGAGTCCATTTTACGTAATACAGGACCTTTAACGTACTGTAACTGTCCCTTTAAAACAGAACAAACAGCCTTCCTTTCTCTCTCTCTTTCTTAGGAACAGTTGGGTGGGCACCGGAATGCACAACCCTCGCCCATTCGCCCAAAACCCACTGAGCCCTGACCACAGACTGCCAGGCTAATTGCACCCAAACATAAAAGACCTACTCCGACTCAAATATGCGATTTCAGTCTGCAATTTCAGCCCTTAAATATCAAGCAATACAATGTAAATAATATGGAGTTTGGCTGAGAGGGTCACGCTGAGGAGAAGAAATGTAAAAATGTCCATTATATATAGCGAGAACACACAGGAAGCATGTGGTTTGAAGCTGCACAGAGGTTTCACGTTATATACTGTGGTTTAATACAAAAGTGACTCAGTTTATGCATCAGTCAATGAGGAGACACAGCATTTGACTTCCAAGTATGTTACAATAACTGGAATATTGTAAGATTATTTCATCAAATGTCTCACAATATAGTAAGTTTCTTTGTTTTAATGCATTGTTTTGTGGTAACAGCTAAAAAGACAGAGGGGTCATTCCATATGAAATGGACCAAATTCCAGAAAAGTGGTTGCACTTGGATCTCAGATTGACCTTGTATTTATTTCATGCATTCCTTGGCTTATTTTAGGGGGAAATCTCAAATTATGACCTATTTGACATATTTGTTTATGAGTTATGGCCCTACAAAGGGGGTGGGGGTCCAATTGTAAAAATTCCGCCTGCAATTTTTTGCTATTTTTACATCTTTATTGCTCAAAAAGTATTACAGATATCTCCCTGAAATTTTCAGGATTTGTTCAATGTAACTTATACCTAATTTTCAACTTAAAAAATTTACAATAGATGTTAAATATTCTTTCTGGTGAAGCTCTACAAATGCAAAGAAATTAACCAAGTCGCCGTTTTAAAATGTATGAATTGTACCACTAGGCAAGTATTGAAGCACCAGAAATGGTTTATCTTGAAAGAAGTACACCTATATTTAATGTTAGGCAAGTATGGTCAGTCAGATATAAACTGTGTCCTCTCAGGATACCTGTGAACATGAGCAAAATTGTAAAATTCACGATTTTCAAGTACAAAATACTGCATGTGTACCAAGTTGCAGGAATGTGTTACTAAAACTATACAAGTAGTAATAGTTTACCTTTCATTTGATATCAAAATAATTTTTGCTCAGGCTTGCTGACTCCTTCATAATGGGGTTTGAAATGCAGGTGTCTGGACGATTACAAAATTTCAGCTTTATGCCACATAAAGTAACCACATATATGTAAGAGAACAATCTTATGATATATCCAAGGTCAGTTCATGACAGAAAACTTTATAAAAAACATCTAGGTCACAGCCTACACCTTGGCTCTCCACTTTTGATCAATTAATTTTAAAACATTAGCATCACTAAATTTATAACGACGTCCTGAGCCACTGGGATCTGGCACAGGAACAGTGCACAGCACATGCTCTCTTGGCACCCAGCATTTACCTTCTTCCTTTGGCCAGTAGAAGGACTTTGTTGGGCCATGAGGGTTAAGGAGCCTTGCTTCAAAGTCATCATATTCAGCATAAGAAAAGACTGAAATGATATTGGCTATCCACCAATATCCATCGTACAGACAAGCTACATACTGGCCAGGATTTATCTCCAGTGTGGGTTCAGACTGGGCTGGATGCACCTGTATGTTCTGTTCATCAGAATCCTCTGCTGAAGTTTCTCCTGGCTGGCATTGTCTTACATGTACATCTTTGCAGGTCTGCACAGTGAAGGATGCTGTGTCCTCTGAAACACGTCTCACTTGTAGATGGGACTCAGATAAAGGTACAAAACAATGATTGTCCCTTGTGCCTGGAACTCTCTGATACTGTGCAAATCTTTCTTCCTGGGACTTGGCAACAGCTTCTACATCATGATGGCCCACCCAGAAGAACTGGATTCCTTTTACGTTGGTCACTGCCCAGTCATACAGTTCTCTGGGGTACATAATATGTCCTTCAACTGGGCTTTGAAGCGTTGCTCGCGCCACCAACCGCTTTACGGTTCCTCCTATGCCATCGCAAGGGGACTTGCCATGGCTGGTGGCGAAGAAGTGCCACTCAGCCGATGGTCCAAAGTCCCCTGCGTGGCAGCACAAGTTGGCAAAATTTTTCTATGGAGTTATCGAAACACATGATTTTACCTGTAGATCTATACTATTTTTTAAATACATTTCACCACTGATTATATTCAATTCTACAGGCATGTTGCTTTTCTAAGCTCTGAGTTGTTAGAAAGTACCCTTAGAAAGGTAATTTAGAGTCCAACAATTTCACTGAAACTTGGAATCAGCAGACCAGATAGAAAAAAAAAGAAGCCAAAAACGAAAAACACCCAAGACTTTGGTATCAGACATGGATGGTGTAGAGGTCTGAGCAGTTTTCAAATTAGGTACATTACATTGGTCATATACCCAACTTTCTGTTTCCAAAGTTTGAAACCTGTACTACTTGGTACACATGTAGTAATTTTAGTTTGAAAATGTGAAATTTCGATGGTAGGTCCATTTTGTAAAGCCTCACAGCAGTCACCAAGGTATTGCAGGCCAGTTTTTTAGACTTAGTTAAGTACAAAAAGTCCACTTCTAAAGATTTAAATGGCTAGTGATTCAATTTTGCTTCTACACAGACAAGAAAAGGCTGTATAAATAATGTGTTTTGGGATTTTTTTCACTGTTTTTGTCTAATATTAATGAAGAAAGGGAATGTTACATCTGGCATTTTCATATTGCTAAATTTGCAACTATGTACAGATATTTGATCCTGAAAATTTTGAGAAGATATCTCAAAAACTTACTGAGATAATTAGGTCTAAAAATGGCTAAAAATTACAGGCGAGGATTTAAAAAAGGGATCCCCCTCTCCTTCAGGAATTTTTATACTTGGAACTAAGTGAATCTCAAGGCTAAAACTTTACATTTCCCCATGAATTATGTTTGTCTACCTTAGGAAAAAAAATAAAGCAATTCTGAGACTATGATGCACACCTCATTGGTTGATTTGATATGGAATGACCCAGAGGGAATTACACAGACCATGATTAGATCTTTTGTTTCGTTTCATTGTAGACAGTCTGAACAAATAAAGAGAGCGTTTCTATCTTAATTCTTTGGAATACGAAAGTAACATAGCACCAAAAGCGTGTCAAGGGTTTTTAACAGCCCTATATTATGAAAAATGTATTCTTGAGCGCTTTGAGTCGTGTTATAATGTGTTTACCTAATCAAAAACAGACCTGGAGTTGTGTTTTGTTTCATTCGCAGTCCTTTATTATCAGTGTGCCTGCATCTCCAAAGCTCAAAATGCTCTGTTCCACCTTGTGATGTCAGGAAGCGGTAATTTTCAGTTACCTTTTACCCTTTGTTCAGTAGAGCTGGGCAATTTCAGAGCTGAAATCATCCAAATGATTCTAGTGAAGGTGTATGGAGTTTAGAAACATGGTGGAGCACTTCCTGTATTATCACAGAGTGTTTTCAGTTTGAGAGAAGAACTCAGCCTAAATATGCAGGGACGTGTGAATGAAACAAAACACAACTCCAGGTTTGTTTGTGATAAGGAGACGACCTTATAACAGAGCAGGAAATAGCGTAATATGGACCCTTTAAAAGAAAAAAGTTGCATTTCTTCAATTCTCTTAGCATCTCCACAATATGACAATTTCACAATAAATATCGTATCATGAGAAATGATTGTATCCGTATTCACAACCCTACAGAACTTTGACTCCCAGAGAGAAAAACGAGGGGCCAAGAGACTGCTGGACAACTCCTATGCTTTTCTTCAATAAATCTAACTGATTAATCTTTCTTATCTCAAATGCAACGTGAAATTTCCCATCAAATTACACAACTTGAAAAACTTTGTGTCCTCCATCATTTAAAACAACAGTAAAACTTTCTGGAATTTGTGCGTCCTCTGCATATCTTTCAGCGCGATGAAAACATCGAAGATCCCAATTTTTTGTCTAAAAGTTACACAGTGCAGCATTGAAAATATTTGAAAATAGTATTAGTCTTCTATTAACCAGAAAACAGTCTACCTTGTGATGTCATGTGGTGATACAGGAAGTGCTTCACTGTTTTTAAACTCCCTACACCTTCACTAGAATCATTTGGATCATTTCAGCCCTGGAACTGCCCATGTCTACTGAACAAACGGTAACAATAACCGAAATATTGTGATATCGTATCGCCAGAGTTCTCACAATAATATCGTGGGTTGTCACAATATATTGCATATAATAAAATATTAAGCTTCTTTCACTTAAATGTGATAATTTGTTCCATTTCAATGCAGAAAAAATGAAGACAGAACTTGTAAGAACTTTTCTATCTTAATTCTTTGGACTTTGGCACTAATACAGTATAGCCCCAAGTCAAGGCTTTCAAAAAGGCAATACCAGCATTTTTCCAATTCTGTTAGCAATAATAAAAAAAAAATGCTAAAAAGATGCTATTTATTTAGAAATGTATTACCATTTTTATATTATTTTTACTTTTTGTTATTGTAATATATTGTGATGTGTGAGCTACTGTCTCTAATAAAGTTTGTCTCAATAAGTTTGTCTAAGTCTAAGTAAGTCTTTCGCAACAATTTTGCAATAAATATCATATCATGAAATGAATATTGTAATGTATCGCACCGTACCGTGTGATTTACGTACCGATACATCCCTACTGTTAACTACCGCTTCATGACATCACAAGATGGAACAGAGCATTTGGAGTTTTGGAGATGTAGACACACTAATAATCCAGTAACAACATTCTAACATGGCTTAAAGCTCAGAAGAGTCAATTTTGCATAATGTAGGACGTTTAAAGAACTATACAAAAGTAATCACAGCTTTGTGGTTGTGGTAGTTCCTCTAATGTAACTACATCGCCCAAATGAACGCAAAATCTTGGCAGAATTTCAACTAAACTGACTAAAACAACCATGAAGCCAAGAAACATATTGAATTACTATTTTGGGCCTCTTTATAATTCACTGCTGAGATATTTGAAATGAGGTCACAGTTCTGTTTTTTGGCCTGGGTCAGGGGGAGGTGAAGAGTTGCGTTTGACTCAGAGGACAGAGCCGATAACACGAAATAACAGTGAAAATGATCCTTGTTGCCACGGCGGAGGAGAGGGGCATGTCTGACCAGTGAGCTCATCTGTGGATCTTCTGTCCCCACATTCAGACAGTTGTGTAAAGGTTTCATATGCAAGAAAACAATACTGGAACATGGTAGGAGAGAATTTGGTGTTGTGTGGTTTTCTGATTGTAACGAGTCTTTGTTATATCATCAAACATTGTAATGTAAATTCAACACTGTTTCATTTTTGTGGGTATGAAAACAGTCCAATAAATCACTTTTCCATAACTGACTGACATGAAGCGAGGCTGATATGGGTGATGTTTGCACTTTTTAGCGTATCAGCTATCAGCTTTAAATCTCCAGCACACGCTACAGATATTTTGATTTGGCCGACCTGCTGCCTAAAGAGTACACACAAAGCTTTACATGAAACTTCAATACAAAGAGATGGCTGCACAAAACATGACTACGCTGCTCTCTTGTAGGTTTGTGGTAAAAAGAAGTCAATTTAAATGAGATAATTTGGGGAAAATAATCAAAATCGGCCCTATATAATCAGCCCACACAAATCGGCAAAGCATCGGTCATGGTTTGCTCTAGATTCTAAAATCTCGCCTTGGGAAAAAAAAAAAAAAAAAAACATTGATTGTGTATCTCTAATATATCACTATACACTTGCCTGGTACATTTCTGTCTCTTTCTGAATACCTTTTATATTGCATATCTCTAAAACAATTTCAATATTATACGTTTTTCGATACATCTCCCCTCTCTCCCCACCAGTGGTCTTCTCATATGTATCTATCTATTTAGGACACAGAAAGCTCAAAAGAACACAGGCCTATGTGTTTAACAGTGCTCAGTGTATGTGTGTGACTTACCCAGAGTTTGTTGTCATGGTAAAAGGCGTCCAGCAGTTTGACGATGTAACGGTGGTCACATTTGGCTAAAATGTCGATCTCCACCATGTAATCCTCCAGCTCCTCCTCCGACTTTGTCTCTATCACTTTAGCAGCGGCGAGCACTCCGGTCTCCTTGTTTTTGGCCTGGAGGGAAAAAAAAAAAAAACATTTATTAAAAGTTGTAAAAAACTGCCAACTTTTTCATGCGTTTGTTATTTTTTGGATACGTTACTGGTTCATAAACATACTTTAAACAGTCTCAAACTAACTAAATAAATGTGCAAATGTGTTTTTACTTAAAATTTAAATGGACAAGCTAAAAATAGCAGCCAGCCATGTGATAAGATTTCTCAAAGTAACATTTCAAAATAAAACAGGGAAGCGAGCGCCACACCCATATGAAGCAAGGGTGAAAATGCAACCACAAAAGCCACAAAATAACCCATTATAGCATACTAGCAGAAGTCAACGCACTAAAATACAAGTCAACTCAATATACGTGAGTGAAAAGCAACAAAAGACATATGTAGCATGACGTAAGAAACTGGGTATTGTGAAAGTTTATGAGACAACAATAACATTACACTGTCTGACTGTGGGTAGACCATATGTTTAGTGCTAGACCTAAGGCAAGCTTCCTAAATGAAAACAAGCTGGGCCGCATTCTGAAGTTTGGTTTAGACATATGGGTTCAATTATACATAGAACAGGTGTAGAGGTGCGCAGGGGCTCCCAGACTTTACAGAGAGCCACAAGGAGAAACGTGATGTGAATTGACTGTAATGTGATTTTTGTAAATAAAAACAATAAAATAAAAAATAAAAAAAACATAAATACAAAAAAAATACAAATATAAATTAAAATAAAATACATTACTTAAATTAAATAAAAAAAAATACATAAATAATAAAATACTATGAAATTAAAATAAAATAAATAAATTATATTAAATTGAATAAAAAAATAATTAAAATAAATAAAACTAATTAAAATTAAGGAGTCTAATTTAGTAACATAAAGAGAAAGTGTGGAATACATGAGTACTAGAGTATGAACAGCCTAGTCATATCAGTTGACAAAAATATATGCTATATAAAATAACAGAAATATACTTAATATCCAAAGTAACAGACAAATTAGAAGTTTCTTTGACTGCTTTAAAAGTAGATTTCTAACCCCATTGCTCATTCTTTTGCTATAACATACTGGTGAATGGAATGTGGATGAAACGTCTTGCTGAAGGACACAAAGACAGTATGAGCGCAAACTACCACCTAACGCTTCTTCTCATGAGCCTCTCCAAGGTTGTACTTACCACAAAAGATAATATAATTAAACATCTCACATTTGGTGTTGGTGGTGTCTTAAGGGCAGACTAAACACAGACTGTAGGTGTGTGCTGGTCCCATTTTGGAGATTTAAGAAAACGTTCTGCTTTACATGAGACTGTTCATTACATTCACAATTCTATTCACGATTAGGCAACGTGATTCTTTTTATTTTTACATTTATGTTTTCAGTTTCTTTAAAACACGGCTCTGTACCTGATTTTTAACATCAACAATAGAACTAATTTATTCTAGTAGTAGTAGTAACATTAACAGTAGTAGTAGTAGTAGTAGCAGCTGTTCAGTCATTCTTTGTCCCTGGACAGTGAGAGCTAGCATGTCCTTCGCTCCTGTCTCTCTGCTGCCCCTGCCTCTCCGCCGCTCCCTCTCTCTCTGCCCCCCTGTCTCTTTGCTCCCTGTCTCTTTGCTCCCTGTCTTTCTTTCTTTGCTCCCTGTCTCTATGCCCTTTCTCTATGCCCTGTCTTTCTTTCTTTGCTCCCCGTCTCTTTGCACCCACTCTCTTTGCACCTAGTCTCTTTGCACCCAGTCTCTATGCCCTGTCTTTCTTTCTTTGCTCCCCGTCTCTTTGCTCCCCGTCTCTATGCTGCTTCCTGTCTCTTTGCTCCCTGTCTCTATGCTGCTTCCTGTCTCTCTGCTGCTCTCCGTCTCTTTGCTCCCCGTCTCTTTGCTCCCCGTCTCTTTGCTCCCCGGCTCTTTGCTCCCCGGCTCTTTGCTCCCCGGCTCTTTGCTCCCCGGCTCTTTGCTCCCCGGCTCTTTGCTCCCCGGCTCTTTGCTCCCCGGCTCCATGCTGCTTCTTGTCTTTCTGCTCCCCGTCTCTATGCTGCTTCTTGTCTCTCTGCTGCTCTCCGTCTCTTTGCTCCCCGTCTCATCCCCCCGCATCCTTTTGCCCCTGTCTCTCCGCTCACCCGTCTGTTCACAGGACCTACTTTCACCTGTGTGTAAATCTTCAGCTCCGTGCTACTCATCACACCACTGTCCCAACATGCTCAGCAAAAACACCACAGTGCTACGACACAAACGTCTACAAAGGGACAGTCTCAAGATATTTGTTTAAGATAAGGGCACACCAATCCACAAACCTGACTTGGCCTTGTGGCGCCACCTGCTTGTCTCCACGGTTCGAGATAGGTTTAATGCCATACGGTACAACATTAAAACTACAGGGCATTTTACGAGAGTGCCTTGGTAATGCTGACAACTAGCATGCTAACAGTGCTTTTTCTGATTATCTGACAATAAAATACATTAGAATTTGTTAGAGATATTACAGAGCTGACATTTTTATTTAATTCAAGAGCTGTTTATATATAGCTGTTTATATATTTTATAATGTATCTGGACACACTTGATGGATACACTTTGAACTGAATTAAAGGTGTATTGTGTAGCTTTTCTACCCTGCTTGTTTCTATTCATATGTCATTGCTCTGCCTGGAATGTTCCACAGTATGACTTTAAACAGCTCTACGTTACATTTATTAAATTACAGGTGGTTTTATAGCTCAAAAATACCTAGAAAAACAGGCATTCTGACTGTCAGCGGGGTCGCCTCTCCACAGATCTGACCTGTAACTTGGTCTCCAGGAAGATAGAAAGGTTTAATGCCATACTGTGAAACATTCCAGACAAAGAAATAACATCTCCATGGAAAAAAGCATTTGATGGACCCTCCACCAGAAAAGTTGCACAACACACCTTTAAGTGAAAGTAGGAGTAGTAGGATTTGCATTTAGAGAAGTGGAAGGAGCAGTAGTAACATAATACAAATGTTTTAATTTCTTGGTTGATCAAATTTAACTGCAGATTAGCAAATGAGATGTATTGTTGTTGTTGTTTTCATAGTAACTCTGACTGGTTGGATTCTAGGTCGTTAAAATGGCAGTGTGTCCCCAAGCTGAACCAGAAATTCTTCACCTTTTATTGGTCCCTGCCCCCGTCAAATTCTGAAAAAGTCACAGCTCAAAAATTTGCATCCAATTTCTGAAAAAAAAAGTCAAGACTGTTTATAATACAGTAGTCTTGGTCCTCAAACTCTAAAACTTCATTCTGACTAAAAATTAACCTTGTAGCAATTGAAGTCTGTTAATGTATCATGTGTTGACGTCTTGCTGATTTTATTTTATTTTTTTTAATGTATATTTAGAGGATATTGGCTCCCAAGGTAGAAGAAAATGTAACGCACTTTTGTACAGACATGCTGTTAAATATTACCCTAACACTAAAACCTAAGAACACTATGCATTCTTGTGACTTTAATTGCCTTTTAAACATGGTTTTGGTCACCTTGGGATCACATTTTCTAACTAAAAATACTTCCCCCTCTGTTGTCAGCAATGGGAATGAGCATTTAGAAAGTAAACAAATGAAATCCTGAAATAGTTTTATCTATGACGCAACAAAACAGAGCATTTTTGAGGCTCAGATAAGATGACTTTGGGTTAACTGATGAATAAAAACAAATGTGAGTGAAACAAAATGCAACTCCGGGTATGTACGATGAGGAGACAGCAGTGTAACATGGTTAAAAGGTCAAAAAGAGTCCATTTTGTTGGGCGTGCCATTTTAAGTGGACATTTTATTGAGCTTTTACATGCATTGAAAGTGTTACTCTTGACTTGAAAATAAAATGACGGTGTGTACACATAACTACACAAAGCATCGTTTCCATACTGTATTTTTCCACCTTTTAATCACATTTTTTGCCATCTAACATCAGAGCATATGGGGAGGCCGTGTTACGTTTTCCACTTGAATGCAGCCTTATACAGTTATAAAGATTTATCGTCTCTTTCATAACTATTTGCAGGTGTGTTCTAACCTCACTCCTGGAGAGCAAACAGAATCATTGCACACTCCGCGAGCCAGAACCACAAGATCATGGAGTCCGTGGTTATATAGTGTGCACTTGTAAACAGCATGTGACTCCAGAGGGGGACTTGCATACTTTTCAACAGGGGAACACAGCTCAGGAATGCACCGCTGGCCTTCAAACAGAGGGGGCGGGGCCAAGAGGGGACACAGTGCTCTGATTGGATATACTGCCCCTGTGGTATTAGTTGGAAGTCAGATGGCTTAACAACATTCAGGGATAAAGGAGAGTTAAGATTATGCGTTTGTGTTATATAGTGCATATTGGGACACTTGGAAGGATTTTGTTCATTTCATTTTATGTTCATTCTCTCTAGGGCACAGTGTATCAGAATCAGAGAAAAAATGTTCGCGGCGTCCGACTTCGCGGCGTCCGACTTCGCGGCGTCCGACTTCGCGGCGTCCGACTTCGCGGCGTCCGACTTCGCGGCGTCCGACTTCGCGGCGTCCGACTTCGCGGCGTCCGACTTCGCGGCGTCCGACTTTGCGCCATTCAAATCACAAAATATTTAGATAATAGAATGTCCTGTACAAAAAAACCCTACAAAATATAGTCTTTTTTGAGAAAAAAAAACTTGTTGTGCTTGTAGTTTAGACCTCTACAATCATATTTTGATATTCAAGGCATTCTTATATTAGTTCATATCATTATTAAAAAAATAAAAGTAGGTCTAATTGCCCTGCCCTAGCGACCATTCTGTGGAATCACCTTTCTGACAAACCACATTTTTCCCCCTTGCATTGGATGATCACAAATTTTGAATTGATTTAAATAAAAATGCCTTTTTGTCCTATCCCTTTACTTTTGTTATAGTGTCAATATGGATTTGTTTCTGGGTTTTGATTCTCCTCTAGATTTTTAGATGTGATTAGGGCTACACAGAACACAAAAACGATAATGAAACTGATCAAACATTTTCGGCAAATATAACATTTTCAGAACTATAAAAGTTAGCAGTTACATAAAATACCCTTTCAAAGTCTAAAAGTTCCTTGATTTTGTCTGTTTATATTAAAGGTGCATTAACTTTTCAGGTGGAGGGTCCATCAAATGCTTTTCCTCATGGAGATGTTCTTGCTTTGTTTGGAAAGTTTCACAGTATGGTATTAAACCTTTCTATCATCATGGAGACCAAACCAGAAGTTATAGGTCAGATCTGCGGAGAGGCGACCCCACTCACAGTCAGAATGCCTGGCTTTCTCCTTTTTTTGAGCTATAAACCACCTGTAATTGAATAAATGTAAAGTAGAGCAGTTTAATGTCATACTATGGAACATTCCAGGCAGAGCAATGACATATCTATAAAAACAAGCAGGTGAAGGACCGCCAAACAAAAATGTACACAGTGCACCTTTCAAATATCGCTCTAAGATCAATATTCTTAAGAGCTATATCTCTAAATTTTCCAATAGCGTGCTGCTGTCATTGTGATGCCATGTGGAGCCCAGCAGTAGGTATTCTAAACAGCTGGGGAAGCCATTACATCAAAGACCCTGCCAAAGAGTGCCAGTGTTTACATGGGCACATTCTTAAGTGCAAATAAACAGGAAACAAAAAGGAAAACGCCTCAATGTGTCTCATTCGTTCTCAAAGTCAGCCATTCACATTGACAATATTTGCTTGAATGACTTGCTTTTAATGCCAGATGCCCTTCTTTTCTCAACAGCCTAACAATACAAAAGTTTTAGATGAATATTGCGATTTAAAATATGCAAATTATAACAATGATCCACAGGTATCATAGATTATAACTGTATAGCTCAAGTACAATACGTCTTCTTTAAATGTTCCAAATTAAAATAGTTTCCTCATGAAAAACATACCTGGAGTTTTGTTTCATTCACTCATGGTTAACACACAAACCCTGCATAATAGTATATCTTCTCTCAAACTGAAAACATTCTTTTCCACCTTGTGATGTCATGTGGTAATACAGGAAGTGCTCCACACCTTGGATTTTCGAATCTCTACTGAACAAAAGGTGAAAGGCAAAAGGTAGCAGTTCACTTGAAAACTACCGCTCCATGACATCACAAGGTGGAACAGAGCATTTTGAGTTTTGGAGATGTAACAGACTAATAATAGTTATTCAAACATGTGTGAATGAAACAAAACAACTTCAGGTGTGTTTTTGATGAAGTAACACGATTCTAACACAGTTTAAAGCTCACAAAAGTCTAATTTGCATAATATATGACCTTTAAAATACAGTGCCAGACCCTGAAGTATATGTTGAGTCTATTAATATCTCAACAGAAAACATCATCTCCAAACACAGTTTCATTCACAGTCATTTAGTCATTTCTAAATGATGAATTGTAGGTATTATTTTTCATTCAAAAAGAAACAACTTTTCATATAGCCACTTCTTTTTGTTTATTTACACTCAGCTGGTCTGACCCTGGGCTGACTTCTTCAAAACTAAAAAGATCCCAAAGACTTGATTACACACTGCAGCCACTCCACAGAAAAACAGCCCCAAAATTCACCCAGGTACAATAACACAGGTGGTTCTTGTTGAGGTCCGTTGCCGTGGAGACCGTAGAGGCTGCAGGGGCCCGTCTCGCCTCAGCTCCCTCAGAGCCCTCTCAGATCTGGCTGCGCTCCTCCTCATCAGTGACTCTGCTCTTTAAGAAGGTTAAGTGCACAAGGATTACACAACACAACAGAAACGCACACCGCTAATGCAGCTCTAAGGACTTGGACAGAGACTGGGGCTCTGACTGAAACCTAAACTATAACTACATGGTTTGAGGATTTGTTGAATGGAGAAATGTCAAGATTATTATGTAAATTGGAATTTTGAGGTCACATTATCGTAAGAACCAAAAAAAGAATCATGAAAACAAATTGTAGCCTCGTTTAATTCAATCTCATTGCAGCTGATGTTGATGAACATTCCGTGAGGATGTGATGCTAGGTGTAAGAACTGCTCTGTCTGAGGTTTGTTAGACTTTAATCTGAGCTCTATTAAACTGTTTAAAGTCATATTGTATTTTTTTCTTGAGTTTTCAAGTGTTTGCTAATGTGTGCATTGTGTCACCATGGCAACTACAGAAACATTCCACCATAGAAATACATGTACAACACCCCCAGTGTACCGCTCACCCATTCACACACACATTCACACACCAGTGTACACAGTCACTAGATGATGGGTTAAGTCTCTTGCCCAAGGACACAACGACCGCATTCATCTGTGGGAGCTGGAACTGCACCACCAACCTGTGGGTTAGTGGATCTGACCGCTCTACCGATTATGTTGAGAATGAGATTCGAACCTCCAACCTTCACATCAGAGGATAAAAAAAAACACTATACCAACTGAGCTACTGTCTCACTTTTTATGATTTTTTCCATCTTTTTCCATCTCATCCATCGTTCAAACTTCCATCTTCACCCTGTTCCCTTAAAACTGTGGAGTCAACAGCCCGGCGTTCAGAGAGTTTAAGACACTCCCGTAAAGCAGATGTTGTTGACCTCTTTATGCGAGTACAGAGTGTGTGTGAGAGTGTGTGTGCTGGGCTAAGTCAACACAAACACACTGGTGTGGTCCCAGCCCTTCAGTTTTATGACACTTTCTTTTCAAGTGAGATCAATGTGGAAAATAATGTCAACTTTTACTGTGTCTGTGTTGACTGAAGGATGACTGAGACCTTGTGTTATGAATAGGTGTGTTTGAATGACAGACAGAGTGGCGCAATGTACCAATAAATCTTTTATCAATTGTCTCTTCTGATTTCCTAAAAAAATACACACATTTTATGGCAAAGCAAGGCAAGTTTATCTGTATAGCCCAATTCGTACGCAAAGTCAAGTGCTTTACAGAATAAGAAAGACATTAAAATCACAAATTGACCAAATCAAAACAAATAATCATCGTAAAATTTGCATTAAAAAATAAAAGAATAAAAACCCTTCAGTCATATGCGCAGCTAAATAGAACTGTTCGGAGTCAAAGTAGACTCTTGAACACAAGTAGAGCTGCTTTACTTGTGGATCAATAAAGTCTGGATAAGTCTAAGTTAAAGTCTATTCTCTGAGCTACAGAACACAATAAAAACTTACTGTGCTTGTGCCTGCTATATATCAGCCTATAACTATAATCTATGACACCCATGGATCATTGCGTTTTGCACAGTTTAAATCGCAATATTCATCTAAAACGACTTAATAAAAGAAACAAGTCCACTGATTTTTGTGTTGGAAAACTGCAGTGCCCAGTGGGAGCTGACGTCGCCGTAAACGTCATCACAACAAAGAGACGGCAACTCAGATGGATAACCGCAGAACACACTAGTGAAAATGACTATGCAATACCAAAATGACTATGTGATGCTGCTGAGCCCTACACATTTAACAGATTAAGAAAATAAAGTTGGAGAATGAAGTAAGTACAGAGCAGGGGGCGTGTGTTGGTGATGGGGAAAATGGGGATTGATCCGCAATGTGGATTCTTGACTACTCAAACATGCACGAATCACTCCAAATACAACTTCAGGTGAGTAAGTGGTGCGGGGAAATAACTATAACATGGTTAAAAGCAGAACAGGTCTGCTTTAAAATGTCCTTTGTATTGATTTTGCTCCAATTAGGGCTGCAAGATGAATTAGAATCAAACTGAAATCAAAATTTGAATTAGAAAATGGTAAACGCTGTAATATTTGAAGTACCATAAAATACTTTTAACTCCGTCTGTAGATTGTCAGTTCATATTTCAGTCTTTTTGTCAATTCTTCAAAATATGACAAGATATTTTCAGTTTTTTTCTGGATTTACAGTTTGATTTGATTGTTTTCTATAGTCGACATGTCCTGCCGATCAATTAGTCGAAGGGGGCGCGGCAAAAACTTTCAAAAATATTATGCATGTCTATGTATCTGGCCCAAACTGCACTCACAAGACTACACCTGCAGGGGGAGTACATCCAAAAACAACTATTTATACTATATAAAGACAAATTACAATTGTGAATCATGAGTTTAATCTGACTTTTTACATTAAAGTACCAAAAATTACCAACTCTTCAGCTCACTCACTCACTAACCTCTTCTTTCTGCTGTTGTCCCATAAATCCTTATAATCTAAATACAATGATTAAGTCGAGTAACGCAGATTTTTGTTGACTAAGACACCATTAACTGATATGAAGAGACTGGAAATAGCTTTTATTTCCTTAAACTGTTATTTATCTCCTAAGTAACTACAGACCAACTCTGTATAAATAAAAAATATGACTTTCAGGACCAGCTATGACCAGTAAATAAAAAAATTAAATCATCACTGTACTTGTATATGTCCAACCAGGCTATCAGCTCAACTAATTTTTGGAAGCTGATATACGATCCAACAAATTTTTCAATATCAGCGCCGATCAGTGCATCCCTACTACAGCCATATAGAGAATCAGACTTTTTTTAAGATACATTTTCCCATTTTATAATTGTAAGAACACTTCAAGCCGTAACTAGGAATGCACCGATTCGATACACACATACACACACACATTTCACAAAAGGGAATAAGTGTATAGTGTCCTAAAAAAATCCCACAAACATTCACTGTTCCAAAAACTACAAAATGCAAATAACAGTTTTGTACGAGACTGTCCTGTCCCCGTGTCAGGGTTCAATCTCCTCCAGGTTGAGCAAACTCGGCCCTCCCACGTGTTTACAGTAGCCGTTTTACACGCGCTACTCCCTTCAGAGGAATGGTGACCTTTCAACTTTGACCTTCCGCGATGCTGTGAGGTCGTCTGCGGCGCGTGTGATAAACGGGGCGTGTGGTTTTGGTTTTTTTCGTAGGTAAAAAGCGTCAAATGGAAGAGATGCAGTCAGTGATACGAGCAGGTTCGACTGGTGTGAATACCAGGATTTAAGCAGCCACATGTGACCTATAGATGATTAGTGAAGGTTTCATACGCAATACTGATTAGCTGAATTATTTGTGGAAAGAAATGGTATCAGAAAGAAAGAAATATTGACTTTAACTGTAAGGGCATCATGCTTAAAGGTCTTGAACTACACCATTTTCTGATCTTTGTTATAATGTTGTTTCCTCATCACAAACATACCCGGAGTTGTGTTTTGTTTCATTCACACATGTTTTAACACACAAACCCTGTATATTTAGGCTTCTCTCAAACAGAAAACACTCTGTTCCACCTTGTGATGTCATGCAGTATTACAGGAAGTGCTCCACTGTGTTTGTAAACTCCATACACCTTCACTTGAATTATTTGGATTGCCTGTCTCTACTGAACAAAGGAAAAAAGGAAACCAGTTGAACACAAAATATGCGTCGACAAATAACGAAACAGATACTAAAAGAAAATCACAGACAAAATTTGATCTTTGGTATTATTTTTTTTAGCATTGTGACAACACTACTCCCTTGCGTGCCATAAAAAAAAAAAATAAAAACACCTAAGTGCCAAAAATGCTAAGTGCCATGCTACAAGCTCACATATTTGCACTGAAAACATCAAATAAGGTACACTAGACTTCCTGACACAAAGAGACAAAAAGAAGGGTTACAAAAGGAGAGAGCAGCCTCTTTTCTGCTCCGTGTTTGAACGCCGTATTTGCCGAAACTCACAAGTGTGGAGCTCTTAACCCCGTGCACGCCACACTGCAGCGAATGGACGCTGTGAGGATGCGAAAGTTCAAGTCAGAGCCACCCCGGCCCCACTCACAAACCTCAAAGAGAAGAGCACATGCCACTAAACGGATCACACCAGAAGAGGACGAGGGTGTGAAGAAGGAGAACGAGAAGGAGGAGGCGTGGGTACTAAACCTACTATCAAAACTGTTTATTATTTATACCTTTTTTTCTTTTTTGGCACTGCCCCATTTTCTGTGTGCTGTTTTTGAACAGACTAATGAGAAAATGCATATGTTACACAAACATGTAACTCATTATTTTAAATCCCAAATAAATACACTTTTTTTTTTATTTTTATTTTTTTTACAAAACTTAAAGTAAAAGTGAATTTGTGATTGTTGCTTTAACTTAAGATACATTTATGGGCCTCGCTATAAATATTGGTATCGGCAAACATCGCTTATCCACCACAGCAGCAGAACAAAAAAACAAAACAAAATAAAAGAAAAAAATCATATCAGTCCATTCTTAAAGTAGGCAGCTAGTTACAATGGCAGAATTTACATCTAGAAACCAAAGCAGATGCAGTTTTTTCTATATCAAATTTGAGTGAACTGTGTATTTGTGTACTGCGTCTGAACAATACTATATAACATTTTACATTACACATTAGCACTTTGTCTGTCTGTCTAGTCTGAATATTTTCGTCCACACAACAGTCGTCGCACAAAAAACAGGCGCTGAAATCAAGGCAACCCATCATGCCCGATTGTTTTGTGTTTAGTGGCAACAATGTCTTGGATGTCAACAGGTTGCAATAGCCTCATTCAGGTTTGCCCTTGACTTTGCCTTGTATTCTCCTCCCTTCACAAAAGCCCCGTGTTCAGACTGCAGCGCTGACGTTGTCCCTGCCACAGAGGGAGTCCCTGCACCCTGTCCGCACGTCCCTTATCGCGCACACACAGACACAACTGGGTGACAAGAGATTAGACACACTAACATTACCGACTCCGGCCCAAAGAATGCACCAATCAGGCTGCAGTTTTGGTGATTGACAGGCAGCAGTCCCGCCCTGAGACAGTATGCAGACATATGGGACGTACTGCATTTAGATAGCACGTGGTGAATGACAGTTAACACTGCTCAGAGGTGCATTGTGTAACTTTTCTGGTGGAGGGTCCGTCAGTGTTTTTCTTCATGGAGATGTTATTGCTCTGGAATGTTTCACAGTATGGCATTAAACCTTTCTATCATCATGGAGACCAAACCAGGCCAAGTTACAGTCAGATCTAAGGAGAGGCCTGTTTTTCTAGGTATTTCTAAGCAATAAAACCACCAATAAATGCAAGGTAGATCTGTTTAATGTCATATTGTGGAACATTCTAAGCAGAGCAATGACATATAAATAGAAATACGCTGGTGACGGATCCCTGACCTAAAAGTTACACAATGCACTTTAAGCTCAAAGAAACCTCAACAGGTAATTTAAATTGGCTTAAAGATGCACTATGCTGCTCTTTATCCCCTCTGTATATTTTTAGTATCTAAGATGTTAACAAAAAGAAGCAAGACATTTAAGCCTGGCTCTTTTTGTGTTTTGAACGTCTCAAACATTGTCACTTTTCTTGCATTCTTGTTTCAAATTGATCTCTGTATTTTGAAGGTTTTTGTTGTTGTTTCGTTTTGCTGCAGTGTCTCACCTTTTAAAAAGTTTAGCTGAACTTAAAATGACACATGGTAAACTAAATTGACCTGAATCTCCACGCTGCTGTGGCTGTAGGTCTAAATAAAGTCTGTCTTAACACTGTGATTAAAGCCTCACACAAAAGGATGTGGAAACCGCCTCAAGTGAAAGAAGTAAAACAGAAGCTGCCACTCGGTCAGGTACAGGTCACTATTACAGTCGACATTTTAATTAAGTAAAATTATAATGGAAAATACCAAATACCAATCCTTAAAAGTCCTTCCAATACAAAGCCATGAGGAGCAGACTTTGAGCTTCTCCTCCACTCTTTTACGAGCTCATATCAAAGGTCTCTCTGCACTTACTTCAGCTTTTTTCACACCACAAAGCTGCTACTGGAACATGTGAATTTTCCATCCTCTTTTAACCACTAATTCGAAACCACAACACTGGAAAGAACAATGTTGTGTTTACATGCTACAAATTGCAATCAAACTGAAACCTAAAAATCACACCTCTAGAGTGACAGAGGACACTCTGTGCATCCTGTAGTTGAAAAAGGAAGCATCAGATGTCACTGATCCAGCCATATTTGACCTAAAGTGGACTGGCAAGACAAGAAAAGTAGTTTACTGGTAGTAAATTGTGTATTTGTATTCAAAATGACAGTTTATTCTCAGATCTTCCTCAAACTCATTCGCTTTCTCCTCTTGTGCACAGAATAAAGCTCTACTACGAATAAAACAATCAAATAATTACAGGACTAAAACATTTTGATCGACTAAGACCATCAACCAACTAATCAACTAACCAACTAATAACTCTTATATCCCTTCAAGCCTCTACTTCACTGATACTTGCAGCTGATTTCTAACTAAAGGCACTACTCTGTCAGAAGCTCTACTAGACTTTAATCTGAGTCTTATTTTAACTCATTCTGGTCAGAAAGAGCTGGTTTAGTTGGACACTTGGCACTTTTTTTTTTTTTTTTTTTTTAAATGAATTTTGGATTTTATTTTGAATTTTCAGACAATTTTTTGACTGTGTTTGCTAATGTGTTGTGTCATCCATGCTAACTGCTAAACATTCCACCATAGAGGTACATGTAGAACATCACGAAAATTATGTAACTGCAAATCAATATTTCAGTCTATTTCTTTTTTTTCTTTTTATAAATAACTTTGTTTTTATTAATTTTTAGAACGCATTTCAAAACACAAACAACAACAATATAAATTAAAACAACAAAATAAAAGTGTGGAGTTACATTTGATCATGACACTTTAATGTGTTATGTTATTTTACTGGTGTAATATTTCAGTTCATTTCAATTGTGCGGTTTATTTTAAAACTTATTTTGCACCACAAAAAAAAAAAAAAACAACAACAAAAAAAAACAATGCACTGCTTATGACTGACTGTATGGAAACAGCTGACAATGTGCTCTCGTTAATAAAAGCACCCCTCATCAAGTTGGCGCTCTTGTTTACTCTGAAACAAGCACCAACAAGCTTCTCCACACTCCCCACATCACAACACACATGGCAACACACACCGCAACACACATCAGAACAGACCAGACCGCAGGTGAGCCATCTTTCTTTTATGACCAGACTTTGACAAGAAGTGACTCGAGTCTTTTCTGGAGAACCCGCCTCTTGAATCATTGTCTAAACATTTTGCAGAGTGAGCCATTCCCAGACGCGCAGGCATTAAGTATGGCTCAGTGTTCCTGTGAGTTCAGAGGTCTGTAATAATACCCTGCCCGAGTGACACAGTAAACCTGAGAATGTAAACAACAGGCGTTTAGGGCTCTTATACGGACCATACAAGTGGACATGCATCTTTGCCTCAATATTCTCAAGATTAAGGGTTTTTTTTTTATATACTGGCATTAGAAAAATTCACGGAAATAACACCTATTTTATACATTTTTTTCTATTCATACTAAAAAAAAAAGAAATGAGCAATTAAACCAAAGACGTGGTTATATATTCACAAAATCTGCATAAAAAGTACAGTAAATAATAACTGACCTGAAAATCTAAAGATATTTTGTGTTTATCCGTATAAAAGTTAAAAACTAAACTGTGAACTTGACGACAATTTATGCCATTTTTCTGAGCCTTGCTGTAGGTTTGAAATAGGGAAGCACCGATCCGGCTTTGTCCGTTCCGATACCAATTTCGATACTGTAGCTTCAAGTACTTGCCGATACTCGATATCAGTAGATACCAGTGCAGGGACTGAGAACAGCATTTATTTCCTCAAAACAAAAATAAGACAGAAATGATTCAAATGCGTTCTGTAGCAACTTGAGAGATAAATAACAGGTCTAGAACAACTTAAAAAGATAAATAAAAGAGAAAAAGTATGACTTGTTGGACCGGTTTTGACCAGTAAATAGTCTTAAGACGTCAATAATATCAATGCCCAGCCAGGATATCGAATGAACCGATATTTGGAAACCCGATACCCGATCTAGCTAATTTTTCATTATCGTATCAGTGCATCCCCAGTTTTAACTAATTATATTATTATCAAAACATACCGATTATTGGCCATAAAACCAAGTCAAATATTGGATATCGGTATCGGTTGAAATACCGGACCACCCTTAATTAGAGCCCAAAGTGAAGGACGCAGACAAAAATTCCACGAGACGAGACGAGATGTGAGATTGGGTCCACAAGAACGGGACAAGACGAGAATTTAACACAGTTCCTAATACAGTATATACATCTCGCGGTTCAGTTTCCAATTTTGGCCTCACCGTTTTGTTATTTCTTTCATTTTTTCATAGTTTCGTTTTCATTCTACTTCTGCTTTTTGGAACTGTAAGAGATGTAACTCACCAACCGTAACCCTTTTTTATCTCACGAGATCTTGTACCATCCCTAGTACTGATACATACTGTAGCGTAGTCAGTAAGGCAATCTTAAGCTTCACTTGTTTGAGGTCATAAAAATAGTTCAACTTTCCATGAAAAGGACATCTGATATGAGAGCGCCCACCACGATTAATTATGCAGCAGTCGTGATATTATCAACTGCAGCAAAGTCACCTGCGTAGAGTCCTTCAGGTGTGACGGACGACAGGCCAACTTCAACTAAACAACGGATCGGGTCTGAAATAGGGATGGGACGAATGTCAAAAAAAGTTTATGTCTAGTTTATGTTTATGTCTATAACAGCCTTTGAGTATCACATCACAAACCACATGCTCCTTATGAGACACAGGATTTTTTTTTTCAATGAGTGTCGCCTGAATCATTAAACCAAATATTTATTCCTCGTGGCTAACTGCTCTGGGTCTATTTTAGTTCAATTATTAGAACTGGTGACCTATTTTTTATTTAATTTAGAAAGATATTTATTTATTTTTATTATTAGTAATTATTTTTGATATCTACAGTAGGTAGTGCTAACAAAACTCCTGAGCATTAATAAAAATGACTGTTTTGTTTTTTTTATTCAATGTTAAAAGTATGTTGTTGTTTTTTTGTTTTGTTTTAAGATAAGAAATAATGTTAATGTAAAGAAGTTATAAAAATCTAAGAAAAAATCGGGAGTCTAAAATCTAAAGTCCAATCGAATCGTGACTCAAGTGAATCGTCCCATCCCTGGTCTGAAATGTTGGTTTTGTATAATCCACAGATAACATTACTTCAGCTATAGTTTTGGTAGTTTTCTTTATATGGACTGATACTCATTAAAGGTATAAGGTGTGTAACTTTTCTGGAGAGGGTCCGTAACTTGTTGTCTCCATGGAGATGTTAATGTTTTGGTTTAAATTTTCCACAGTATGGCACTCATTCAACTACAGGTGTTTATTGCTAAAAAATCTTAAAAAACATGAATTCTTACTGTAAGCGGGGTCTCCACAAATGTAAACTGTAATTTGGCTTGCAAGTCTCCATGGAGATTCTTAAGCTTATGGCTATACTGTGGAACATTCTGGGCACATCTCCATGGACAGGTTACACAGTGCTCCTTATTATTTGTGTTAAGTGCACAACGTCAATAAAAAGAACCAAAGTTAAAAAGCCTGTACTTGATTATTTCCATCTATTAAAGGTGCACTGTGTAACTTTTCTGCTGAAGTGTCCATCAAATGCTTTTCCCCATGGAGATGCTATTGCTTTGTCTGGAATGTTTCACAGTATGGCATTAAATCTCCCAAACCAAAAAGGTAATTAGTGCACTTCAAAGCAAATTTTGTCTCGTTCAAAGTACAAATATATAATTTAAGCAGCTCTTGAGGTCGAAACAAGTCTGCCGTGTACTGTCTGCATCTGATTATAAATCGATTTATTGTCAAAGAATCAAAAAGTGCAGTTTGCATGCTAGTTGTTGCATTACCATGACATCAAAACTCCGCTCTGGCCTCTGAGAGATGCGAAACGCGTTTAGAAACTCATCCGGGTGAATAATTAGGATGGTCGGAATGCGTAAGGTAAGTGCGGAATAACTTTGGACCACTGCAAACTGCTTAAAATTAAAAACCAATTCTGCTTTTCACATTTTTAACAATAGTAAAATCCGATACAGCGGCTTCAACATCCCGTCAAACTGCAGCAATCTGGGACCATTCAGAAAAAGTAGTGGATAATTTGCCCAGAACATTTCCCTTTGGCAACTCAAGTGCGGTTCTTGGGGTTATTAATAGGCACACTTACTCCTCTAGACTGTGAAACGCACTTCAACCAAAACTGGACACATCATTTCATCTCCACTGACAAACGTGTGGAGATTTTACGTCTGTTCCTTCACCCCCACCTTCTACACCCTCACAGAGCTCGTTTAAAACCTGATACATGGCTACTGCTCTTTGGAAAAAAAGGGTTTAATGACGGAAAGCTGTGCAAGATTTCGGCAGTCTCTCCTCCCACACACGCACATACACGCACACACACACACACACACACACAGAGACCCACCGTTTCCTGTGCTGGCTGTCGTTCACTCCCACTTAGTCGCTTCCTCCACCCCTCTCCCTTTCGCTGTGTCTGTCCTCCTCTACCTTTTCTCGTTCTCTTTCTGTCCCTTTCTCCCTCTCTTCTTGCACTCTCTCTGTCTTTGCCTCGCTTCTTCTCGCTCTTTTTCTCTCCCTCTTTGCCTCTCTTCTTCTCGCTCTCGTTCATCTTTCCCTGTCTCTCCATCTCTCAGTCGCTCCATCTCTGTCTCTCCCCCTCTTTCAGTCTCTCCCCCTCTTTCAGTCTCTCCCCCTCTTTCAGTCTCTCCCCCTCTTTCAGTCTCTCCCCCTCTTTCAGTCTCTCCCCCTCTTTCAGTCTCTCCATCTCTCCGTCTCTCCATCTCTCCGTCTCTCCATCTCTTCATCTCTCTCCCTCTCTCTCTTGACAGTCTGACAGATGCAGGTGTGGGGTTAGTCTGTATATGTCAGTCCATCTCTAGTTATCCGTTTTTATTTCAGTTCATTTTCAGTTCTCTGCAGCGAGTGACTGGAACCAGCTACAACAGACTTTAAAACTTTGTTCATTTTTACCTTTGTCCACTGTGAAAAACTCAATCCAGAGTATTTTACAGGTCAGTGCACACGCTCTTAACACTTTTATAGCTTTAATTTAAAAGGTGCAGTATGTAACTTTTTGGTTGGGGGTCTGTCACCTCCTTGTTTCTATGGATATGCCATTGCTCTGCCTGGAATGTTCCACAGTATGACATTAAACAGCTCTACCTTACGTTTATTCAATTACAGGTGGTTTTATAGCTCAAGAATACATAGAAAAACAGGCATTCTGACTGTGAGCGGGGTTGCCTCTCCACAGATCTGACCTGTAACTTGGTCTGGTTTGGTCTACATGAAGATAGAAAGGTTTAATGCCATACTGTGAAACATTCCAGACAAACCAATCATCTCCATAAAGAAAAGAATTTAATGGACCCTGCACCAGAAAAGTTACACAACACTTGTATATCTTTAACCTCCAAATGATTCAAATTGTGATTTTGACTGCAGTCTTATTACCCATAATCCTCGGGTGCACAAGCTATTCTTCCGTAAAGCTCGATCGCACTATGAACACAATTCCAAATTGCCTAAAGCACCTCACGAGCAGTCATCCCTTCACTCTGTCCTGCAGAAATTTCAAGCTATAGTCTTATTAATAACATGGATACTGATCTGGCCCCTCTCACATGCTCCGTCTGCTCAAAAGGTACATTATAAAGTCAGTTTACGTAACGCTCCTTTGACCTGCGCTTATATAACAAGTTTTCTTCTCTATCTGACCAGGAGCTACCCTTACAAGGAGAGAGCAGCACAGTAGCTTCAAAGTTCACAAAGTCACCATAAAGATACTTGTAAATGTAACTTAGAAGTCACAATGAGCAATTCACATTAACCTTTTGAGTAAACTGTACTTCTGACTTGTCATAAGGGAATGACGTCGCCTGCTTGTTTCTATTGAGATGTCATTTCTCTGCCTGGAATGTTCCACAGTGTGACATTAAACAGATCTACTTTACATTTATTCAGTTACAGGTGGTTTTATAGCGCAAAAATACAGAGAAAAACAAGGATTCTGACTGTGAGCGGGGTCGCCTCTCCACAGATCTGACCTGTAACTTGGTCTGGTTTGGTCTCCTTGAAGATAGAAAGGTTTAATGCCATACTGTGAAACATGCAGACAAAGCAATAACATCTCCACGGAGAAAAGCATCTGACGGACCCTCCACCAGAAAAGTTACACAGTGTACCTTTAAAAGTAACTGAAAACTAAATAAAAAAAAAACAAACAAACTTTGTACATCTATTGTATATATGGCTGCAAGATTAATCGTAATCTAATCTAAATCACAATTTGCATGCGTGCAAATTAGCAAATCGAAAAAAGGCTTTTTCTTTTTTTTTACTACAATCATTTCAAAATATCCTGTCTAATTCTGAATAGCATGACATGAAATGTTCTGAAATTCTTGTGTTAGTTTGTCAACTTTTTGTCACCTTTCTTGGACCTTTTCTGGAACTTTAAACAAAATACTATTATTAAAAACAGAAACCACAAATTTTATCGCAATCACAAAAATCTGACTTTTATCCCAAATGGTTCAACTTGAATTTATGAGTCATGATGGGATTTTGTGTCTTAAAATGTTTTATATTACACAAAATAGATTCTTGTGAGCTTTGAGTCTTCTTAGAACGTTGTTACCTCCTCAACTTGGATTTGGGTTTGTTTCACTCACACGTTTGAACAACCCTCTACAGATGGATTTGACCTTTAGAGAGCAGCAATTCCATTCCAGGGCTGAAATTATCCAACTGATTCTAGTGCAGGTGTATGGAGTTTAAAAACACAGTGAAGCACTTCCTGTATTTCCACATAACATCACAAGGTGGAACAGTGTTTCTGAGAGGAGAACTCAGCCTAAATATGCAGGGTTTGTGCGTTAAGCATGTGTGAATGAAACAAAACACAACTCCAGTTATGTTTGTGATGAGGAAACAGCATTAGAACAGATCAGAAAATAGTATAGTATGGGCCTAAAATCATTTGAGAAGATATACAAATACAAGCAAAGTTGGAGTTGTGTTGCCAAAAGCTCCACTTGCAAATGTAACGCACTAAATCTCTAGTCAACACTAATAAGCCAAAAACCTCTGAAAAACAGTACAGTTCACTGGCTCGAGCATCACTTCTTCCACTACTGCAACGCACACGTATGAATGCTCTCCACTGTACCGGAGCGGGCCCGGACACTGGGGCTGTGTGAGGCCGCAGGAGAGGAGGAGGAGGAGGAGGAGGAGGAGGAGGAAGAGCGATGGACACAAGTGAAAGAGTGTCCTATGTTTTTAAAGGCAAACTTCTGTCCGACTCATAGCTGGACAGAGCAGGGACGGGCAGGGCCGGGGTGGGTGACTTCCTCATCCCAAATACTGTGGGTGCTTTTGTAGTGTGCGGAACAGATGTAAACAACTTCTACTGATACTCTGCAGCTGATGTCACCAACATTCCCTGGGGGTGTGATGCTAACTGTAGGCACTGCTCTGATACACTGATCTTAAACTCAGATTAAACTTTTAACAAACCTTATTTTAACATAATCTGACCAGAAAGCGCTGGTTTAGTTGGAACTACAACAGGTGCGATGATTTGTGCTGTTAAACAAGTCTCTGTCACATAAAGTTACAATCAGAAACTTTTTTTTTTTGTTGAAAATCACAAACATCTAAACAGAACCATAAATGCTTTGTATTGATCACAGGCTCCTACAAAAGTGTCGTTTAAAGTGTTTGTTTAAATCCATTTTGTACTTTTTCTTGAGTTTTTGCGTGCACTGTGTCACCATGGTACCTGCTGAGCATTTTATCATACAGACACACATAGAACACCCCCAGCGTGATGTCACTGCAAAGTATGTGGTTAAAGAGATCAAATACGTTCTGTAGTCAGCTGGTTTAAAACAAAAAAGGATATAAATCATATAACCTAATGCTTAATAAGTACTGCTTAAACTAACACATTTAATAACTACAATTACTGTGGAAGTAGGTCAAAGCCCAAAGATCCTCTTCATGCCAACTAATAAACTGGGTGTGACAGTCTCGGACATTTTAATCATGATAATAACAGATGCATCATGCTAAGATACTTGTTATTTATCTATGGTCAAGTTTATGTTGGTGTAGTCCTCAGTCAGCTGGGTGTGTTCCACTGGCAAGAAGATTTGAAAGAAAAAAAATCCTATCTAATAGCAAAGCAAAGTGATTATGGTGAATTTTGCTGGTGAAGTTCCACAGTATGGTTGGGTGACCAGATTGTGGTTTTCAAAAAGGACGACAGCTGGTTCGGGGTGAAAAAAATTGGCGATGTTTGTACTTTGTAACCCGGTGATTTCTGTTGGTGTTTGAATTTAATATTACAAATGTGTGATATTATGTGTATCAGGGGTTTGGGGTCCTCCCATGGGATTTTTGGACGATTTACTGTAATTCATTGCGTTTTAGACGTCTGACAGAGTCAAAATCCTGGACATTTTGGGCGCATTTAGAAATTTTCCTCCCAGACATTTTTTTTTTTTTTGTGTCCAAAAAGGATGGACATGTCTGGGAAAAAGGACATCTGGTAACCCTACAGTATGGCATTTAACTTATCAATCTCCATGGAGACAAGCAAGTGACACCTCCATATTACAGGTCAGATCTGTGGAGAGGCAGCATTCAGCTTTTTTTTGCGCATTCTGGTTATAGTCAGGACTTAAGTCTTCACCTCTGGACTTTTGCTCATAATGTCATCCCCGTGTGACAAAACATTAGCGTAATATTTTAAAGGGCTCATATTATGCTATTTTCCGATCATGTTATAATGCTGTCTCCTCCAAGTTACAGGTCAGATCTGTGGAGAGGCAACTATAGATTTTGGTGTCTAGTTGATCTGATATGTCTAAAACAGTATGGCTTATTTCAGACTAAATTTGTCCTTCATGGATTTGCAGACGTTGCTGTATAAAGACGTGAACTAAGCGAGTGTGACATAACCTATAGCGCTCGGCTCCAGTCAAATGAAACTCACCGAGGCTAGCAGTTAAAGGGGCGAATTTGGAGCAGAGTTCTATATTAGGAATACAAAATAAAAACACCACGATCATGTAGAGCAGGTTAAAACAAATCTTTTAAGAGAGGGGTGAATAAAAAGGCAACTTTTTTTTTTTTTAAATATTAAGTGAATTGGAGTCGATGGAGCCAGAAGTGCGCCCATGTTCACTTCCTATTTGCAACGCGATGGCTATATATATAATCTGTGTTGTTTCCTCAAATCTGACAATCTCTGGAAAAGTTAATTCACCCGTGGGCAGTGTAACCCGCTGGTATACATTTCTGTGGGCCAACTCCGCCGTCAATCTCCAGGTGACGACTCCACTTAAAAATCCGCCTCTCTGGACGGACTGCATATTTTCAAAGTTAGTCACGCGCTCTCAACAATGAAGACTTAAGACGAGGTGACAGAAGACTGGAGGAGCGCACGCCCTTTAAGTGTGGCCAATCATCTACAGACGTGTGAAGATAACAGCAGTGGAATTAGAAGTTATAGCCAGTCTTCACCTTTGGACATCTGCTCACATAATGCCATCCAGGTGTGACAATAGTTTAAGCTCTTGAAATCAAAGGGTTTTTACACTACAATGGTTGCGCAAAAGACAAACTCAAAAGAACTCAAAGATTTTGATTTGTGATTTATTTTTTTATTTTTTTTAATAGCCACCCTTTGCTTTGAACACTGCTCTGCACTCTTGGTATTTCTTGACACTGGCATGGCACAGCTGTGAAGTGAAAACCATTTCAGGAGACTTCATCATAAAGATCATTAAGAGAAGGCCAAGGGTTTGCAACGTTGTCAACAAAGCAAAGACTGGATACTTTGGAGGATTTGAATATAAAATAGAAACAATATTTTACATTTTTTTTAGTATTTTTTTTGCTTTCGTACATAATTCTATACATCTTTACATCATAAATTTGATGTCTTCCATCTGTAGGCTTTATAAAAATGCAAAAATCAGTTAACAAAATGAAAAGAGAAACATTGAATGAGAAGAAAACTTTTAACCGGTAGTTGATGTAATTATAATTTCTGGTGAAGGCTCCACCACCTGCTCATCCCCATGGAGAAGTTCGCCTGTAATGCTCCAAATTATGGCATTAACCTTATCCATCTCTCAGACAAACGACAAGCAGATGACGCAAACCAAGTTACTGTTCAGATCTGTGGAGAGTCCGCTCACAGTATAAATCCAGCACAGAACATTCAAAGGAAACCAGTAACATCTCAATAAAAGTCCAGATTTACCACAGCGCCCACTGTGCCAAATGTTGTCTAGCTTTTAGGCATATGCTTTGTTCTCGATAACAAAAGGAATCTATGTCATTTTGTTCTACAACCAAATTTTAATAGTTATCTTATCAATAGATCTTGTGGTGGAGCACAGCCAGAACTTGCTCCTGTATTAAATGCCACACAATGCAAAGAATTAAAACAATGTTGATGTCATGGCTGTTCTTTGCCACATTTCAACCTCCTACCAACCCTGCAGCACTAAATCATGAGCTTGTGACTCAGATGTTTTATAGACAGACAGAACAAGTCAGGGCAAATCCGATTGCATTTTCACTTTGTGGCATTAAAGGGCCCATGTTACACTATTTTCCGATCTGTGTAAAAATGTTTCCTCGACACAAACAGACCTGGAGTTGTGTTTTGTTTCATTCACAAATGTTTAACATTTCTCTCAACTTCTCTCAAAATGAAAACACTCTGTTCCACCTCACACAGCTCCACTTGAATTATTTGGGCAATTTCAGCTCTGGAATTGCCATCTCTATACTGAACTGAAGGTAAAAGCTGGCTGTTAACTTGAAAACTACAACTACATGACATCACAAGGTGGAACAGAGCATTTTGAGCTTTGGAGATGTAGACAGACTCATAATAACGGGTTACTCAGACGTGTGAATGAAACAAAACAAAACTCCAGGCATGTTTTTGATAAGGAAACATTCTAGCATGGCTTAAAGCTCACAAGGGTTATTTTTTTGCAATTACAGGACCTTTAATCGCGCGTAAATAACACAGCCTCCCTCGTGTCGTTTCCACACTCACCTTATAGACTTTACCGAACGCACCGTCACCCAGTTCCCCCACGATCTCCCACTGGTCGTTCGGGTTGATGTCCCTGTGCACGTGTTCGTACTGCTTCACCTTCTTCTTCATCGTAGTGGGCAGACGAAATATGTTGTGGAACCTTGAAAGTGCCATTTTTGTATCCAATCACGAATTACAAACTGCAACGGGATCAATTCTCGCGTCGATTTGAGTCTTTACGCACGCCGAGACGCGCCTACGTCCAAAATCTTTATCTCCTGGTTTAGTCTCTACTCCTACGTCTTCTGGGGAGTGAAAAAGCGTGAGGAAAACTACGTAAAACTAGTTCATTTCACGCCGTCCATGTCACCTGTAGGAGCCCGCGGTGGTCATAGTTCCATTGAGCAGCTGTAGCGCGCTGACCACCTGCCGTTTGGTGCACGATCCACTTCAGCTGATGCCCGGGCAACTCTCACGTCGTGCGTAAGAAGCCCCACCTTGTTTTTTTTTTTTGTTTGTTTGTTTTTTTGCCCAGAGGTACTCGTTCGTTCGTTCACTCGTTCGCGCTCTCGCTGGCGTCATGGAAATGTAGTTCTTCAAGATGAACGAGCCCATTGAGCGCAGAGGTGTCCGGACTCCACATCCGGGTTTGCAGAGGAGGGGCGCGGTCTTTTTGGTGAGCATTTGCCAATTAGAGAAGTGTGGCGTAAATTCAAGCTGTCACATTTTGTTGGTTTTATATAGGAGCAGTTGAGGGTTCTATTTCTGTCCCATATCACCGCACACAACATAGACTACATTAAAGGGCCCATATTACCTTATTTTCTGACCTATGTTATAATGTTTCCTCATCAAAAACATACTTGGAGTTGTGTTTCATTCACGTAGGCTACAGGAAGTGCTCCACTGTGTTTTTAAACTCCATACACTAGAGTCATTTGAATAATTTCAGCCCTGGAAATTCTGGAATTGCCATCTCTACTGTGCTAAGTTAAAAGGTAGCCGTTAAAACTACCACTACGTGACATCACAAGGTTGAACAGAGCATTTTCAGCTTTGGTTATGTATATAGGCTAATAATAAAGCGTTACTCAAACGTGTGAATCAAACAAACACTATTTCAGGTATGTTTTTGAGGAGGGAACGTTCTAAAAAGAAAACATTTTGTGCAATAGCCTATAGGATCTGTAAAGGCCCAGTGTGTAACTTTTCCCGTGAGGGTCTGCCACCTATTTGTCTCTATTACTTTTCCTGGAATGTTCCACAGTATGGCATTAGATTTATCTAATACATTTAATCAATAGGTCTTGTAACTGCTCAAAAGTAACTTGAAAACATGCATTACTGATCTGACCTGTAACTTGACTTGCTTCATCTTCATCTTCTTGTTTCCATGGAGACAGATAAGTTTAATGTCATACTGTGGAACTTGAATTAAAGTTGCCTAAAGCTTGTATTATTTATATTTAAGGTCAGATGAATCCCACGCTTTGGAATTGACAGAAGAATACAGAATTTTTATGTAACCTTACAGCGCCTCCTAGTGGAACATGATGGTTAGTATTTGCAGTACGTTATTGTTTTTGAAGAACGTGGATTATGAACTGTGAAGGCTAAACATTAAAGGGACTACTTGTGCATGAATAATATTGTGATGCATTGTTATGACAAGTTGAACAGGGGAGGATGCCATTTTTATAAAGTGTTATGTCGCCTCCTTGTGGCCAACAGTGGCTAGTGAACACTCCAGTTCTACCAAGAAAAATCTGATTTAAATCCACTGGAATCACGATTTAATGCGTATTGTGTATGCTTTTCCCCATGGAGATGTTATTGCTTTGTCTGGAATGTTTCACAGTATGGCATTAAACCTTTCTATGTTCATGGAGACCAAACCAGACCAAGTTACATGTCAGAGCTGTGGAGAGGCGACCCCACTCACAGTCAGAATGCCTGTTTTTCTGGGTATTGTTGAGCTATAAAACCACCTGTAATTGAATAAATATAAGGTAGAGCTGTTTAATGTCACACTGTGGAACATTCCAGACAGAGCAACGATGTATCCGTAGAAACAAGCAGGTGACCTCCAACCAAAAAGTTACACAGTGCACCTTTGAAGTAGCACCTACATGCACCAAACTTTCCAATTTTGTTCTTAATGAGATTTTGATAAAACACTCGAGTTGTTGATATCTATTTCCAATTCTGATTTATTAATGTTATATTTATTTATTTATTTTATTTTTTCAGTGAGATCTAGTTTACTCAAATAGTAAATTAATTATATTATTATGATATTATAGTTTTAGTATCTTGTATGACAATAAAATGAAAGAAAAAGAAATTTAAGCTCCATCTATTTTTGAGATTCATGTCCCCCCAAAAAAGTCATTTTTTAACCATTTTTACACATAAACTGCCTTATTTTTTTTTATAAACATTTACATTACTTTTATACATAAACATTACATGATGAAAAAACTAACTTTTTTCTTACATATATGTAAGTAAACTACAGACCAAGTGTCAAATTGTCCTTATCAGTACAATAATTTAATAAAGTGTGGTGTGAAAATCAGGTACTTCAGATTTTAAATACACATTCATACTTTGCTATAGACACAGTACCACCCCCTACAGGCCACTATGATAGAAGTATATAGTAGTAGTATCCACTGTGACAGAAGTATATAGTAGTAGTATGTTTTGTACCCTTATCCTACCCTGTACTGTCTCCAAACATGAAAACGTTTCCTGAGAGACCGATGCTTTTGATTTCGATTTGATTAGAAACTCGACTTTGTTTCTTTGTTTCTTAAAGGTGCACTGCGCAACTTTTCTGGTGGAGGGTCCACTACCCGCTTGTTTCCATGGAGATGTTATTGCTTGGCCTGGATGGATTAAACATATCCATCTAGAATTTATTCCTTACGGGTGTTTCTATTGCTCAAAAACACAATAATTCCTTCTGTGAATAGGGGCGGCTCTCCACAGATCTGACTTGTAATGTAGCGCAGTGCTGTACCTCATCATAGGCAGGTTTAATCTATACTGTGGAACCATCTAGACAACGCAACAAGTTCTCCATGGAGACAAGCAGGTGACCAGTGAGCCCCGGTGCACTAAACCAGCCCGCCTTGATTACAGCGCGCTCCCATAAACACTGCTAACGTGCCACACTTTAATGACTCAATTTCGCTTCACTGTTGCATCATGGGTAAGTGAGAAAGGGGTTAATTTGCTTCCAGGACACAGTGACCTCCATCCTCTGCCTCTGTGCGGTCTGTGATAACGTTAGCACAACAATGAGCTGCGGCATTGGCAAAAAAATAAAAAATAAAAAAAAGAAGGCTCAGATACTGTTATAATGACCAACTTTCAATTCTATACATAAAAAATTGAGAAAAAAAAAAAGAAAAAATTGCCCTATGTATGTGTGATGGAGGGTCCACCAGCTGCTGCTCACTGTGGAATGTCACAGAGTATGGCATTAAAGCTCCTATATTACACAAAATTGACTGTTGTGAGTTTTAAAGGTGCATTGTGTAACATCGCTTGCCTCCATGGAATGTTATTAAGTGCTTGGAACGTTCCGGAGTATGGCATTAAGCTCATCTATCTCCGTGGAAACAAACGTGACACCAGAAATCTAAGTTACAAGTAAAATCTGAGGAGGTTTTTTGAGTTTTTCAGAGTGTTTTGGAGAAATAAAATCACTTGTAATTGAATGAATGCAAGAGGGATAAGTTTAATGCCATACTGTGAAACATTCCAACACAAAACTACCTCTACCTCTACCTGAAAGTTACACAATGCACCTTTAATGCACCATTTGTTTTTGTATTTATTCAGTTAGATGTATACTTAAAAATTATACCTCAGAAAAACGTATTCTTATTATTAGTGGGTTTGCCTCTGCTCAAATCTGACCTACAATTTGGCTTGTCTCCATGGAGATAAGTGTGTTTAATACTGTGGAACATTCAAAGCAATGTATGATTTTAACTCCATACACCTTCACTATCGTCATTTGGATGATTTCACTCCTGAAATTGCCAATCTTTGCTGAACTAAAGGTAAAAATGTAGCTGTTAACTTAGAAACTACCACTTCATGACATCACAAGGTGGAGCATTTTGAGCTTCGGAGATGTAGACAGACTAATAATAAAGGGTGTGAATGAAAAAAAACACAACTCCAGGTCTGTTTTTGAGGAGGCAACAACATTATAACATGTTTTAAAGCTCAAAAGAGTCGATTTTATGTAATATCAGACCTTTAAACTCAGTGACCTACAAAAGAATACATGTTTTTTTTTATGCCTACACCTGACGCTGACGTCTTTCAGTGCGTAGCAACAAAACAGGTTTGGACAAGTCTATGAAACCCACAGAGATTTGAAGTTCCACCTGGGAAGAAATAACAAGATACCAGTGTTTTGCTTTTACGATTTTAATGTGCAGAACCTCTCAAGAACACTTCGTTTTAGATGTTTTTTGGTGAGATGTTCCACAGCTGATCAGTCATAAATGGTAAACACCAAGTCCTGCCAAAGTGAAGGGATTTAAAGGTGCAGTGCGTAACTTTTCTGCTGGAGCGTCCATCACCTGCTCGTCTCCATGGAGACGTTAGCATTGCCTGGAATGTTCCTCCGTTTGGCATTACTGAACTTATCTTTCTGTATCTTTACAATGAAAAAAACGTCAGTGTGGTTCATACCAAATTGTGGAACATTCCAAGGAAAATAATAACATCTCCATGGAGATGAGCAGGTGATGGGCCCACCAACAGAAAAACAGTGCACCTTTAGAGGGAGAAATAATGCACAGCCCCTAGTTGTGTCTAAATGATTATATTTATTATCAAATGATTATATTTGTGTGCTTTTATTATTGTTGTACTGTCACTGATTTTGAGCTTCGTCTCCCTCTCTCTTTCTCTCTCTTTCTCTGTCTCCCTCTCTCTCTGTCTTCTCTGTCTTTCTCTCTCTTTGTCTCTCTGTCTCTCTCTCTCTCTGTCTCTCTCTCTCTCCCACTCTTTGTCTTTCTTTCTCTCTGTCTCTCTTTCTGTCTGTTTCTTTGTCTCTCTCTTTCTCTCTTTCTGTTTTTCTCTCTCTGTCTTTCCTCGTGGCACTTCTGGAGGGACATGATGATGCTCTGTCTCTCTGTCTCTGCCTCCCTCCTTCCCTCTCTCCCTCTCTCCTTCCCTCTCTCCCTCCCTCTCTCCCTCTCTCCTTCTCTCTCTCCCTCTTCCTCCCGCTCTCCGTCCGTCTCACCCCGTGACACTTCTGGGACATGATGATGAAGAGCTGTCTCAGGGTGTGTCTCAGGGTGTGTCCCAGTCTGTGGACGTCTGGAGTGTGGGAGCAGAGTTTGTCCCTGACCCTCTCCAGCAGAGAGATGTACGCCCTCATCCTGTACATCACACATGCGTTCTGACACACACAACACAACACAACACAACACTCACATTAGCTTGTATGAAAGTGAAACTAAACACTACAGCTACTTTTTTTTTGCTATGAAAGTGCATATGACAGATTCTGATGATTTTCTAATTTTGACTTAATTTGGCGGGATAATACCTGCTGTAAATATAAATTATAGTTTTATGACAAAAAAAGAAGTAATTTGCAAAGAAAAGTTGTAAAATATGTTGAAAATGACTAAGTGTAGAGTTTTATTTTAGAGAGTCCCACACTGATGACATCACACGGGGAGAATTCTCACCAAAAGTTCAGCACAATTTACAAAAGAAACACATTTTTTTCTAACACTTTAAACACAAATTCAACAAAATAAAGGTGCTTTATTATCATTTTATTTGTCAAATCATCATTTCTGTGTACAATAGAGAAGTTCTGGCCCAGTGTACTACATGGTTGCTAGGTAACAGTTATAATTCCCTAGTGTCATGTCATGATTTCCAACCAGAAAGTCAAATTTAAAACCTAAAAAATTGCCAAACTGGAAAAGAAATTGAAAAATGTTTTGCAAAATATTGAATATACTGTAATGATCTTGACTGTTCTGTTCTTTGACCTGTCATAGGCACTTTAAATTGTGTATATGGTTATTTTAGTACAGTTTTCAGCTTAAGTACGTATAAAACTGAGTATGTGCTGCCTCCAGAGAACAACCTCATTTCAAGTACTACATGACATCACAAATGACTGCCCTGATTACAGCCAGGTGGATCACAGAAGGAGCAGAGGACAATACAGAGCGAGAAGTCATGGGATAGCAAAATATTAACTTTATTTCATGGGTTTAGAGTCATGCAAAAGATGTTGTCATAGAAATTAACCATTCAAATCCACATTTATTATAATTAAGCTCCACAAAACAAATGGAAAACATGACAGAAACCCATGGATAGTTCTTATGGTATGGTACGCTTATACATGAACAAAGGTTGGCGTAAATACTGAAAATATGCAGTCACAGATAAACTGACTACAAATAAATGAAACATATTAGGGTCATCTCTTATTTATCTCAGTGGAGGTTTAGTTAGGCCCGTGTGGTCAAAGCATTCATTCAGTTTCTTTTCTAGGGCCAATTTAAAATGGCTGAAGTCTCTGTAGCGTGCATGTCTTAGGTTTGTGGAGGAAGTGATTGAAGTCATCCAGAGAAACAACAACTTTCAGACTATTCATTAACCATTGCGTTCATATAGCGCTTTTCAAGACACCCGAAGTGCTTTACAGAGGATCAGCAGCGCAAACGATACTGTGCAATATTATAAGACATGTCAGCAGGTTCATGACTTCAGTAATGACTCTCATACTCACATGGACATCAAGGCACAGGTCAGGCATGTGAGCCATACACTGACTCTGCATGGGAAAAAAACCACATGATATAAGACAAACGAACAAACAAAATAAATAAACTCTGTCCTCTGATTTGAGTAAGCTGCCACATTATTATACAAGTATTTTTATTAAACTTTGCAAGTGAGTTTTGTCTTCTAAAATGTTCAGTTATTATACCAGTACAAATGCACAATTTAAAGATGAAATTGGTCTTTTTTAGAACATTTTTAAAGGGTACATATTACACTGTTTCCTTTTGATTTGTTATAATCTTGTTACCTCCCCAAAAACGAACATACCTATTGTTGTGTTTTGTTTCATTCACACAGGTTTGACACACAAAAAACTGCATATTTAGGCTGAGTTCTTCTCTGTTCCAACTTGTGATGTTATGTGGTAGTACGGTTAGTGCTCCACTGTGTTTTTAAACTCCATAAACCTTCACTAGAAGCATTTGGATAACTTCAGTCCTGGAATGAAAAACACAACTCCAGGTATGTTTTTGAGGCGGTAACAACATTCTAACATGCGTAATATGGGCCCTACAAACACTTTTACTTCAAACTCCATTTTCGCAGAATACTCACAGTCTCATAGTGGTTCTTGAAGTACGCAGCCCGTTGCGCAACCTCTCGTGCCAGACTCAGGACTTTGGAGTAACAGGTCAGAGGGATGGACGGAGGAGAAGAGTCTGTCAGAGGAACTGTGACCAGGAAGAGCACAAGACCAGGAAACCACGGCATCGTTATGAAGGGGACAACGTTCTGATCTCGTCTTATCTTGTATCTACAGTCAGTTATGTGAGCCACGTCTGCGTTGGGACTGAGGTGAGGCGTTGAGTCCTTTGTTTTTCTGTGCATAACTTCATGAGTGAACCAGACACACCACAGCACCACGGGAGGGGAGGGCGGGGAATGTGATTATACATGTGTGATATATCGACTAAGCAAGTGACAATCAGCTTTAACAGTTAGAACCTGGACTACTCATTTCACAAAAACAGAGTTAAGATCATTATATTTACCATTTTACAGAGATATACAAGATTTTACAAAAGGTTTACAAAGGATTTTACATTTTTCCCCACTTTGCAGATATTATGTTCTTATATTTTTTGTACTTCCTTTACATCACACTAGGGAATTCCATAAGTGTTACGTAGCAACCATCCTGTACACTAGGCCAAAACTCCTCTAATGTGCACGGAGATAATTATTTGACAAATAAAAGAAAACACCTTAATTTTGTGCACAGTGGTAGCCGGCTAGTTCCAATCAGAGGGACAGTTGGAATCACCATTTCTATTACACCACCAAGTGAAATATACTGGGCTCTAATAAATTAAGATCAAGTTTCCCATGTCATTCTTTTAATTTTGAAAATATCACTTTTTTTTCCTAGTTTTCTTCGGGTATACTTTTATGACAAAATAGCCCTATAATGTAAAAAACTACACATCAAATATATAAAGTTTGCACATGCATGAGTAGAGTAGAAGTAGATGAAGAGGTCTGAGCTTTAAAAGTAGAAAAAATATTGATCTATGTGGATTTTATGGACATTCAAAAATGGAAATTCTCGAGGTTCCCCAAGGTGACAAACATCACTTTTTTTTAGGGTGACCAGAGGGTTAAAGACCTCACTCCTGACAGATATTTGAGGTCTCGTTCAGATGTAGGTCGACAGGAGCTCATCTCTGTGTGAGGAGCTGGGCTCCTGCTGTCATCTGACACACTCGTCACTTGTGTCTCTGATGAGCTCAGAACTTTTCAGCTTTTGACAAAAACAGGCAGATGTTGTGCAGATCTGCTCATACTGTATTTCATCATGATAATCACATTTACCAAGACGCAGAGGTCCACAGACAGCAGAACAACCCCAGAAATGACTCACTTGGCTGTACAAACCTCTTCGTTGACACCAAACACACTTCTGGTATTTGTAATAAGTGTGCCAAAAAGGTTTAGTTTGTGTGTAGACTTTTTGACTGCAAAAAATATTTACAATAATGAATTGAGAGTTTTGGATTGATAGAGCCAGAAGTGAACCAAATGTCCTTATTTGAGGTTTTCAGTTTCTAGAACGTGATGTTGTCAAACTCCCAGACAGCGGTAAGAGCCGATCTTTACCATGAAATATACAAAAGGAAAATTCACAAATGTTGAACCTGAACATTTCTATCAGTGTCTAGACAGAAGAACTCACTGTATAACAACAACAATCTGCATTTAAACAATGTTATTAAATGTATTAAATAACAGTATATAATATAGAATGATTTTGTCTGAAACCCACCAGTAGGTTGACTGATAACATGTACATGATGTTTGCTCTCATATTGTACTTTAAATATGGGTGCCCGTAATGATGGCAGGCATATACAGTATATTTAAAGTGTTTATTCTATATCATTGTAGAAAACTAAACTATAACGAAACTACAAAGAATCCCTTCCGTTGTTCAAATCCTGTCTGAAAATGCACTTGTTCCAACACTGCTATTCCCCTGAACCCTCAACACTGCAGTTTATTAGAAAGTGTTGTTTTCTTTTCATGCATTTTCTGATTCTGTTGAACTGTTTTAATCTGCTCTGTAAGGTGAAATAAAATGCATTATTATTATTATGAAAATGAAAGGATGCAATGGAAGGATAAAAGCAACCACACATCACAGGAAACTTAAGTTAAAGGGCATATTTTCACTATTTTCTGATGAAACAAAACACAACTCCAGGTTTGTTTGTGAGGAGGTAACAACATTAAATTCACGTCATATTTGAACTTTTTAGTATTTTTACTTTTGTACTTTCCACTTAACGTATAATATATATACTTTTTAATGAATCCAAATATTTATCCGCCAGAATCAATACATTTTTTATCATTTTTTAAAATTATTTTTCAAGTTATATTAAAGGTCCCGTTCCTTTTTTTGTGACTTGAGTTTGCTTGGCCGTTGATCATATATGAACTTACGGTGCCATTAGCCGCAGTGACCCCCCTCATCCATCAGAGGCGCAGGAGAGTCGCCCATGTCCCGCGTTAATGGGACGGGACAAGGTCAAGCAGCTCGTCCCAGCGCTCGAGACTAAACGGTTTTGGAGAAATGCAGCCTCAGCACGTTGTACAGTGTGTGTGAGCCCTCTACCCCAGCGTGTCCATCTCTATACCACACACTGGTAATGATACACACTCACAGGCCCATAGGCGAAAAAATACAAGTGACATCATGCTGGGGGTGTTCTGCATGTATGCGTATGGTGGAAAGTTCAGCAGTCAAGATTGTTTTTGAGTGTTTGAGAGAAGAACTCGGCCTAAATCTGCAGGGTTTGTGTGTTAAATGTGTATGAATGAAACAAAACACAACTCCAAGTGTGTTTGTGACGAGGAAACAACATTTAACATGACACAAAAAGCCTTTAAGTGGTGCCTTTAAGTGGTGGAAAGTACAAAAGTAAAAGTACTGCACTGCAATGTTAAGTTTCCTATCTACAATTAAAGACAATGAAATTCATCAGACTGATAGAACTTCATGCACAAAGCAAATCACCAATCTTCAGAAAGGTTTACGATCATGAATGGAGAAAGTCGTTAGAATTTAAGTAATTGAAGTCTCAAAAAAACAACAACAAACTTTAGAACAGCGTGGGAAAATGGGTGTCAGCGTATGGAACAGTCTAGTAAAAAAAAAAAAAAATCAAAACTTCAAAATCTATTCAGTTGTTTAAAAGAAATGCCAAATGTGTTACATGAAGATGAGATGGCAGAGTAACTGTCCTTTTGTGTTAATTAGTGTGTTAATGAGTAGGTCTACTTATGGTGTAGTATCACTTAAATCAGTCATTTGTAAATGTGGCTGTTACAGAATCAATGTTGGGGCTGTTAATGATTTTTTTTGTGTGAAAAGGGGCAGATATTACAAGTTTAGACTTCATTCTTCTCCTTTTCATTCACATTGATGTAACCTCATTAGTTTATATCAATCTTAAATAAATGAAACAAAATAATAATAATAATAATAATAATAATAATAATAATAATAATAATAATAATAATAAATTTAATCTGTACAGATCACTACATTTGACTGCTTAATAATTCTCTTTTTACTTTTAATAAAAAATATATATTTTTTCTCATCGTCTTGTATTGATCTTGTATTGAGACAAAAATAGTTTTAAAATGGTCTACTTCAGTACTTTTATGATTTTTATGTAATACTTTTACTTACGCCCCATCTGTACTTTTCTTCCAACTGCGTAATTGTACAGCTATACTGCAAAATATATGGGAAATTCTTTCTATTCTTTAATGAGCCTACCATGGTGAACTCAAGTGTAGCCTACTGTATGCAGTGGTCCTTTCTTCACTCTAGAGGGCGCTGTGGTAAAGACTATCTTCCCATGACAGCTATGGGAACACGTTTTACTCAGTGCAACTTTGAAAGTAACTGTTTGCTTTCACTTTCTTACACGGTATACACTATTACAATATTTATACCCTTAGATAATTTAATTTTTAATGCATGACATTAAATCAGATAAAACGGCACGATACCAGTTTGCATCGTCGCCATTGTTGCGCTTTTTCCGCTAAATTAACCGTCAACAACTTGCGTATCCCAACAGCAGACGCTCTCCCCAATCCGTCCGTACCAGCGTGGCCAAACGTGCCTGCGGAGACGCACCGGCTGGAAGCGAGCACCCAGCCAACCATCCAACCACTCCATCCATCCATCCATCCATCCAGGCACCCGTGCGCAGAGGAGGCGGCGATGTGGAGGTCAAAACTGTTTTCGCGTTTTATCACAACGTAGATTTTTATTTTTTGCATTTTTTTACGCTGCTTTTGTCTCACTGAATGCGTGCGCTCTGCCGATTTTAGCTTTACGGTCACGTCTTCTCGCTTCACGGTTCTGTGGCAGGTGTCCCGTGCGTACGTGGTTCAATTCAACAACGCCGGAGTCTTCGCGAACTGCGCTGTTGCTCTTTACTCATCGCTTTCTGCGGGATAGTCCGATTCTCACGTCTGGGATGCTGACAGGAGAAAGAGGTACGTGCAATGTCTGTCTGATCCACTGTCCCGCAAAGACGCAGAGGGGGATATTCTGGCCACTTTCTATTCCGTCCTTGTTACCAGGTTTGATCAAGAATAAAACGTCTTCTGCGGGGGGAAACTCGGCACTGCGGGGTCTTTCTCGGACTTTTGAATATTTCATTTAATCCAAGAAGGAGGACTATTGGGTATTATACACTTTAGCTTGGAGTGACCTTACCATAAAAACCAGCAATGACAATCGTAATGCGTTTCCCCCCCTCTGGCACTGGCTTCAACTTTAGCCTTTACTCCAACTCAAGACATTTCATTACAGAGGAACACAGAGCAGCAGTGTAAATCTTGGTGTTGGAGAACGATCATGTCTGTTTTATGTGACTGTACCTGGGTAGATGCTATGGAAGCTTATAGGGGTGATGCATTTTTTCTTGTACTGTTGTCAAGAGGGGTTAATATATTAAATACTAAGGGCAGGACTGTTACAAACTATGGCGTAAAAACCCCGTTGGGAAGCCATTTACAGTACAGCACTGGGAAAATGGACCATTCATCATATTTAAGTGTGAGTGCCCCCGTGGGAAGGATTTCTGATTAAAAAAGATGGAAAAACTCAGGAAGCTGAAATAGGTTCTGTAGTGGAAATGTTTTTAAAGCTCCTATGTTACTCAAAATGGACTCTTGTGCGCTTTAAGCCGTGTTCTAATGTTGTTACCTCATCAAAAACACACCTGGAGTTGTGTTTTGTTTCATTCACACATGCTTGAGTAATCCTTTATTATTTGTCTCAAAATGCCTCTGTTCCACTTTGTGATGTAGCAGTAGTTTTCAAAATAACAGCTACTTTTACCTTCAGTTCAGTAGAGATCAGCATTTCCAGGGCTGACATGATCCAAATGATTCTAGTGAAGGTGTGTGGAGTTTAAAAACACAGTGGAGCACTTCCTGTATCACCACATGATGACATCACAAGGTGGAACAGAGTGTTTTCAGTTTGTGAGAAGAACTTAAACATGATATGATATAATATGGGCCCTTTATATATGTATAATAACCATATACTCTGGTCACATAGCACTCAAAGTTGAATTATATTGCTTGTTTTATTAATTTCTAAAACTGTAGCCACAGCAAAGCATTTTCATAGGAACAGACGTCAGAATAAGTTTATAAGCTCCCATTGGCACCACAGTTTTCTAAGTCAGTGGATTTGTTTCTTTTATTAAGTCATTTTAGACGAATATTGTGAATTAAAACGTCCAAATTATAACACAATGATCCACGGGTGTCCTAGATTATAACGAATAACAACTATTGCAGGCTCAAGCACAATATGTCTTCTTTAATGCCATACTGTGGAGCATTCCAGGTGAAGCAATAACATCTCCACGGAGACAAGCAAATGGCAAATGACCCTCCACCAAAAAAGTCATGTAGTGTTTATAATTTCAGCGAAAATAATTCAACATTTCCAAAAGTTTACTTTCGAAAATGCAGTCCTACATCATGAAAACGTTTTGACTGTTATCCAGACCCAAAATATTGATGATATACAATATATTAATACAAATACAATACAATATAAATATTAAAATACGTAGGCTAATAAAAACACAATTCTGTGAGTCACCAATTGTGCTGACTCATATCTACTGGCTTCTTAGACCTGTGTAAATGCCCTCGATATCTATCCAATATATTTATGCTTTCATTTTAAAATATTGAATTGAAAGTTCTCACAGTTGATAGTTTGCAGTGACACCATATGGGGTGTTCTACATGTATGCCTATGATAGAATGTTCAGCAGTTACAGACACATCAGCAAATGTTGTCCAAAACTTTAGATAGTCTGAAAACTCAAGAGAAAATAAAACATAATTTAACATGTGTGAGATTCAGCTCTTTCTGGTCATATTGTATTACATTAAAACTCAGATTAAAGTCTAATTTGAGTCACAGAGCTTCAGTCAGAGCAGTGCTTACAGTTAGCATCACAGCCCCAGGGACTGTTGATGACATCAGCTGCCAAGTATCAATAGTGAATGAGTCATAATTAAACAATGACGGCTCTTCTATATCCGTCTTGGTTACATCATGTTTACAGAAAAGAACAGACCTACTTTATTATAATGCTACACGATACACAATAAATGACACACAAATAATCAGATGGAAGGATAGTCACTAAACACTAATGTCAAAATTGTATGAAAAACATGTGTCCTACAATGTAAAAGTCATATGTTTGTACTGTACATTTGGTTCTAGTAAAATATTGTTCTCTTTAGCCTATTTTAATCCAAGTACTGCTTAACTTTACTGTAGTTACTTCAAAATGATTTCTATATTTTGCCACAGTTGCCTTCCTTAATTTATTTTAATTCCTGGTAGTGTTGTCACGATACTAAAATTTGATTTCGATACTACTAAAGAATAGATAGACTCGATACTGATTTCGATACCCAAAAGCTGTTTTTTAGACAATGTTTATTACACCATGTGGTCTTACACTAGTTCTGATAAAACTCAAGATGAAACTGTCCGGAAAAGGTCAAATTTTATCCAGTTTTGTGATTTTTTTTTTAAATTTTTGTATTGATTCTTGCTTAAATGGCCTCTATTACACTATTTTTGATCTTTTATAATGTGTTTACCTCATCGAAAACAAAACTGGAGTTGTGTTTTGTTTCATTCACACGTTAACACACAAACCCTGCATATTTAGGCTGATTTAGGCTATTCTCTCAACCTGAAAATACTCTGTTCCACTTTGTGATGTCATGTGGTAATACAAGAAGTGCGCCACTGTATTTTTAAACTCCACACACCTTCACTAGAATCATTTGGACCATTTCAGCCCTGGAATTGCCAATCTCTCCTGAAAAAAAGGTTAAAAGGAGCTGCTAATTTGAAAACTACCGCTCCATGACATCACAAGGTGGAACAGAGCATTTTGAATGAAACAAAACACAATTCCAGATATGTTTTTGATGAGGTTACAACATTATAACATGGTTTAAAGCTCACAAGAGTCACTTTTGCGTATTATAGGTGCTTTAAATGAGTATCTAGTTTACTATCTGCTTTTCGACACTTCTGACAACCCTTTTTCCGAGTGTCAAAAAGTCCCCCTCCCTCTCTCCTTTCTCTCATCTGTTTTTTTTCTCTCTCTCTCTCTTCCTCTCTCCTCTCTCCTCCCTCCCCCTCACCGGTGTCATGTTTTTCTGCCTTTGCTCACAGGTTGCATACTCAGTTAACGTTGGGTTAGACCGACCGCCAAACGACCAATCTCACCATCTCAAAAATCCTGCTAAACCTCCATTCTCCGCTCTGCCGCCTTTTACTACTACTACTACTACTACTACTACTACTACTACTACGACTACTGCGTGCGCTGGAGTAATGTGTGTCAAGGTGAAGTACTGAAGGACCGGGTTGAAGTCAGCGCATCGGGACCACGTGAGGAGCCAGAGGAGAGGGCTGGACGTGTGACCGCTCCGACCGGGATATGACACTGTCCCAGCAGGGTCAGAGGGGCCAGAAGTAAAGGATCCGAGGCAGACACAGGAGCAGCAGCCATGGGCATCGGACAGTCCAGCAAGCCCCCGGTCACGGACGAGACAGATGAAGGTAAGGTCATAGTTTGATTATAATAGTAGTTTCTTAAAAGCGCTTTGTGTAACTTTATGGGGAAAGGGTCCGCCACCATGGAGATGTTGTTGCTTTGCTTGAAAATTTTCACAGTATCATATTAAACTTATCTTATTTCCATGGAGACAAGCGCCAAGCCAATTTACATGTCTGATTTGTGGAGCGGTGAGCCATCTTGCAGTCCAATGTATATTTTTCAAGGTATTGTTCTATTGTGAAGAAAAAAAACCCAAAACACTTATAATTAAATAAAAATAAGCAAGTTTAATGCCATACTGTGGTACATTCCAGTAAAAGTAATCTTCCTAGCATATCTCCATGGACGCAACCAGGTGCTGGACTCTTACCAGAAAAGTTACATAGTGCACCTTTAATAGGAGCATATGTTTTGTTCACTTCTTGATACTCAAACTTGAAAAGTTGAGAATATAAAAATTACTAAAATGTTTAAATTATTATTATTATTATTATTATTATTATTATTATTATTATTATTATTATTGTTATTATTATTTTATTTTATTTTATTTTACTATTTTATGTTTTATTTTTTTTATTTATTTATTTTTTCCACAACATTCAAGTGCTCTATGTAACTTTTTGGTTGGGGGTCCGTCACCTGCTTGTTTCTATGGCTACAGTGTGTCATTCAATCAATCAATCAATCAATCTTTATTTATAAAGAGCTTTTCATACACACGTGCAACACAAAGTGCTTTACAAGTTAAAATCACAAAAAATTAAAAATTAAAAATAAATTTCACACACACACACCCACACCCACACACACACCCACACACACACACACACACACACACACACACACACACACACACACACACACACACACACACACACACTATCGGTCCCAGCCCTCACCCGCAAGCACACCCACACAAGTAAACCCATCAGATACACACATAAGGCTGGGCACAGATGCAAGTAAGTATGGAAACGCCATCACAGAAGCCCTCTGCACCGGGGGCAGCACACCAGCTGCAGCCACCAGGCAATGGCGCCGGGCACCCAGCCGAGGCGCGACCAAAAAGTCAACCTCAGTCCAGGCACCCACCTCAGTCCAGGCACCCAGAACCAAGTACCCAGCCAGCCACAGGCAAAGCGCCACCCCCGGTACAGAGGGCTCCCGCAGAGGAAACACTGGAAAGTCCAAAAAGACTGCAAAGGACATGGACAAGAACATAAAATGGCCTAAAACAAATACAACTAAAACACAAATAACTATAACCAAAGGCAGTAAGAGCACAAGCTATCTAAAAGCTAAACTAAAAAGGTGGGTCTTGAGCCTGCTCTTAAAAACATTAACATTCTCTGCGGCCCTGAGGTCCTCCGGCAGACAGTTCCAGAGGTGAGGGCCGTAAAACTGAAATGACGCCTCGCCGTGAGTGTGTGTCCTGACTCTGGGAATAACTAGGAGCCTGCTGCCGGAGGAGCGCAGGGGCCGCGAGGGTTCATAAGGTAAAAGTAACTCTGAGAGGTAAGAAGGCCCAAGACCATTAAGACACTTATAAACCATTAAAAGAACCTTAAAATCGATCCTGAAACACACAGGGAGCCAATGCAGTGATTTTAAAACTGGTGTAATGTGCTCCCGCCCCCTGGTCCCCGTCAGGACACGAGCTGCTGAATTTTGTAAAAACTGTAGACCAGAGATACTCTTTTTGGGGAGACCAGAGAGCAGGGCATTACAGTAGTCGATGCGACTGGTGATAAAAGCATGCATGAGCACCTCCGTGTTGGCCCGAGAGAGAATTGGGCGGACTCTGGCGATGTTCTTTAGATGATAAAAACCTATTTTGGTGATGTTCTTAATGTGTGGAATAAAAGTCAGCTCAGAGTCAAAAATCACGCCCAGATTCCTCACTTGTGAGGAGGGATTAAAAGACTGTGACTGTAGTTTGGGTAAAAGTTTCTCTCTCTGGGCCTCAGGACCGATGACTAAAACCTCAGTTTTGTCCTGGTTGAGCTGGAGAAAGTTTTCTGCCATCCAGGATCGAATATCTGTGATACAGTTAAAAAGTGTGTCCATTGGCCATGTGTCATCAGGAGACATGGAGATGTACAACTGTGTATCATCAGCGTAACTGTGAAAGCTGACTCCATGTCTCCTGATGACACTGCCAAGAGGGAGCATGTACAGGTTAAAAAGCACTGGGCCTAAAATCGAACCCTGGGGCACACCACATGTGATTTTATGAACCTGAGAGGAGCAGGTGTCCACACTTACCATAAAAGTCCTGTCTGAGAGATAAGAAGTGAACCAACTGTGAACAGCACCAGAGAGGCCCAGCTGTTTAAGACGAGTTAAAAGAATAGTGTGGTCTACTGTATCGAAGGCAGCGCTCAGATCCAGTAGAACCAACACTGTCACTCTCTGTGAGTCATAATTTAATCTAAAATCATTTAAAATCTTTAAAAGGGCTGTCTCGGTGCTGTGGTTCACTCTAAAACCAGACTGAAATTTCTCCAGGACGTTCTGTGAGTTAATAAAATCATTGAGCTGAATAAAAGCCAACTTTTCTAAAATTTTACTTAAAAATGGTAAGTTAGAGACCGGTCTAAAATTGTTAAGATCATTAAAATCTAAATTGCTCTTCTTCAGCAGGGGCCTCACCACCGCCTGTTTAAAGGCGGCAGGGAAGACCCCCGTCTGAAGAGAGCAATTCATCATGTTTAAAAGCTCCTCTCTAAAAACTTCATAAAATGACTTAAAAAACTCAGTAGGGACTGGATCTAAAAGACATGTGGTGGGCCTCACCGAGGAGAAAACTTTGTCAAGACTCTCAGCATCAACCAGGACAAAACTGTCCAGTGTTTCCTCTGGTGAAGGCAGACACCCAGATGTGGTTAAAACCATGTTACTGTCATTGCTTTGCCTGGAAAGTTCCACAGTATGACATTAAACAGCTCTACCTTACATTTATTCAATTACAGGTGATTTTTAGCTAGAAAATACTTAGAGAAAAAGGCATTCTGACTGTGAGCGGGGTCACCTCTCCACAGATCTGCCCTGTAACTTGGTCTGCTTTGGTCTCCATGAAAATAAAGGTTTAATACCATAGTGTGAAACATTCCAGACAAAGCAATAACATCTCCATGAAGAAAAGCATTTGACGCATCCTCCACCAGAAAAGTTACACAATGCACCTTTAAAAAAATGTTTTTACAATGTAGTCATTCTTTCATTCATTGTTTCATTCATTTCATACTTAGGGGTGGTAATATATTATTGTAGACACAAGAAAAGTGAGGCCACCAACACTCAAACACACACACATTGCTCAAACTAGGCAATGTGGGTATAGTGTCTTGCCTAAGGACACAACTTCAGAACTTAGTCCGAGGGGGAATCGATCCTCAGACCTTCACTTCCGGGGACCAATGCTGTAACCACTGAGACACTGTTACTCCCACTGTTCTGGTTTGCATTTGTCAAAAGCCCATTAATACTGCTGCATACATTTGAAACGTTATTTTCCAAAACATTTCTGCCTCTCGTGTTTGGTGACGAGTTTGGACTTTCTATTTGTCTAAAGTTCAACAGTTCAGTGCTTCTTCTTCTTCATAAATAATTGTTAAGCTGGGGATTTTTTTCCCACTTCTGGACCAAGAATCACTTTTAGACATTTATTTTCATACAGATAGGCAGATAGAAAAGGAACAAGAAAGCAGCGTTTTTTCATCATCTGGCTCCATGGAGACAAAAAAATCACTATTAACTTGGAAGTTTTTGTTAGTATGACTATAAAAATTTTATACATTTACTTTTTGAATCCAACAGAACGCAGTATTCATAACAGAAACAGACATGTGGCCTTAAATATTAAAAAAAAAAAAAAAAAAAATCATGTTATAATGTTTTTCCCTCATCAAAAACACGTCTAAGAGGTGTTAGAGTCATCCATGTATGTTTGAGCCATTTAGTGATCTCTCCTCGCCCTATTCAAACCCTCCTTTACGGTTAGAAATAAGATTCTGTCCAATGCTCCGCCCACTTTGGTTCTGTCATAAACCAAAGAGATTAAGATTTAAACGTGCTTAATAAATTATTTCATTGTGTAAATTGGACTGAAGCAGAGCAAAGGATCATGGTCTATGTAGTTCCCTCTGTTTCCTATCGCCGCACTATAACAATGAATTTAAGCAAAGCACTTGAATTTCGATATATACTGCGACAGCCCACGATATTATTGAGAGGCTTCTGACGATACGATATTACGATATTTCGGTTATTGTTACATCCTTAGCTCCCACGCGACAATTCTCCATAAATATACAAAAACACAATACAAAACCATAGCGCTCAGGAGGGGGAGTGACTTAACGCGGGGAGCAGAGAGAGGCAGACTCAGAACGTCAAAAGAGTGAAACTAACGTTGTTTTTGGTGAATATAGCATTTTCAAAAGAATAAAAGTTAACATCTACTGGTAAATATTTTATGTGTTAGCAGTTAATACGCCATAGAAGAAAAATACCCCTTTAAAATATATTTATAGATACTTTTTCCAATGAGTATCTTGCTTCGATACTAGTTTTAGTATCAAAACTTCGCGTCAGTTCTTTTCACAAAGCATAAGGCAGTTCAAGAACTGATTCATGGATCCAGTAAGAATTCTGAAATCACAAATGACGGACATTTAGTGAGTCAGTGCACCTGTCACGGCTTATTTTTATTATTGTTTTTTGTTTTTTATTGTATTCCCAGTATCAGATGTTTTTACTGTAAGATGGTGCGATGATGTAGTAATGACCAGATATGTCATGAGTCAGCAGCAGAATGAAAAAACGCCCCCTTAATGATTTTTAGTGTGAGATATTTTTATTAGTAATCAATGAGAAAGATCAGAGGAACATAACATTTGTATTAGAGAAGTATCACGTTTTATTGAACTGCCTCTAAGCAACGATTTGTAAAGAAAGGCACGTTTGTAGGTCCTTTATGCCAACTGTGTTTTATCTGAAATGATAGAACACCAAATATGTTAGAATTATGCAGTAAAAAATATGATACTGAATTTAACTAGTATTGCAAAACTGAAAAAAAATATAATTAGTTCTATACAGTACAAAATGTAAAGTGTCCATATTACGCCCATATTTCCTCATCAGAAACAGACCTGTCTAATATCAGGATGTGTATGATGTATAGGGTGACCAGACGTCCCTATTTACCCGGGACAGTCCCAGTTTTGAGCCCTGTGTCCTCTGTCTCAGCAGATTGATCCAAAACCAGTGATTTGTCCCAGTTTTATACAAGAAATGCCCCAGGTGTCCCTATTTTTGACCAATTTGACACCCACCAACAGTAAAAAGAGGCATACATTGTCATTTGTTCAGGTAAAATACAAAAAAGCTGCTTAAAAATGACCAAAACACAAAGAAAATGTGACTACCGTATTTTCCGGACTATTGAGCGCACCTGAATATAAGCCGCATCACCTAAATTTTCAAAGAATTTTATTTTTGTACATATATAGGCCGCACCTGTCTATAAGCCGCAGGTGTCCACGTCTTCAAGAAGTTTTCAAGTTCCGAGCATCTGCTTGTATTGCCTCTAAAGCTTTTGTCGTCTTTTTGCATTGAGTGAGTTCGTCACGCGCGAGAGTCGCTCTGGCGCTCTACTGCGCATGTCTCGAGCAGAAAGAGCCGCTGTCCTGTCTGGGATCATGTCAGTGTCTTGTAGGATTTCAACAGGATTTCAGGCTCTCCCGGGGGTCGGGGTTAGTTGTATCGATCATGTATGAGTGGATGTCCCGCTACTGAAGTTTGAGACGTTTCGTCTCGTCATTTACGCCTCACCTGCATTTAACACATACGGGTCATTAAGACGTATCCCACTCACTAATGTTCATTTAGCAGCAGAACTTATTTTATCACGCAGCGATAAACTGTTTTAGTGCTGACAACAGCGCTAGCGAGTGTTCTAACTAACCCTAACCCATGTTCACCGCACAGACAGCGGCGCTTTCTGCACTCAAGCTGCGCGCGCATCCGCTGTGTTCATAGACGAATAATCCGTCCATATATGAGCCGCATCGGTGTATAAGCCGCAGGGTTCAAAGTGTGAGAAAAAAGTAGCGGCTTATAGTCCGGAAAATACGGTATATAGAATGTTGTTACCTCCTCAAAAACATACCTGGAGTTGTGTTTTTGTTTCATTCACTGCTGGACTAAAGGTAAAAGGTTAACTTTAAACCGCTTCATGACATCACAAGGTGGAATGGAGTGTTTTGAGCTTTGGAGATGAAGACAGACTAACTAATGGTTACTCAAACATGTGAATAAAACAAAACACAACTCCAGGTATGTTTTTGAGGAGGGAACAACATTCTATATAGTCATATTTTCTTTGTGTTTTGGTCGTTTTTAAGCAGCTTTTTTGTGTTTTACCTAAACAAATGACAATGTATGCCTCTGTTTACTGATGGCAGGTGTCAAATTGGTCAAAAATAGGGACACTTGGGACATTTCTTGTATAAAACTGGGACAAATCACTGGTTTTGGATCAATCTGCTGAGACAGAGGACACAAGGCTCAAAACTGGGACTGTCCCGGTAAATAGGGACGTCTGGTCACCCTATACATCATACACCTCCTGATATTAGACAGCAAAATGACTGCTCTTTTTGTTATTTTTATTTTTTATAATGCCTAGCTAATGCATCTCCAGAGACATTTACTTCACCTGCAAGTAACATACATTTTTTTGTGTGTTCAGTCCGAGCTCTATACTACTTTACTACCTTTACTAATACTTGTTACTACTACTATTTCAGTAAACTACTAAACACTAGGAATGTGTCAATCAACAGTAATATCGTTTGCCGTGATTCTGGGACATTTTATATAATTGTGATCTGCAATGAAAATTATAGGCATTTTATCACCAGAATGTGCAGAAAAAAACTTCTTTTCTTCTAGGTCATTCTTGTTTTCACTTAGAGCAAGTACAATACAAAAACCAGTTGTTTAAATATGGACGTTATTTATGATATTCAAATGATAATAATTAATATATAACATTCTTAATCTTGTATGAGTACTGTGATTCCTTAATAAAAAAAAATATTTATAAAAAAATACATAAATAAAAAAACAAAACAAAACTGAATAAAAAATACATAAATAAATAAATAAATTTAAAAAACAAACAAAAAAAACAAAACAACAAAAACAGCCACTTATTAAAGAAGACAACACAATGTGGCTGTATTGATCTTAGAGTGAAATGTATTCCACTTTGGCTGAAGCTGAGTACTTTAAATAAGTGGAGGGTAACAGAAAGTGCATGTGGCTTGTGTTTATCCACAGACAGTATTTTTAACTAGAAGAGACGGTAGTATAAAGGACGGCTGGAAATATGATCATTTTTTTCCAGAGACACAGAATATTCTAGAGAATGGTATTAGACGGGCATAGGCCTGTCACGATAATTACTACGTTGACTTACTGCTCAGTATACTAGTATTTCAGATGGAACAGTTTATTTTGGGTATTTATCGTAGATACTTTTTCATAGTACTAGTGAGGAACTTTTTGTTATTTTGCTGTAAGATTTGAGCTGTAGAAAGTGCTGAAAATAAAAATAGCATACAGAAAACATACAAAAACAGTTCAATTAAATATAATAAATAAACTAATAAAACATAAATTAAAATAAATAAGGAATAAAATCAAGCTAAAACCGAAAAAAAAAAAGAGTTTTAAGAAGTGATTTAGATGGTACTGATGGTGCTGGCCTTATCTCCTCAGGCGGGTCATTCCAAAGCCGAGGCGTCCGGACTGAAACGGTCGGCTCCAGTCAAATGAAGCTCATCAAGGTTCATTTGATCATTTGATTGATTTCATCAGTTATGTGGGCGAATTTGGTGCCGAGTTCCATATTTGGAATTCTGACCTCGAGTATCATGGCAACCAAGGACCCGATCGGGAGCGAGGGTGCTGAAGGTAACGCCGCTTTCTACCTGCGCCGCTTAGCAACTCTGTCAATCAAACCTGTTGCTAACGCTAGTGGGAGCGACCTCAAGGAAATAAAGCGGCTGATTTGTCTGTTGATAATGTTCATATCTTGATTTACGGACAAAATAGAAAAACAAAAACACCAAGATCATGCAGAGCGGGTTAATACGAACATTTTAAAACCAGTTTTGACAATGTTAATGATGAGGGAAGTCAGAAATATGTTTTAGTTTTTACTTTTAGCCCCACTCACTTAGTCCTTTCTAGCACTTAGAAGCTTCCATGTTAGATATTACCTGAAAAAACACTATATAAAAAATAGATTAAATATTACAGTACCATTTTCTTTCTTATTTAGCAGCTTTAACTGCACAATGCACAATGTCCATCCATCCATTTTCTTCCGCTTATCCGGGGCCAGGTTGTGGGGACAACAGTCTAAGCAGAGACTCCCAGACTTCCTTCACCCCGGACACTTCCTCCAGCTCCTCCAGGGGGACCCCAAGGCGTTCCCAGACCAGTTGTGAGACATAGTCCCTCCAGTGTGTTCTGGGTCTTCTCCAGGGCCTCCTCCCGGTGGGACATGCCCAGAACACCTCCTGAGGAAGACGTCCAGGAGGCATCCAGAACAGATGCCCAAGCCACCTCAGCTGCTCCTCTCAATGTGGAGGAGCAGCAGCTCTACTCCAAGCTCCTCCCGTGTGACTGAGCTCCTCACCCTATCTCTAAGGGAGCGCTCAGCCACTGCAAAAGAAACTCATTTCGGCCGCTTGTATCCGCGATCTTGTCCTTTCGGTCATTACCCAAAGCTCATGACCATAGGTGAGGGGAGGAACGTAGATTGATGGTAAATCGAGAGCTTTGCCTTTCGGCTCAGAAATGCACGATGTAAAGAGCTTTTGTCTTGACAAGAATCCATTAAAATCTGTTACAGTATTGTTTACACTGTATTTTTTGCAGCATTACTCCAGTTTATAAAAAAATGTGTATTTTCTGGACCCACACAAACAGTAACAGTGATTTGAATGAGCCTGGTGGGAATCGTACAAACTGAGATTGTAGTGCTCCTTAACAGACGCAGCCCCGTTTACTGGAAATATTGAAATGCATTACAAAGGCAGGGCTCTCCTCCTCAGGTCACCCAGGGTTTCTGTGGCTCTGCTGTTTTTGCCTGACGTGTTTGAAATCCAATTGATATGTCGCAGCTGATGTGATGCTAACCGTAAGCCCTGGTCTGTCTGAAGCTCTGTTACCCGTTAGACTTTAATCTGAGCTTTGTTTTAACACAATATGGCCAAAAAGAATGGACTTAGCTAAAACTACAACAGGTGACTTGATTTATGCTGTTAAACAAGTCTGTCTCTAATAACATTACAGTCACAAACAGTTTTTTAGTTAGTCACGCTTGAATTTTTGCTGAAGATCAAACATCTAAACAGGAACATTAATGCTCGTATTGATCACAGGCTCCTGAAAATGTGCTGTTTAAATCCATTTTGTATTTTTTTCTTGAGTTTTCTGATCATCTTGAAACTTTTTCGGCTGCTAATGTGAGCATTGTGTCGCCTTGGTAACTGTTGAACATGCTGGCATAGACAAGAAAAACATGCAGAGCACCCCCAGCGTGATGTGGCAAAGTATCAATACCAGAGGAGGAGTGGTTACGATGAGATGCACCAGGTCATGTTGTTTTCCTTTCTAAAGTGGCCAAATGAAAAGATTTATCTCCTGTTATTTGTATCTTAAAGGGCCCATATTGCGCCATTTCTGATCTGTGTTCTAATGTTGTTTCCTCATCACAAATAGGTTGCATATTTAGGCAGAGTTCTTCCCCTCAAAGTTCTTCTCTGTGTTTTTAAACTTCATACACCTTCACTAGAATCATTTGGATCATTTCAACCCTGGAATTGCAGATCTCTATTGAACAAAAGGTAACGGTAGCTGATAACTCGAAAACTACCGCTTCATGACATCACAAGGTGGAACAGAGCATTTTGAGCTTTGGAAATGTAGACATAGTTACTCAAAACTCAAATGTGCGAATGAAACAAAACACAACGCCATGTATGTTTTTGAGGAGGTAATAACATTCTCACATGTCTTAAAGCTCAGAGTCAAACTTGGACATACACACGGCATCTGAAATTGTGTCTGTGGAGACAGATGTAGAGAGATAATTGATGATTGATGTAGATCTAATTGGACATCTGGCTCAACTGCAAAACGTTTTTCATCTCCAAACAGAAGTATGTAAAAAAAAAAAACATGTTCGTAATGAGGCCACATTAGCAGATGCTCAGAGCCGTGCATGAGGAGCCGAGCTGTGTCCGGGCAAGTCCAAGTCCTCTGAGGATCATGTACCAAACGTGTGGCGCTCTCGTTGCACTTGTGTAACCAGGATACTCTCGTTATAGGCAAGGCCGGTTCACAGTTAATGTCACTTATTCACAACGTTGCCGCGAAATGCCCGAAGGGTTTGTGTTTCGGTCGCCGGGGCAGCCACAAGAGCCGGATGGTGCGCCCACGTCACAGGGTGCATGAGTTTGGGTAGAAAACATCTCCAAGGACACCCACATATGTAAATAAGGACGTGACAATGCCAACTGTGTGACGGTTATTGCGAGAAGGTGATGTTATGATACAATATTCTACACCTATAATGATTTTTAATTTTTTTTTTGCTTGCAGTGTTCCACAGTAAGGCATTAAAATGGAACTAAACTAAGGTGACCAGATTTCCTCCTTTTGCGACCTCAAAGTGAAGATTACTTGAATTTATAAAGTTTTATCATGATTTGAGTGAATTTCACTTGACAAGCAAAATGATCTGCCAATGGAACTAGACTTTTTGTACTTAAAATATAAAAATATATTGCGTGAGAATGTGTGTATGTGTGTGAGTGAATGTGTGTGAATGTGTATGTGCGTGTTTATCAATGTATTATTAATTTTAGTATTATTTTAGTATTATTTGTTGTTGTTGTTTTTTTTGAGGGGTCACTAATTAAAGAGGGGAAGGGATTAAAAAAAGAGGTAGAGTATCATATTGTATAAGAGATTTAATAAAATGTAAGTATGTGTATATGAACATATATTTACATGTGTATAAAATGTAGATGTGTGTGGATATGAATATATATATATATATAAAATCTGTATGTGTCAATGTACTACAATAAATGTATATATATATATTAAAAAAAGAAAATACATCTTGCGACACTTAAAATAAGAAAAACAACTTTTGCACATAAAATAAGAAACAAAATGAATTAAAAAAGTTGCTAGAATTAAGAAAAACACACTTATTCCACTGGTAGATCATTTGACTTGTCAAGTTGAATCTACTCAAATAAAGTCAAATAAATGTTCTTAATTAAAGTTATTTTAATTTAGCTAGATATTTTTTCCGGGGACATCTCTTATTATACTTCCATGGAAACCATCACTGGCGGTTCACTAGAGTTTCTCCGGAGTTTAGTTTTGAATCTGAAGCACAAACTGAAGCCTCCTGTCTGTGAGAAGTGACAGGAGCAGGGCCCTGTCAGAGCAGGGACAGAAGACATGGATGAGACACTGTCAGGAAAATAAACCCATGAAAAAAAATAAAAAATACTGTGGTTTTGTGGACCTCTAAAATGCAAAGAAATACAGCAAATTGCACAGTTTTTACCCCAGAGCTCCTAATACACATAATATCACACTTTTGTAATATTATATTCAAACGTGTGAATGAGACAAAACACAACTCCAGGTATGTTTTTGACGAGGAAAATGAGCCTTTTCACCTTGCAGCCCTATAGTCTCGCACTTTCTCCAAAAAAAAAACAAAACAAAAAACTGCTGCTATAGGCTTGTCTTTTTGAAATACAGCGTTGAGGTGCGGAGAGAGATGTTTCTTCTTGCCTACTATTCACAATAAAAGCGCGAGGAAGCTGCCGTCCATTATCCTGACCTGGCGAGGAGGCGTTATTGGACTGATGATGTGGACAGAAAAAGGACACAGTCTGTAGTTTGACAGGGCTAAACCAGGAGAGGAGCAGAGCAGCGCCAGATCCAACTTAATTAGCTCGTGTCAGAGAGATTGACAGATGACGTCTCCGAACTGCTGTCCCTGTGTCTGCGGCGCTAATCTACATTTCACGCTCAAACGTCCACCGTATATCGCGATGCTTTAAAGATGCGCTGTGGAGCTTTTCTCGTAGGCAGTGGTCATGGAAACGGTATTGCTCTGTTTGGAATATTCTGCAGCTTGCTATTGGACGTCATATATTACGCAAAATCGGCTCTTGTGAGGTCTAAAGGGGGTCCGTCACCTGCTTGTTTCTATGGATATGTCATCGCTCTGCCTGGAATGTTCCGCAGTATGACATTAAACAGCTCTGCCTTTACCTACAAAAACACGTGTTCTGACTGTGAACGGGGTCGCCTCTCCACAAATCTGACCTGTAACGTGCTCTCGTTTGATAGAAAGGTTTAATACCATACTGTGGAACATTCCAGACAAAGTAATAACGCCTCCATGGAAGAAAAGTTACACAATGCACTTTTAAGCCATTATTTAATCAAAAACATACCTGGAGTTGTTTGAGTCACACATGTTTGAGCAATCCTGCATTATTAGTCTGTCTGGTGGTGTATCTTGGTATTTCTTGGCCTGGATAACAGTGATATTTTCAATCAATCACAAGTTTGGTTCTTGTAATTTATTTGGATGAAGTTACGTACTCAAGTGAATCAGCTGTAAAAATAACAGCAAAAGTTACAGTGCTTGCTATAGTTCAAAGCTATAATTTTTCCCATCTTCAAAATGATTTGTATGTATTTATTTTCGTCTCTCTTAAAAGCCCTATATTATTCATTCACACAGTTTGAGTAGCTCTTTATTAGTCTGTGTTCATCTCCAAAGCTCAAAATGCTCTCTTCCACCTTGTGATGTCATCAGTTGTTAGTTTTCAAGTTAACAGCTACGTTTTACCTTTCGTTCAGTAGAGATTGGCAATTAGAGGTCTGAAATTCAACAAAAGAAAAAACAGATCTGCACTTGAGATGGTCTGACTAAGGGCTTGACCTCGAAACATCACATTGTGGTGTTATTAAAATAAAAATTTGGGAGCTCCAAAGAACTGCAATGCGGGCCTGTTTTTTCTTTTGTACAATTTTTGTCTTAGGACCCAGCACGCAGTTGCAAATCTACCAGGTCTGAAATTATCCTAATGATTCTAGTGAAAGTGTATAAAGTTTAAAAACACAGTGGAGCACTTCCTGACGGGAAAGAGAAGAACAAAATATGCAGGGTTTGTGTGTTAAACATGCATGAATGAAACAAAACACAACTCCAGGTGTGTTCGTGATGAGAAAACAGCATTATAACATAGATCAGAAAATAACGTAAAATGGACTCTTTAATGTGAGTGACCTGTGCCATCTTGTTGTGCATGTTGACCGAGGCCACAAAAAAGGACTGTAACCCTGTACAAAAGAGCCTATTGGTCTGATTGTGTAACCCAGAGAGTGGTTTGACCCGAGGGCCGGACCATTACACCAGCTTATAATGGCAGTCCTCCTCTTTTATGTAGCATTATATCCCCAACCTCGGCTGTCTTTATGTAAAAATACTATTCAGAATCATATTAAAGCAGACCTATCGAGCTTTTTAGTCACGCTATAGTTGTTTCCCTTCTCATTTATTCACCCGAAGTTGTATTTGGAGTGATTCGTGCAGGTTTGAACAATCTTGAATCACTTATTTTTAAGACGACATATTGCCGATCAACTCCCGTTTTCACCTCCACCGGCACACTGTTCTCCAATTTTATTTTCTCAGTCAGTGATATACGTAGGATTTAGCGGCGTTACTTAGACTTTTTAGTACAAATAAAAACAAATCCACTGCTCACAAGTGTGCAGCTATCCAGTGGAAGTGTGGACTTTGATGTGATGGTGTTTACGGTTTACGGTACCATATTTTTCTAACACGGAAGTCAGCGGACTAGTTACATTTTAGTCAATATTGTGATTTAAAATGTGCAAATTGTCAGAGATTATAACTATATAGCATGCACAAGCACCGTCTACACAGTCTTCTTTAAAGGCGCACTGTGTAACTTTTTGATAGAGGGTTCGCCACCTGCTTGTTTCCACGGAGATCTCATTGCTTTGCCTGGAATGCTCCACAGAATCTTGAAAAGCATGCATTCTTACTGTGAATGTGGTTGCCTCTCCAGAGATCTGACTTGTAACTCGGCCTAGTAGCATCGCCTCCATGGAGATAGACGTTTAATGCCGTACAGTGGGACATTCTCTCTAATCCTCTGTCAGTAAAAGCATGTGATCTGGAGAGTTTACTCTTTAGAGACTGAAATTTGAAGATTATGTTCAGAAAATGAATATTGAAAGCATTTTTTAAAATATTTTTCAACAGGTCAAAATAAAATCAAAATGAAAAATGTAAATAATCTATATGAGAAAAAGTGATTAACGAACCTATATTATAATATATGATAATACAGGAAGTGCTCTGCTGTTTTTAAACTCCATACACCTTCACAGCTCTCGAATTTTTAATATCTCTACACAAAAGCTAAATGGTTAATATAAATTTACGATGAGGTAACAACATTATAACAAGAGTCAATTCTGCGTAATATAGGACCTTAATTATTCTGTCCCATCGCCATATCCTGCTTAGAGGATGTTGTGATGTCATTGGAAACCCGGCAGTACTGTACCATCTGTCTGGCTCTTCCCTGGATATATATGGTGGAAGTAGGCTGGGTAAACGCACTGATACAGACGGTGCGAGAAGAGGAAGTGAGATATGTGACTAACAGACCATAACATTAACTGTCAGATCCAGTATATCCTCCATAACCCTCAACCTCCTCTGTGCCATGTGAGCGCGGCGTGATGGAGGAGCCCGCTTTAATGTATCTGTGGTGGTCCTGTATGAAGCTTTGATGGGGCCCTGAGATGATATTATAATAGCTGCGATTTGGAGAAATGAGGGGGAAAATATCATAGGTTTTTGAGATTTTATTTTCAGTTTGATAATATTGTTGTGTCATTTGATTGGTAGCTAATTTGTTTTATTAAAGGGCCCATATTACACTATTTTCTGATTTATGTTATGTTGTTTTCTCATCACAAACAGACCTGGAGGTGTGTTTTCTTTCATTCACGCATGTTTGAACACGCAAACTCTGCATATTTAGACTGAGTTCTTCTCTCAAACAGAAAACACTCAGTTGCACCCTGTGATGTCATGTGGAAATATAGGACTATGTTTTTAAAACGCCATACACCATTGCTAGAGTCATTTGGATCATGCCAGCCCTGGAATTAATCTCTACTGAACAAAAAGTAAAAGTTAGCTCAGGTACCCGCTTTACTTCTACTCACAAAGTTCTCCGACCCGCCCGAACTTGCGGGTTAAAGGTTGACCCATGCATCACTGTCGCAGCCTACGACGGGACCCCTGCAGCATCAGCACCACTATCACAGTGGAGGAGCATGAATCAGTGAGGTTGAAAGCATTGTGGGAAGTTGTTTAAAAACCTGGAACAATTTCTTGGGTGTGCCAGCTCCTAGTTTGGTCGGCACCTGCACCCCCTGGCACTGGGTAGCTGTGAACTACCACTACATGACATCATAAGGTGGAACAGAGCATTTTGAGCTTTGGAGATGCAGACAGACTAATAATTCAAACATGTGTGGATGAAACAAAATGCAACTCCAGGTATGTTTTTGATGAGGTAATAGCATTATAACATAAAGCTCACAAGAGTCAATTTTGTGCAATACGGAACCTTTAAACTTTGAACACACTAAAAGTCAAAAATATTGATTTGACCTAATTAAGAATTGTGGACATTTTTACTTTGACCCAGTCCTGTGTCATTAAGCAGTTTTTTGTTTTGTTTTTTAAGTAAGAAAAAATACAACAATCAAAAATCCTGAAAATCCTAATACTTTTTTATACCATATCACTCAGCCCTACTTTTAGTGACCCTGCTTTTTTTCTGCCTAGGAAAACTGGCCTATTATGTCGCTGTAATGTGAAACTTCCTATCTGGAGAAAAAAAATAAATAAACAGATTGTCTCTAAAGGCCATGGATACATCAATAGGCTTCCAGGGCATCAGGTGGAGATTTCCAGAGATGGGAAGTCAGCTTTAATGTTTGTATTTTTATGTCCGTATCAAGCGTCGGGGCATCAGGTGCTCCATCGCTGTAGGAACCGGAGACAGAAAGAACCATGTCTCTGGTCGCCATGGCAGCCAGGACACAAACAGCAGCATCTATCCGGACATTAGGGAGATTAATGTGAGTGATAGGGCCCAGAGCCGAGGAAGACAAAGAGACGAGGGGTTTATAGCAGGTCTCCAGGGTGATTTTAAAGATGGAGAGAAACTGGCCTGTTTTTGCCCAGACTGTTTGCATAAATACACTTACACTGGACTTTTGGAAATGAATTTTAAATAGGCCGAATATGTGTAATAATTCTGTTTTAGTTTGTGTGTTTGTGGTTTGTAGAAGGAGGAGTAGTTGTTGCAGTGATAGTAGTACTAGTAGTTAGTATTAGTAGTATTAGTAGTGGCAGTAGACTAGACTAGCTGCATGAAGTGGCTGAGTAATCTGTATATTATGTCTATGACTTGTTTTATATCATTTTATATATTCAACTAAATATTACAAGTTATTTATTTCTGATCTTTCACTTTGTAGAATTTTTTTTTTTATTAAAGAGGGGGAATTTTACTTCTTTTACTTCATATTTAGATCACCAATTACCTTTTATTGTTTTGAAAATGCGTTATACACCCAAAACAACATGTTTAATACGTTGTTTTTGACACTTTGAGTCTTCCCTCCTTTTGCTCCCCATATTAACTCACTCCCCCTTCAGAGCACTACCACAACACAATGAGTGTGCATCCCTCTACTGAAACTACTGCACATTACATCAGGTTTGTCAAGCTGTTGTGTACAGTTTTGTGTCATGCTTTTGTATATTTATGGAGAATTGTCGTGTGGGAGCGTGAGTGACGTAGGCTTGTGGGCGGAGCCTTGTACAGAATCATATAGCTAACTGTAAAGAGGGTTTGAATAGGGCCAGGAGAGATTGCTAGATTACTGAAACATGCATGGACGACTCTAAAACCTCTTTAGACACGTGTTTTGAAGAGGGAACAACATTATAATATGGTAGAAAACTCAACAAACGTCAAACAACTTTAATAAAATAGATACAATACAATTTGTTTAATTTGTAGCTCTGGGAATCGCAGTGTCCCTCATGATTCGATACGATACTCAGTACAATACGATATTATCACAATATGGTGATAATGATGTGATAATTGATATATAGCATATGATATTCTACAATATTTCTCTATTTTTAAGAACTAAATACATTTTCACAACAGTATTTATATATTAAACCACTACTTGTGCAAAGTCAAACTGTTAAATGTTTTGCAATTTCCTTTCTTTGAACAAACATCAAAATTGTATCACTCACAAAATTATTTAGTAATAGACACCAAAAAATACTCAAAACAAATCTATCGATGCAGCAGCCCACAATAACAATACTGTATCACCAAATTTAGCATCACGATATATCAGTATTTCGATATTTTAGCACAGCCCTGTTTGTAAGTAAAGAATATGTTGTAATCATGCTAAAATCTGTAATCCTGGATGTAGCTTGCTGGTAGATCGAAACGTCAAAGGTCCGGTCCGTTCTCAGGCCTGTAATGTAATGTAAGAGCGTGCGCTTTGACTGATGACGATTGCCTTTGTGCACCTCGCTTTAACTGTGGCTCAACCTCACAGTGAACCCCGACCAAGTGTTTATCTGAGGCCGTTTATCACAAAGAAATGCTCTGGTAATAGGCCGTGGAAATAGATCTCCTCCTCCAAACATTTCCTCTTCACAGAAAAAGGACCTACAGGATATTACACTGTATAAATGGACTTTTTTGGACGTTTAACTACATTTTTATCTATATTATACACAAAAATGTGGACATACCTTCAGTGTTTTTTTTTTTTTCTGTTTTTTTAATTATGTTTACTACTTTCTACATTTTAGATACGGAATACATCAATTTCAGCTATTTTAGAAAAAATTAAACTCTAAAAACAAGTTATTTTGAGTTCATGTTTTGTTCACTACGTTCCACATGTGTTCATTCATAGTTATGATGTCTTTGATGAGAATCTGCAGTGTAAAGAATCATGGAAATAGTTTGGTAGGACAGGTAGAAAGGTAGAAATACAAATGAAAAAGTGTGTCCAACTTTTGACTGGTAGTGTATAGCAAAGTGTGCATTTGTGAACATTTCAATAATACTGTTTATTGACGCAAAAGCAACTGGTATGTGTCAGTACTTTATATTTCAGGAAGCTCCTTGGGTTTTTAAAGTTCATACATTTTAACCAGACTTCATGTCAGTGCACAAAGTAATAAACAACTTGTGTTTAGTTTAGAGATATACAGTATATCAGGCTGATATTTGCTCTTTTTTGTGTATCTGCTTAGGCTGATATTTTGGTTTGGGCTCACCACTCGCTGTATAAAGATTGACTTTAACACTTTAGTGCGATGATGACATTCACAAAATGAGATTATACTGCTCCATTATTTGTCAGTAGTAAAAACAGCGTTATGGAGGTGTAAAAAGATATTTTGTCTATTGAGATTTTTTTCCTTTATTATAGTTTCATTATGCAGAGCAGTAAAACGTATAGAATGTTTATGTTAGTAGTAATTTCAGATCATATGTTTTGGGGGAAAATTATCTAAATCCGTGCTACATTTCGGCAGAGCTTATTGCCCGTCAGTTGCTCTGGATTCTAAACAATCAGTATCGACATCGGCCCTGAAAAAAACAATATTGATCAATCTAGTTTAGTTACTTCATACAAACGTTTTCAGTGTGCTTATAGCTGCAGTACTAGATAGGGCCCGATTGATTCAACAGATTTCTGAATGTTGATTTTGAACTTTTTAGAATCCTAGTATCCCATTTATAAGTTTATTTGCCAATGCGTACGTCCTAAATTTGATCAACATGCAAAAGTCGAAGCAAAAGTAGATCTCGCGAGCTCAAAGCAGCCATCACCGACACGCAAATTTTTATCAACATTATCCACCCAAGTTGGCCAATATGGACATAACACACCTCATGTTAAATGTTAGACTGACATTTGCATTGGTAGCATCTGTGGTAAAAGCTAATGGAGGAAGCCTGGGTCAAAGTTCAGGGGTTAAGTGCACCGCTGAAAAGCACTCTGACATAATTTATGTTTGTGGACAGGTCTTTAGATATTATCAAAGTGCATATATATCACGGAGAAGCCTCTGTGTGACTGGCACAGAGCTAATGTATTAAGAGCTTTGTTTTTGGGTAATAAAATGCATGTGAACAGTTTTAACAAACATATGAATAGACCAGGGGTGGAAAGTAACGAATTACATTTACTCACGTTACTGTAATTGAGTAGTTTTTATGAGTACTTTGTAATTTTCTAAGTAGTTTTTCAAACAGGTAATTTTACTTTTACTCGAGTACATTTTAAGCCAAGTATTTTACTTCGTTACATTGAAAGCCGCCCACGTTACTGAGTAAAATAATATCGATAGGGGCAAAAAATAAAATACGGGGGAAAAAAATCTGCCGGAACTGAAAGGAAACTGCATTGCGCGGGTTTGCGTGCGGCAGTTCCATTGTTTCTTGGCCAAACCTCGATGACCTATTCGCGTTTAAATGCAAAAATGGCAGCAACGTAATCATGAAATGTAAAATGTGTCTGCCCCGCCGAACCGAATCTACGAAAGCATGTGGTGGTAAGTAGGCTCCAAATATAGGCCTATATGTTTTGCCTGTTATACCCAAACGGTATATTTATTATGGTTTGGTTAACACAATCTGGCTTCATGATTTCAATTATTTTCCATCCTGATCACGAACGTTTCAAGTGAAGTAGCCGAGAGTTGGAAAATCACCTCACGTTTAAAATTGGCTTTAGGACAGTCAAAAATAATAAGAATGCAGGACTTTGGTTTGCGATTGGTCTCTTAATAAATCATCTTAATTTATGTTGGCTATAGGAAAGTTCATGGGTTATTGCCTGGACTAGTTTCGAGTGGACAGTGCTAGTCCATCAAAAGTAGCGCTTTTAGTTAGTTTATGCAAATGAGCCATGTGGTTTTAAGTTTCACTTCTGTAAAACGTAAACAAATGTGCGCAAAGCTGCATTAAACACATTATTATTTGAGTCCTCCTTGTAGGAAATAAAAATCCAAACTAATTATCCACCCGCAGCGAACCAAAAATGCGTCTGCTTCTGTGTTCCGTCGTCGTGTGTACCGCGTGTACCAGTCTCATCAGCCGTGAAAGCAAATGAATCTGCCCACGTAGCATTAAGCGTTCTGTTTTCTTCAGAAACTTTTCTTTTCTTGGATTTATCATCATTGGGCTGAAAATCATACTGCTGATGTAGGTGCCGGTAAGTCCGGGCTCCAGTGTGTGCGGGTGGCGCACATCGGCGGCTTTGACGCATATTTTGAGCGTCAAAAATATTAAAAACGTTTTATTTAAATGTTACAAGATTACCATTATCTACAATTTTAGATTTACATTTAAAAACGAACAAACTAAAATAAAAATACAATGTAATTAAATACTCATTATTATTTTCCAAAGTCACAGGGAGCCACGACAGAACGATGAAAGAGCCACATGCGGCTCTGGAGCCGCGAGTTGTCGACCCCTGGTCTAGATTCATTATCCCATATATCTTCAGCTCCTAGAGGAATTAAATGGTAGTGCGTCACATTTAGTTTACCGCAGTTTATGTCTATTTAAGACTGCATTTATGTGCAGCAACATTATGAAAAAACCTGCATTTTTACTGTAGTTTTTTTTTTTTATTTCATTGAAACTTTTACTCAAAGTACATTTGAAATGAAGTAATTTTTTACTTTTACTCGAGTACATTTTCAGACGGGTACTTTTACTTTTACTTGAGTAGGATTTAAGCAAAGTAAAGATACTTTTACTTAATTACAATTTTTCAGTACTTTTTCCACCTCTGGAATAGACCAAATAATAAAATAGCCATGACATATGCTTATTCATTTCACATATTAAAGTGGTTCTTCATAAATATAACACAGTTAAAAACAAGTTACATGTTTGATTTTTAATTGCACTCCATTTGGTTTCCAACGCCACCAGTACACACTGACTACTCTGTACTTACTTCTTTAATTTTGCTTTCTTAATTGGTATTACATGTAGGATTCGGGAGCGTTGCATTTTTATGCAAATGAAAAAAAAATTATCTGCAGCTATTAGGGACGGGTCAAAATCTCATGCGACAGGATCTCGCGAGACTAAATTGCCATGAGATTGCACACACACTGAAAATAATCTTGTGAGATTTTGTTTCCATGTTTTTATGTTTGGATTGGATAAAAAAATGGATAAAAAGAGTTAAGTTCTGGTGAGTTACATTTTTTGATAAGCTATAGTCCCAAAAAGCACTGCTACAATGACAGCAAAAATATGAAATAAAATAAAAAGATCAAAAATGCATTCTTTTAATTGTGTTACTGTTATATGACCATCAGCTCTTAACTGTATGTTGTATGTTCCTTTTTTTCTCAGTCAACTTCGACCACTTTCAGATCCTGCGGGCCATTGGCAAAGGGAGCTTCGGAAAAGTAAGTCTGATGTATTTACTCGTAGTCAAGAATATGAGATTTATTCCATAATCTCTACTCCCTCTACCACTGTAATTGTTCTGAAGTAGCAAGCCAGACTAAATGAAGAGGGAAACATTCATAAAAAAGGGTGTTTAAGGGCCCGTATTACGCAGTTTTCCTCATCACAAACACCTGGAGTTGTGTTGTGTTTCATTCACACATTTAACGCAAATCCTGCATATTCAGGCTGAAAACAGTGATGTCATGTGGTAATACAGGAAGTGCTCCACTGTGTGTTTTTAAACTCCACACACCTTCACTAGAATCATTTGGATGATTTCACCCTGGAATTGCCAATCTCTACTGAACTAAAGGTAAAAGGAGCTGTTCACTTGAAAATTACCGCTTTATGACATCACAAGGTGGAACAGAGCGTTTTGAGCTTTGGAGATGTAGACAGACTAATAATAAAGGATTGCTCAAACATGTGTGAATGAAACAAAACACAACTCCAGGTCTGTTTTTGTTGATGTAACATCATTCTAACATGGCTTAAAGCTCACAAGAATCCATTTTGTGTAATATAGAACCTTTAATGCAGGGGTCTTCCACGTTTTTCTGGCCAGAGACCCTATATATATATATATATATATATATATATATATATATATATATATATATATATATATATATATATATATATGGCATCCAATTGTGTTTTATACAAAATTGGGCCTAGTGTCATGTATAAACATACCAAAGCTACTCTGTTATTGTACATTCAACACTAGGGGCGTATTCCATTGAAGTCGCTTAACAAATCCAGGCTTAATCCTAAAATCCTGAGCTGAAACTCGCTCCATCTCCAATTTAAGCCTCAACTCGTTCCATGACAGAAATAAACCTGAGTCTGACCAAAGCTCAGGCCTGAAGTTTAAGCTGCTCTTTGTGCTCCAGTGGACTCTGAGAAGGTCAGATCTATGGAGCAACGACATCACGGAAAATGGGCTCTTTTTTAATGATCTGATTAAACGAGAGAGGAGCCACAGCGCATGGACAAGAGTTTGATATGGGACACTGAACTTTTCCAGTCATTCTGATGTGAGGAGCGAGAGGAAAGACACGACTCCCCCCTCCTCTCCTGTTCGCTCCCCCTCCTCTCCCGGTCGCTCCGTGGACAGACAGGAGGCTGGCTCCGGGGTGTGGAGTCTGGTTAATGCGCCAGGGGAATGAAGTTGCCTAACCCCTTCCCGATGCTCGGTCGTACGTGCGGAGCTTAAGTTCCGCGGTGCATAAAAGTGAAGCTGTAACGAAACTCTTCACATGTACCCTAACAAGAAAGGATAAAACCCAGGCCGACGTGTTTGCAGTTTGACAGGGAGTGAGAGAAACGAGGGAATGAAGAGAGTGAGACAGACGTGATGAAGGAGCGAACAGACAGAACCCACTGAAAACCAGTTCTTCCTCATCCTTCAAAAATCGAATCAACCAAAGATTTCACAACCCCTCTGCAGTACCTCCGTGACCCCCCTAGAGGTCACGACCCACCTGCTGAAGACCTCTGCTTTAATGTCAAATAAAAATAGCACAGTAGCTTGTATTATTGTGGTTAAGAAGAAAAGAAAGCACTACTCGCTTTGTAAATACAGATTATGTTATACACACAGCACATCAGTAATCTCTTTTCATTTCCGGAGGTCACTAAACATATGGCTCTCTGTCAACTATGCAGATTTAGTTCACAAGCACGTCTGTTGTGTTCACCGTTAATTCACACTTGAAAAATCACATACATCACATTAGCATTTTTATTTCTGCTTGTCACTTGATCTGTTGTAATTTACAGAAGGTTATAAAGGATGTAGGATACAATTTGTTTTTTTACAGTGAAGGGATTAAATAAGAGACAATGTTTAGACCAGATAATACACATGATGCAAAACCAGGATTTAACCAGAGTTTAAAGGGAGTTTTACATTTTCTGATCTATGTTTTAATGTTTCCTCATCAAAAACAAACTTGGAGATTTGTTTTGTTTCATTCACACATGTTTAACACACAAACCCTGCATTTTTAAGGTGAGGACTAAAATGGAAAACGCTCTGAACTCTGATCCACCTTGTGATGTCATGTGGTAATACAGAAAGTGCTCCACTGTGTTTTTAAACTCCATGCACCTTCACTAGAATCATTTGGAAGATTCCAGCCCTGGAATTGCCAATCTCTACTGAACTAAAGGTAAAATGTAGCTGTTAACTTGAAAACTGCAACTTCATGACATCACAAGGAGGAACAGAGCATTTGGCGCTTTGGAGCTGTAAACAGATTGATGATAAAGTTCGAAAAATTGCGCAGACCTAAGATAGTGTAGTTCAAATCGCACTTGTGGTATATTTTAGTCACAATACCAAAATTTCAAACTTGATTTCGGACTCGACCACAATGATAATAAAAAACCCTCTTTATTTAGACAGTAGTACTTCCTTTATCTAACCATTACCTTATATCTGTAATAATAATTAGTCCGTGGTCCAGGTAGGTTCCATATTGGTCCATGGGCGTATATTAGTCTATGTGCTCTTATATTTGTTCTGATTCAGCTCAAGATCATTCTAAAACTAATCAGGAAAGGTTCATTTCTGTCCTGGGAATGTGACTTTTTTAGTATCAAGTTTTAGCATTGGTTGGTATCTGCGTGTCGATACTTTTGACAGTATTTACAGTAATATTTCCAGTCTAGCAGTGCATTAGTCACATGTTTCCTCTCTCTCACATGGAGTGCAGTTCTCTTAAGCTGGCTAATCACTCCGCTCCACATGTTGCTGTATGGGTGGAGAGAGAGGCACTGATTAACCCCGGCAGCTGTGCACGGATCGGAGCCTGGGACGGCACTAATCACGCTTTATTCACGCTCCGAGCGCCACTATCAAGAGCTAAAGCACAGATCTCATATGTCTGTTCTGTCTAAATATGCGGCTAATCAGAAGGGCCAATCAAGGGCTGCTAACTATGCAAAGTGAAAGGAACTCCAGGTGTCGAGTTTGGAAAGTTCAACGAATAAGGATCGTTTATAGAAGTTGTTTTTGTTGGTAAAATGGCTAAACAATCTCAATTTTCAATTTAATTTTAAAGGTTTTTTTATATGACACAAAATGGACTCTTGTGAGCTTTAAGCCGTGTTATAATGCTATTACGTCCTCAAAAACACCCCGGAGTTGTGTTTTGTTTCATTCACACGTTTGAGTAATTCATTATTATTAGTGTATCTATATCTCCAAAGCTCAAAATGCTCTGTTCCACCTTGTGATGTCACGTACAGGTAGTGTTCAAGTTAACAGCTGCTTTTTACCTTTTATTGAGTAGAGATCGCAATTCCAGGGCTGAAATCTTCCAAATGATTGCAACAAAGGTATCTGGAGTTTAAAAACACAATGGAGCACTCCCTGTAGTACCACCAGTTTATCTTTTGTTTACTACATTCCACATTTGTCCATTCATAGTTTTGATGCCTTCAGTGAGAATAATCATGGAAATGAAGAAGAGAAATGAAAATGTGTGTCCAAACTTTTGACTGGTAATGTGTTTATTTGTATTATTCTTTTTCTCAGGTATGCATAGTCCAGAAGAAAGACACAAAGAAAATGTACGCCATGAAGTACATGAACAAGCTCAAGTGTGTGGAGAGGAACGAGGTGAGGAACGTCCTGAAGGAGCTGCAGATCATGCAGAACCTGGAGCACCCTTTCCTCGTCAACTTCTGGTGAGTCACATCTCATTTACATTATTACATTAGATTATATATAGATTATATACACATTATTGGGTTATGGCTCTTTTATATCTGTTCATTTTGGTCTAGACTAGGGCTGCTGTAACAAATCTGTACTATAGTCAAAACTAAAACCAGTATCGACACTACATACTCATCTGAACTAGTCTAGAGCGGTGTGTTATGCAAAATATATATATTTTTTTTAGCTTTCAACCATGTCATAATGTTGTTTCCTCATCAAAAACATGCTCTGAAGGGGGAGTGACTTAATGTGGGGAGCAAACTCAGACTAAATATTGCCTGTATCCGATATTTTCCATTAATTTGAGCATGTCTTGGCCCAGTACAGATATATTGTATTTAAGCTTTTGAGGTCAAACTAAGTCCAGTGTGTACTGTATGCATCCAGTTATGACACGTTTTTTTGTCCTGGAATCAGGAAGTGCCTGATTAGCGTGGTAGTGGTTGTTAAACTCCTCTCTGGGCTCTGAAAGTTGTGCATAAAAACTGCGCATACATCTAACCTTGAACGCGTACCTTAATTAAAATGTTGATGGGTGAATTTAAATTTTTATTTGAAACCTATGATGAAAACAGCTCAAATAACCCACTGAAACTTAAACCCATTAATACAGTATGATGAAAATGAACCACAACATTATCAGCTCCCATTCCCCAAGTTAAAACACAGCGTTTATTAATTCAGATTCATATTCAGAAAACTGTAATAGTCCCAGAGGGCAATTCATTATTTATCCTGTCCTAGCTGTCTGCTGTTCAAAGTGACTAAAAGTTTTTTCAGAGAACTATTTAGACCTTGCACAAGTGTTTCTGACTCATATTGGAAGAAGATGCTTTTATTTATTATACAAAGAAAAAGTCTGACGTATTACATATTGAATACTGTTTTCATTTGTCAGGAATCCACCTATGCTTTATTACTATATTAAAGGTCAATTATTACACAATTAATTCTTGTGAGCTTTAAACCACGTTAGAATGCCTGGAGTTGTGTTTTATTCATTCACACATGTTTGAGTAACCCATTATTATCAGTCTGTCTACATCTCCAAAGCTCAAAATGCTCTGATCCAACTTGTGATGTCATGAAGTGGTACTTTTGCTCAGTAGAGATGATCAACTCCAGAGCTGAAATCATCTAAATGATTCTAGTGAAGGAGTATGGAGTTTAAAAACACTGTGGAGCACGTTTTGGTATGTCTGACCATTAAAAATCCATTTGCGCCGGTCTGGATGCTGTAGTGTGTGTGAATGCTGGGAGCTGTAGTCCTCTCCAGTGTCCAGTGTCACTTCTGTTGCTGTTAAAAGGAAAATGTGGTTTGTTCAGTGATCCGAGCTCCACTCTCCACACCAGCACTCTCTGAATACACTGTGAAAGACTAACTGAAATCTACTGTATTTTTGTCAAAGGAGCAAGCAAGCTGGCTACTACTGCAATTGTACTAGTACCAAGCCATGTTAAATTGTGGAATGAGAATGCAAACAAAACAGTAGCCAAAGTTTTTAACCCTTGGGACTGAGGAGCGCCCTCATTGGCTACACATTGGCATGGGGGCACTTGTTACTTGTAAGGAGAAGTGCCGTGTTCGGTCTACAGCCTGGAGCAGTGACCCCCGCTCGGTGTCAAATAGGAGTAATAAGGCCTCAGACAGACTCATGCTGCCCAGATCCCACTGCCTGTCTCAGGGCAACACCCAGTAGACTAATGTAAAGGACAAACACAGGCAAAAACAGATATCCATTTTCCAAACAAGTTCACCACATGGACTCGCAAACAAATAATAGATAGAAAAGGTTTCCTGATTTTCTATTTCATTTTGAGATTGGAAAACGCAAAATAGCCGTTTTTCGATTTTGGATTTTCCATTTCAAAATGAAAATCAAATGGCCGCGACGTACATGGGCCTATGAAGACGGTTTCATGTTAACGGCTACGTTTAGTTCAGTAGAGATTGGCAGTTCCATGTAGTTTGAAAACAGTTGAGTTTAAAAACACAGTGGAGCACTTTCTGTATTACCACATCACCTATCACATTTATCCTATTCTGCTTTTTTACATTTTTGGAACAAACAACCGAATCTGGAAACTGGAACTGGAACTGGAAATATATCTAATTGATATTTTTCACACAATTCCTGTTTTAATAATAAGATTCTGCTCAAAGTTCACATTTTAAACACATCCAGAAGAATTGACAAAAAGAAATCTGAAATCTGAACTGACAAACTCATACAAGAATCACATTTGAGAACATGTTTGTGATCTGAACTACAGGGTGAGCAATTTTTATGCAGAATAAGACAGACAGAGATTTTGTTGTTTGTGGAGAAAATTGGTACTTCGAAAACTGCAGCTTTGGTGATTTGCTAACTGCGTCTATTCAGATTGGTCAGAAAAATTTCCCATTCAAGCAAAAATGTTTTCAGGCTCACCGTGGTAAAGCACGGTAAAACAATTCACATTAAAAAACAAAACAAAACTGTGCTCATCTTAAAGGTGCACTGTGTAACTTTTTGGTTGGGGGTCCTGTTTGTTTCTATGGATACGTCATTGCTCTGCCCGGAATGTTCCACAGTGTGACATTAAACAGCTCTACTTTACATTTATTCAGTTACAGGTGGTTTTATAGCTCAAAAATACCTAGAAAAACAGGCATTCTGACTGTGAGCGGGATTGCCTCTCCACAGATCTGACCTGTAACTCGAGTGACATCACCTGCTTGTTTCTATGGATATGTCATTACTCTGCCTGGAATGTTCCACAGTATGACATTAAACAGCTCTAAATTACATTTATTCAATTACAGATGGTTTTACAGCTCAAAAATACAGAGAAAAACAACAGGCATTCTGATTGAGCAGGGTCGCCTCTCCACAGATCTGACCTGTAACTAGACACTTCATATACATACTTCTTAAATGTACGTTTCTATTACAGTTTACAGTGAGTCTTGAGTCCATCACCAGCTCTAATCTCAAAGAGGAAGTCCTTTCTTTACCCCCGCTGTGTAAAAAGCTTCATTTGAATCTGCGACTCGCCGATAGTCCAATGTGAGTCATCAGGTCGTCTGTAGCCTCTCATTCATCTCCATTTGAAAGAGCAGAGTTTATGGAGTCGTGCTTTAAAACGCTCAGAGTATGAGTTGTCAGGTTGCGACGGAAAGGAAAGGCGTCATTAATTCTTCATAAGCACTCCCACTGCTGGCGACGTTTGAAATAAAGCCCCCCTGGTTTGGAGTAGTGAGGCAGAAGATGGAGGAGGAAGAGGAGAGGCGGAGGAGAGGAGCAGAGGGAGGGAGAGTTGTGGCTCCGGCTGAATAAGAAAATACTCCCTGTGGCCTATGTATATGTATGAGGTCTGGTTTATGAAATTGTACTTTTTCCACTCGTTTAGTTGTGTTTTCGTATTTCTGAAACAATGCGAGGATTCATTTTTCACAGAGCAACAAGATAAACGTACTTTTTTCAGATCAGATTCAAACACGCCTGCGATTCTGCCTCAGTTTGCGTTGTCTTTTCCCATGCTTACAACTAAAACGCATTCAAAACATTGCATTTCTCACATCAAAATGTATGTTATCTTTTTTAAACTAGTGTGGTGCAAATCTTGAATTGGATAAATCTGAAATTGTACTTGTTATAATTCTGTTAGACACTGTTCTGTTGTGTTCTTAGACAAGAACGTTCACCCCTTCACGTGCACATTGTGGATGTGGAGTGTGTGAGACGGTGTGAGTGATGGTGGATGGAGGGGCCAGTGGTTCTGAGTGAAAGCTTCCATCAGTATACTCCAAGATGCAAAAGCAGCTTAAGCCCACCGCACACAACAGGATCATTTGCCTGATGTGGGCCCTGACCTCTCTGTGTGTTTTTATTCCCTTTGTGGTGTCTCAAGCTTGACCACACGGGATCGTCCAATCAGAATTGTGAAACGAAGGAGCTTATTGGTCACCGAACATTTGCAAATAAAACCACATTTCTCTCACCTCAGATGAACAGAGTTTAATGCTTGGCTCATTGATTCTGCAGAAATCCACAATGTTTTTCAGTCCCCTGTGATATATATTTTCAGTTTGATTTTTTTCTGCTATGGATGGACCGTACATGAAATCATGACATCTGAAAACGGGAGACCAGACTCACATCTTCATAAAGCACAGAAGAACTGTGTGTTCTAGGGCTGCCACGATTAGTCGATTAGTCACGATTATGTCGACGAACAAAATCGTCGACAACTAATTTAGTAGTCGAAACTCTCGAAACTGTGGCTGCAGCTTCCACTGCCGCGTCTGCCTTTCTGTCACATACCACGCACACACACACATTCGCACATGCGCAGTAGTGGTAATTGGCGTCAGTCCTGATTTCACTGTAAATGATACCATAACAGTAGCATGGCTACCCGGAAACGAAGCTCCAAAGTGTGGGAGCAGTTTAAGAAAAGTGGTGAGAAAAGCGTGCAGTGCAACATTTGCAAAGCTGAACTTGCGTATCATGGTAGCACAACGGCTATGCATGAGCATCTGAAGAGAAAGCATGTCATTGTGGATGATTCTGAAGAGGGTCCGTCGTCTCAGTAAGCAAACCGGCTAGTTAGCTGCCAATATTAGGGTGAACAGGGCTTTGACTCCGAACTTCGTTATTCGAATATAATTCGAATATTTCAAAAAATGGAGATATTCGAACGAACAACAAGGAGCTAGCTGTTTTTTCAGCGCTTCTAGTTTATGCAAATGAGCCATGTGGTTTTAAGTTTCGCTTCTGTATAACGTAAACAAATGTGCGCAAAGCTGCATTAAACACATTATTATTTGAGTCCTCCTCTAGGAAATAAAAATCCAAACTGAAATTATCCACTGTCGCGTGTACCGCGTGTACCAGTCTCATCAGCCGTGAAAGCAAATGAATCTGCCCACGGAGCATTAAGCGTTCTGTTTTCTTCAGAAACTTTTCTTTTCTTGGATTTATCATCATTGGGCTGAAAATCATACTGCTGATGTAGGTGCCGGTAAGTCCGGGCTGCCAGTGTGTGCCGGGTGGCGCACATCGGCGGCTTTGACGCATGTTTTGAGCGACAAAAATATTAAAAACGTTTTATTTAAATGTTACAAGATTACCATTATCTACAATTTTAGATTTACATTTAAAAACGAACAAACTAAAATAAAAATACAATGTAATTAAATACTCATTATTATTTTCCAAAGTCACAGGGAGCCACGACAGAACGATGAAAGAGCCACATGCGGCTCTGGAGCCGCGGGTTACCGACCCCTGGTCTTACTGAAGGCATTTAATGGTCAAAATATTAATACAATATTTGAATATATTCGAATATTAATATTAATAAAAAAACAAACTTCGAATATGATTTTTGGGCAAAAGTCAAAGCCCTACTTCAAGCAGAAAGCTAATGATCTGATCAGCTGCATGCTGGTGCGATAAGCTGTATGTTTTACAGTCAGTTTACGGATCAATTAGTCGATTAATCGAAAAAATAATCGGTGATTAGTCGACTATCAAAATAATCGTTTGTGGCAGCCCTAGTGTGTTCTATCTGGCTCTGTGGATGTGTGACCTGTTTAAGTTGTACTCGTAATTAGAACATAATGAATGCAGTACAGTGGTAATACTACTGCTAATGCACATTCAGGTTATTCCACTAGTGTGATATGTGGTCATTTTAGGAGAAGCTAAACTAAATCCTCTCACATAGGCTTTCGATGTGTTGGTCAGGAGGGACAGGAGCTTAAACGGCACCACACACACACTGGAGTCCTGTGGAGCAATACCTCCGCACACACACCGGAGTCCTCCTCACACACACCGGAGTCCTCCTCACACACACCGGAGTCCTCCTCACACACACCGGAGTCCTCCTCACACACACTGGAGTCCCCGTACTGTTTGTCCTGCTGCCTGATTGCGCTGGACAAAACCACCCCTGAGTTGAATGTCTGCTGGCAGCGTCTGGTCGAGGGCGAGATTTCTCTGGAGATGTGCTTGGGTCAGCACCGTGCCCACTCGGCTCCCCCCTCCCCCTCCCCTGTCCGTCCCCGTTCCCCAGACAGAGCGACGGAGGGGGAAAGGAGGGGGAGTGAGAAAGGGACTGTCCCGGCGAGCTCAAGGTCAAATATAGACTCACCGCGCTGATGAGGTGCACACAATCAGCAATTTCATTTGTTCACTCTGTTCTCATCTTATAATATTTGTTAAAGGTTCTATATTACGCAAAATTGACTCTTGTTTTGTTTCATTCACACATGTTTGAGTAATCCTTTATTATTAGTCTGTCTACGTCTCCAAAGCTTAAAATGCTCTGTTAGTTAGTTTTCAAATTAACACCTCCTTTTTGCCTTTATTTCAGTAGAGACGGGCAAATCAGGGCTGATATCATAGAATGATTCAAGTGAAGGTGTGTGAAGTCTAAAAACACAGTGGAGCACGCCCATGACATCACAAAGTGGAACAGAATGTTTTCTGTTTTTGAAAGATTTGTGTGTGAATTAAACAAAACACAATTCCAGGTCTGTTTGTGATGAAGAAACAACATTATAACATAAATCAGAAAATAGCGTAATATAGGCTCTTTAAAACATAAATTGGAAATCACAAAGCTTGTCAGAAAAATCGCAGTTAGCTACATATTTTACCCCAAGTTCTTCTGCAGCTTGTAGATATATATATATTTTTTTTTAGCATTTATTGTTCTTTTCCACACTCTGTCTGCTCAAAAACGGACTTCTTGGTTCACATATCTGCCCTCTCCTCCTGACCTGAGCTGTCCGTTGGGGCTTTATCAACAGAAAAGGCCAGTCGCCCCTGACACCAGCTGCTGTTTTTATCTAAACCGTGCAGCCCCAGAATACATTCGAATGCTTCAAGCTCAAAGTACAGCGTCTACTTCTATTTCTGTGAACGACTCAGGATGTAACGGCTTCTGTCCTTTTTGGAAAATTGAGCTGCCCGTTAACAGTGTCACGTCCCCAAAAATAGTTGTTATAGAAGTACAATAGGAATATACTTTCATCTGTTTGGTGATTTTTTTAATGTGTTCAGAAGGATTTTTTTTTTTTTTTTTTTTTTTTTTCCCAGGTTTGGTTTATTAAAGCTTAGAAATTAGGTGAAATTTGAATTTTTAGGCATTTTTACTCAAATAGTAAATAAAATATATTAATTGTATCTAATATGAAAACAAAATGAAGCAAGAAATTTAACTGTTTTTAAGCTTGCATGATGAAAAAAAAAACTTATAATACATTTTGTTCTTACGTTTATGTGAGGAAGCTACAGGAGAAATTTCAAATTGATTTCTCTAAATTTAAGATTTTGTCCTATTCACCTGCAGTGTCTCACCTTAAAGCCTGACTGCAGAAAGTTTCACGTAAAGCAATCTCCATGGAGACAAGGAGGGGAAAGTTTATTTATTCTTATGTCTATTTATTTGTATTTTTTATGTTTTATAATAGTATACCTCCTTGTAACCTTTTTTCCTGTGAGCAGTGGTGAAACGTAACAGTGTAAAAGTAAAGTACTATATCTAAGTATACATTTTAGGTATCTGTACTTCAGTAGAGTGGGTACTTTTTACTTTTACATCACTACATTTGACATAAGGTATCTGTACTTTCTACTCCAGAACATTTTTGAACTGGACTGAAAAGTAAATGTAGTTTTTATGATTGTTTCACACCTGCTGAAAAGACTGGTTTATTTTATTTTTATTTTTTTTTATCAAGGTCATAATTTGAGCAAACAAAAATGTACAAAGAAAAAATCGATTCAGTTGAAAATTCAGCACAAATCTTTATTAAAATCACTACATTTGAAGCTTTATTAGACCTCAAAATGACTTAAGTAGATTTTTTTTACTTATTGTGCTCCAGTATCTGTACTTTTACTTCTCCACCACTGCCTGTGAGTTGGTATTCTGACCCCCTCTCTAAGCCAGGCTGTTGTTGTTCTCTTGCGCAAGACACTTTTCACATTTTGTTGCAGTTCTGAGATGATCTGGAGCATGAAAACTTGACAGACTATAAACTATAACAAAAAAAGTAATCCTTTCGCTACCATTTGTTAGTGTAGATGCAAACGGGCCGTGTGAACCGTTCCATCATTACCACACATACACACGCGCACACACACACACACACGCACACACGCACACACGCACACACACACACACACACACACACACGTATCACATTAGAACCAGTTGTTGAGGCAAAGTCAGTGAGCATTTCTGGATCTCTGTAATGTGTTCTCACTGTACGGTGCATTCGCTTAGGTCCACTGGGCTGTACGCAAACAATGGAGCCGTCGTATTTCTATAGAATAATGTGCGTTTCTCCAACTTATTCAAGCCAATTTTGTGCGTGTGAGTTGTGAGGTGTGTGGATTGCGTGCACCAGAGAGCGGCTGCTGACACAACCATGAGTCAGTGTCTGGGTTAATGGTTTTTTTTAGCGAATAATGAATGAGGGTTGTTGTGAATGGAATCCAACTACGGCATAAAAACTGCAAAATTCATAGCAATAAAAAGGGAGTTTAAATGGTTAGCAAATTGATTCTTTGCGGCTGATGTCGTCAACGTTCCCTGCGTGCGTGATGTTAACTGTAGGGACTGCTCTGTCTGAGGCTCGTTTACTCAAGTTAGACTTCTTAATCTGAGCTCAAGCCCCTTCCAAATAACAGTTACTGGAGTTTTCAGACCGTCTTAAAACTCTTTTTCTTTTCTTTCTGCGTTTGCTATTGTGCGCATTGCGTCACCATGGTAACTACAGTAAGATTCTGCCCTAGAAATACATGTAGAACGCCCCTATTGTGATTCCATGTATTCGAGCAAGTCCAGATACAATGTGTAAGCAGCTCTTGTGGTCCAAATAACTCTGCGTACTGTATGTCTCTGATTATAAAGTGCAGTAATCAGGAAGTGTGCAGTTAGCATGCTAGTTATTGTTAGCATTACCGAGCTGATGGAACTCTGCTCTATCTGTCTAGAAGCCTTCAGTCGCCATAGTTCAGTCTTCACTTTGCTCAGTTATATATATATTTTTAAATTCTATTATTTATGAGATTGAATCTACGAAAACGAAACAAGGCGAGATTTTGACATTTTTTAGGCTAGAATAAATACATCGTGCAGTTCAGTTCCCAATTTTTGACTCACTGTTTTTGATTTACTTTATTTCATATTTGCTTTCATTTGCTGTCATTGTCGCACTGCTTTTTGGGATTACACATTCTGAAAAAATGTAACTCGCCAGTACAGTATTTAGTATGTGTGCACAGTCTTGTGGCAATTTTGTCTCGCAAGATCTTGTCCCATCCCTTGTAGAAATACTGAAATATTTGACTAGTTGAATAATCAGAGTTATTGTTAGCCCAGTCTTAATTCAGTGCTTTTAAACGTAAATACCTTTAGGGGAAACACATGGACATGACCATCAACTTCTAACTCGAAATACCTTATGTAAGTGTTCTGGATCATACAATAGTTCTTTCTGAATTGTCTAAAGCAGCAAAACATGACTTCAAAACACAGTACAGAGACGTGCCTCGAGGTTACGCCGGGGAGAGTGCATGATGTAAGTTTGTTTACATATAATGGGGTCCCTGAAAGAAGTCATTTTGAGCTCTTTTTGAACTGGTGTTATATCATCTCAGTAATGCATTTGGATTTTGTGTTAAGTTGAGCCGTCACACATGTCCTATTCATCTCTGTGCTTTTCTGAGGGCACTGAGGAGAGCAATGCCTTAATGGCCCTTTGATAGAAACGATTCCTTATATAAAAGAATGAAACATGTAACAGACGGTTTATTATGGTCATGTTTACTTATAGGAACAAAAATGCTGATTTAACCTTTTTTAACTAAGTTTTTATTTATTTTTCAGCAGTAATACAATGATTTAAATCACTGAACAAACATGTCAATTATTTTTACAATTTAAGTTTGTAGAAAGCAAACAAACAGGAGAGTTTTAGTGACATAATTAAATGCATACTCCTTATATACTGCCCCATAAAATAAAAGAACCCTTTGAAAACACATCAGATCTCAATGTGCTGAAAATGTTATTTCCATTAAAAGACATGGCATTGTTTTGTTTCTAAGACATCATCCTGTCCATATTTGTATAGATATCCAGTATATATTTTTTCCCCATTGCGATCTGATGTGTTTTCAAAGTGTTCCTTTAACTTTTTTGAGCAGTATGTATCAGAAACTGTTATAAAAGAAGCCCCATGCTACCCTTACTGTATTAACAAAGGAAAAACAGCTTAATAAATGTGGGTTTTTGTATCCTTAAAGAATATATTATCTGCTCCATTTGATTTACAGCTCATACTCTCTGGATCCAAATTATGCTCAATATACTAAAATACATTTGCTTCACTGAAGAAAGATTGATCATTTAATGAACACAGAAAGGTCAGATTTTGGCAAGACAAAAGTCTTGTCGCCTTGTCATATGATGCACCCAATCCTAGATTACAGCCTCACCTGTGATCAGTTACTGATCAGTCAATTAGTGGGTGTGTATAAAAAGAACCCCAGCACACCAGACCTTCACATCAACTGCAACTTGACCTCTGACAACATGCCTAAGATCCACCCTGAGACCAAAGCGTTAATTATCAAGAGGCTGAAGACCAGATCCACTGCTGAGGTGGCTGACACCTTCAATGTGTCTCAGCGTCAAGTACAAAGAATAAGAAAAAGATCTGAAAAGGCTGGAGATGTTTTTGACAAGCCCAGGTCCGGCAGACCCCGCAAAACAACTGCTCGGGAGGACCGTTTGTTGATTTGAAAATCCAAGGCCAGCCCCTTTTCCACTGCAGCAGAGCTCCACCAGGCCTGGTCACCTCAAGTCCCTGTGTCAACCAGAACAGTTTGTAGAATTCTGTCTCGAAATGGCCTCCATGGTCGAATCAGTGCACAGAAACCAGCACTAAACAAAAGGCAATCAAAAAACCGTGTGGCATTTGCCAAGGCCCACAGCCTGCTAAAAGGATGGACACTGGAAAAGTGGCAGAAGGTGGATTTCTCAGATGAATCCTCGGTTGAATTACATCACAGCCGCCGCAAATATTGCAGGAGACCTACTGGAGCCCGCATGGATCCAAGATTCACCCAGAAAACAGTTAAGCTTGGTGGCGGAAAAATCATGGTCTGGGGTTACATCCAGTATGGGGGTGTGCGAGACATTTGCAGGGTGGAAGGCAATATCAATAGCCTAAAATATCAAGAAGTATTAGCTACCTCTTACATTCCCAACCATAAAAGGGGTCAAATTTTGCAGCAGGATGGTGCTCCATCGCATACTTCTATCTCTACATCAAAGTTCCTCAAGGCGAAGAAGATCAAGGTGCTCCAGGACTGGCCAGCCCAGTCACCAGACATGAACATCATTGAGCATGTCTGGGGTAGAATGAAAGAGGAAGCATGGAAGGCAAAACCAAAGAATCTTGATGAACTCTGGGAGGCATGTAAGACTGCTTTCTTTGCTATTCCTGATGACTTCATCAACAAATTGTATGAATCATTGTCGACCCGCATGGATGCAGTCCTTCAAGCTCATGGAAGTCATACAAGATATTAAATATGGATCTCACAGCACCACTACTTAATTCACTGACGTTATGCAACATATTTTTGTATTTGAAGTAAATTATTTGTTCAGTTTTCTGTAGGCGACAAGACTTTTGTCTTGCCAAAATCTGACCTTTCTGTGTTCATTAAATGATCAATCTTTCTTCAGTGAAGCAAATTTATTTTAGTATATTGAGCATAATTTGGGAGGGTTTTAGCTTTCATATGAGACATTTCTAAAACCAATCGATTAATTTAAAGTCAGATTATAAGATTTTGTTTCTACAAAATGGATAAGCGACAAGACTTTTGTCAGGGACTGTACAAGAAAGACTCCACTCACCTTCACTAGAATCATTTGGATGATTTTAGACCTACAGTTGCTTATATTTTCAGAACTAAAGGTAAAAGGTAAGCTGTTGACTTTAAAACTACCACTACATGACATCACAAGGTGGAACAGAGCATTTTGAGATCTGGAGGTGTAGTTTATGGTTACAATAGTGTACCGTCGTCATTGGCGGGGCAGGGCTTATCAATTCTCCAGTTTTGAACAGGAAGTAAATACAGCATTTCTTTTACCAAATTGTTTTGACCATACTGCGGTGCACAATTAACAAAATGTCAAATTATTATGCATCTACATATGTTATAGTTTATGATTTTTACTGTTTGAAAAATGTGAAAATCTGAATTTGTTCATTTTAAATCGTTTGCAGTGGTCCAAAGTTATTCCTCACTTACCTTATGCATTCCAATGAGTTTATAAGCGCTGTTTACAACTTTCAGAAGCCAGCGCAGCATTCAGGTAACAACAACTAGCAAGCTAACAGTGCGCTTCCTGATCATCGGATAATAACGTGCTTTATTTTGACCTCAAGAGCTGTTTAAACAATATATCTGTACTGGGGTAAGAACATTTTTGAAAACAAAAAAACAAAATCTTACAGGACCTTTTATACTAAATACTTAATGCCTAGTTCCATAGTGCAGAGTTGTTGACACTGACAGGAGTATGTGTTTTCCAGTAGCGTCAGTAAGTGAAGTCAGTAGTGAATTGTGCTTGCGCGGGATGGACTCAGGCCCTGAGTATTTAACCTGTGTACTGTGTATTTGAACCTGTAACGCTGCTGCATCACTAAACAGGAGTGCGTCAGCATGCATGAGCTTGGCTTCATGTCAACGTGAACCGATCGGACCATGTCGCTAAGAAGAAGAGCGCTGAGAGACTGAACAAAACAGATGTAAGGACTCTATTTATTTGGACAGAGATGGATGAGAGCTGCCAGCGAAATTTAATACTGTGATTAAAGCATTTGGAGTAGTCGTGCTACTTTTTTTTTACTTTCTTTGATAAAAGACATAAAAGTAGAGCACTGGATTTTCAATCTAAACCACAGAATGAAGTCACAGAAAAGACATTTTGACAATAATTATGTAGGTAGTAGTAATAGTAGTAGGAGTTGTAGGAGTAGTAGTAGGAGTAATAGTAGTAGTAGTAGTAGTAGTAGTAGTAATAGTAATAGTAGGAGTAGTAGTAGGAGTTTGGGTAAGATTAGGAGGAATAATAGTTGTATGAGTAAGACTAGTAGTAATAGCAATAGTAGTAGTAGTAGGAGGACAAGGAGTAATAGTAGTAGGAATAGTAATAGTAATAGTAGTAGTAGTATTAGTAATAGTAATAGTAGTAGGAATAGTAATCGATTTACCATCAATCTACGTTCCTCCCCTCACCTATGGTCATGAGCTTTGGGTAATGACCGAAAGGACAAGATCACAGATACAAGCGGCTGAAATGAGTTTCCTCTGCAGAGTGGCTGGGCGCTCCCTTAGAGATAGGGTGAGGAGCTCAGTCACACGGGAGGAGCTCGGAGCAGAGCCGCTGCTCCTCCACGTCGAGAGGAGCCAGCTGAGGTGGCTCCCGGCATCTGTTCCGGATGCCTCCTGGACGCCTCTGCGACCCAGCCCCGGATAAGCGGAAGAAAAGTGGATAGATGGATGGTAGTAGTAGTAGTAGTAGTAGTAGTAGTAGTAATAGTAATAGTAATGGTAGTATATCCAATTTGACCTGCTGCTGTGTGTTTTCCAATATTTGTGGAACAGAGTGTTTTGAGGTTTGGAGATGTAGACAGACTAATAATAAAGGATTACTCAAACATGTGTGAATGAAACAAAGGGAACAACATTGTTTAAGAGCCAACAGCATAATGCATAAATATAGGACCTTTAAAGAAATCCATGGGAGAAGCTGGTGTGTTTTGTATTGTTTTTTGTATAGTAGTGGACTAGTCGAGGTGAACAGCTGTATCCCTGCTTCTTCCTGCATACTGTTTTTGAAGCACTCGGATAAGCTCCTCTTCTGCAATAACGCAACAGACTCGAGTAAGAGACTAGACAGAGAAGTGCTGCGTGTTTCCGGATGCCGCTTGTCCGAGTGCTTCGGCGTGTCAGGCTCATCAGGGTAATTACAGTGGAGTGGGCGGAACAACAAGTGCTGAAGAGCTGTTTTAGTTGCTGATTTATCGCTCTGCTGCGTGTTCGATATATACGGTACATGGGAATAGATCAAGTGTGATAATCTTGGTTTAAACGAGCTGTACCTGATTTTTACTGTCTTAAAAATGTGAAAAACAGAACTAGGGCCCACATTACGCTATTTTCTGATTGATGTTATAATATTTAATCATCAAAAACACACCTGGACATGTGTTTTCTTTAATTCTTTTCATACACCCTCACTGGAATCATTTGGATCACAGTTGCCCATTTTATTTTATTTTATTTTTATTATTTTATTATTTTTGTTATTATTTTATTTTATTCAAAAAGTTTAAAAGGCATTAACAGTGTCATAATATTAAACATGCAAGAATTGAATGAAATGGAGCAAAAAGACAAGTCATCTTATGTAATCTGCCTCCTTTTTAACATTGATAGTTATTTTGAAATGTTTCAAAATTGAACACACACACACACACACACACTTCACTTTTTTCCTTGTATTTCTCGGCGGACACACACGGGGCTTTCACTGACCAGCAGGTCCACGTAGTTTTACAGCTCTGTTAGAGACTGTCACTGCGTTTTCCATTTCTCAAATCCTGGTCTCTTTCTGTAGTGTCCTCGCTCTTAATGTCCCCAATAGTTAAGTTTTATTTCTGCTTTCTGCTTTGCACACAATTGAGGATTTAACCATTATCGTACGAACAGAAACACAGAGCCCCAGTCCTCAGATCAGAACCCAAAGACAGTTAAGTGATTGACAGTGCGGAGAGAGAGCGACTAAAACACTCGTATAACGCTCCTACGTATAAACTACCTCCTCTATCTTGTATCATAATAAAAAGTAATGTTTTTTTATCGTACGTTGTTGCCCCGAGCCTGGATAAACGTCTGGTAGAATTAGAAAGGACCCCTATATGCCAAGCTAAGTGCAAACCATCACGCTGGGAGTCAGATAATCTTCCAGAAACAATTGCTGCGAGACAGAAGACTTAGCAACACAGTTCCTCTGGTCATGAATTAGCAACTGAAAAGAAGATGCCCTTTTCCACTTTCGAAAACTTTTTGTGCTCATAATTTAATATAGAAAATATAACTGCATTATTCCAACCGGAGACACAACACAGTATCCCATTCTGACTGCTTTTACGTAATACTGCAAGGAATTTTAAGACCACTTGATAATAACTACTCCTGAATTAGCCTTAAAGCCGACCTGTTCTGCAAAATCCACTTTTTAGAGCTTTTAACCATGTTGTAGTTGTTTACCCTCACCATTTTTCACTCTTAAAGTTGTATTTGGAGTGATTCATGCATGTTTGAGTGATCTTTAATCACTTATTTTCAAGACGCCATTTTCACCATCCCTGATACGCGCCCTCTGCCCTGTACTTACTTTGTTTTCCAATTTTATTTTCTTAATCTCTGTTACGCGTAGAATTCTGCAGCATCATGTCGTCATTTTGGTACAAATGAAACAAAAATCTCACTAGTGTGATGTGCAGCGATCCTTTGGACGTGCAGACTCTTTATTGTGATGATGTTTACGGCGTCGTCGGCTCACATTGGACAACATACTGTAATTTTCTAATGTGGAAGTCAGCGGATTTGTTTCTTTTATTAAGTTGTTTTTGAGGAATTTTGTGATTTAAAATGTCCACCTTATAGCATAATGATCTAGATTATAGATTATAGGTATATACCAGACACAAGCACAATTGGTCTGCTTTAATAAAGGATGGACAAAGACTTAATTCATAATATACATTGTTTATAATAGTCAGAACAAGACCACCTAATCACACTGGATGTTTGTAATTATGGAGCAACATTGTGGTTAAAAACTCCAAAAAGTCTGTGTAGCGTTATAAGGAATCTCTTATTAGCTGATTTTATAGTATGAACAGTTGACTTTGAACTTTTGTACTTTAAACCATGTTATAACAGTCTTCTCTCATTAGTTTACACCATAGATTGTATAAAAAAGTGGACTAATCACCCATAGCGTTTAGCGCCACTCAAATGATGCTCCCGATGTTAGCAAATTTATATTATGAATAGGATTTTTTGACAGACAAAATAGCAAAAAATAATGTTTTAAGGCGCTGATGTAGGACCCAAAAGCAAACCAGAACTCAAGTAAGGTTAAGAGGTTTATTGTACAGATGGAGATGGAAATGGGCAAAGGGGTCCGATGGAGGCAGGCAGGTACAAGGCAGGGGGGTCCGGAGGAACACGAGCCACGAGATGAACGGGGGAGATTCAGGGAGCACTGGGAGCAGAAAAGACAAAAATTACAAAAGGTCCGGGAATAAACACAAAGCAGTTTAAAAAAAACTCCAAGATCTTGAGAAGCGTGAGCCATGAGCTAGTTACCGATATGGTAAAACTGATGAACTGGCAGGGAGTGGAGGAAGAACCGGGCTGATATAGGCAAAAGTAGACTGAGGATGGATCTCAGGTGCATGTTGACAAGGAGGCTACAGGTGAGACAGACAAACACAGAAGGGAGGGGGAAAGGGAGAGACTGGAGGATCATGACAAAAAAACCCACCAGGATGACATTAATACGAACATTTTAAGACCAAACTGACGAGGCTCACTGCAGCAGTTACAGAGAGAAGAGCGACAATATTCTAATGGAAGTCAACAGGAGCCGGGGTCAGAAGGAGTCATGGTTTACACGTGTATTTCACTTGCTCCTTGCATGTTTGAGCCATCCTGTAAACCCTGTTGTCTGCATTTGAGGCTCCAGAGCTATTTCCTTCTTGTGGATTTTGCAGACTTATTCTGCAAAATCCACTATTCAGAGCTTTTAACCATGTTATAGCTGTTTCCCCTCATGGTTTACTCACGCAAAGTTGTATTTGGAGACTTTTTTTCATTCTGATACAAATGAAAAACTCTGTTGTGATGAAGTTTACAGTGTCGTCAGCTCCCATTGGACAGTTTTCTAATGAGGAAGTCAACAGAAGAGTTTCTTTTATCAAGTCGATATAACATAATGATCCACAAGTGTAATAGCTATATAGCAGAGGGTAGGAACAACTAGCATGCTACAGCACACTTCCTGATTATCGGACAATAAAGTGCTTTCTAATTAGACTGGACTTATTTTGACCTCAAGAGCTGCTTATACAACTCTGTACCGGGGCACGACAAATACATGGGGGAAAAATCAGGTACTTTAAATGCACTTTTCAACCTTGAATAATATTATCTGTTGACGACTGGTTGACAGTTTGTGAATACTCCACACTGTAGTAGTATCTTCAGTTATGTATTTAACCATGCCATTACCATTAGCTTAAAAGCAGCTTCCTTATGAGGACGGGGTGCTACTATTAAGAGACCAAAGGCTTCCATTACCAAAGGCTGCGCGTGTCTCTAAAAGCATGTGCCGCTCCTGTCCCACTGGTTGCCGCGGGCGATAGAGGGGTCACATTGAAACACATGTGAGGCAGAAATACAGAGAAAAGCAGTAATAGACATAGAGGCGCGGTGGAGGACAAGAAAGACAGGAGACAGATGAAAGAGTGCGCAGAGAGATGGGGAATTGGAGCCTGTGGGCGGACTGGTCTATGCTTTTATTAAGTCTATTTTTATTGGAATTCACCCCCTGGACACAAGTAATATACGCAATATACAATGAACTACTATTTGTGTACTCTGCTATGGACTTTTTTCTGTACTCTTCTGGTGGAGGGTCCTAGTGTCGTCATGATACTAAAACTCGATTCTTGATGCTCAATACTGATTCCGATACCACAATGATAATAAAAAACACTCTTTATTTAGACAATATTAAAGGTGCACTGTGTAACTTTTTGGTTGCAGGTCCGTCACCTGCTTGTTTCTATGGATATGTTATTGCTCTGCCTGGAATGTTCCACAGTGTGACATTAAACATCTCTACTTTACATTTATTCAATTACAGGTGGTTTTACAGCTCAAAAATATAAATTTAATGCTATACTGTGAAACATTTCAAACAAAGCAATAACATCTCTATGGAGAAAAGCATTTGACGGACCCTCCACCAGAAAAGTTACGCAATGCACCTTTAAATTGTAGTCTTTATGTCCAAACTAACCTGCTAACACCGTGTTCCAAATAGGAAGTGTTCATGGGGGAGTTTCTGTCTCCATAGACTCCGTTTCCAGTTGACTTTACATTGAAAAATAGTGGCCCCTCTCTCTTTAAATGCTGCAGTGAGTCTTGTCATTTTGGTCTTAAAATGCTCGGATTAACCCACGCTACGTGATCCTGGTGTTTTTTATTTCACTGTTTTGTCCGTAAATAAATTCATATTCCTAAAATGGTCCTGGCTCCAAATTTGCTCCTATAACCGCTAGCCTTGGTGAGCTTCATTTGACTGGAGCTGAACATTATGGGTGATGTCACACTCACTTCTCTAAAATAATAAAAACTGAACTGTACAAACATGCTCTAGATGTGATTCTTGTATTAGTTTTAGTTCATAATATTTCTGTATTTCTGTTAATTCTTCATTTAAAGGACCCATATTACCATATTATCTGATCTGCTGTAATGTTGTTTCTTCATTCCTCATACCAAAAACATACCATTACACAGGTAATACAGTGCTCCACTGTGTTTTTAAAATCCATACAGAATCAATAGAATCATTTGGATAATTTCAATCCTGGAATTGCCAATCTCTACTGAACTAAAGGATAAAGGGGATTTTGAGCTTTGGAGATGTAGACAGACTAATAATTAAAGGTTACTCAAATGTGTGAATGAAACAAAACACAACTTTGGGTACGGCTTTGATGAGGTAACAACATTCGAACATGGCTTAAAGCTCACAAGAGTTAATTGTGCATAATATAGGACTTTTTTTTTAACACAATCCTATTATTAAAGTATAATTGCAAATCCAAGCACCCCAGGCTCAGACTGCACACTCGGTGGCCCTGAGTATTCTGTATAATTCAAAGCATGGAAAGGAGCTCAGAGCGCACACGTGCAATGTGCTGGCGCAGGTGGACGTGCCGTGGCTCTGGATTCATTCCGTTTCAAAAACAGTGACACACAACAGCAGAGCTCCAGTTCACATGTGAACACATAAACCGGTCCCACACTGGAGCTGCAGCTGGACTGGGTGCAGTCTGGAGGCGCCGCTCTCACAATGCGTGTCAAAAACACAAAAACAAAACACACACAGATATTTGTACAGAATCGTTGATGCATAAGTGAAACTCACACAGAGGCAGTGAGCTGCAAGTGAGCCACAGCTGCACTAATATAATGAGGCAGGTGGTGAAGCTGCTTAGTGTCTTTATGGACCATTATTTTTGGACACAACAACTGTCTCTCATGTGTTTAGCATTGACAATATTATTACCATATACAGCTTCTGAGAATGATGACATAGAACCTGTCTCCATGGAGACAAGCAGGGGACACCACCAGGCATAAGTTGCATCGCACGTCACATCTGAGGAGTGGTCCATTCTCAGAAAAAAGATGATTTTTCTTTTTCCTATAGCAATACAAACAGATATAACTGAACAAAATGCAAGGCTAACATTACAGGCAAAGCAGTAACATCTCTATGGAGATAAGAAAAGTTACATTGTGCTCCTTTAAATGCATGTTACAGCAAGAGCCTATGCCTTCAAATGCTGCTCTCCCACTAATTAAACATGTATATTGTTCTAAAAATTAAACATGTATATTGTTCTAAAGATCATCATAAACCATGATCTAAACCATTGTTGTTTTTTTTTTGTTTTTTTTTTGTTTTGTTTTTTTTTGCGTTTTGCCCCTGTACAGATATACTGTATAAATTGTAATTGATCAAAATGAGTCCGCTGTAGAGGGACATGACTAGACCTACAGCTGTACTGGGGTTCATTTGCACCCACACAGCCCCTGCACTGCACTAAGACCAGGGGCAAGATACAGCCCATAGAATCTAAACTATGAATAAATGTAACTCGTGCTCTTATTATTAGTATCATGTCTCCTATAACCCAGCACCCTCCTGTGATTAACAACTTAACGTCCTGCATGTCTAATTGTCCCTGACAGAGAGGCCAGAGGGTACTGCATTCACATTCTGCTGTGACAGGGTCAGACAGGGCAGGAGCAGTGACAGGATAAGGCTTTGTGTGTTAGAGGTGCACTATGAAATTTCCCCAGGTGGAGATAACGCTACCTGCTTGTTTCTATGGAGATGCTGCTGCTTTGCGTGGAATGTTTCACAGAATCACATTAACCTTATCTCCAAGACCAGGTTATGCTGCCAGGTCAAGCTTCAGGTCAGATCTGTGGAGAGGTGACCCGGGGTTTTCAAGGTATTTTTGAATAGTAAACATAAATTGAAAATGAACTGTTTTGTCCACATTGTGAGGACTTGAATATCATTTCTTTTGTAGTAATTCCGCACAGCTAAATGTGTTATTGTGACAGGACGAGCTTTAATAGTTTAGGATGGGACATAATGCAGAAATAGGCTCATTATCAAGTGTACAATGGTGATAAAAGAAGTCAAGAAGTTAATTTTGACTGTAGAGCTCCTTAGACAGGGAAGACCCATTATAATACCCAATATAATCCATGAACATTTACATAAAGTTCGTTATTCCATGTCATTTTTAACAGTTTATTTGCATTTGTGTAAAGTGTAAATGTGTAAAAATCCTAAGTCCATACGCAGGCATGCATTACACTCTTGTGCCTCCCCGGGCTCTGGTAACAGTCCACATAAAACGGCTGTGAATAAAGTCTGTTGTAAGAAAAAACGGATTAGCGCACCTGATGCACACCGCAGTTAAACCTCTGTCAAAGTTGGTGCAGCATTCCAAAGCACACAAATGGGCTGTCAGGAGGATGTCTGGAGAAGACACTTGTGCGTGAAAATGGCTTATGACATTCGTATAGGGAATTACATTTATGTTACCTAGCAACCATAACGTAAACAAGCGCATAGCCTAATAGTTATGACTAGGCTAATAAAACAGATAACAATTTTAACTTTTATTTTGTTAAATCATTATTATGTTCAGTCTGTCAGTAAAATGTGTTCCTTATGTGTAAATAGCCTCTGCATTTTGGATATTTTCCGAGTCGATAACATAGATAGAGGTATTCTGTTTAAGAACTCAGCGCTACTTCCTGTATTTTTGTTCCTTTTTTCTCCGCTTAACAGAAGTAAAACTACGATAAAATGCACAGGTAGTATCCCACCAAACCAGGAAATAATTAGAAAAACATGAAAACCTGTCATATGCACTTGAAAAGTTCTATATTATGCAAAATTGAGCTTTAAGCCATGTTATAATGCTATTCCCTCCTCAAAAACATACCTGGAGTTGCATTTTGTTTCATTCACACGTTTGCGTAACCCTTTATTCAAAATTCTCAACTCAAAATGCTCTGTTCCACACAACTCCAGGTTTATTTTGGACGAGGAAACAATATTATAATACTGATCAAAAGTAAAGAAAATAACAAGGTTTATTTTTTGTATGCATCTTCAGAAAAGTAGTGATTTAAAGGTGTATTCTAGTCCGTCAAACGCTTGTCTCCACGAAGATGTCATTGCTCTGCCTGGAATGTTCCACAGTATGGCATTAAACAGCTCTGCGTTACATTTATTAAATTACAGCTGGATTTATAACGCAAAAATACCTAGAAAAACAAATATTCTGACTGTGAGCGGGGTCGGCTCTCCACAGATCTGACCTGTAACTTGGTCTGGTTTGCTCTCCATGTAGATAGAAATGTTTAATAACATACTGTGAATCATTCCAGACAAATCAATAACATCTCCATGGAGACAAGCATTTGATGGACCCCCCGCCAGAAAAGTTACACAATGCACCTTTAAGCTTTCCATCCAGCCATTTCTCCAGCACTTGTTGAGCATCTGAGTCCAATCACAGCACTATAGTTGTTGGTCAGGAGCCTGTTTTTGGCCATAATCACTTGAGAGGGGTGCTGTGTTTTGAGGTCAGACCCGCACAACAGCAGCTGAGCCCTTTTTAGTTCCTCCTGATGGAAAAAGCTGAAGGACATAAGCCCAGCGGTCACTCACACACACAACACGCTTTTCACCTCCATTAAGCCTTTTCTACTGGACCTGTAAGCCAAGCATGCCCTCCATCTGCTGCACCTGCACATTCTCCCGTACACGGGCCGATCTGAGCGTATTGTCGTCTGTATTGCTCTGCCCAGTTCTGCTTTTATCATACACCCAGGCCTGACACGATAACAGATTTTGAAGCATGATAAATTGCTATGGAAACTACTTTATGCTACTGACACAATAACAAAATAGACAGTATCATTAAAAAGGCCTGAGCCGCAACAAATAACAGAATGTATAAATAATTAACCAAATAAGTCACTTATTCAATGTTTCACAGCTCAAATCTTATCGCATTACAACAAAAATACCCCAAATTCTACCATTTTAAGAAGAAATTGTACACACGATGAATATTGAGCCCCAAAATACACAGTTTCAGCGATAAGTCGTGTAAAGCAGTGGTTCTCAACCTTTTTTCTTGAAGCCCCCCTTGCCTGTGTCCAAGACAAGCCAGGCCCCCCTAACCCCAAATCCTACCTGCATATACGCATTAAAAGAAAAAAGTGATTAACTACAAACTTTTATTTGCAAAAATTCTTCCTTAAATGTTATCAAGTGTATCTAACACACACACACAGTTTAATTTTTGACAAACAAACAGAATAGGTTTACCCCATTACAACAGAAAAATAATGACTCATTGTTAAGATATATCAGTATCTATGTGGTTTTCTTTTCTTCTGTGTGTCACCAGGTGTATAAAATCTTCAGAAATAACTGCAAGGACATTTAACTATAAATTACCTAGGCTGAATTACCGAGCCCGCTAGCTGACCTGAGGATTGCCTGCGCAAGTTCAGGTCAGAGGTAATAAATACATTAATGAATTTAAATGTGGACCAAAAATATGTTTTAATTTGAATTACACCGAATTTTGATTAGGCTATTGGGTGTGTTGTTGGGATTCTATAATTTTAATGTGCACAAATGTAATTTTGGTAAAGTCACAACCTCAACGCAGACAAAACTGGGCGGACCCCCTGCGATCTCTAGCGCCCCCCTTGGGGGGGCCCGGACCCCAGGTTGAGAACCACTGGTGTAAAGTCATGATTTTCCATTTGAATGTTTTATTATATATTTAAAGATGTACTATGTCAGTTTTCTGGTGGAGAGTCTGCCACCTTTTTGTCTCTGTGGAGATGTTATTGTCGATTTTCACAGTATGTCCTTAAACTCGAGTTGTGTGTCCCTGTATTTGCATTTGACCCGTTCTTCAACGCCTCTGGAGCATCTTCTCAGCGCAGGAACCGATCTCTGTGATCTTGTTGGACTACCTTAACTGAAATATTGTGCATGTTTCAGGTTGACAGGGGAAACTGGAGTGCTCGGAAGAAACCCACCCAGTCACAGGGAGAACATGCAAACCCCACACAAAAAGACCAATCTGGGAATCGAACCTGGAACCTTTTTAATGTGAGGTCACTGTGCTGTTCCAAGTCCGATCTGAGGAGAGTAGATAGTACAGTAACATGCATTTTGAGCAATAAATAAAATGCAATAAGACGTGTGGTCAAAATAAAATAAGAAATTAAAAAAATCTTCATGGTCAGCTGAATGCTGTTGTTGTGTCCTTGGGTAAGACACTTTGCCTCGTCCCCATTGTCTGCGTACACTGGTGTCTGAATGTGTATGTGTGTGTGTGTGTGTGTGTGTGTGTGTGTGTGTGTGTGTGTATGTGTGTGTGTGTGTGTGAATGTGATGTAAAGCGCTCTGAGTGCCTTGAAAGTGGAAAAGCGCTGTATAATATTATGATTTTTATTTGAATAGAGTCAACATTTCAACTTTTCTTTGAGTGTACGGTTGATTTTGAGCTTCATACAAACTACTTCACATTTCGCAAGACTTAAAGGTACTTTTTGAAGCTCCCAAAATGCATAGATTGCTAGGAGAAAGCACCTTGAATATGCAGGCGATGCAAAGAAGTAGGCTGACCTTTTAGCACACACGTGGAGCTTTTTAAATTATTAACAGTCATATAGTAGGATGATGATGAATGTTTAAAATACAATGAGACCTGAAGTCCTCCAGGTCTATTTTAAAGCTCCAACCTCAGTGTCCTATTTGAATGTATAATGAAATCTAAGCAGTGCTGCGTATATTCTGTCTCCTGTGGGAAGTGATTTTTTACTGCACGTGTCACAATGTCAGTCCTGTCCATCCTGCACACTCCGATTGACCTGGAATATTCATCAGGATTCAGATTGGATTTATTCATCACTTACATTGTGAATTTTCCTTGGTTCCAATATCTGAGTCCTCTAAATGGAGTTGTATGTTCTCCCTCACAAACCTAGCTCAAGTTCACAGTAAAGGACTGATTCAAGAGGGGATATTACAATTCTCTGAGGTATTAATTGTTAACACATATTTAGATCACCTCTTTTTATTGTTTTCAAAATTCTATATTTGCCGAAAACAGGGAATGTTTCATTCATTTAAGTTTAGTTTTTGTTGTCTCTCCTCCCCTCACTCGCTCAATGCTATCACAACACAATCAGGTTTGTCAAGTTATAGTGTATTGTTTTGTATCCTGCTTTTGTATATTCATGAAAAATGGCCGTGTGGGAGGATTGGCTCCCGTTGGCACATTGGCTTGTGCTGAGCCTTGTACTAGAAATGTGCACTTGTAGTGCTAACTGTAAAGAGGTGCCCTGGAGAGACTGCACTCAGACATTCATGGACGACAGATACAACCTCTTATGGTGTGTTTTTGATGAATTATAAGTAGAAAGCTCCAAAAAGTAAGTTTTGCATAATATCCCCTTTAAATGTGGCTGTTTAGAGAGAATTAGAGATTGCAAAATTGATTTTGAGAGTTCTTAACCATGTTATAATTGTTTCTCCTTCTCATTTACACTCTCAAAATGAGTGCTTTGTGCATGTTGGAGCAATCTTATTCTGCTGCATTCAAGATGTCATTATTCCTGGAATCCTGTTTTTACCAACTCCCTCATATGCGCTGCACTTACTTTTTTTTTTTTGATGATATGATGTAGCTATGACAGATGAGCAGACATAAGAATAAGGGCTTTAAGTAGAATGAAATGAGCTATACATTCAAAGTATCATTATTAACAATAAAGTTCACCTTAATGGCCCTATTTTATGCAAAATTTACTTTTGGGAGATTCAAGCCAAGCCATGATTCAATGTTGTTACCTCTTCAAACACAGACCTGGACTTGTGTTTTGTTTCATTCACACATTTTTGAGTAATCCTTTATTATTAGTCTGTTACATCTCCAAAGCTCAAAACAGTCTGCTCCACCTTATGATGTCATGAAGCACTCATTTTCTTTTACATTTTGTTTAGTAGAGATTGGCAATTCCAGGGCTAAAATTATCCAAATGATTCTAGTGAAGGTGTATGGAGTTTAAAACACAGTGGAGCACTTCCTGTATTACCACATGACATCAGTGACATGAGTGTTTTCAATTTGAGAGAAGAATTCAGCCTAAATATGCAGGATGATATGGGCCCTTTAACCTTAATGAAGTCCTCAGTAGCATTTAAAAAGTGAGCGTGGTGAGTGAGTTTTTGGATGAGGAGCAGAGCGATGAGGCTGTGGACTTTGTCTCTTAAATGTTTGTGACAGGAGCCATTTGGACCCTTTAACATCAGCTTAAGTAACTCTCCCTCAGAGTATTTACACTGTGTTTATGTGGGGAAAGAGGGATGAGGCTGCAGGAAGAGAGGAGACAGAGCTGAGGATACCAAAGATTTATGAGCAGAGGAATAGGAGTAAAATGGCGTTCTTCCAGGAAATAGACTGGCCCACAGATATGGTTTTCAGTCCAAGATTACAGTGAATTAAAGGCAGTTTAGTGGAGAATAAATAGTGTCTTCTTGAACATTTTTGTCCTACTTTGGGTGAATCCTTTTTGTTCATAACTGCTAGCATTTGTGTCATAGACTGTATATATAAATAAATGGACATAGCTAACCTGCTAGCCGCTGCGTTCCAGATAGTTCTGGCTCTATTGATTCTGGCTTCAATGAACTTTCTTTTGAAAAAACGTCACCCCTCTCTCTGTAACTGCTGCTGTCAAACTCATTTTGATCTTAAAATTTTTGTATTAACCCGATCTATATGATCCTGGTGTTTTTATTTGTTTTTTTTTGTTTTTTTTAATTTTGTAAATCAAGATACTTTTTATCTTCCCTTGTGCAAAACATCCACAAATCAAAGAACACTCAAGTTCAGAGGAAGAGTTTCCTCACTGGACTATTTTAAAAGACAGTTAAAACAAACATTGATTTCTAATGATATTTAATATCTGAACTACTGAAAGTCAACTTGCCTGTTCATGACTGTTGTGCTAAAATCATGTTTATAAGGGAAGTCATTTTTTTTGTTTCTATCTGAAATGTTGTTTTTACTCTATCTGCAAATAAAATCTAAATCTAAATATGAATACCTAATATGGAACTCAGCTCCAGATTTGCCCCTATAACTGCTATCCTCAATGAGCTTCATTTGACTGGAGCTGAACCCTATGGGTGATGCCACACTCCCTTAGTCCACTTCTTTATACAGTCTACGATTGGTGTAGTCCTATTATGGTTGGTTCAGTCCTACTTTAGACCTGTAATAGACCTGGTTTAGATCTAGGGTTGTCAAAAGTATCGAAAATCTGATTCTAATCAATACTAAAACTAGTATCAAAACAAGATACTCATTTGAGCAGGTATTGATTTTAAAAAGACACATTGGCAGGACAGAAATGGACCTTGTAAAGTGTTGTAAAGTGTATGTTTAGACTTGATTTTTTAAACTTTTTAGACTGGATTTGCATTCATCTATCTCATTATAAAACTGTCTGTTACTTAGTCTATGCGTAGTTGTTTTCATTTTGCTTGACATCTTTGTGTCTTTTGACTTTGGAAAATGCTAACACGTGTGACAGATTGTGTTTCCCCATTACAGCGTTGGAGCAGTCCCAGGTTAAGTGGCCTCAGCATTATCCGAGCCTCAGACAGCTTGGAGTCAGCTCAGTCATTCCCCTCGGCCCAGGACAGTAGCCAATCACAGACGAGGACTAGCACATCATTGCTAACGGTGGAGCTGTACCAGGCTCCATTGATTGAGCTAATGCAGGAGGTCCAGGTTTACTACTGGTTAATATAGTTAAGGCAACCGTTTTCCAAAGTTTTCCAAATCCAAATCAAGACTGTGACCAGTTCAAAAAAGAGCAATCAGGTGTCCATCTTAGATCTTAGGTTACACTACTGCATGTTATCACTTTGCCTGGGGTAGGGTTGCCAGGAATGTTCTGCAGTAGGGCATTAAACTTATTTATCAGATACATTCAATACCTATTGCATTCTTACTTTAGGTTGCGCTTGCCTCAGCACAGATTTGACCCATCTCATGGCCTGGTGGCATTACCTGATCGTCTCCATGGAGGCAAAGCAATATTATTCATCATAGAGACAAGCAGTTAGTGTTCTCCACCAGAAAAGTTACACAATGCACCTTTAAAGCATTGAGCCTGCTATATAGCTATATAGGGGGCACTAGAGATCTCAGGGGGTCCGCAGAATTTTGTCTGCGTTGAGGTTGTGACTTTACCAAAATTATATTTGTGCACATTAAAATTATAGAATCCCAACAACACACACAATAAGTAAGTCAAATTAAAACATATTTTTGGTCCAAATTTAAATTCATTAAGGTATTTATTACCTCTGACCTGAATGTGCACAGGTGACCCTCAGGTCAGCTAACAGGTTAGGTAATTCAGCCTAGGTAATTCATAGTTAAATGTCCTTGCTGTTATTATTTTTGAACATTTTATACACCTGGTGACTCACAGAAGAAAAGAAAACCACATAGATACTGATATATCTTAACAATGAGTCATTATTTTTCTGTTGTAACGGGGTAAACCTATTCTGTTTGGCTGTCACTTTAAATACTATTTATTAGCTGTGAAATAACCTGCTCCATAATCAAAGTGCAATATTTACAATGTGTTTACTTACTTATTTGTGTGTGCAATTGTTACTTACTTCCTTGATTTTGTTGTGTGCAATTGTTTACTTATTTCCTGATTTTATTTATTGTCTAGCGAGTCATACGGTCTATCTATCTATCTATCTATCTATCTATCTGTCAAAAATTTAACTGTGTGTGTGTGTGCGTGTGTTAGATACACCTGATAACATTTAAGGAAGAATTTTTGCAAATACAAGTTTGTAGTTAATCACTTTTTTCTTTTAGTGCGTATATGTGGGTAGGATTTGGGGTTGGGGGGCCTGGCTTCTCTTGGGACACAGGCGAGGGGGGCTTCAAGAAAAAAAGGTTGAGAACCACTGATCTAGGACACCCGTGTTATAATTTGCATGTTGTAAATCGCAATATTGATCTAAAACAACTTCATAAAAGAAACAAGTCTTTTAACGTGAAACAACTAAAAAAAAAAAGGATAAAAGGATCATCCTGTGCAACAACAAAAACAAAAAGTCCAAAGTTAGCAACCATGGGTGAATAGAGTCTGGCAGATCACAATAGGGCAGGACTCATTTAGCTCAGTGCAAAGTAAATTAGTGTTGATAATTTAAAAACAAAAACATAATTTATTTAGACAGTAGAATATAATTTTCACAATTAAATTAGTACTTTCTTGTCTATTCCCTAGTTACTCAGGCCGGTACCATCAAATTGAAAATGACTATAGATTTACAGATACAGATACACCTTTTCTACCATGGACACCCACTCATAACTAAATGAATTGCATCTTCATTCCAAGTTTTTACAATTCTAACAGTTTATTTTTGCTGCTCCTCTGAGTCCAGGGCTTTGGGCGAGTCATGGAAAGTTAGCTGTGTGTTTGTTGTTATTTTTTGCATTAATGGCTCTTCTGTGCGGAGGGAGACTAATTAGCTTATCGTTGAAAGGGAGTTAAAAAGTGCTCCCAGTGGGAAGCTCAGCATGTTAAATCAATGAGGATTTGTGCAGCTGCTACACAAACGGCCCGCAATGGTCTGCGCTAATGCAGGCCGGACTGATGGAGCCTGATGGATGGGCTCAGACTGTGCTGTGACCAGTGCTAAAGTACATGGAAACTGGAAAATAGCTTTGCATTTTTGGGTGGTTAACAAGGCGGTGTGTTGTGTCTCATTTTAATTGTCATAATTGCTGCAGTCAATTATAAAAACAATGTAATGAAAAACTAATTAATGATAATAATAATGCATTAGTCTCATACAGCGTTTTTCCAGATGCTCAAAGTTGCTTTACAATTTGAAGCATTATTCATTTACTCCAAATGATGGTGGTACTACTACTACTACTACTGCACACAGCTGCCCTGGGACAGACTGACAGGAGCAAGGCTGCCAATCTGCACCATCGGCCCTTCCCACCACCCCCAACACTCGAGCATATAATACTTTCACACTAGGGAATGGGTGAAGTGTCTTGCCTAATGACTCAACAACAGTTTTTGCCACTGGGTCCCCACACCCAGTGGCATTTCCAGCAGTCTCCCATCCAAGTACGAACACATCTCATCAGATCTTAGCTTCCAAGAGATGATGAGATCAAGGTTTGACAAGGAGGTTTGGCCATAACAACACAACAAACTATGAATTAAAATGGCTGCTTTTCTGCTTTGAACCACATATGAACCACAAAATATGAATCACTATCTATTTATATTTTTGATCATTATATTCTTATGTTTATCTGTTTCTTTTCACTCGCCAGTTAGATATACTTTCTTTTTTCAATCCAATCTAGTTTGATTTGTATAGCACACAACATCAGTAAACACACTGCCGCATCGGACTAAGAGTGGTTCAGAAGCCCTTTATGATGAGCACCACATCAAGGCCAGTTACGTCTCTCAGATTGGCGTCACCAGGGCCTCACACCGGAGCCAGACCCGGGGTGGGTTCCTGAAGGTGAGCGTCTGGTGGCCGGGCCTTTTCCCACAGGGATAAATGTGGTGAAAATGCGTTTTCATCTCTGGCACCACCAGAAACCAGTCACCAAATTTGAACCTAATGGCCTCCCTGTTAAAGGCACTATTCATAAGATACAATGGCCACTTCCTTTTTAGGAGACCGTTTTCTTCATTAACTGGAGTTGTACCACAGCAATGGGACTTTGAAGTTATTTATTTATTTATTTTATCTCAAGTTTTCGTGACCAACCGAAGTGTTCTCAAACGTCTCCCCTTTTAATCCTCATCTACACTTTTAACACTGACTGTTTAGCCATCAAGCTGACTTTTTTGGGAGGTTTTGATCCCTCTTGCTGACAGCCATTCTCATGCCAAAATGTTCACTGGACATAAGTGATATTCAATAGGTGTAATTAATCGAGTGCTATGGCAGGGCTCTTTCTGCTTGTTCAATAGAAAAACACAAACTGAAGCCGGGAAGCGGGCAGTGGTTCAAAGCATCGGTCTAAGCTGTTATTAAGCTCAGTTAAATATTGTTGCGTAACCATTTGGCCAGTATGGACAAATACCGACTGCAACATGTGATGGAAAAAGCCTGGTTTCACTAATGTAATCACAAAAAGATTATTTCTCCTCTGTTGCATGTTTCAATCACACTGGGGGTGCCCTACATGAATGTGTATTGGCAGAATGTTCAGTTACCATGCACACATTAGCAATAAGATTGTCTGAAAACTCAAGAAAAAATACAAAATGAATTTAAACAGCACATTTTCAGGAGCCTGTGATCAATATGAAGGTTCATGGTCCTGTTTAGTAGTTTGATTTTCAACAAAAATGTGAGAGCGACTAACTGAAAAACTTAGCTAATGCTATTTAGCTTGTGATCTCAGATTAAAGTCTAACAAGTCTCAGACAGAGCAGTGTTTACAGTTAGCATTACACCCCCAGAGAATGTTGATGATATCATCTGCAAAGTATTAATATGTACCTACATCAGTTGTGCCTGTTTTGGCCTTGTAGTTATGATAACAGAGGTATTGCCTGCTCATAAATCATTTTTGTCAAATATTTTATAACATTTCAAATCTTCAATTTTCAATTTCCTCAAACAGACAGTAACCATGTTCAAATCAAATGAAATTTTAGTGATAACAACCGAAAGTAGTACATTTTTGAATGGTTTGCAGCAATCCAAAGTTAGGCATGGAATTATTCTGAGCATCCTACTTCTTCACTATGAGGAATTTTTGTGTTTTGGTTCTTAAGAAGGCTAGACAATCAGAAATCAGAATAAGCTTCTCACTTACGATTGCCAAAAACTTAAGCCAGACGTTTGCCATAAAGCCAGAAGTAGTTCTTGTTGCTGCGTTCACACTGTCTTGGTTTGGTCCTTGTTGCATCTTGGTTTAGTCCTGATGTAGAGTTGGGTTAGTTTAGTTGGTTTTAGAAAACTGTGGTGCCCAATGGGAGCTGACGTCACTGTAAACATCATCACAACAAAGAGCCGTGAAGTTCTCCGCCCCTCCAAAGGGATAGCTGCAGCTGGATAAAAGCTCTGAATTGAATGAATGTTGCTTTTGGATAATCCTCCTCCTCTGACCCTGCTTACCTTTTACCCCCCTCTCTCTGTGTCCTATAGGTACTCATTCCAGGATGAGGAGGACATGTTCATGGTGGTGGACCTTCTCTTGGGAGGAGACCTGAGGTACCACCTGCAGCAGAACGTGCACTTCTCAGAGAGCACCGTCAAACTGTATGTGTGTGAGCTGGCCCTGGCCCTGGGATACCTGCGCACCAAGAGGATCATCCACAGGTACAACTGCCTCAACTCATCCAAAGGGCCTGTATTACACAAAATGGATCAAGTTAGAATGCTGTTAGCCCCTCAGAAACATCCAGAGTTGTGTTTTGTTTTATTCACACGTTTGAGTAATTCTGTGTTATTAGTCTACATCTCCAAAGCTCAAAATGCTCTGTTCCATCTTGTGATGTCAAGTAAAAAGCTACCTTTTTTTTTTTTTTAAATGTATTAAATATTTTACCAGTTAAGTCAGGGGTGACCAAACTTTTTTCATCAAGGGCCACATATCTAAACACAGATGAAGCAGAGGGCCGATCGAGGGCCATGGACTGGTGCTCAGTACAGTGAATAATTGAAATATGCATGTTTAACAAGTCAGAATGAGCGATCACTCCTTTATTCATGCTAAGATCCACAAAACCACGCAATAAATATTAAATATTATCTTATCAAGGTAGATTTTCAAAAACTTGCAGTCAAAACTGCTCAAGGTAATTTGGGCCAATTCACCTGGAAGCCTGAGGGCCAAGAAAAATTTGTCTGAGGGCCGCATTTGGCCCACGGGCTATAGTTTGGGCATGCCTGAGTTAAGTCAATTGAGAACCTGGTCAAGATGCAGGATAAAGCAGCACAAGCAGAATATAAACTCTCATACATCGATCAAAATATGAGACAGTGAGACATTTGTAGATTAAAGATATAAAGCTGTTAAAAGCATGTGTACTGAGCCTGTAAAATACTGGAGTTTAAAAACGCAGTGGAGCATTCCTGTATTATCACATGACATCACAAGGTGGAACAGAGTGTTTTCTTAAGAACTCAGCTTAAATATGCAGGATTTGTGTGTGAAACATGTGTGAATGAAACAAAACACAACTCCAGGTCTGTTTGTGATGAGGAAATAACATTATACCATACTAGTATATCAGAAACTAGTGTAATATTGGTCCTTTAAACTTTCACTTCTGGCCGTCTCCCTGGCTGTCCTCTTGAATAATATTTCTCGATGGTTCTCCGTGCTCCGCCTTGCCTAGAGGGGTCTCTCCTCCTGACGTGAAGGTCACACCTGACACATCTCTTTAGTCTGAGGCTCTGCTCATCAGAAAATGCACACTTTCAGTCAGTGCTCCTCCTTCAATTTGTGAAATGCAGGTGGAGTGCGTTTCAAGCAGAAAATAGTGCAAAGTCAATGAGTCTTGTGGCCAACAAGAACGTGGCTCAGAACCAGGTTTATTATTTTAAAATGGTTGTTTTTTAGCCATGAGTGAGCCTGTTAAGTCCATTATGATGTCAGGAAAATGTGCTGATGTGCAATGCATCATCACAGGATTGCATTATAGAGTTTATTGGCTGTATTGGAATATCGTAATGGCATTTTCAGGCTTGTACCAGTTGTGTTTAGTAGTGTTGTAAAAAAAATATATATATAATAAGAATAATAAAAAATATATCCATCCATCCATCCATCCATCCATCCATCCATCTTCTCCCGCTTAATCCGGCTGGGTCGCGGGGGCAGCACGCTGCCCATTACTCTGTGCACCAGACCCAGACCCCTATGAACCCCTCTGCAGGTGGTGAGCCCACAGGAGGGAGGAATTCCTTGACGGTCCTTGATGGTAAACTGTTCATAGGGGTGTTGCATGTTTTTGGTTGATGGGGGGAAACCAGAGTACCCGGAGGAAACCCATCCAGACACGGGGAGGTAACATGCAAACTCCACACAGAAAGGCCCGGGCGACCCGGGGATCGAACCCGTAACCTTCTTGCTGTGAGGCATGAGTGTTGCCACTCAGCCACCGTGCCGATTTTTTATTATGTATTAATAAAAAATAATAATACATAAATAAATAAATAAATACATACTAATAATAATAATAATAATAATAATAATAATAATAATGATGATGATGATGATAATAATAATCTTAGCCAGATACTAGTACATGCAGATACAGATAAATACTGACAAATCATATGAATAGGACAATGTTGGACCTTTTTCCTGAATAGAGGTATTTGCTTTTTACTTCTATTAGAGCTCAGTTACAATTTCACAATTATTCACGATTACTAACACTATTGCTAATACAGTAGTGGTTGTGCGTCCTATTTGAATGCTCTGTGCTTTGGTTTGGATAAAAACTTTACTGTTACTGAGAATAACTATGAATCAAAGAGTAAGGATAAGTATCACCAATGTAGGTTGGAACATGGACACTTGTATGGATCAAGGCTCGGTTCTATGCAAGCAGAGTGGTGCCATCGGTTAACCTGAAAGCAAAGTTATTTACCTGTGTTTACCTCAAAATGTCATAGAGAAAAAGCCCAGTGACAGACGATGTCCTTGAACTCGTTAAGCAAAGGCTGTGGCTACAATCGCGGCTCAGCAGAAACAACCGAAAGAAACAGACGAGGATGATGTCAGAGAAATCAGGAAGCCACTCCACAATCTGATGAGGGAGACAGCTGCCACAGCAAAACAAGATTCTCCAGCTGATGGAGGAGATGAAACAGCTGAGGATCTTAAACACGGAGAAGGACAAAAACTCACTCAGAATCAAGCAGCTTACAATCTGCTGTCCATCATCTTAAAACAGACATTTAAAGACAGTGAGGTGCAGTTTTTAGGAAGAGAGAAAGGCTGGTTTGAGAGACAGATGAAGGGAGCTTCTGTGAAAAGTGAAAGTGAGAATCCCTCTTTGAACAGAAATAGGGGACTGAGACTTAAATTACCAGCTGTCTACAGGAGCTTTCTCACGCTGTGGACTAGTGAGAGATCAAGCCAATCAAATCCTAATCAGGTTCTCAACAGTGGAGAAGGTGAGTCAGTGAAATTACAATAGTGGGGAGTTTGACTTTAATGTTCCTCCATTTGGGGCAGGGCTTATTTAACTCAGTCTGGTGTAAATCCTGGTGTCTCAGGCCAGTAACAGAAAACTGAAAGTGGCTTCTGGATGGGAGCAGAAATGCCTTAATTTTAAAGGTTCCCTATTACGCTATTTTCTGATGTATACTATTCTGCCAAAAGTATTCGCTCACCTGCCTTGACTCGCATATGAACTTAAGTTAGATCCCATTCTTAATCCACAGGTTTAATATGACGTCGGCCCATCCTTTGCAGCTATAACAGCTTCAACTCCTCTGGGAAGGCTGTCCACAAGGTTTAGGAGTGTGTTTATGGGAGTTTTTGATCACTCCTCCAGATGATTTGTGAGGTTACGCACTGATTTTGGATGAGAAGGCCTGGCTCTCAGTCTCCGCTTTAATTCATCCCAAAGGTGTTCTATCAGGTTGAGGTCAGGAATATTTAGTAGTGAGGAAATTTCACGACCGACCCATTCTTTGACAAATGTTTGTAGAAACAGTCTGCAGGTGCTTGATTTTATTCACCTGTGGCCATGGAAGTGATTGGAACCCCTGATTTCCATTATTTGGATGGGTGAGTGAATACTTTTGGCAAAATAGTGTATGTTATCATGTATACCTGGAGTTCACACATGTTTAACACACCAATCCTGCATATTTAGAGTTCTCCTCTCAAACAGAAAATGCTCTGTTCCACCTTGTGATGTCATGGAAGTGTTGTAAAGCCCCACACACCTTCACTAGAATCATTTAGATAATTTCAGCCCCGGAATTGCCAATTTTTACTCAATAAAAGGTAAAAGGTAGGTAACTTGATCCAAACAACTACCTCTGAAACCTTCTCTACAATAAACACAGTGTACTCCATATTCTATTTTTGCATAGCTCCAAAACAATATCAGTATATCTTTTTTTCTTACATCTTGAAGGTGCATTGTGTAACTTTCCTGGTGGAGGGTCTGTCAAATGCTTTTCTTCATGGAAATGTCAATGCTTTGTCTGGAATGTTTCACAGTATGGCATTAAACCTTTCTATCTTCATGGAGACCAAACCAGACCAAGTTACAGGTCAGATCTGTGGAGAGGCGACCCCGCTCACAGTCAGATACATGTTTTTCAAGGTATTTTTTGAGCTATAAAACCATTTATAATTGAATAAATGTAAGAGTTGTTTAAAGTCATACTGTGGAACATTCCAGGCAGAGCAATGACATATCCATAGAAACGAGCAGGTGACGGACCTCCAACCAAAAAGTGACGTAGTATGCATGCAGTTTTGTCACTCCCTTGGTACTACAGCTTGTAATTGCAGTCCTCTTTCTTTCACGCTCTCTCTCCTCTCAGATCTGACCTCCGTGCTCTTCTTCTTCTCCACTCTTCATTGCACAGATTTTCATGGAGCGCTCCTCCTGTGTGGTGACTAATCGGACACGTCACCGCGCTGTAGAACCATCATTTATCAAAATCCCACAAGACAAATTAGGCCATTTCACTTAACCAACTCCGCTCGCTCTTGTCCATGCTTCAAAACCTCCACCGGACAATAGGACTTACAAGTATTACGTTTAAAGTACTGCATGTTCATTCTTTGCTTACTCATCGAGCCTGAAAGTCCTGCATTACGCAAAAGTCCCCTCATCAAAAACATACCTGGAGTTTCGTTTCATTCACACATGTTTGAGTAACCCTTTATTAAAAGTCTGTCTACATCTCCAAAGCTCAAAATGCTCTGTTCCACCTTGTGACGTCATGAAGCGGTAGTTTTCAATTTGACAGCACCTTTTACCTTTTTTGTTCAGTAGAGACTGGCAATTCCAGAGTTGAAATGATCTAAATGATTCCAGTGAAGGTGTTTGGAGTTAAAAAAAACAAAACAGTGGAGCACTTCCTGTATTACCACATGACATCACAAGGTGGAACAGAACAAAACACAACTCCAGGTATGTTTTTGGTGCATAATTTAACTTTTAACTTTTCTGATGGCGGGTCCGACACCTGATTGGCTCCATAGAGATATTATTGTGTTACCTGGAATGTTCCACACTATATGGCATTAAACTAAACGTTTCTATTTCCTTAGAGACAGGTAGGTGACAGGTCAGATCTGTGGAAAGGTAATCCCGCTAAGAGCTAACAGCATGTGTTTGATTTTTCTGGCCGATGAAACCTAATACAAAAATAAAGAGATAATAGATAAGTTTAATGCCACAATGAAGAACATTCCAGGCAAAGCTAAAACATCTCCATGGAGACAAGCAGGTGGCAGATCATCCACAAGAAAAATTCCATGTTGTCTCTTTAAAGGGCCCATATTACGCTATTTTCTGATCTATTATAATAATATTGTTTCATCATCAAAAACAGACCTGGGGTTATGTTTTATTCACACATTCAACACACAAATGAGATCTTCTCTCAAACAGAAAACACTCTGTTCCACCTTGCGATGTCATGTGACGTACAATTTTGACGAGGTAACGACATTCTAACATGACTTAAAGCTCACAAGAGTCGGCTTTGTGTAATATTGAACCTTTCACAAATAAATCACCAGTAGATTGAAAACTGGATGCTTGATTCACAGGTGTTGGAGTCATTTTTTTTCCTCAATCCAATCAAAATCTCCTCCATCAGCATTCATTATCTTCAAATAGGACAACTCAAGCTCATTTTTATGGAAATGGAGAATGCAATTTCCCCCTTCACTCGCTGATCGTGCGGTGCTTTGTAAAGATGGCGTGTTTTCGTATGAGCCTGGATGACTGTGATGATACAGAGCGTGTACAACATGATTATAACTGGTATTTTAGTTCTGGTGGTTTGACAGAAAGAATATTTGTAGTATTTGTAGTATCAGAAAGTTATGATACTACTACCAAGTTATTTTTTCTAGTGGTGGTCCTTTTTTAATAAAGTTACCATAAAAAAACTGACCTTGCCCCTGTATAAACAGCTCTTGAGGTCAAAATAAGTCTGCTGTGTTCTGCCTGCGTCTAATTATAAAGTATTCATAATCAGGAAGTGCTCTGTTTGCATGCTCTGGTCTTTGAGAGTTGCGAAAAGTGCAGTCTGTGAAAGGCAATTTGTAATTAGTTGTGAAGAGATGTGCCATTTGTTTTAAAACGCAAATATCAGTCCAAGTTACTATACTACTACTATTATACTACTAGTACTATACTGCAATTCCAACTTACAATTAGGTCTGTACTAGATTTTACAGTGGATACTTTTTTTTTTTACTTTTACTGCACTACATTTGAGAGCAGAAAAGCCTGAGGATTTATTTTTAACACGTTTGAGCAAACAAAAAAATACAAATTAAAACTGCTCGGAAAAAGAACTGTCAAATCTGTTTTTTCTGCTCAACAAAATTCAGCTAAAATCTTTATTACTGCATTTGAAGTGACTTATAAGATCTCAAAATTTGCATGAAATACTTTAAGTACATTTTTAAATAGGAACTTAAATACTTTGACTTAAGTAGATTTTTTCATGTGATACTTACTGATATGTTTTGCTCCAGTATCTGTACTTTTGTATAGTTGACAACAATGTGTAGATTTTGGCCTATACGGTGTACACTGTGTAATACCATCTCCCTTATAATGTCTGATCCCATACCTGTACTTGTACTAAAAATGACACACACATATTTAGTGTATCCTCTACACGCTCAAGGTTAGGTGAGCTTTTTTGCATTGGCCTATTCTTGGAACAACTACATGGCAACCTGCAGCCATCCTCTCCAACACTGCGTTAGTCTAATATACTTTAACAAGCTCCTGCCCATAGCACACAAACTATCATTAAGTTTGTATTGTTGTAACACTTTCATTTTTGTATTATTTTATGAGTTAAATGTGTAACTTTTCTGCTCCGTCACCTGCTTGTCTCCATGGAGATGTTATTGCAATAACATCAGCAATACCTTAAAAACATACGTTCTTACCAGTTGCCTCTACACAGATCTTAATCGTAATTTGGTCTGGTGACGTCTTCATGGAGATACATACGTTTCTTGCCATACTGTAGTAGAACATTCCAGCACAAAGCATTAACATCTCCATAGATACAAACCGGTGTTGGACCAGTAAAGTTACGCAGTGTAGCTTTAAAAAAGACACATACTTTTACATGATTATCAAGCTATTTATTCAGTCCGAAAACAAAAATGCAGAATTTGGGGTTGCCAGATAATATACAAGCAATAACACTTTGTAATAAACCTAAAAGGTCTCTGTGATTTAATGCATCCTGGTATTGATCTTATATGATGTTTTATGGCATCTCTGATTAATTTGTGACTGTATGGAGATCAACAGTGACTGCGCACCCCCCACTTCCGGAATTAAATTTCCCATTAATTTTTCCAATAGACTTTCTAAAAAAAATTGAAAGCTCAGGGCTAATCAGCTCTGTGGTGACTAATGACAACAATTTCATCTCATTTTATGTAAAACCTGTTTCTGAAACTTTATAAAGCACTAATTTTTAGTTGAATCTTGAATACTTTGGATTTAAAACAACCACGTTATGGATATTAGTTAGCTTCCGCAGTGTCTTTGAACTATTAAAGACCCATTTTTACTATGTCACGTCCTCATCACAAACCTGGAGTTGTTTTGTTTCATTCACACGTTTAACACAAAATCCTGCATATTTAGGCAAGAAAGTTGTGATGTTGTGATGTCATGTGGTAATACAGGAAGCGTTCCACTCTGTTTTTAAACTCCATACACCTTCACTAAAGTCATCAGACTTGTATAGCACTTCTTTGGACACTTCAAGACGCTTAACAAACCAAATAGGAAGTAACACTGTAGGAAACGGGGGGAATCATGGGGGAATGTAGATTGAACAGGTGAGTTTTTAGCTTTGATTTGAAGTGCTTTAGTGAGTCCGAGTTCCTCGTGAATTTTGGGAGAGTGTTCCAGAGCGATGGGGCGGCAGCAGCGAATGCTCAGTCCCCCAAGGTCCGGTGCTTTGTCCTGATGAGGGGAGTGAGGAGGTTCTTTGTCCTGATGAGGGGAGTGAGGAGGTTCTTTGTCCTGATGAGGGGAGTGAGGAGGTTCTTTGTCCTGATGAGGGGAGTGAGGAGGTTCTTTGTCCTGATGAGGGGAGTGAGGAGGTTCTTTGTCCTGATGAGGGGAGTGAGGAGGTTCTTTGTCCTGATGAGGGGAGTGAGGAGGTTCTTTGTCCTGATGAGAGAAGTGAGGAGGTTCTTTGTCCTGGTGAAGGGAGTGAGGAGGTTCTTTGTCCTGATGAGGGGAGTGAGGAGGTTCTTTGTCCTGATGAGGGGAGTGAGGAGGTTCTTTATCCTGATGAGGGGAGTGAGGAGGTTCTTTGTCCTGATGAGGGGAGTGAGGAGGTTGGTGTCAGCTGATCTGAGGCGGCGGGTGGGACAGTGCTGACAGAGGAGGTCGGTGAGGCGGGGAGGGGCCAGGTTATGGAGGGACTTGTAGGTGATGAGGAGGACCTTGTATTGAATGCAGTGTTGTACGGGGAGCTAGTGGAATTGCTTGAGGACAGGAGTGATGTGGTCTCTGGAGCAGGTGTGGGTGAGGAGGTGGGCGGTGGAGTTCTGTAGGTATTGCAGTTTTTGGAGGTGGGTGGAGGGGCGACCGTACAGAAGGCTATTGCAATAGTCGCAACTCCAGGTCCAGGTCTGTTTTTGAGGAGATCTGTTTTTGAGAACATTATAACATGGTTTAAAGCTCACAGAGTCCAATATGGGACCTTAAATATTTCAGTGTTTGGGAAAATGAACGGAAAAGTGGAAAAGTCAATACTTCCAGATTCCTGTTGATCTTCACTGACATTTTGAAATCAGTACTAGAAACGCACATCACAGATCATGTATTTTTGTAAGAACGAATCAGAGTCTCATGCAAAAAGTCCACATCAACGAAGTAAAACTCAAAACAGAAAAATTATGTTGGTGAATTGTTAATCCTTTTTTACAGTGAACGCTTATGCAACAAATATGGCCTCCTCTCTTGGGACTGGGTTAAGATTCACAACAGGGTCATCCCATAAGAGAGTTTGGGTGGAAAATCTGAGCGAGTCCGGCATTCTCATGGGGCCCCCGGATGCCCGCGAGCCAGTGCTGTGCTGTGGGCTGAGACTTCATTTAATTCCACGCTACGCTTAGAAATAAATGAGGATTATATGTGTTATTTTTAATCTTATTATTTTCAACCAATTCTCGTTCATCTGTCGCAGTCTCCACATGAAATAAATGTGGTGTTTTGCTGCGGTGTCTGAGGAGAGGTCAGGCTGTTAGAGCTGGACAAAAATAAAGCAGAAAATGGCCTGTAATCACGTAATTACAGTAATAGACTCAAAGTGACACAAACTGGAAGCAGACTTAAAATACCTTAATAACATAATCGTGTTTTTGCAGTGACTGGACCTGAGTCTATGATTAAAGAACGTTTTATACAGAAAGTTTGGACAAAAAAACAAGACTGGAAGAACTGGGGGCGACGGTAGCTCAGTTGGTGGTTCAAATCCTGCTCTTGACGTAAATATCACCGGTTAAGCTTGAGAGAGTGAGGTCGAGAGAGTGATTCTATTTCCAGCTCCCACAGATGAACGCTGTTGTGTCACTGGACAAGACACTTAACCCACCTCACCCCCAGTGTCTGTGTGTGTTCCTTGATGTAAAGCGCTGTATAAAAATGTGACTAGTTATTTTTGTGGCAGGCGTATGCATCGGTTTAGTCCTGATGTAGACTTGTTCTGGTCCTGTTGCAGTCCCGGTTTAGTCCTGGTTTAGTTCAGGTTTATTGTGAGGTTTAGTCATGGCTTAGGGGTGAGGCTCAGTGTGGGAGTCTCTGCCCCCGTGACCCCAAATATGCAGAAGAAGATGGATGGATGGTGGATGAGTAGACCCAATATTAACGTAGTGTGTGAAAGTGTGAACGCAGCCTAAGGAATGTGACTCGGGTTTAATTTTCTGCTTGTTCTTGCCGGCCTCCATCATGTCAACTTCTAACGACAATGTACCAGTGGTTTGTAAAAGTATGAGTGATACCAGGCAGCGGTAACACGAATAATAATGTGGCGACAGAAGCTCAGTTGGTAGAGTGTTTGTCCACATATCCGAAGGTTGGCGGACATAAACATCACGATCAGCTCCACTGACCCACAGGTTGGCGGTGCGATGAATGCTGCCATTGTATCGTTGGGCAAGACACTAAACCCACCTCACACCTTGCGTAAACTAGTGTATTGATTGATTGATTCGTATTTATTTCAACTTTGTGCCAAGAGAAACAATAATCATATACATATTATATATACATTATAAACAACAGAAAAGCACAAAACTTATATTAACCCACACCTATTCTTTACATAGTTTCAAAATGATGTGGTTGCTTATGTACATTGATCACAAAACTTTACAAATATTTACATATGGCAAAATAAATGACACACTATGCATACTTAATATCATTTTTACCCAAGTTTTTTTTTTTTTTTTTTTTTTGATCACTCACCCTTATACCACGAAAAGCAAAAACTCTTTATAATTTCTTTTGAAGCTGTGAATATTTGGGCACTGCTTCAGGTTTTCTCCCAACCCATTCCACAGGCTGACTGAATGTAAGTACTTGAACGTGGAAAAGTGTTATATAAAAAAGTTATTTACCATTTAATAAAGCGTCGTTTTTTAAGAATGTCTTCTAACCATAGTCACTAAGCTCGAATCATTTGTAATACACTATTTGTTCATTATGAATTAAGTCTTCCTTCATGTTTTATTAAGGCTAATTACGGTGTAGTTATTGTACACTGATACCCAGGCAGCTCATAGCAACCTGTATTTAAGATTTTTTTTCCAGCCAATGGCATCACAGCGTTCTCTGATTCTGTATTCTTTCTCGCTGCCATTTCAAACGTCAGATCTTTCGCTGTTTGCTCCCGTGTGTCTCGGTGGACTTAGAATTTTTCACGTCCGAGCGACTATCAATTAGGAGGAGCATCTTCAGAGACTGCGGAGCTTCTAAACAAGTGGAAAGAGCAGGCAGCAGGTGAGAACCACGCCCCGTCACTGTGACATCAACAGCTGCCCTCTGGTGCAAACACTACAGCAGCCGTAATGGAAAGTCTCGTGTCAGGGCTCAAACTGGTCAATATGTTTCCATTTAGAAGCCCTGGGAGACGCATGACCTGATTGTATTAAGATGTAACAGGAGTCAGTCTCGTAAGTGCACTGAGGAAAAAAAAAAAAAAAGGAAATCACTTAAAAAGGATGTTGTATTTGTGTGTTGAGTTTGCTAATATGCCAGGTTTCATTTTTTAGTGTTTTTATTCCTCAGAAATACTTAAAAATTGTGCATTCTTACTGTAAGCAGGGGTGTCTCTCCACAGATCTGATGTGTAACTTGGCCTCACCCACTTGGAAATAAATAGAACAAAGCAATAACTTAGACTACAGACCAAAAAGTGAAAAAATATTGTGAATAACCTGTGAAACAAGTGATTACCAATCAAACAAAAAGAAAAAGATGTCATAGATTTTAGTTTAAAGCTGCAGTATGTCATTTTCTGGAGGCTATATCACCTTTTTTTGGGACCCGGGTCACCTCTTCAAGGGTCTGGCCTGTGGTGTCACTGCTGCTTGTATCCATGGTAACAGTTAGATAAGTCTAATGCCAAAATATGAAACATCCTGGAGAAATCTGTAACATTTTCACTGTTAGACTAATAGGTGGAAGGCCCTCCAGCAAAAAGGCGAATAGTGTACCGTATAAAAAAAAGTTATATATTATAGTGCGTCATACTAGTAACTGCAAAATGTATGATAATTAGGCTATTATTAGTTTAAAATGTCAAATTTTGAAATAAAAAATGCATTTATTGATACTGTGCAGTGACATCACGCTGGGGGTGTTCTACATGGACCTCTATTGGTGGAATGTTTTCAGTTTCTATGGTGACACAATGCAAACTTTAGTAAATGCCGCCAAAACGTTTTAAGATCGTCTAAAAACTCAAGAAAAAATTAGTTACCTTCACACCTCCGGGGAATGTCGATGGCATCAGTTGCAAAGTATCAATTCCGGCTTGTTGCTATTTCAAGGAAGAAGAATTCCTAACTCTTGGAACACATGGATTACATACATTTTTTGTTTTAGTGTATACATTTTAAGCTGAATTTGTCCTATATATTCTCACATTTTCTTGTCAAATCTTCCTCTAATATTCTTCCCTGTTTAATCCTGTTTTTCTGTGGGAGTGGCAGTCTGCTTCAAATTATTTATTAGCTATTTCCTGCTTTTCCGGAGGCCATATTTTGTGTTTTCGCCAATCTGCCAAAACAGCCTAATGCCTGTAAATCTGGCTAATTGAAAGTGAACGCTAACAGCTCAAGATACATCTGAAAGAGGGATGAGATAAACATGTTACGCTGGTTTTCCCCGTCGAGCCAGCTTGTCTTCTCTTCTGCCAATCTATCCTTTATTCATGTTGTACGTTAATGTTTTATTTCCCATCAGAAGTAGCAGGAGAAGGAATGAGGAAGGAAGAGGGGGTTTCCATAAGTGCAGATTAAGGAAGCAGATGTTGCCAGAGCGCTGATTTTCAATGCAAAAAGAAAATGGGAATCAGGTCTAATCGCTGCTTAAAATCTACCCCCAGAACATTATTTAAAAAAAAAAAAAATTACAATTAAAACTCTTTAAATCTAACAGTGGCGGATTGAGTAACCAGAAATTTTACTCAAGTAAAAATAGCATTACTTTAAAATAAAATTAGTAGCAATACTTTAAAATAAATATTACTCAAGTAGAAGTACAAAGAAGCAGTGATCCAATAAATTACACAAGTAAGAGTAACAATACTTTCAAATAATATTACTCAAGTAGAAGTACAAAGCAGTGATCCAAGAAGTTACTAAAGTAAGAGTAATAATACTTTAAAAATATTACCCAAGTAGAAGTACAAAGTAGTCGTCCAAGAAATTACTCAAGTAAGAGTAATAATACTTTAAAATAATATTACTCAAGTAGAAGTACAAAGCAGTGATCCAAGAAGTTACTAAAGTAAGAGTAACAATACTTAAAAATAATATTACTCAAGTAGAAGTACAAAGCAGTGGTCCTAGAAATGACTCAAGTAAGAGTAAAAATGTATTTGGGAAAAGTAGCCCACTACTAAGAGTATCTTAAAGAGTAACTGTCGGGAGGAAACATCTGATTTATAATTTCAGTTAAAGAAGATCTATTGTGCCTGTTATATACTTATAATCTGTGTCTGTAATTTGGACATTTTAAATTGAAAAAGTTTCCTTACTTCCTTGTTAGAAAACTGTGGTGCCCAATGGGAGCCAGTAGCAAAAGGAGAAATTTAATTTGTCAACTGGACAGAGTTTATTTGGTTGAATACGTTTCGCAGCTCATCCAAGCTGCTTCTTCAGTTCTGGTCAGATGCTGGCGGACACTGCTTTATATCTGCCTGAAGGGAGGAGCTTAATTACAATGAAAATTACTCTGAGACAACACATATTTTAATACAGTTTCAGTTAGTCAGGTGAGTCTATTCAATATGGAGTTGTTTATAGTTTCTGTTAGTTAGGTGTGTCTATTCAATATGGAGTGGGAGTGGGGGAGTAGTTAGCGTATCCATTCAGGGCCATGATGGTGTTTTCACACCTCTGGACATGTCCTGGCCAGAGGTGGAAAAAGTACTGAAAAATTGTAATTAAGTAAAAGTATCTTTACTTTGCTTAAATCTTACTCAAGTAAAAGTAAAAGTACCCGTCTGAAAATGTACTTGAGTAAAAGTAAAAAATTACTTCATTTCAAATGTACTTTGAGTAAAAGTTACTTAGTTACTTTCAATGAAATAAAAAAAAAAACTACAGTAAAAATGCAGGTTTTTTCATAATGTTGCTGCACATAAATGCAGTCTTAAAGAGACATAAACTGCGGTAAACTAAATGTGACGCACTACCATTTAATTCCTCTAGGAGCTGAAGATATATGGGATAATGAATCTAGGACAGGGGTCGACAACCCGCGGCTCCAGAGCCGCATGTGGCTCTTTCATCGTTCTGTCGTGGCTCCCTGTGACTTTGGAAAATAATAATGAGTATTTAATTACATTGTATTTTTATTTTAGTTTGTTCGTTTTTAAATGTAAATCGAAAATTGTAGATAATGGTAATCTTGTAACATTTAAATAAAACGTTTTTAATATTTTTGTCGCTCAAAACATGCGGCAAAGCCGCCGATGTGCGCCACCCGCACACACTGGCAGCCCGGACTTACCGGCACCTACATCAGCAGTATGATTTTCGGCCCAATGATGATAAATCCAAGAAAAGAAAAGTTTGTGAAGAAAACAGAACGCTTAATGCTACGTGGGCAGATTCATTTGCTTTCATGGCTGATGAGACTGGTACACGCGGTACACGTGATAAAATGATGACGGAACACAGAAGCAGACGCATTTTTGGTTCGCTGCGGGTGGATAATTAGTTTGGATTTTTATTTCCTACGAGGAGGACTCAAATAATAATGTGTTTAATGCAGCTTTGCGCACATTTGTTTACGTTTTACAGAAGCGAAACTTAAAACCACATGGCTAATTTGCATAAACTAGAAGCGCTACTTTTGATGGACCAGCACTGTCCACTCGAAACTAGTCCAGGCAATAACCCATGAACTATCCTATAGACAACATAAATTAAGATGATTTATTAAGAGACCAATTGCAAACCAAAGTCCTGCATTCTTATTATTTCTGACTGTCCTAAAGCCAATTTTAAACGTGAGGTGATTTTCCCAACTCTCGGCTCCTTCACTTGAAACGTTCGTGATCAGGATGGAAAATAATTGAAATCATGAAGCCAGATTGTGTTAACCAAACCATAATAAATATACCGTTTGGGTATAACAGGCAAAACATATAGGCCTATATTTGTAGCCTACTTACCACCACATGCTTTCATAGATTCGGTTCGGCGGGGCAGACACATTTTACATTTCATGATTACGTTGCTGCCATTTTTGCGTTTAAACGCGAATAGGTCATCGAGGTTTGGCCAAGAAACAATGGAACTGCCGCACACAAACCCGCACAATGCAGTTTCCTTTCAGTTCCGGCAGATTTTTTCCCCCCGTATTTTATTTTTTGCCCCTATCGATATTATTTTACTCAGTAACGTGGGCGGCTTTCAATGTAACGAAGTAAAATACTTGGCTTAAAAACTACTTAGAAAATTACAAAGTACTCATAAAAACTACTCAATTACAGTAACGTGAGTAAATGTAATTCGTTACTTTCCACCCCTGGTCCTGGCTAGTCCCATTGTTTTCTCTGTTTGTTTTTATTTAGGTTTGAGGATAGAGTTATAGATGGGAGACAAATGATGTCTGAGACCTCCATTTCTGTTCAAGGAAGGATTCTCTTTCTTGACAAAAATAGCTTCTTTAACTCCCCTCTCAAACCAGTTCTTTTCTTTGGCCAAGATCTGGACCTCGCTGTCCTCAAAGGAGTGGCCTGTGGCTTTTAGGTGGAGATGTACGGCAGATTGCGGCCCACCCTGGTTTTCCCATCTGTGTTGATACATCCTTTTGTGAAGTGGCTGTTTTGTTTCTCCAATGTAGCGCTCACTGCAGTCTTCACTACACTGAATGGAGTAGACCACATTGCTTTGTTTGTGGCTCGGAGTTTTGTCCTTAGGATGGACCAGTTTTTGTCTTAAAGTGTTTGTGGGTTTGAAATAGACTGGGATTTCATGTTGTCTGAAGATCCTCTGTAGTTTTTCGGAAACGCCAGCCAGGTAAGGAATAGTTACACCCCTTCTCCTGGGCTCTGCTTCTCTGTTGTCCTGTTTCTTTGCTCTCTTCGTTTTATTGAAAGCCCATTTAGGATATCCACAAACGGAGAGGGCTTTCTCCACGTGTTGTTCTTCTTTCTCCTTTCCCTCTGCGCTTGTAGGAACGACTTGGGCCCTGTGTTGTAATGTCCGAATGACTCCCAGTTTGTGCTGAAGTGGGTGGTGTGAATCAAAAAGCAGATATTGGTCGGTGTGTGTGGGCTTCCTGAAGACCTCTACCTGGAGTCGCCGGTCTTCTCTTATCGTTACTGCACAATCTAAGAAGGCCAATGTTTTGTCCTTGGCATCTTCACGTGTGAATTTGATGTTCGGATCTACTGAATTGATATGTACAGTAAAAGGTTCCAAATCTTGAATTTTGATTTTTGAGAAATTATCATCAACAAAGCGATACCAGTGTGTGGGTGGAGTGCCTGGATATGAGGCCAAGGCACTCTGTTCAAATTGTTCCATGTATAAGTTTGCAATGATCGGGGAGACCGGTGAGCCCATTGCACAGCTGTGAATTTGCCTGTAGAAGTTTACTCTGAACTGGAAATAGGTGGTACTTAAACAAATTTCCAGCAGTTGGCAGATTTGGTCGGGTGAAAGTTTGGTTCTCTCTTCTAGCTTGGTATCCTCCAGTAGTCTCCTCCTTGCTGCCTCCACCTCTACCGATGTAGGGATACAAGTGAAAAGAGAGGTCACATCAAAGGAAACCATTGTCTCATCCCGGTCAAACTGGAGATGCTTAATTTTGTTCACAAATTCGGCTGTGTTCTCAATATGGTGCTCCGTGTTACCCACCAGCGGAGCCAAGATGGTTTTTAGGTGTTTGGCCACATTGTACGTGATGGAGTCTGTGCTGCATACAATGGGTCTGAGTGGTGCTCCTTGTTTGTGGATCTTTGGGAGGCCATAGATGCCAGGGATGGAGTCACCGGGGTACAGTCTGTAATATAGCTGTCGATCCATGACTTCTTCCTTCTCCAGCTTCTGCAAGCAATCAGTGAGCCAGTGTCGTAAACGTCATCACAATAAAGAGTGTTGGAGTTGTCGGCCCCTCATATGGCCCCTGCTATCACACTTTGTTTTGTTTTTTTCACTTGTACGAAAATGACTACGCGATGCTGCTGAATCCTAAGAAATCAAACTGGAGAACGAAGTAAATACGAAGTGAATGTTCATGTATGGGCAAACATACATGAACATTCACACAGACAGTGGCTCCATCTTTTCTGTATCGCTCGAGGAATGGTGCCGCGGAAAACCTTTAAAACTTGAAGAGACAGATCTTTTCAAACCCCTAAACTCTGGAACGAACTAACCTATGCTCTCTAGACAGTGCAGATCAGGGGTCTCTAACCTTTTCCCTCGGGCGAGTTACCTTTACAAACGAAAATGCCAGAGAGCTACAGGAAATGAAGTATACATAAGATCCATGACAAGACTTAGATGGGGTATGGTTAGATATAAAACATAATCCATTATTTATTTATGAATGATAGATTTACAATAATAATAGGCATTTAATTCAACAACTTTGAGTTATTCAGGACAAAAACATATAATTCAGAAATCCCTCAGCGAGCTACTTGGAAAGGGGTGGAGAGCTACAGGTTGGAGACCCCTGATGTAGACGATTTTAAAACGCAACTAAAAACATTCCTCTCTGAAGAAGCATTTAGTTTAGAGCTGCTATTATTATGAATGTATCTTATGCTGTTTTTTTTTTTTTTTTTTTTTTTTATCTTTTGCATGTGAAGCACTTTGTGAACTACGTCTGTGAAAAGTGCTATATAAATAAACTTTACTCACCTACTTACTTTACTTACCGGGGGCGGTGAAAATGGGGGTTGATCTGCAATTTGAAAAATGAAAATGAAAATTAGGAATTAAAGTTTGCTGAAACATGCACAAATCACTCGAAATACAAGTTCAGGTGAGTAAAGAGTGAGGGTAAACAAATATAACATGGTAAAAGCGCTGAAAAGTAACAAGTCGAATTTGCATAATGGGTCTGCTTTAAACCGACTATAATCTGTTGAAACTGGCAAAACCAAATGTCTTTGCAGTTTTGATAAAAGTTTGATAAACATTTGCTATAATTCACTGTATTGCTTTGCACCTGGGGGCTCATAAGTAGCACACACACACCACATTTTGAGAACAGCTTTTACAATGCAACAAAAAATGTAGATCCTTTTGAATGATCAGAGAGCTTGGTAAAACAACAGATAAAAGAAAAGACTTTGGCCGAGCAGACGTGACGGTTTTTGCAACACTCTGCAGCGGCCTTGGTTCTGTAAATTATTCATCGCTGGTAATTCTGATGCTAGCTTTTTGGCACAGGCTTCTCTCTGAACTCTCAACCCTGAGACTTGTCAAAAACTCACAAATGAATAAGCAATGGAAGTCAGCCATTTTGGATTCATGTTTTGCAACTTGAGGCTGTCGTATAGAGAGACTCGGAGCAATCCAACAGGCTCAGTGAGAGATACAGGTATATTCAACATACATTCAACAACTCACCCTAACAGATAATACTCCCTACAACTGCACAACAACTCTCCCTTATGTAATAGATAATACTCCCTACAACTGTACAACAACTCACCCTAATGTAAAAGATCATACTTCCTACAAATATACAACTTACCCTTACTGTAGGTAACAGATAATGCTCTCTACAACTGTACAACAACTCAGCCTTATGTAACCGATAATACTCCCTACAATTGAACATCAACTCACCCTTATGGAACAGATAATACTCCCTACAACTGCACAACAACTCACCCTTATGGAACAGATAATACTCCCTACAATTGTACAACAACTCTTCCTTATGTAAAAGATAATACTCCTTACAAGTGTACAACAACTCACCCCTATGTAACAGATAATGCTCCCTACAACTGTACAACAACTCAGCCTTATGTGACGGATAATACTCCCTACAACTGTAACAGATAACCCTATGTCCTGTCAATCATCATTTCATCTTTGCACTGTTTTCCTTACGCCCTCTTGTAAATAACTTTGATATACTGTATTTATATCACTATATTTCTTTTTTTTTACTTGTACATATACATTTATATAATTATATCTTATTTGACACCTGTTTCTTGCTATTTTTACTACTTATTTAGGATGTATTATTACCATTTATCTATATGTGTATCTGTACTATACGTATAAGTTAAAGACATTAAGCATAATGTAGTATCGCTATAATTATTAGAAAGTAAAAAACAGTAACATATATTGAAATGGTAGGATGGCATACTACATTTAGTTGGAAATACTGAATGGGGGTGAGAGTAAATAAGTATTTTATTTGTTGTAATACATATATGTAAATCAATCAATAAAAAGCATTTATATTTTTACTCTTTGTTATTATAATATATGGTGAGTAACTGGATCAATAAAGTTTGTCTAAGTCTATGTCATCTGAGGGTTTAAGCAAAATGTCATGATTGTGAAAAAAAAAAAGAAATTGTCGGCTGTTGGTTCAAAAGGAGCTTATGTCTGGAGCGTGCGTTGGCTGCTGAGTGGGTACTTAGGGCTATGGAGGATTTCAACTGTCTGTATGCACTGGGCTTGCAGTATTTTACGCGGAAATATCCAACTCGAATACTGAAAGTGTTATGTTGGGTTCATCGATTCAGTTTTCAATGTTTTTTGCGGAAAATATTTGGATATCAGAGTATAGTGAGATCTCAGACAGGGCTGTAGCAGGTTTTAACTAGGTTCAAACCAGGTCTGCAGTAGAACTAAACTATGACTCAGTGCTTCCTAACAAGGACAAATCCATAGGAGGATAAAACCATGAATACATTTGACTCTAAAAGAATATCAGCCACCTTAAAGAGCCGCTAAACACCCTCACAAAGAGATTCTCTTTTATAATGTCAGTTTAAGGTATTTTTGCTATTTTAACACTTAAATGAATGGAAAAGACGTGTTTAAAGAAGTCATATTGTGCTTGTGTCTGTTATATAGTTATAATCTATGACACCCATGGATCATTACGTTATAATTTGCACATCTTATTTTATCAGTGCTGCCGAAAATAAAATTGAAGTAAGAACGAATCTAAATTACTCAAACACGGATGAATGATTCTGAATCCAACTTTGGGTGAGTAAATGAGAAGGGGAGATAACTATAAGAGTCGATTTTGCAGACCAGGTCGGCTTAAATACCATGTTGTGAAGCACTTTAGGCGAAGTGATGACATCTCACAGTCATTTTTTCATGTTTTCTTATAAGGTGCTTACAGTCAAACAAATACTAGACAGTAAAATAAACGATTGTTCACTATTTCGTTGATGTCATAAAGAGAATTCATCATATGCATGTCCAGAATACCATCACAGTAATTAGATATGCGTCTTCTTCTACGGTCGCGACTTAGAGGGGCTCAGGTTGACTCAGGTTTGGTCCATTTGCTCTTGTGCTTTTACTCCCCATCTGCTCACAAAGAAGAGACTCCATTAGAGAGCGAGAGACAGAAAAAGCTTTAACTTTTCAAAACTTTAAAAAGCTGAACAAGTTGTCTTACATAAAAAAAAAAAAAAAAAGCTTTTCTGTTCAGAAGTACAGACTTGGCATACAAACTCTTTCTTGGTGGTACTTCATGTTTAAAGGGCCCATATTACGCTGTTTTCTGATTTTCTGTGTTATAATGTTGTTTTATTTAGGCTGAGTTTTTCTCTCAAACAGAAAACACTCTATTCCACCTTGTGATGTCAAGTGCTCCACTGTGTTTTTAAACCTTTACTAAAATCATTTGGATATTTTAAGCTCTGGAATTGCCAATCTCTACTGAACTAAAGGTAAAAAGTAGCTGGTAACTTGAAAACTATCACTTCATGACATCACAAGGTGGAACAGAGCATTTGGAGCATTGGAGATGAGGACAGACTAATAAAAAAGGATTACTCATGTGTGAATGAAACAAAACACAACGCCAGGTCTGTTTCTGATGAGGTTATAACAAGACAAGACAAGAATTTTGCATGATAAAAGACCTTCACATTTCATTACAATCTCTCTTTGTTACAGCTTTAAACACATAATCCAGGGCTTAAGGACGTCATTAAAAAGCCTTACCCTGTTAGTCCAGGTGAAGTTTGTGCGTCAGGTGCACGGCCCACTCCTGTCGCTCCGTATCCGGTGTCCAGGTGCGGCTCCGGTTACCTCGGTCCCTCTGATGGCTGTCTGTAATGAGGGCATTAGATCTGCTAATAGCTTGTAGGGGCAGTCGACCGAGAGAAAAGCAAGGGATCAGCTTCCATCTGCCTCTCCAACTCCGCACTAACCCAGAGCACACACCGTTTCAGACTTCCATTCAGACGTGTCAACCTATTTTATCTTTATTTTTTATTTACATGTCATCTAATATCTACGCCCTTGTACCTGATTTTTGTCCATGTTTTCGGTCAAAATTTTTCTCACCACAGTGCAGATATATTGTTAAGCAGCTTTTTGCTTATTGTCTGATAATCAAGAAGTGCGTGGTTAGCATGGTAGTTTTTGTTAGCTTTACTGTGATGGCAAAACTGCGCTCTGGTTTCTGAAGGTTGTGAGAAACGTGGTAAATAATATTGATGCTCAGAATGGATAAGGTAAGTGAGGAACAACTTTGGATGACTGCAAACTTTAAAATGAACTAGTTCTGTTTTCACATTTTTAAGACAGTAAAAGTCAGGTAATGCATTTTATTGCTCAAAAATAGGTTTAAAAACATAAATTCTTGTTGTGTCTCTGCACAGATCTAACCTGTAATTTGGCCTAATGCTGACATTGGTCTCCGTGGAGATAACTAAGTTTAATGTCATACCATTTGGATAAAATAACAACAATTAGGCAGTTCGTAGCAATTTGACATGTTCATGACATGATCTAGACTAGTGCATATGAGACTTTTGCCTTTGACTTTTAGTGACACTTTGCTTCCCTTTAAAACTCAAAACAAAATACATAAAAAAGTCAAATCAGTAACTTTTTCCTTTTGTTCCATTTTAAAGGTGCATTGCGTAACTTTTCTGGTGGAGGGTCTGTCACTTTAAATGCTTTTCTCCATGGAAATGTTACTGCTCTGTCTGGAATGTTTCACAGTATGGTTTTAAACCTTTCTATCTCCATGGAGACCAAACCACACCAAGTAACAGGTCAGATCTGTGGAGAGGCGACCCCGCTCACAGTCAGAATGTCTGTTTTTCTAGGTATTTTTGAGCTGTAAAACCACCTGTAATTGAATAAATGTAAGGCAGAGCTGTTTAATGTCACACTGTGGAACATTCCAGGCAGAGCAATGATATATCCATGGAAACAAACAGGTGACGGACTCTCCACCAGAAAAGTTACACAGTGCACCTTTATTTGATTGTTTTCCCATGTATTTGAGCAAAATGTGTCTTGCCCCAGCACATATACAGTATATTGCATAAGCAGCTCTTAAGGTATGTCCGACAGTCAGCAGGTGCTCATGCTCATTAGCATGCTAGTTGTTTATCACTGCAAAACTCTGCTGTCATCTATGTGAGTTGTGAAAAACACGTATAACCTCCCCACAGTGAGTAACATGCTCAGAATGCAAGTGAGGAATAACTTTGGATCGTTGCAAACCATTTAAAACGAACTCATTCTGTTTTGGCCTTTTTAAGACGATATCAAAATCAGTTACAGCTGTTACAACAGGTTTTATTTTGATATGCCTTTAATCAAATGGAGGGAGATGATTCAGTAGGACACATCTGTTCTGCCAAGGCCTTCGAGAAGAGTGAGCGTGTGCAGATGGAGCAGGTGCCTCTAATGCATCACCTCTCTGCTGTCTGCACTCAAACACACAAAGACAGGCAGCTCTGAGAACGTCTCTACCCCAGTCAACAAATACACACATACTCAAAACACCTGCACTTCTAATTTGCAGTTTTATTTTGTACAACTTTTTGTTTCCAGGCCAGAGAAACTGCACTGTACAGAAACTAACGGTCTATATTTTTGCATTATACCATGGTCAGTGAGAACTTTTAGGCACTTTGAGGATTTAAAAATGTTAAAAAAGTTTATGTTGTGAAAATAGAATCCCTACAAAATCTGACCTTTGTGAAAGCCGGATGCCCTGTCAGAACACAGGCAGTTTGAATTCCCAAAATGCATTGCGCTCTATGGGAGAATTCTTTCTGGGCCCAAGCTCCCGGGAGCTGCAGTACCTGGAGCGGCCACTAGTCGGTCTCGAGCCAGGACAGAGTGGGAATGCCTTATCCAGTTTTATAATAGATCCATGATTGTAATGCTAACTAGCGTGCATTTTTAACAGTTTATCTCTGTTCTATATCACTACGCTGTGAGCATCACGATAGCGATGGGTAAACTAAACTAAAGCCATATTCGCATGAGATTCGTTTTACCTTGGGACCTCTGTGAAATTGAAATTATCCCATGACGTCTGTATTTTTATTTTTATTTTTTTACATCCGGGTCACGTCTTTGATAGTTGATTTAGTTCATATTTGGACCTAAAATGGACGATCAGAAACGTTTTCAATCACTTTTAGTTTTATGGTTTTCAGTGAATAGACATGAGCGTTCACATGGGACTAAAATAACCCGAGGAGCTCTGAGTTTGCAGAATTAAAAGAGGTCACATTTGGGGGACTTTTTACAGACATTTTTACAAACATGGACGATTCAGGAGTAGAAACACAGACTCTGTTCGAACAGAAATAACTATAACGCCTTGAACATCTATGGAAAGCCAAAAGATTTTCCGATTTAAAAGCCATTTTCAGTTAGTGGGACCAGGGATTTGTGTATGTCTTTGTTAATCATTTCTTTCTGCAGTATATTTTTCTCTTCTTTTTTTGTCTGTGCTTTTGTCTATACATTTTGACTTTCTTATTATTTCAAGGTCTTTTATTACGCAATAGATTTCTGTGACCTTTTAGCCATGTTAGAATGTGGTTACCTCATTCTAACATGTGTTTTGTTTCATTCACACGACATCACAATTTGGAACAGAGTGTTTTCCGTTTGAGAGAAGAACTCAATCTAAATTTGCAGGATTTGTGTGTTAAACATGTGTGAATGAAAAAAACCCACAACTCCAGGTCTGTTTGTGATGAGGAAACATTATAACATCAGAAAAAATAACAAAATATAATATTGCATCAACAGTAGAATTTCGTGCCCATCATTACTGTAGAAATGAGAATAATCTGAGCTGTCTGACCCACTTTCCCCAGCCTCATGTTCAGAGGGAGAGCGCTTTAGCTGTAATTAACGTGTGATTCTTCTGTGGAGACTCTTGAACTCCATCCAAGGATCACTAACGAATGAGAGAATAGGAGAGAATGAGTTATTATTAGCTCCATTAGGTTCAGGTCATAATGTTCATTTACAGACATTTTTGCCCATGCAGTTCTCTGTATTACACACGGTAATCAAAGGGCTGTTATATCCAATACAAATGTGCTCATTCACATGCCGATACTTCCCGTGGACGCAATGGTACAACTGGGGACTCGTCTCCACATTCTGAGCTTTTTATGCAGATATGCTGTGTTCTTTAACTACGTTGGTACTTTTTTGTAACTTTGGTTAAAAGGGTCCATCACTTGTTTGTCTCCATGGAAATATTGCTGTTTTGCCTTGATTATTCCACAATAAAGTTGGTAATCACAGTGGAGGCAGGTTAATGGTCGGATCTATGGAGAAGCAAGCCTGCACGTGGTAAGAATTCATATTTTTTAAAGGTATTTTTGAGCTATAAAACACCTGTAATTGAACAAATGCAAAGGAGATATGTTTAACGCCCAAGTGAGGAACATTCCAGGAAAAGAAATAACATCTCCATGGAGACAAGCAAGTAGCGGACCCTCCACCTGAGAAGTTACATAGTGCACCTATAAGACAAGTAGGGTGAGTGCTTTAATGGCTTCTTTGCTTGTATGATTAAAATACAACCTCTTACTGTCGTAGCACTAAAATACTTGTCACAGAGGTCTTGAATAAGGTCCAAGACGCGCGGATTACAGAAATAAAAGTCCTTTATTCTTACAAATGGGACTCCAGTACGTTTCCACCTGTGAGGTCTTCATCAGAGCTTGAAGCCCAACATTGTGCTCTGATGTAAGAGGCTGATCTGGTATTTTAATTGCCTTTTCAAAATGTTCTTCCCAACTCTGATCCAACTTTAAAGAAGACATACTGTGCTTGTGTAAGTTATATAGCTATAATCTATGCCCTGTGGATCATCCTGTTATAATTTGCACATTTTAAATCGCAATAGTCATCTAAAACAACTTAAAAAAAAAAAAGAAACGAGTCCAGAATCTGACGTTGCCGTAAAAGTAATCACAACAAAGAGTCGGCACCTCTGATGGATAACTGTGGATCACACTAGCGAGCAGCAGATTTTTTTTATATATATATTTTTTCATTTGTACAAAAATTACTGCAGTATAACGAGTAAGTAAAGTAAAGCAAATACAGAGCAATGGGCGTGTAATGTGGCAGTGAAAACGGGGGTTGAACAGCAAAACAGTGTCTTGAAAATAAGCGATTAAAGATTCCTCAAACATGCACAAATCGCTCCAAATACAACTTTGGGTGAGTAAATGAGAAGAACTAAAACATGGTTAAAAGTACTGAAAAATCAAATTTTTGCTGAATAAGTCTGCATTAACTCTTTGCAAACATTACATTTTAATTTTGCTTGCTAAAAGACCAACAAACCAATCAACCAATAAAGTCAAACACAACAGAAGATTTAAAAGTGGTTAGCAAAAATACTGTATTATTAACCTTTTAGCTGAATCCACATGGCTAATTTTGTCTTAATGAAATAACTGTAGCCATCTTAAGATCTTTTTTTCCTTCTCAAATCAAAAGCTTACTACTTGTACAGTCATTTACAACATAAGACAAGTCCCATTGGCTCCATTTTGCAGTCCACTTTGCCAAAAACCTGTGCTTCCGCTCATTTCATTTCACTATCGACGTTCTCGTTCACAATGGCAGCGTGCCCTTTAGCCAGAACACAACTATACTTTCACTTATAGCACAGACCCGATTTCCACGGTGTCCCTTTGAGCCAAATGTCAGCTAATTAAGGGTTACAAGCTCGACCTTTCCCACCCCCAGTTGGACCAGCGCTGCCAAAAGAGAGACGTGTGTGTGACTCGCGTTTACTGGTGAAACGCTGTCGCACAAATAAGTCCTGGTCACACACAGGGCTGTGATGTGATAAATACACAGCAGAGCCCCACAGAGCAGCAGGAAGGAGTAACAGGGACACGTGCAGGGTCAAGACGCACAGGGAGACGACACAAATGGAACAGCAGAGCACTATTAAAGATTAACTGAAGCAAATCTTGACACATCCAGGAATAAGATATTATGGTGAAGTTAATCAAAACAAGTGGACTTACTATGAACCAGCCTCCGCAGTAATGACCTCAGCTATTAGGAGGGATGGGACGAGATAAAAGGTCCACAAAATGAGACAAGATACGAGATTGGGTCCACAAGAACGAGACAGTATGCCAGTATATAAACTTAAGGGTTGAGTTTACAATTTTGGCCTTGGTTGTTTTTTTTTTGCTTATTTCATTTCGTAGTTTTGTTTCCAGTCTCGTACTGCTTTTTGGAACTGGAAGAGATGTAACTCACACATGGAAAAAAATCTAACGAGATCATTTGTCTCTTGTTTGCACGATCTTATGGTAATTTTGTCTTGTGAGATCTTACGGCACGAGATCTTGTACCATCCCTACCTATTAGCCCACCATTACATCCAGCAGGAGCCACAGTCACTAACACGCAGTCACTCTTTACATGAGGGTCCTCCTTATTTTAAAATGGGGGAGATCCGGAAGCGTTCCCAGGCCAGCTCAGAGCCCACAACCCTCCCATGTGTCCCGTTTGTATCCGCGATCTTTTGGTCATTACCCAAAGCTCATGAACACAGTAAATACAGAGCTTTCCCCTGAACCTGAACACTGAGCCAATAGAGATGATAAATAAGAATATCATAATAATAATGTAGATAATCCAAAATAAAGATTTGTCTACCAAAAAATATATGTTTCAGCTCTGCCGATCCTTCTTCAGGGTGCATGACCTTAATGTATGTGGCCATTTAAATGTGAATTTATTATTAACAGTCGACTTTTCAGAGCCAAAGTGCTGATCTTAACCTGTGATAGATGGATCTAGGATTGAAAAAAACGGCATGAATTTTGTGATTTGTTCATTCCTCTCTTTGCCTGCACTCATCTTCTGCTTTCAGTATTTTAAGAACACATATGCACACTTGACTTTTTGAGCTTTTAACCATTTTAGAATAGCCTTCCCTCATTAAAAATATACCTGGAGTTGTATTTCATTCACAGTTCGGTTTCGGTTTCAGCAATCTTCTGTTAAAAAGTCCTTTGCCTCTAAGCATTCACCACTCAGTTTGAAATTTCCCAGTATTGTGACATCATAGATAGAAACCCTCCATAAATCATCACCAGACTTCTTTTTAATTAAGAATTTTTGGCTAAACTTATTCTGACAGTTCCAATTTTCAGTTGTATCTTGAGAACCATTTTGATGTCCTTTGATGTTGATGGGAAGAACTTGGGGAACCAAACAAAGCTTTTTTTTTCACACTTGAGGCGAGCATTAGCTTCACACTTTCAGTCCTGTTAATAATGTATTACAGGGAATACAAGAGAGCTCTGTTTGGCATTTATCACCATCACAAAGTGGGCAAAAAGTGGAGCTCCTGCAGAGGTGGGCTGTGAGGGAGCCAAGTGACAATGGACTCAAAATGGCACCTTCAGACTACTGCTACAGAAGGCAGTTCTACTTTAAGCTTTGTGAATGATGCCATATTAGTACCAGCAGTAAGAAGTATGATGAACAATGCTTTCAAATGTTCCTGTGGCTGATCTTAGAAAATATGAATCAACCTTTAAATAGTGGTTAGATTGGGTACTGTATTATATAACAGCTAGTGCTGCTTTAAATCATGCAAGTAATATTGTACCCGATTTTCAAACCATGAAAGTAGAGAGCAGGTATTTAAAGAAGACATATTATGATTGTGTCTGCTCTATAGCTATAATCTATATGACACCTGTGGACCATTATGTTATCATTTGGACATTCTACATCTAAAACGACTTAATCAAAGATACAGCACCAGATTTGTGCAAAATAGCCACACGACTAGGACTGTCATGATAATTACTACGACCTATCATTCAATATATGAACAAGAACTATTTTCTTTGCTCTACTGGGAAATCGTATTTTTTTGCACTATGATAACTGTGAAAGGAGAGAGTAAACGTATGAGCAGATTTAAGCTGTTAAAGGTTGAATGAATCACTTCTATGACTCATTACAGATGCAAACTGATTCATTCTTGCTGTTTATTTATTGCAGCACATATTTTTAACAATGTTGTACATTTAGAATATTTTTTGTAAGTCTCCAAGATACTTGAACTCCTCCACTTGAGGCAGGGATTGTCCATCCATAAGTCAATGTTCGTTCCTACCCTCACCTATGGTCACGAGCTTTGGGTAATTAGTGAAAGGACAAGATCGCAGATACAAGCAGTTAAATGTGTTTCCTCTGCAGGGTGGCTGGATGCTGCCTTAGAGATAGGGTGAGGAGCTCAGTCACATGGGAGGAGCTTGGAGTAGAGCCACTGCTCCTCCATGTCAAGAGAAGCAGCTCAGGGGAGGACATTTATTCCAGATGCCTGCTGGACGCTTCCCTGGGGAAATGCGGGGAGATGCTCATGACCCCAGGACACGTTGGAGGGACTATGTCTCTAGGCTGGCCTGGGAACATCTCGGGGTACTCCCCAAAGAGCTGGAGGGAGTGTGTGTGGAGAGGGAAGTCTGGGCCTCTGTGCTCAAACTACTGCCTCCATGACCTGGCCCCAGATAAAGCAGAAGAAAATGGATGAATGGATTTGTGGTATAAATGTGATCAAATAAATTTCAGTGGCATAAATTAGTTTCAGTATTATCATTTATCGTCTATAATTTCTTCAGCAAGAAATCACTCTTCAAAAATTGTTATTGTAACAAGCCTATACACGACTGCTGAGTTCTACATCTATCACTGATTAAGAAAATAAAATTGCAGAACAAAGTAAAGAGCAGTGGGCGTGTATAGTGGCATAGGAAACTCAACTTTGATTTGGTAAATGAGAAGAGAAAACATGGTCAGAATTATTGCCATGTGAATATTTAACTTAAGTTAATTTAGCTCTCACAAACCCACTGATCAAGCCAGTCACATCCCAAAAGTATTATATAGCACCACACACACTGCTCTTCCTTACACATTTGCAACTGATAACATGTTTTAGTCACAGACAGCACTAAATCGTCTGCTTTTGTTTTAATATACTCTGCATTTGAGCCTATAGCTACTTAAACAGAGCCATCTACATCCTGACTGTACACCAGAGAGATGACACCCAGAGACTTAATCCCTCAGGCGAGCTCTCCCCCAGGGCGAGCTGCTGGAGACACACTGTGCTTTCACTTATGTCGCTCACTTCATTTTTCATATTCACTTTACTCGAAAGCTTCTCTCTAGTCTGTTTTGCCTCTAAGTACTAAACAGAAGAGTCAAAATCCAGTACTTACAAACATTTTACTCAATAATACTTCAGATATTGAAGTACGCACTACTGTTACTATTGTGTTGTCTTATCTACACTGCAAGTCAAATGTCTGGACACAAGTACTTTGTCAGTGTATATTTTTTTTAAAGGTGCACTTTTGTTTTGGTTAGGGGTCCGTCACCTGTTTCTGTGGATATTTTATTTATTTAAAACAAGGACAGTGCACAGAAAAACATTCATCTCAGAGAGAAAAGATGTTCTGTGCCAGATTTAGCTACAAGCTACTTTCCATCTGCAGTCCTTGGGCAGGTACAACATACCACAATGTTTACTACTTAAGTTTACTACTTTATACATTTTATATACATACAGAAGACATCAAATATATGACACAAGACATAGGCCAATGGGATTATGTAGCAAAGGAAAAAAGTGAAATAACTCAATTAAATATATATTTTATTTTTTATATTTTATATCCAAATCCTCAAAGTAGCCACCCTTTGTTTTGTTGACAGCGCTGCAAACCTCTGGTGAGCTTTTTGATGAAGTTTCTTGAAATAGTTTTCATATTATAACTGTGCCATTTCGGGGTCAAGAAATGCCAAAAGTGCAAAGCAGTGATCAACAAAGGGTGGATATTAAAATAAAAATCAAAAATCTCTTTTGCAACAGATGTGATTTAAAAACTGCAGTGGGAGCCTCCATGTTTGTTTATTTGTTGCTCTATTTTGTCTGTTTTGGTCAATTCTAACTGACTTTGTGCGCCCTCTGGTGGTTGTTAACAGAACACAGCCTTGACGTTACAAACTTTTAGAAGTATAAATGCAGTGAGGGTTACTACGCTTCGAACAGATCTGTTTATGAACAAAAGTGGAGCATAAATGAGCCTTAAAGGTGCATTGTGTAACTCTTCCGGTGAAGGGTCCGTCAGATGTTTTTCTCCATTGAGATGTTATTGCTTTGTCTGGACTGTTTCACAGTATGGTATTAAACCTTTCTATCTTCAAGGAGACCAAACCAGACAAGTTCCAGGTCAGATCTGTGGAGAGGCGACACTGTGGCATATTCCAGGCAGAGCAATGACATATCCATAGAAACAAACAGGTGAAGGACCCTCCACCAGAAAAGTTACACTATAGACATTTAAAACTATTCTGTCAATGTCCAATTACGTGGTATATATGTTTTGACACTTGTTCAAAAAGTAATTTAATGAATATCTGGTTTTAATTTGAGTTTTTGACAGCCTATTTATTAGTGTGAATCAAAACAACTCACGGGCATGTTTTTGATGAGGAAAAGCAGGCTCACCAGGCACGTTCAGCATAATGGATATCAAGTTTGCCCGATTCATGAAGAGCACTTGAAAAGCTCTCCACGTACAAGGCTGCTACAAATATGATTGAATTCCCCGTCCTACTGTTGATTTCAGGGGTGTGGTGTGCTGTGGTAATTGGCCAGAGTCGTGCACTTGATCACCAGGAGCAAATGAAAGAGTTGCGAAGGGAGCTGTTGAATATTGGATGTTTTTCTGCGGCGTTCAAAGCCAGTGATGCAAAATATGTACTGTACTTAAAGGTGCATTGTGTAACTTGGAGGTCTGTCACCTGCTTGTTTCTGCCTGGAATGTTCCACAGTGTGACATTAAATAGCTCTACCTTACATTTATTACATTGCAGGTGGTTTTATAGCTCAAAAATGCCTAGAAAAACAGGCATTCTGACTGTGAGCGGGGTCACCTCTCTGCAGACCCGACCTGTAACTTGGTCTGGTTTGGTCTCTGTGAAGATAGAAAGGTTTAATGTCGTCTTGTGGAACATTCCAAAGTACATTTTAAATTGATACTTTAAGACTTTCAAGTTAACAGCTGCCTTTTATCTCACTAAGTGTAAATATGCACGATTTGTGCGTTAAACTTGTGTGAATGAAACAAAACACAACTCTAGGTATGTTTTTAATGAGGAAACAACATGGGTCAGAAAATATCGCAATATGGGCCCTTAAAGTAGATTTTTCTTGTGATATTTTTACTTTTTGCTCCGGAATCTGTACTGTTACTTAACTTACAAAATGGAGTACTTCTTTCACCATTGTTCAGAGCACTCTCAGAGCTGCTGGGATGTGTTCAGAAAGCTGAGTATACAAAGAACAAAGTGTACTATTCGACCACTTTTCAGGCTTTTAGGAGAGGAGTCGGTGTAGTACTCAAAATACAATATGTTTGGTAAAAAAGTGCGGTCTCATGGTCAGTCAAAAATAAAGAAGTTCTGTTATGATATTTGAAATACTGGTACTTACTCTTTAAAGAACGTGAAAAACAGAACTAGTTCATTTGAAACAGTTTGCGGTCCAAGTTTTTGTCCAAAGTTATTCCTTATTTACTTTATGCATTCAGAGCATCCTAATTACTCACCGCGATGAGTTTATAAGCACTTTTTACAACTTTCAACTTTTTCCCGTCACAATAAGGACAACTAGCATGCTAAAAGCGCACTTCCGAAATATCGGATCATAAAAACACTCAAGATACATGGGAAAAAAGCCATTTGATAACTTAAAAAGGTTGTTAGGGACTTGCATATTTCAATCAGGAATAGCTAAAACTGATTAGAGAAAATAAATAGTTTAAAGATGCACTATGTAACTTTTTTAGGGGTCCGCCACCTGCTTATCTCCACTGCGGTGTCACTGCTGCTTAGCCTGGAAGGTTCCACAGTACACAGTAAAAAATGAAGTGTAGGTTTAACACGTAAAGAGTTCATTTCAGCATTGCTTCAGTGACCATATGGTCCTGTTCCCTAGTGTTACGTTTACTCTTGAGACAGAGTTAACTTTTCAGAGTTCAACACTGGACAGAGTTAGTGTTCGACTCTGCTGACACTAGTTGCATTTCCATCATCTTATTTTTAATGTGCATATTGAAGATTTGCATAAGTAACAGAAGGTGGATTTGGAAGCCTTAATTTGAATAAAAGTATATTTGCTCGCTTCAGGTGGATTTTGATTTATGCATGTAACAGTTAAAGGTGCATTGTGTAACTTTTCTGATGGAGGGTCCATCAACTACTTTAAATACTAATACTACTACAACAGCTACTTCAAATACTCCTCCTCCTCCTCCTCCTCCTACTACTACTACTACTTCAAATACTATGCCCACTCATTTGTATTTTAAGCGACAAAGAAAAGTGGAAAAGAATAAATGGGGAACTACATAAATGTAAAACTAAATGTGGAAATAAATAAATGTGGCAAATAAATAAATGTGGACATAAATAAATTAGTAAAGGAAATAAAATAATAAAATAATTCAAAAATGTAAATAAATAAAAGTAAAATAAGTAAATAAATAATTGTATAAATAATTAAATATAAATATATGTACAAATAAGTAAAAATTTATAAATTAATACAAAAATGTAAAAAAGCATATTTTAGCTTTTTAATCCCCAGAATGTATACATTCATGCGTAAAGCATTTATGTATTTACACATTTTAATTTTTATTCGCCATTTAATTTAATACTTTTCAACATTAATTCTTGTATTTATTTACTTCTAATTATGTCATTTTTGGTCTTCCATAGTCGTGTCCATAGAGCTAACCTATAACTTGGTAACTGGAGATATACTGTATGTTTAATGTCCTAATGTGGAACATTCAGTTACAGTGTACCTTTGACACATAGGGAGGAAGTAAAAACGTTTTGGAGGTTATAAGGAGGAGGTGAAAGGATGCGATGGCTGATGTTTGTGCTGCTGCAGCTGACATGTTTCAAAAGTAAAAGTGGCTGGAATTGATGTTTTAACTCGCCGAAACTACAAGAGCCAAAATTAACATCTGCTCCAACATGGCTGCCATATATGTGTGTGAACTGGAGCGGTGTCAGTGTGCACCTGTCCCTCTTCTCAGGTGTCCCTGTCGCTCCCACGGCTCCACCTGCTGTCCCCCTATTCAACCACACATTTTCTCATGACATATGACTACAAGCAAACGAATGAAATTTCAAATCAAATGTCTTCAATGTAAGACTTATAAATTATGTACCAAAGGGGCTTTTCCATTATAGTATCCATCCATTTACCTAGTTACTGCATTTTATTATTATTATTATTATTATAACCTTTATTTTACCAGGTAGGTCGGTTGAGAACCAATTCTCATTTTCAACGACGACCTGGCCAAGAGGCAAAAATTACAACATACAACAGAATAACATCCATACAGGCAAAGACAAGACAAAACAACAACATTAACAGTTCCTATTTTCCACTATTTACATATAAACACATGAGTGAGCAGAATTTAAAAACAGGTACATTGGTCACGTACTATAGATTTTATTGAGCTGATGAATGTAGCTACTGGAGTCAGAATACTGAGTTTTAGTGTTTTTTGTAGATTGTTCCAGTCGTTGGGTGCAGCGAAATGAAATGATGACTGACCAAAGGATGTATGGACTTGACTCCTCATTAAAGGTGCTATATTGCACAAAATGGATTCTTGTGAGCTTTAGGTCATGTTATAATGCTGTTACCTCCTCAAAAACAGACCTGGAGTTGTGTTATGTTTCATTCACACATGTTTGAGAAATGCTGATTTATTAGTCTGTCTACATCTCCAAAGCTCAAAATGCTCTGTTCCACCTTGTGATGTCATGAAGGGTTAGTTTTCAAGTTAACAGCTCCTTTTACCTTTATTTCAGTAGAGACTGGCAATTCCAGCACTGAAATCATCCAAATGATTCTAGTGACGGTGCATGGAGTTTAAAAGCACAGTGGAGCACTTCCTGTATTACCACATGACATCACAAGGTGGAACAGGGTGTTTTCTGTTTGAGAGAAAAACTCAGCCTAAATATGCAGGGTTTGTGTGTTAAACATGTATGTGTTATAACATAGATCAGAAAATAGTGTGATATGTCTGTCTCCTATTGGTCAGCCTTTGTGGCTCTGAGTGAGTGACAAGTGAATTTAACCAATCACAGTGAAGTGTGAACTCTCAGATGAACCAGACTTGACTTAAATAACTTTTTTTTTTTTTTTTTTTTTTTTTTTAAAGCAATACTAAAACAACACTGAGTTTACTATAATTTTGATCAAAATGCTATATCTATATGATCTATCTATAAGAAAATTGTAATATTATATTTTTTGGCAATTTCCCAGCCTTAAAGATTGTTCTTCAGCCTCTTACATAGTTATACTCTATGACACCTGTCACCCATTATGTTATAAATTGCACATTTTAAATCACAATATTCATCTAAAATAAAAGAAACAAGTCTGCTTAGAAAACTGGGGTGCCCAATGGGAGCTGACGTCGCCGTAAACATCATCACAACAAAGAGACGGACGCTCCGATAGTTGTAGCTCACACTCGCGAGCAGCAGATTTTTTTTTTTCCATTTGTACCAAAATGACTACATGACGAAATAAATAAAATTGGAGCGCTCAGTATGTAAATGGGGGCTGATCTGCAATATGGCATCTTGAAAATAAGCGATTAAAGACGACTCAAACATGGACAAATCACTCCAAATACAACTTTAGATTGGTAAATGAGAAAGGGATCTAACTACAACATGGTTAACAGCTCTGTAAAGTTGATTTTGCAGAATAGGTCTACTTTAATTTGAGTTCTCTACTGATGTTCTACAATACTAATGTGGTGTAGTCTTGTAGCAGATGATATGAACAAACACAAAGTATATAGACAAGCCGTGTCATTATGTAAAGCAGATACTATACAAATAGAGTTCCTTGTAATCTCTGCTTGCTTATTGCATATTTTCAGTCCAGGCAGTGCTTTTGGTGGATCTCAAGAGAAGCTTAATCTCTATCTATGCAAATATACAGATGTGTGTTTGTACAGCGCCGAATGTATTATCCCAAACCAGATTCCTGCACATCCGGCCGTTATGAGCTGCTCTGAAGTGTGATTATTTGCGCTGAAATGAGCTGCAAATCTGATGCCGACTCTAAATTCTAATCTTGTTGTCTTTTTTTCTTGTCTTTTCTCCACAGAGACATCAAACCTGACAACATCCTGCTGGACGAACATGGTAAGTGCATCGCATTATCGCATTATCATATCCACACAATGAGATATAACTTCAGCTTCGGCCTTCACAGTGAGCCTTAAATCGTCACAGTTAAATGCCTATAAAAATTAAACCATTATCCATTTATTAGCGCACAAAGTCAGGCATCAAAATTATGGCAATTAATCAAATTTTACAATACATATAATTCAGAAATCCCTTGACGAGCTACTTGGAAGGGAGTGGAGAGCTCCTGGTATCTACTGATGTAACAATAACTGAAATATCGTGATATCGTATCGTCAGAAGTCTCACAATAATATCGTGGGCCATCACAATATATCGAATCACAAGTTTCTCTGCTTAAATTCATTGTTATGGCACAGCAACAGCTACAAAACAGAGAGAACTACATAGACCATGATCCTTTGCTCTGTTTCAGTCCAGTCTATGTGATGAAATAGCTGTTCTTAAACACATTTAAAGCTTAATTATTTGGATTATAGTGAGAGAAAAGTTGTATATTCACAGTTTTGTTAGCCTCCACAAATGATTGCAATAAATATTGTACCGTAAGATACATGTTGCATTATCGTATCGAGAAATTTGGATATCGTTACATCCCTGAACATTAGCTCTGGGGCTTTGAAAAGGTAGGTGTTAGGGATGGGACGAGACACAATTTCCACAAGACGAGATACGAGATACAAGATTGGGTCCATGAGAACGAGACAAGATGAGATTTTGACATCATTCCTAATATATAAATTTCTCGGTTCACTTTCCAGTTTTGGCCTCACAATTTTGTAATTATTTGATTTCATATTTTTGTTTCCATTCTAGTACTACTTTTTGGAACTGTAAGAGATGTAACTCACCAACACGGAACCCTTTTTTGTCCAATCCAAATATGAACACTTGAAAAAATCTCACAAGATCGTTTTTCTCTTGTGTGCACGATCTTGTGGAAATTTTGACTCGCGGGATCTTGTACCATCCCTAGTTTGTGTGCAGTTACCAGGTTAGGGATAATTCTGTATTATTTTGCATAGATAAGCTGTTGAAATTCTCTCGAAGCTGTCAATGGAATCAGTGGATTACACATTTAAAGGTTATTTTGGGTGTGTTCAAGAAATCAAACCATATGTCAACAGATAGGACACACTCTTTACTATAATTGGAAAGCCTGTCCATCCTTCTTTCCGTCCTTATTTGAGACAGTCCAACACTACTGTGCGCTTTTCACTGACCAAGCACAACTTAAAGTCATTTTTCCTTCACCCTTCTTTATGATTTTAAGTTATTCTGATGTAAAAGAGCCATCTGGCACCAAGGCTGTTTGTTTTGACAGGTTTTCCTCTCAAATGCACACACAGGAACGTGCACACAAACACGCACACAAACACACACAGGCACACGCACACTAAACTGCTGAGGTCAGGGGGGCACTCCGGGATGGCAGCCCTTACTCATCCCTGTCCAAGAGAAAGAGAAGAGAGCGGAGAGAGAGAGAGGAGAAGGAGAGAACAGAGAGGCACAGGGAGATGGAGAGAGAGGGAAAGAAAGGGAAAGGGGAGAGTAGGAGCAGAGAGGTGAGGAAGAGAGAGAAAGACTGAAGGAGGGAGAGGAGGACAGAGAAAAGGACGATAGGAAGAAAGAGGAGGAAAAGAGGAGCGAAAGAGTCAGACAGAAGAGAGAAGAAAAATGATGAATCAGGAAAGTCAAGATTTAGCAGTGAAGAGTAGAAAAGTAAGACTAAGGCTGCATCCCATTACCCTGTTTTACCCCTTCCCCTACCCCTTTATCTACGTCTTTGTCTGGCCCCTCGATACCGAGCTGTGAGGGCTGGGGGTACGAATGTTCCCCTAAGAAATGGGACACCACTCGATTACCGTTTGCTTCTGTTAAGCAAATTGACAAATTGACTTCACACTGATTTCACCTAAAAATGCCATGTCATGGATTATCGGTACCTCAGCTCGACAAAAAACGAGCTTGTTTATACATGAAAGTTTGATGAAAACGATAACGTTGGCTAAACAGACATTACTGCAGTTAAAACCGCAACAGCAGTTCACTAAAAGTAACATAGAACATAAGCGTCAGAATTGTAAACCTGCTAAACTGTTAATTGATATTTACAACTGCTGAAAATACTCACATTTATGAGACTCCTTGGCTGGTCGATGTGACGCTCCATCCTGATCCCAACACCTGCCTGAGCTTGTAGGTCGACCCCTTCGTTTCAAGTCTGGTCGAGAGCTTACTTCGTTTCAAGGGGTATGTAGCCCAAGGTCGTGGCCCTAGCCCTTGATCAAAATTAGAATCGAGACGCCCCTTGCCCTCACATGAACGCGCAAAACCAAGGGGTAGGGGTAAGACGAACGGTAAGACAGAGGAATGGGACTCAGCCTTAGAAGACAGTGGTGTACTCTGTTATGAAAACACAAAGTTAGAAAGTTACGTAAGATACTTCTGTACCTGTTACTTTACTCATTTTTGAAGGGTTAAGGTACACTTTTTTTGTAGGGAAATGTTCAATGTCACTGGGGCTGCTCCTCCAAGAGAACTAACTTAAACTTTTCTGGGGGAGGGTCCGTCACCTGCTTGTCTCCATGGAGATGCTATTGCCTGGCCTGTAATGTTCCATGGTATGACATTAAACATATCCAACTAGCATTTATTCATTACAGGCGTTTCTACTGCTCAAAATCGCTGTAAAGAACACAAAAGTCAAATCATTTCATATTGTCGACGTAAAGCATTTGACGTTTGTAGACAGTGGAAAGAGCAACCAAAACACACAAAAAATAAAAAAATAAAAATCAGTGTAACACGCTGCTTCTTCTTGTGTAATCTTTATTTAAAGCTGCACTGCGTAACATTTCTAGTGGAGGGTCTGCCACCTGACGTCTCCATAATGTTATTGCTATGTATGTTCCACAATATGGATTAAACTTACCTATGACAAGGGAAACAAGCAGGTTACAGCACTAGGCGACATTACAATTCAGATCTGTGGAGAGTCGCTCCTGTACAGAAGGAATTATTGTATATTTGAGCAATAGAAACAGAGTCATAACATGGAACATTCCAGACAAAGCAATGTAATATAACACCTTTAAAACAGGGATTAGTGAAACATGATGACACTGCCTATACAAATGTGCAGTTTAATTACAATTACAGGCAACTTGCGAAACAAACGCACATTCCAACTCAGAGCGGGGTTGGCCTCGCCACAGATCTGGCTCTTACATTGGCCTGGTGATGCCCCCTGCTTGTTTCCATGGAGATATTTAAGATTTAATCCCATACTGTGGAACATTCAAGGCCTGAAACCGTGGCTGATCCTGCCTGTACAAATGTGCAGTCTAATCCTTCGTCTTTGTACATGTTCCATTTGTAAACAGGGTGATTAAAGGTGAAGTGTAAACAGACACAGTATAGAAATAGCAGAACATGCAGCGGGATGACATAACCTCTGGGCAGATGTGAAGGTAATCCCTGCATTAGATAATACTGATTAAACGACATGCAGAGACACACAATTTCAACTTTATTCATACAAACGGAATCAGCATTTGACCAGATTTAACAGGATTATACATACAAATATTGTGACGTGAAGTAGAGGCTCATGGGAAGAGATTTCGCCAGATTAAAAAATGAATTTATTTGATGTTTTTTATCTTCTTAATAACATTAAAAACAGAACTAGTTAATTTGAAAGCAGTTTGCAGTGGTCCAAAGTTATTTATGAGTGCTTTTGAAGTAGCAGCAGTAGTAGTAGTAGTAGTAGTAGTAGTAGTAGTAGTAGTAGTAGTAGTAGTAGTAGTAGTTGCAGTAGTTGTAGTAGTAGTAGTAGTTGCAGTAGTTGTAGTAGTAGTAGTAGTGTCCCAAATAGAAGCAGTTACAGTTTAGCTCTATGGAGAGGACACCCTGCTCACTGTGAGAATGCACATTTTTAAGGTATGTTTTAGCAGTTAAAACACCTGTTGTTGAATATATACAACACAAGTGTTTTCCGTCATGGTAATGCTAATACAAACAAGCATGCTAATAGTGCACTTCCTGATTCTCAGACAATAAATTACTTCATAATTAGATGCAGGCAGTATGCTGTGGACTTATTTTGACCTCAAGTGCTGCTTATACAATACATCTGTACTGGGACAAAGCTTATTTTGCTCAAATACATGGAAAAAAATGAGGTACAGGCCCTTTTATCTATTGCCATTGACAACAGGTCAGATCTGTGGGAATGCAAGGCTGCTCACAGTAAGAATACATGTCTTTCAAGGCATTTTAAGGAAAAAAATGTATTAACATAAATGTTAAATAATTCAAATTTATTGCCATACGATTTCAGATAAAGCATTCAAATCTCCATAGAAACAAGCACCACCAGCAGAGAAAGTTACACAGTGTATAAAGGTCCTATATTACGCAAAATTGACTCATATGAGCTTTTAGCCATGTTAGAATGTTGTTACCTCATCAAAAACATACCTGGAGTTGTGTTTTGTTTCATTCACACATGTCTGAGAAATCCTTTATTATTAGTCTGTCTACATCTCTAAAGCTCAAAATGCTCTGTTCCACTTTGTGATGTCATGAAGCGGTAGTTTTCAAGCTAACAGCTACATTTTACCTTTTGTTCAGTAGAGATTGGCAATTTCAGGGGTGAAGTATTCCTGTATTACCACATCACAAGGTGGAGTGTTTCTGTTTGAGAGAAGAACCCATCTTAAAATATGCAGGGTTTTCTGTGTTAAACATGTGCGAATGAAACAAAACACAACTCCAGGTCTGTTTGGGATGAGGAAACAAACAGTGTTAATTTTGACAAGGAATTTTAATTTAGTTTTAGTCTTAGTCTTTTGACCAAAATAACTTTTAATTTTAGTCTAGTTTTAGTCATCAGATTTGTTTTAGTTTTAGTCTAGTTTTAGTTGACTAAAATGAAAATAGATTTAGTCGACTAAAATTACAATAGATTTAGTCGACTAAAAGCTTTTCACACGTATCAATTTTTACCTTTTACATTGAACATAAAACTATACTTTCTTGAAATTGGGATATTAATATGCAAACATTTCACACTTTATATTTAAACACAACTGTTTTTATTGAAAATGTGTTTCAGTGTTTAAATGGAAAAGCAGTAGCAAACAAAGCACAAAGACAGTATAAATTATTGCTGTCTGTCTTTATGACACCAGTGTATACCACATCAATAACTGTCAAAATGATAATTCACAGCTAAATCCAAAATATATTTAAAAAAAATTAAAGTGCAGGTGTCAAAGGCCCTTTTGTCCTATACAGTTTATTACTGCAGCTTATTAATGCATAACAAGTACTGTAACAACCTTTGAACTCTAAAACTCTAACCCTAACTCTTTTTCCCCTTGATTGATGCGCCACATGGTTTACACTCGTCTTAAGATAAGATAAAATAAGATAATCCTTTATTTGTCCCACAATGGGGAAATTGCAGTGTCTTATTCTCTTTGTTATCAAACGTGAAGTGAGACCACAGGTCAGACCGTCTTTTTCTCCCAATCCCAGTCGCCAGCATCTTCTCTTAGCACTTGATGCTCCTCTGTCCTCCTCATGTTTCTCGGCGGGGCGCGTGAGCTTTTCGGCACCGCGCAACACCGCGCGCTGTGATTGGCTCTTTAGCGCAGCGGCTGCTCGTTCCTCTCTCTCTTCTCCTGAGGAGTCCTGACCACTTATTCGTCATGGATCTATTATTCGTCACAGGTTATATTTTCGTTTCGTCTTTTATTTGTTGACGAAAATGTCCGTCTATTTCGTCATCATTTTAGTCATTTAAAAGTAATTTTTATTTAGTTTTCGTCTCGTTTTCGTCCGCAAAAAACCTTCGTTGATGAAATAATTTCGTCATAGTTTTCGTCAACGAAATTAACACTGGAAACAACGTTAGAACATAGATTAGAAAATGGAGGAATATGGGCCCTTTATTACTGTGTCATTATTTCAACAGGTCTCCCTTACAAAATGACATATAAAGTTGAAGGAGACTAACCTGTGTGAATGAACGACATTAAGAAACGCTTAAAAACAATGTATAGATACTGCATCACTGTAGAATGCATTACAACAATGTTATATTATCATAATGTCTGGCACTTAAAATCATACAGGGCTCAAATTTAACCAGAATGTACTTAGATCAGACATTCAGATCTGTGTGTTTAGGTTAGGTACACACTGTAAATCATTTGCATATAAAGCTTTTCTTAACAGTCTGAGGCTATCCCTGCTCTACAATCGCAGGTTGCCGAGGACACCCACTCATCCGAACAATCACTATGCGGCAAAACTCTCTCCCTCTTTCTCCACCTCTCCATCTTTCTCCCCCTCTCCATCTCTGTCGCCCTCTCCCCCGTCCCAAACACAGCCCTGTCCCATGTGCAGTCCTGTAGGGGGCAGAGAGCTCATTAGAGTGGGCTCGGTGAATGGCAATGATTCAAATCTTGCAGCAAAGTGGGACTCGGATCATTGGTTTGACTTTGGAGGAAAGAACCAAATTCATATATTCATGCCTGAGCCAGTGTTCCCCAATGATAGAGGGGACTGTAGTGGCTCCTCATTGTCTAATTTACTTTAAAAATTTCAAAAAGACAAGGAATTAATACAACTTTGTGCTTCTTCTAATGTTTCCTGCACAGTTTCCCTGTCTGTATTATGTATTTGATAATGAAGCTCATTCTTTCAAGTGAATTGTGAGCTGTGGCTCTGGGAGACTCTCCTCTGACGACTCCCAGATCCTGCTCCAATCATACAGCTCACAGTGTGCCTATACCTCCTTCTGAAATAGTTATGACGCCCATGAAATATGCTCTGTCATCATTTCAGTCATAATCTTAATTGAGCTAACTCAGTGTAAATGTGTGTCTCTACAGGCCATGTGCATCTTACAGACTTCAACATCGCTGCTATTGTAAAAGACGACCTCAAGGCTACATCCATCGCAGGAACCAAGCCATATATGGGTAAGAGGAACACCTTATTTGGTCATAAACTCACTGTGCATTTCTAGTATAAATCATTCCAAAAAAATCAAATACTACCAATATGCTTAGCACGATATTCTTGTCTCCACATGGTCCTGGGGTCATTTTAAAACCTCATAGGACCTGAAATATTCATGTTTCAGATCCAGGTTTTTCAGTTCTGATACTATTTCGATAGTATTTGCTGATATCCGACATTAACCGTTACGGATGGAAAATGGTGTTTTTTTTTATCCCATTCACATCAGCGGGGTGAAATAATGAAAATACAAACAGTTGCTTTCTGCCTAATGTACAGTATCTGGCTTTTATTGGCATTGCCAGATACGAACACAAGAATGACCACAGGAACCACCATCCCACGCACGAGCGCAACCCAGTTCACCCCAAAACCTCCAACATGAATATTACAATGCAAAAAAAAACAAATCGCCCACCGCATTCACCACAGTCGTAAGCCCCTTTTTATTTGCCCCGAAAAGTTTCCAAAAGTTTTTATACGCCGCGCCGTGTTAAGTGAGTGTTTGCAGGGCTACAGTTTTTTTCCCAAAGTAAAGCAGCTCCCGCGGAGAAATGCAGTCCAACACATATGGAAACGTGATAATCCAAAAAAAGGCGATATAATCCACAGCGTTAGCTCCACGGCCTTGACAGCTTCTGGCACGTGTCCACAACAGCGTGTGATGTCACACTACCTGCCCCCGCACGCATGTCCCCTCTCCACTTAAATCCCCCTGGAGAGGGCGCAACCCACAGTCTAATACATGCTACATAATAATTGAACATAAATACAAAGGACCATACACCATAATTAATATTAACAAATAAGTTTCACCCCAGCTGAGCGAATCTGTAAGCTGTAAGGACCCAAGTGGTCTTTACAGTATTCAAGTTCAAACATCATGAGACGTCCTGAGCCTACAGTCAGTAAAGAGTCCAACCAGGATATCGACTGAACTGATATCAAGCAACCGATACTCGATACTGCGAATTTTCCTGAATCTGCGCCGATATTTGACACCAGTATTGGTATCGGTGCACTCCTAGGTCACAGCTGTATAATGACTCTCATTGACTGGATTGTACAGGCAGGATGGTTTGTTATTAGGTCTGTAATTCTAACAGAGTGAAGAGTATGCATCACACTGCACTGTAAGCTACACAGGGCTGCCTTCTGGATGTATGACGAGGACTATATCAGGAACAGCTAATTAACTTAGAGCTACCAGTAATTATTTTTCACTTACATTTGTTTGCCTCCTCAGTGCGTCAGCGGATGGAGTGAATTTGTTTCATAGTAGAAATTTCGTGGAGATTTTGGAATAAACGAAATACACATTCTCACAATCTTCACATCAACCTCCAACCAACCTACGGTGAAGGATCTTGTGTCTGCCCCACCCACTGATGATTATGTTGATGATTTGGACATTTCAACTCTCGATATTGATCTAAAATGACTTAATAAAAGAAACAAGGCCGCTTATTTCTGCGTAAGAAAACTGCGGTGCTCAGTGGGCGCTGACGTCACCGTAAACGTCATCACAACAAAGAATCGGCATCTCCTGTGGATAGCTGCAGATCACAGTAGCGAGCGGCATGTGAACTATTTACATGTGAGGACAGTTAGCCAGGGGTATAGCTTGGTAACCTAACTATCATCATATTGGAATAATACAAAAGATACCAGCAATGTTAACAAACAACAAATACAAGTTCATGAGCAAGGACCACGCCAACAACGTAATGCGCTGAAGATATTTATTAATGAATGAACGATGGATGCAGGACGAATGAGGCAGTGATGGTTGAGCCTCAGGGTGGGGGCTCCGTCTCAATCATCAATTGGCCCAGTCGGAACGGGACCCCCCTTCGTAGATGTCTTATAGCTGAAAGACACGCGAGATCGAGGGTGGGTGGGAGGGGTCGAGTTAGCCGTGACAAACTGGGATGATGGGATAGGCAGCTACAAATGGCTTCTGGGAAATTCGAGGTGTGGTTGCGGTGAGATGTGGTTCACTGGTGAGGAGGAGAGGGCGGTTGAGGCGTGGTCCTGCTCCTGAATCTCAGTTAATCACATTAACTCCATTTATGGTAATGGACAGAACATACCAGCAATGGTAAAGAAACTACAAGTATAAACCAGCACTACAGAAGGGAGTATTTTTCTAATATCTATACTGTGACCAGACCATGTGATTATATAATAACTTGAATTTATGGATATTTTATATTTTGGCATCGCTTGAGATGTGTATCCAGACTGTTCCAGAGTTTTACACCACATACAAAGTGCGTATACATGCGCTTGAGTATCCTGTTTTTGGTGTATGTCCATGTAGATGCAGTATCCTGATTTCAGTCTCCTGGATATCCTGGTTATGAGAAACCAGGATACTCTTACTGGGTTTTTCTCAGAGTATCCTGAATACACGTTTAGCTCCTTGTCATATCTGTGCCATAGTTACCATAGCAACCACTCTAACTATTCAGGATACTCGGATTCCTCATGTACACAGGAATATGAGTATCCTGGTTTCTCTGAGCGCATGTAAACGCATGTAAACATCCAGAATACTGTCAGAACCGGGAAAGACTCATAACCGGGATACTGACGCGCATGTAAACTCACAGAAACATTTACGTGTAGTTTGAACATCGGGCAATTTTAAATTTTCATACCCACTTAAATTATGAGTTCTCTCTCTCATTTTGAACAAGGCTTTTAAATGACTTGGTAATAAATAGTTGAACGCGTTGAATAAAATGATCAGTGTATAATATTTTATGAGGTCAGGAATCTAGCAGCTTGGACTGAATTAAAAGATTATGGGTGTGTTCTAAAAATACAACTTTACGGATGATTTGCAATGCACGTTTTAAAATAAGCGATTAAAGATGGATCAAACATGCACAAATCACTCCAAATACAACTTCGGGTGAGCAAATGAGAAGGGGAAACAATTATGACATTGTTAAAACAGTCGATTTTGCAGAATTGGTCTGGATTAAGGCAAAAAAAACACCTAAAAGGAAAAACACCAGAGCTGCTTGATGGTGATTCATGTTGACAGTTTGATAGATGGATAAAAATAACCAGATTTCAAGGGCTGTTATCGCTCCTTCTCTCCTCTGTCAGTAATTCAGCGCCATGACAAAAACCTGCCTGTAATAGTTTAATTAATATGGGTCAATCAAAAATAATTATCCACGAGACCAGAGAGAAATTGCAGCCATTTTCCATTTTCACACTGTAAGAAACTTGATTTGTTAGAGGCTGTTCATGTCTCCACTCTGCATGGAGAAGTTTAATGCCATACTGTGGAACATTACAGACAAAGCAGTAATATCGCCATGGAGATAAGTAGCACACTAAAAAGTTATAGTGCGCTTTTAACTTGACCGAGAAACTATGAATCAGTCACATTTATTTATATCGCACATTTTAAAAACAACCGTCGACCAAAGTGCTTCACAGATTTGGTATCCATGGAGACAAGCAGCTAGGGGACCCTTTACCAGGAAAGTTACATAGTGCATCTTTTTTTTTTTTTTTTATTTGTACCAAAATTACTAAATGATGCTGCCAAATCCTACACGTATCACAGATTAAGAAAATAAAATTGGAGAACGAAGAAAGTACCGAGCAGTGGGCGTGTACAGGTGGTGAAAACGGGAGCTGATCGGCAAAATGGCATCTTGGAAATAAACACTCCTTGTGATGTCATGTAGTAGAACAGGAAGTGCACCACTGAGTTTTTAAACTCCATACACCTGCACTAAAATCATTTGGATAATTTCAGCCCTGGAACAACTATTTTTTTGATGATATAACAACATTCTAACATGTCTTAAAGCTCACAAGAGTCAATTTTGCGTAATATAAGACATTTAAAGGTGGTTTGTATAACTTTTGGGTTGGGTATGAATATGTCATTGCTCTGCCTGGAATATTTCACAGTGTGACATTAAACAGCTCTACCTTGCATTTATTCAATTACAGGTGGTTTTATAGCTCAAAAATACCTTTAAAAACAGATCTGGTTTGGTCTCCATGAAGATAGAAGGTTTAATACTGTAAACATAAACAAAGAAATAACATCTCCATGAAGAAAAGCATTTGACAGACCCAACACCGGAAAAGTTACACAATGCATCTTTAAATTCTCTCTGTAAATTCTACGTAATACGCCCGCTTTAATAGTATTTGTTGTGTGCATATATCTGTGTTCCAGCCCCGGAGCTGTTCCAGACGTTCGAAGGCTCTCATCCGGGGTACTCCTTCTCCGTGGACTGGTGGTCTTTGGGCATCACCGCCTACGAGTTGCTACGCGGACAGGTACACAAAATACTTCATATTATACTACAAGGCTCCGTACAACCCCCCCGATTCATCACAACGCCCATCGCCCAGGCAAAACAAAGCGGACTCCAGCTGTAATTGAATTTTCAGTTTTAGCTGACCTCTACAGGGGCTAGGCTTAGACGTTCAGTCACGCTTTCTGAGACCGTTCACCGTAACGAAACGAGAAAATAGAAAGGAAGTTATTTCAAGAGGCGTATAATTGGAATTGATTTTAAAACCTGACGGTCTCATCTGGTGGAGTTTAAACCTGATGTCACGGAAACAAATTCATTTCTATTTGGTTTAATCTACATGTTTTATCAGGTCAGGTCGAGGCCAGACAGTAATCTATCTGTGAACATGAATGTAATGGAAGTATAAAAAGCATTCAATTCTATATAAATGTGGGTGTAGTAGTGATTCAGATACTAATCGATATTAAAACTAATATCGATACTAGATACTCTTTTGAGCAAGTATCGATACTAAACAAGTCATATTCGCAGGACAGACAAGAACCTTTCCTGAATTGATACTTTGCAGTAATGTCACGTTGGGGGTGTTCTACATGGATCTCTAATGGTGGAATGTTTAGGAGTTGCCATGGTGACACAATGCACAGATTAGCAAATACAGTCAAAAAGTTAAGATAGTCTGAAAACTCAAGAAAAAATGCTAAATGGATTTAAAGCTTAAAGTAAAGTTTATGTTAAAATAAAGCCCAGATTAAAGTCGAATAAACCCTCAGACAGAGCAGTGCCTACAGTTAGCATCATAACCCCAGGGAATGTTGATGACATCAGCTGCAAAGTATCAGTCTTTAGAATGATCTTGCGCTGTATCAGAACAAGTGTAAGAGCACGTAGACTAGTATACACCAGATGGAAGTATAAAAGAAAGTACTATGATTTTATGTTGAAAATTACATTCTATTGTTTAGTGTAGAATCCCTCAGTCGTCCAGGTCGAATCCTCAGTGAGGAAGCAGTTTGGATGAGCTGCGAAACGTATTCAACCAAATAAACTCTGTCCAGTTGACAAATTAAATTTCTCCTTTTGCTATTCTATTGTTTAAATAAAAAGTGTTTTTTATTATCATCGTGGTATCAGAATCGGTATTGAGTATCGAGTCTATTCAAAACTGAATTTGAAATGTTAGTACCTTGACAATATAAGTTTTTATATTGTTAAGATTTTAGTATCTTAACAACATAACTTTATTTATTTATTAACTTTTTTTTATGAGCGGGATTGCCTTTCCACAGACCCGACCTGTAACTTGGCCTTGTGGCGCCATATGCAGGTTTTAGGCTTAGACAAGGGAAATTCTTTGGACAGAGTAGCTCACAGCATATTATAATAACAAAGAGAAATGGTAAAATAAGTTCTAAATAAGGAGCAGAAATAGTGTCAAAAAAGACATAATTAGATAAATATATATGTACAAGTAAAAATAAAATCTAAAAATATATCTCAGCTATATACAAGGGGTCGTAAGGTCTTCATGGAATCAGATATGTTTAATGCCATATTGTGGAATATACTAGGCAAAGCAATTACATCTCCATGGAGACGAGCAGAGCACCTTTAATACCACTCTAAAGTCTATGCAGGCCTCTCCTTGACCCCAAAGTCTTAGAGAGTATGGACCACAATGACTGTCCTTATCTCGCATTATGTGCCGTGTCTTTCACTTTCCATCCTGGCTGAATGTAGCTGGACTATTCAACGTTTTCTTTTTGTGCGTATAGCTTTTTAAGATTTCCGTTTGGTTCCTTACTGTGCAGAAATGATAGAAACTTGGAAAATAATGTCAAAACTGCTGTTGAAATTGTAGTTTTATTGTCCAGGCTTCAGAATTACATACATTTATTTCTATTTCTCGAGTAGCCTATGCAATATTATTTAATATTTTGTGCGACCCTCTAATTTAGAGCTGTATACAAATATGTGATTCTTGTATTAGTTTAGCAGGTCAGTCTTCTTTATTTTCTGATCTGTATTACGTTGTTTCCTCGTCACAAACAGACCCGGAGTTGTGTTTTGTTTCATTCACACATGTTTAACACAGAAACCTCACAAATTTAGAAAACACTCCGACATGCTGTAATACAAGAAGTGCTCCACTGTGTTTTTAAACTCCCTACACCTTCGCTAGAATCATTTGGATCGTTTCAACCCAGGAATTTCCAATTTCTAATGAACACTAGGTAAAAAAAATTGCTGTTATAACATGGCTTAAAGTTCACAGGCAACAATTTTGAGTCATTTGTATTTGTATTTATTTATTAAAGGGACAATGCATATTAAAAGACAAAATAATGTAAAAGACAAACATGTACTTGTAAATATGCAGGATTGTAGCCAAAGCTTAGTTCCCTGCTGGACAAAGGCCAAACACATAACTCGCACAATTCATAAAACATCACAAAAGCCTACAATACCCACTCCCATATGCATCTCTTACTCATACACAATAAAACACACTCATACAACATTAGTATTCAAACGTACAGGTCAGACATGTACTCTCACTACTTCCACAAGCACAGCATTAACATCTATTTACAGGTCTGTACACAAATCTGACTGCAGTCCTCGACTCATGTGCCAAAGGTTTAGTTCAGTTAGTTAGTTGTTTAAGTTCAGTTGTGTTGTGTGAACAGATCTGATTGTCCAAAAGCCACGATTTAAGTTGATCAGAGAAGGAGCTGAGTGTAGACAGTCACTGGGATGGTGGTGAAAGAGAACACAGCCTGTCCAAAGGCACTTTTCCTTGATGGTATTCTACAATCACTTCTGGAGCTTGCTCTTGTTGATCAGTTCTGTTTTTTTTTTTTTACATATTCTTGTAGTTGGACAGGGGCTAGACCGTGTAAAATTTTGTACACAATAGAATCTGCAAATTTTATCACGTGATCCCAGCCTAATATGTTGTGTTTCTTCACAATAATGCAGTGATGGTGGAGTACAGGTGGAGGAACTTTAATAGCCCATTTATTTCCCATACATTTGTGTAAAAGTTTTCAGATATATTGTATTTAACTCTTGAGATCAAAATGTCTGCTGCGTGCTGTCTGGATCTAACTGTAAAGTGAGGAATAACTTTGGACCACTGCAAACTGTTTAAAATGAACTAATTCTGTTTTTCACGTTTCGAAAACCGTAAAAATCTGGTACAGCGCCTTTAATGCTGTGAGATGTGTTTAAAATGTCAAATATTACGCTATTTTCTGATCTGTTTTAAGTTTCCTCATCAAAATCATTCCTGGAGTTGTATTTTGTTTCTTTCACACAGATTTAACACACACAGGCACACACACACACGCACACACACACACACACAAATCAAAACATTTTGATGATTTCAGCTCTGGAATTGCCAGTCTCCCCTAAACAAAAGATAAAAGGTAGCCGCTTCATGACATCACAAGGTGGAACAGAGTATTTTGAGGTTTGGGGATGTAGACAGAATAATAATAAAGGATTACTCAGACGTGTGAATGAAACGAAACAGAGCTCCAACTGTTTTTGATTATAGCTTGTCTTAAAGTTCACAAGAATCCATTTTGTGTAATATAGGACCTTTAATATAAAAAGTGTTTGAAAATCTGATTACAACAGCTTTCGCAAAACAGTCCAGTTGTTAGGACAGCTGATATCTATCATCTCCGCCCCTCTCGAAAGCTGAAAGCCGAGTGCAGACCTTAAAAACGTCAAAATGATCGCCTCGTTCAAAGTAACTTTCTATGAATCAGTTTTATTTCTAATAGCTCTCTTCCTTATGCCGTCTCTGCCCCCTTTGCCCACGCGTTACGGGCTCTCAGACACCGATATCGTTGAGGTCCAAGCAACTCAGCACCTCTCCACAGCGAACCATCCGTCACTGTCTCGTAGTTTAGCTTCCAATAACTTCAGCTGCTGCTAAAGGAGGATGGGACATTTCTGAATTCGTGGAAATCTCTGTATATATTGCCTATAAACTTGCAAGGAGTTTAAAAGTCCAATATTACGTAAAATGGACTCTTGTAAGCTTTCGGTTGGGCAGGAATGTTGTTACCTCGTCAAAAACCTATCAGGAAGTGCACTTGTTCTTAGTGTTACCATGACAGCAAAACTCTGCCTCTGAAAGTTTCTGAAAAGTGCTTATAAACCACTGCAAATTGCTTTTTCACATTTTTAGGACAGCACAGCGCCTTTAAAGGTCCTATATTACACAAAAATGACTCTTGTGAGCGTTTGGCCATGTCAGAATTCTTAATTTACTGTATCAAAAACATACTTGTGTTTTGTTTCATTCACACGTTATTATTAGTCTTAGAACATAGATCAGAAAATAACATAATATGGGACCTTTATTACTAAATACAAAAAAAACCCTAATAATAATAATAATAATAATAATAATAATAATAATAATGTCTTTTACTTTTTAAATCCTGGATTATTCTTGGTTCAGACCTGTATTACTGTAGTCCTGGTTAGATCAGGTTTGAATCCATTTGCCTGATTAGCAATTTATAGTTTAAGTTTAGTCCTGGTATTTAGTCTGGTTTAGTCCTGGTTTAGTTCTGGTTTAGGCCTGGTTTTGTCTTGGTTTAGCCCTGGTTTAGCTCTGGTTTAGTCCTGGTTTAGTCCTGGTTTAGGCCAGGTTTAGTCCTGGTTTGGTCTTGGTTTAGCCCTGGTTTAGTCCTGGTTTAGTCATGGTTTAGTTCTGGGGTAGTCCTGGATTAGTCCTGGTTTAGTCCTGGTTTATTCCTGGATTAGTCCTTGTTTAGTCCTGGTTTAGTCCTGGTTTAGGCTTGGTTTAGTCCTGGTGTAGTCCTTGTTTAGTCCTGGTTTAGTCCTGGTTTTCTCTTGGTAGGCCTGAATTAGTCCTTGTTTAGTCCTAGTTTAGTCCTGGTTTAGGCCTGGTTTGGTCTTGGTTTAGCCCTGGTTTAGGCCTGGTTTACTCCTGGTTTAGTTCTGGTTTAGTCCTGGTTTATTCCTGGATTAGTCCTTGTTTACTCCTGGTTTAGTCCTGGTTTACTCCTGGTTTAGTTCTGGTTTACTCCTGGTTTAGTCCTGGATTAGTCCTGATTTAGTCTTGGTTTAGACCTGGTTTAGTTCTGGTTTAGTTCTGGTTTAGTTCTGGTTTAGACCTGGTTTACTCCTGGTTTAGTCCTGGATTAGTCCTGATTTAGTCTTGGTTTAGACCTGGTTTAGTTCTGGTTTAGACCTGGTTTACTCCTGGTTTAGTCCTGGATTAGTCCTGATTTAGTCTTGGTTTAGACCTGGTTTAGTTCTGGTTTAGACCTGGTTTACTCCTGGTTTAGTCCTGGATTAGTCCTGATTTAGTCTTGGTTTAGACCTGGTTTAGTTCTGGTTTAGTTCTGGTTTAGACCTGGTTTACTCCTGGTTTAGTCTTGGATTAGTCCTGATTTAGTCTTGGTTTAGACCTGGTTTAGTCCTGGTTTAGTCCTGGATTAGTCCTGATTTAGTCTTGGTTTAGTCCTGGTTTACTCCTGGTTTAGTTCTGGTTTACTCCTGGTTTAGTCCTGGATTAGTCCTGATTTAGTCTTGGTTTAGACCTGGTTTAGTTCTGGTTTAGTTCTGGTTTAGTTCTGGTTTAGACCTGGTTTACTCCTGGTTTAGTCCTGGATTAGTCCTGATTTAGTCTTGGTTTAGACCTGGTTTAGTTCTGGTTTAGACCTGGTTTACTCCTGGTTTAGTCCTGGATTAGTCCTGATTTAGTCTTGGTTTAGACCTGGTTTAGTTCTGGTTTAGACCTGGTTTACTCCTGGTTTCTCTTTCGTTTAAATCATTGCTTTAAATCCTGAGATGACTTTTTGATAATGACAAAAGCAGAGGGCTCATTTTTGTTCAGATTTGGCCAGTAAATGAACAGGTATGAGTGAATTCACATTGTTTTGTCTGTTTGTATTTGTAAATGTGAAGTGGATAATTAAAGCCACTGAAAACACAGCACTCCTCTTCTGTGGTCAAAATACTCTTCTGAATATAATGCCTTTTGTATTCCCAACTGCAAAAAGCACTCACTAAAACACTAGAAAGTTTTTTTTTTTGTTTTTTTGTTTTTTTTAATTATTATTTTATTGGAATGCATCTTGAGATGTTGAGATGAAGTTAAGGGCGTTATTGTAAAGATAAGTACTTACAAACATGGATTTTTTTTTTCTACTTGTATCCATGGAGATGTCTTGCCTGTAATTATCCACAGTATGACATTAAACTTAGCTGGAATGTATATAAACTGATGATATTTTGCAGTGACATCACACTGGGGGTGTTCTGCATGTATGTCTGTGACGAAATGTTCAGCAGGTTCCATGGGGACACAACGCACACATTAACAAACCCTGCGAAAGTTTTAAGATTGTCTGAAAAAATACAAAAGGGATTTAAACAGCACATTTTCAGGAGTTTGTGACGAATACGAATACAGAACTCCAGACAGAACAGTGCCTACAGTTAGCATCACACCCCCAGGGAATGTTGATAACATCAGCTGCAAAGTATCAATACAACTTGGTAACACTTTTTGAATAACTACACCTTAATTAACCTTAATAAACTACTACTTACTTAAAGGTTGTACAGTCCCTGACAAAAGTCTTGTCGCTTATCCATTTTGTAGAAACAAAAGCTTATAACCTGACTTTAAATTAATCGATTGGTTTTAGAAATGTCTCATATGAAAGCTAAAACCCTCCCAAATTATGCTCAATATACTAAAATAAATTTGCTTCACTGAAGAAAGATTGATCATTTAATGAACACAGAAAGGTCAGATTTTGGCAAGACAAAAGTCTTGTCGCCTACAGAAAATTGAACAAATAATTTACTTCAAATACAAAAATATGTTGCATAACGTCAGTGAATTAAGTAGTGGTGCTGTGAGATCCATATTTAATATCTTGTATGACTTCCATGAGCTTGAAGGACTGCATCCATACGGTTCGACAATGATTCATACAATTTGTTGATGAAGTCATCAGGAATAGCAAAGAAAGCAGTCTTACATGCCTCCCAGAGTTCATCAAGATTCTTTGGTTTTGCCTTCCATGCTTCCTCTTTCATTCTACCCCAGACATGCTCAATGATGTTCATGTCTGGTGACTGGGCTGGCCAGTCCTGGAGCACCTTGATCTTCTTCGCCTTGAGGAACTTTGATGTAGAGATAGAAGTATGCGATGGAGCACCATCCTGCTGCAAAATTTGACCCCTTTTATGGTCGGGAATGTAAGAGGTAGCTAATACTTCTTGATATTTTAGGCTATTGATATTGCCTTCCACCCCGCAAATGTCTCGCACACCCCCATACTGGATGTAACCCCAGACCATGATTTTTCCGCCACCAAACTTAACTGTTTTCTGGGTGAATCTTGGATCCATGCGGGCTCCAGTAGGTCTCCTGCAATATTTGCGGCAGCTGTGATGTAATTCAACCGAGGATTCATCTGAGAAATCCACCTTCTGCCACTTTTCCAGTGTCCATCCTTTTAGCAGGCTGTGGGCCTTGGCAAATGCCACACGGTTTTTTAATTGCCTTTTGTTTAGTGCTGGTTTCTGTGCACTGATTCGACCATGGAGGCCATTTCGAGACAGAATTCTACAAACTGTTCTGGTTGACACAGGGACTTGAGGTGACCAGGCCTGGTGGAGCTCTGCTGCAGTGGAAAAGGGGCTGGCCTTGGATTTTCAAATCAACAAACGGTCCTCCCGAGCAGTTGTCTTGCGGGGTCTGCCGGACCTGGGCTTGTCAAAAACATCTCCAGTCTTTTCAGATCTTTTTCTTATTCTTTGTACTTGACGCTGAGACACATTGAAGGTGTCAGCCACCTCAGCAGTGGATCTGGTCTTCAGCCTCTTGATAATTCATGCTTTGGTCTCAGGGTGGATCTTAGGCATGTTGTCAGAGGTCAAGTTGCAGTTGATGTGAAGGTCTGGTGTGCTGGGGTTCTTTTTCTACACACCCACTAATTGATTGATCAGTAACTGATCACAGGTGAGGCTGTAATCTAGGATTGGGTGCATCATATGACAAGGCGACAAGACTTTTGTCTTGCCAAAATCTGACCTTTCTGTGTTCATTAAATGATCAATCTTTCTTCAGTGAAGCAAATTTATTTTAGTATATTGAGCATAATTTGGGAGGGTTTTAGCTTTCATATGAGACATTTCTAAAACCAATCGATTAATTTAAAGTCAGGTTATAAGCTTTTGTTTCTACAAAATGGATAAGCGACAAGACTTTTGTCAGGGACTGTATAGAGGATTTTCAAAGGAACGAAAAATCCAGCGACTTTTTCAAATGTCCATCACCTCCACAGCTCCCTAAGTAGAAACACCTCCTCCCGCCTCTTCCTTACGCTAGAAATCATTTGTTTACAGCCGGTGCACGTTCAGAATCACTGTTGCTGCTGTAACTATACTGTACGTTTTCAAATGATAAGCAGAAGTTTCCTGTCCAGAAGTAATTTAGCGACCAACACGTCAGTCTTTAGACCCTCTGCTTCAGTGCACGCCATCGCTGGAAGGAACCAACAATCACCTGTTTGACTTCACTCCTTATCCCCTTGTCTTCTTCTTTCAGTGACCTCAAAAACAGACTTTCTTTTGTGGCTAACTGGTCGTGGATTCTCATCCGCCATCGCAACAAACTTTGTGCAAACTGCGAGGAAGCTACAGTTGGAAAAAGCTGTTAAGAACCGCTGCGTTGGTTGAGTAAAGAGCGTCTTGCGTATGTGGAATGCGTAAAAAGGCGTACGTAAACGTGATCTCAGCGCGCCGTCAAGTCAGTTACGCTAGAAACGTAGGGACTTTGATTGACAACCTAACAGCCAACAGATAACGAGATAGCTTTGTTATCTATTGCCTGATGTTTAGCTGCCTGCTGCATCTCTATAAGGCTATCACTGACAATTTAAAACAACAACAACAACAACAACAAAATCCTCCATACAACCTTTAAGGGGCTAAGGTTTAGAATTAATTATAATTAATAAGCCTGAATCCTTCTTAATTCAGTGTTTATTCATTATGAACTATATCTCTGTTCATGCTTTATTAAGGCTGATTTTGAAGTGTTATTAAAAACCATACTACATCTCAGATTAAACTACTAAAAAGTTCTATTGTTTTGAATTTGCATAGAAATTGCTTTTAGAGTTTTAGACCAATCAAAGTCCTGCCTGGTTTATTCCTGATGTTAGACCTGGTTCACTTCTAGTTGTAAAATAATATAATATTTCAAGGTAAAATGTGTTGTCATACAGTAAAGGGTATATTTTCTGGATGTTTTTCAGAGACCGTATGTGATGAGGTCCAGTACTCCGGCCAGTGAGATCCTTCAGACCTTCCACAAAGTCCACCCCAGTTACCCGGCCGCATGGTCCCTGGAGATGAAGTCCCTGCTTAGAAAGGTACGAGCAACAGTTAGATCTACACAAAACACACAATCTCACTTTGGTAATCTATTACTGTTGGACTAGATTACTTTTAAATTTGAATACCAATTTCACAAGGGAAATATTGTCTTTTTAATCACATGAAAGATGTACTGATAACTAGTCCTTTATGGTGAACTCCCGTCTCATCCATTTCCATATTTTACATTCAGATTTGACTGTAAAGGTGCACTAAGTAACATTTCTGCATTCTAATTTCCCATTCATTTTCCCCATAGACTTTTCTAATACTCATGATTTTAAGCATTTTAAGCCCAAAAAGCACATTTTAAGGCGCATTGCGTTTTCTTTTCTGGTGGAGGGTCCATCCAATGCTTTTCTACATGGAGATGTTATTGCTTTGTCTGGAATGTTTCACCGTATGGTATTAAACCTTTCTATCATCGTGGAGACCAGACCAGACCAAGTTACAGGTCAGATCTGTGGAGAGGCGACCCCGCTCACAGTCAGAATGTCTGTTTTTCTAGGTATTTTTGAGCTATAAAACCACCTGTAATTGAATAAATGTCAGGTTGAGTTGTTTAATGTCATACTGTGGAACATTCCAGGCAGAGCAATGACATATCTATAGAAACAAACAGGAAAAGTTACACAATGCACCTTTAAAATGCAAAAGTCTGTGAAATGTTTTCATAACCTGGCAGTTTATAACATTTCACAAACAGATTTTAAATAAAAGGATAGGTCTTGTGGTCATTAATTACCACTTAGCTGATTAACCCTGAGCTTTCAAACTTTCAGTATACATTTTTTTTTTTTTTTGGAAAGTCTATGGGGAAATGAGTGAACTCAATTCATTGCCTTGCCTGGAATGTTCCACAGCATAACTTTAAACGCATGTATCTCCATGGAGGTATTGTCGAACCATGAACACACAACACTTGCAATTGAGTAAATGCAAGACCAATTTTTGCCATACTTTGGAACGTTTCAGGCGAAGCAATATCATCTCCATGGAGACAAAAATGTTACAGTTCACCTTTAATTTGACCAAAAAAGCTTTAGAGCCCAGCTTTAGGACACAGGTGCAGGGCTGAGAGTGGAGCGAGGCGATACGTGTCACAGCTCTCACTGAAAACCCAAAAACAGAACGCAGCAGGAAAAGTAAATTCTGGTTTATTACGGTTTCTGGTGAATATTAAAAGTCCTGTATTATGTAAAATTGACTCTTGTGAGCTTTGAGCCATGTTAGAATGCTGTTTCCTCCTCAGAAACATACATGGCGTTGTGTTTTGTTTCATTCACATGTCTGAGTAACCCTTTATTATTAGTCTGTCAACATCTCCAAAGCTCAAAATGCTCTGTTCCACCTTGTGATGTCAAGTTAACTTTTTACCTTTTGGTTAGTAGAGATCGGCAATTCTAGGGCTGAAATGATCCTCAATATTAACTCCACACACCTTCACTAGAATCATTTGGATCATTTCAGCTGTGGAATTGCCAATCTCCACTGAACAAAAGGTAAAAGGAGCTGTTAACTTGACAAAAACACAATGCACAATGTTTTTGAGGATGTAATATAGGACTTTTAAGTGATCCATGGAGATTCTGGGTCCACTGGAACCAACATGGGAAAACAGACTGGTATTTACACATGGAAAAAAGATTGAAAAGGGCCATTTATTATAGCGTACTTTTTGTTCTTACCCAAAACGGTAACATTTGAGAAGCAGCCTCTACGTAAAAGTCACTGCGTTATTGTGATGAAGTGTGGAGACCATTTCAGTTTGAGCACAAAAAACTCCAGCAAGCCAAAAAACTTTAAGGAACAAAGGAGAAGACGAGTTTGAAAAGACACCATTTTGTGTGTGGAAGCCCCTAAGAGCCCGTACAAAAGACTCTCCTGTTTAAGACTCTCTGTACAGACTGTGAAAGCCATTGTGTGAGCTTCACTTATTTAAAAGTAGACAATAATGGTTCAAAATGCAATTACTAGAGCTACAGGGCTGACATTGGAATATCTGAATGAAAAAGGTAACACAATGCGGCGTCGTTTTTATTTTAGATTATCATTGTGACAGTCATTTGCACCTGTATAAAATTGGAATTAGAATATGATGGAGAAATTACAACCTTAAAGGGTCTAAATATTACGCTGTTTTCGGATCTACAGTATGTTATAATGTTTCCTCATCGAAAACAAACCCGGAGTCCATCTCTCAGACAGAAAACACTTGGTTCCATTTTGTGATGTCATAAGGTAATACAGGAAGTTCTCCATTGGGTTTTAAACTCCATAAACCTTCACTAGAATCATTTGGATGATTTCAACCCTGGTATTGCCCATTTCTACTGAACAAAAGGTAAAAGGTCAACTTGAAATCTACTACTACATGACATCACAAGGTGGAACAGAGCATTTTAATCTTTGGAGACAGACTAATAATAAAGACTAATAAACGTGTGAATGAAACAAAACACATGAAAAGTAACAACATTATAACATGACTTAAAGCTCACAGGAGTCAATTTTGTATAATATAGGACCTTTAAAATGTAGTGTGTGTGAGGCTCTATCGGCCATGACAGACATTCACAATAAATACATAAAATAAATAAATAAATGTAAAAATAAATTAATAATAATAATAATAATAATAATAATAATAATAATAATAATAATAATAATAAATACATGCATATTTGGTACACCTAATGTACAATACTAATTACTTCTGGCCATAATGTTCATTTATGTTCAGTAATTCCAAATTACATCACAAGGTGGAACAGAGTGTTTTCTGTCTGAGAGAAGAACTCATCTTAAATCTTAAACATGTGTGAATGAAACAAAACACAACTCCAGGTCTGTTTGTGATGAGGAAACAACATTTTAACTTAGATGAGAAAATAAGAGTAATATGGGCCCTTTAATAAACAAGCTTCTCGTTAGAGCAATTAAAACAGTGCATTTTAATGAGCGCTCCTCCTCTGCGTATCTTGTAAACAGGAGAGTTGTTTGTTCTCCTAGTAGCAGCTCCGCTCTTCTCTTTAGACTCTCGTCCATCAGTATTCAAAGCAGAGCGCTGTTGTGACCACTTGCCTCCAAGTGTTTTGCATTTATGTAGCAGAGAATCCAAGTTACAGTACAATAACCATGATTTTAAAGGCGCATTATGTAACTTTTTGGTTTTGGGGTCCGTCACCTGCTTGTTTCTATGGATATGTCATTGCTCTGCCTGGAATGTTCCACAGTGTGACATTAAACAGCTCTACTTTACATTTATTCAATTACAGGTGGTTTTATAGCTCAAAAATACCTAGAAAAACAGACATTCTGACTGTGAGTGGGGTCGCCTCTCCACAGATCTGACTTGTAACTTGGTCTGGTTTGGGCTCCATGAAGATAGAAAGGTTTAATGCCATACTGTGAAACATTCCAGACAAAGCAATAACATCTCCATGGAGAAAGCTTTTGATGGACCCTCCACCAGAAAAGTGACACAATGCAACTTTAAGTTTGTGGATTTTCTTTTTTTTTCAGACTGCATTTTTTCATTCTTATTCTCAAGCTAAAATACCAATGCATTTTTTTTTTTTTTTTTTTTTTTCATTTCTAACCTTTCAAATGCCAGACTTTTTTTTTTTTTTTTTTTTTTTATGAAATACTGACTTGTCAGAATTTTGGCATTAACAAAGTTTATAGAAGTTTCCGAATTTTTGTTTCATAGGGTCAGCAAATAGACTGATCAATGAACTGATACTTTGCAGTGATCATGTTTGGGGTGTTCGGCATGCATGTCTATGGTAGATTTGTTTTTGTTGTTGATGACACAATGCACACATTAGCAAACACTGACAAAAAAAAAACGATTTAAAATTGTCTGAAAACTCAAGAAAAAACACTAAATGGATTTAAACAACACATTTTCAGGAGCCTGTGATCAATATGATGAGTGTTCGTGGTCCTGTTTCTTTGTTTGATTTTCGACAAAAAGGTGAGAGTGACTAACTGAAAAACTGTAACATCTCCACGGAGAAAAGCATTCGACCGACCGTCCACTAGATAAGTTACACAAAGCACCTTTAAAGTAACACTGGTCTGTAGAACGTCTCGATGTCGTCTGAAACCCAGCAAAACAGCAGGCACGAACGCAATAGGTCACCTTTAATTGTTAATCGCTATGGCAACGGGGAGTACAGTGATATACAGGACGTGCTCGTGGCTTCGTCTCGTCCACTGCAGTAGCTGTTGCATTGCTTCGTGCCCAGACTGTGCTCGCCTCATTGCTATTCTCCGCACACGTCCGAGCGTCCGTGAGGTGTAGCGGAAGGGGAGGGTTTGTATGGGAGAGACAGGAACCACAAATAAGATGCCAGCCATTTAGACGCACTGTACGCTATCATACGAGAAGCAACGGATCAGATGTGTTCTTTATCTTGCTTGCTTTAGTATCTCCGATAAACTCAAATCAATAGTTTAATGGAGTCACGATGTTGAGGATGACTGAAGTGAAGTTGTTAAAGGTCCTAGATTACACAAAGTTGACTCTTGTGAGCTTTAAGTCATGTTAGAATGTTCGTACTTCCTCAAAAACCAAAAGAAAAAAATACCTGGAGTTGTGTTTTGTTTAAGTAGTTCTGGTTTATTAGTTCATCATCTCCATTCCACCATGTGATGTCATGAAGTGTGAGTTTTCGAGAACAGAACAGAACAGATACCGTTTACCTTTAGGTCAGTAGAGATTGGCAAATCCAGAGCTGAAATGATCCAAGTGATTCTAGTGAAGGTGAAAACACAGTGGAGCACTTCCTGTATTACTGCATGACATCACTATGTAGCAGTGTTAAATAATATGCAGGATTTGTGTGTTAAACATGTGTGAATGAAACAAAACACAACTCCAGGTCTGTTTAGTAACGTAGCGTAATATGGCCCTTTAATGTATGGCTGAATACCAAAAATATGTGTCTCTGTTGGTACCTGATGGGTCCCAAGGCAACGTTTTGTCAGTTTTTGGTCACAGCTTTCATGTAGAAACAACAAAACTGGTTAATCTGCACCAAAATACGTTTTAACATTTCATTTAACCAACTTGTGTCCATAGAATTAGATGAGACATTGTAACTTCAAAATGCATTTTTCTACCACCAGGATTTAAGAATCACCCTTAAAAGTAGCACGCACATACACCAAACTTCACAATCTTGTATTTAATAAGATTCTGATGAAACATACAGATACATACAGGGTTTTTATATCCAAGTTTGTTTGAATTAACTTTATTTTTAACTAAAAAAAAAAGTGTCAAAATTTGAATTTTAGGCAATTTTTTCAGTCAGATTCACTATACTCAAATACTAAATAGGACAGGATGAGTTGTTGTAGAGTTGTAGGGAGTATTATCTGTTACATAAGTTTGAGTTGTTGTACAATTGTAGGGAGTATTATCTGTTACATAAGGGTGAGTTGTTTTACAGTTGTAGAGAGCATTATCTGTTACATAAGGGTGAGTTGTACAGTTGTAGGGAGCATTATCTGTTACATAAGGGAGAGTTGTACAGTTGTAGGGAGCATTATCTGTTACATAAGGCTGAGTTGTTTTACAGTTGTAGGGAGCATTATCTGTTACATAAGGGTGAGTTGTTGTACACTTGTAGGGAGTATTATCTGTTACATAAGGGTGAGTTGTTATACAGTTGTAGGGAGTATTATCTGTTACATAAGGGTGAGTTGTACAGTTGTAGGGAGCATTATCTGTTACATAAGGGTGAGCTGTTGTACAGTTGTAGGGAGCATTATCTGTTACATAAGGGAGAGTTGTTGTACAGTTGTAGGGAGCATTATCTCTTACATAAAGCTGAGTTGTTGTACAGTTGTAGGGAGCATTATCTGTTACATAAGGCTGAGTTGTTTTACAGTTGTAGGGAGCATTATCTGTTACATAAGGGTGAGTTGTACAGTTGTAGGGAGCATTATCTGTTACATAAGGGTGGGTTGTTGTACAGTTGTAGGGAGCATTATCTGTTACATAAGGGTGAGTTGTACAGTTGTAGGGAGCATTATCTGTTACATAAGGGTGAGTTGTTGTACAGTTGTAGGGAGCATTATCTGTTACATAAGGGTGAGTTGTTGTACACTTGTAGGGAGTATTATCTGTTACATAAGGGTGAGTTGTACAGTTGTAGGGAGTATTATCTGTTACATAAGGGTGAGTTGTTGTACAGTCGTAGGGAGTATTATCTGTTACATAAGGGTGAGTTGTACAGTTGTAGGGAGTATTATCTGTTACATAATAGCGAGCTGTTATACAGTTGTAGGGAGTATTATCTGCTATTCTCTGCACACGAGAGAAATTAACTTTAACTCAAAAAAATGATGCGAAATTTCAATTTTTAGGGCTTTTTTCATTAAGATTCACTTTACTATAATACTGAATAAGATATTCAAAATTTCCTATTTTTTTAAGGATCTTTAATGTCAACAAAATGAAGAAAGAAATTGAAACCTGGCTCTGTCAATTTTCAAGATTCAAATATCCCAAAAGTGATGCATTTTTACAGTTTTTACACATAAAAGGCCGTATTTTTACATGAGAACTTTACAAGGTGAAAAACTTGTAATACATTTTTTTCTTACATTTATGTGACTAAACTACAGCACAAGTTTCAAATTGATATCTTCAAATGGAAGATTTTTTCCCATTCACCTGCAGTGTCTCATTTTAAAACACATTTCAAACATTTTACCCGCAAATATAAAAGTTTTACCCTTGCTCCTTTTTAAGATTCCTCCTCATAACTGTCCTTGAATATCTCTGCTTCACTCTTTTCAAATTCCTGTTGGATTCTATTAACATCCACTGAGCCTAGACAAGAGGGATTCTGTCTTCTTTCATTATCCATCTCTCCTCTGCCCTCTGAACTTCTTTACCCCCTCACCCCTACGTCCTCATTCCCAGACGCTCCTATCGTCACGATGACCTCTCCTCTGACAGCGCTCTTAGACTTAGACAAACTTTATTCATCCACAAGGGGAATTATTTGGACACAGTAGCTCACACAACACAATATATTATAATAACAAAAAAAAAAAAAATGGTAGTAATAAATTCTAATTAAGTCATAAAAATAGTAAGAGACACTGGTGTCAAATAAACAATGTTTTTTTTTGCCAAAATACACTGTGCATTTATTACTCGCATTGTGTGTATGTGTTTGTTTTAAATGGGTTTTAATTAAAGTACAAGACAAACAAATGGAAATAGAAATTCCTCTTGTTCAATAGAAGGTTTAGTTTGGCAAAGTGAGCAGCCCTGACTGAGGACTGTATATACTGTATATACTGTCCTGTATATACAATCATATGCACTAGTGATACTATCAGGTATTATGGTGCCTTCACGTCCTATGATAATTATCGTAAATACCAAAAAACAACATTAGAATTGCACATGAACAGCCACTCACGGCGTAAGAAGATTTTTATGATATACAAGCTGCCGAGATCAGATAAACTCTGACCCCAGCGAAAGTGTCATATACAGCATATTATTTAGCATACAAAATAGACAGCAAAAAATATACAAAAATATACAGCATATTATTTAGCCTACATATAAAAAATATAAAATATACAGCAGCATGTTATTTATATCGTTTGCGTTTTGATGCATTCTCTTCTTGCTGCAGCAGATGAATTAGCAAGTCTAAAACTGTTTTACCCAAGTAACAGGTCAGGATAAACTCCGGGCCTGCCATGTTTCACTTCACTACGACAACAAAAGCACTTGAACGCAACACACTCGTAATTTCCACTTCACAAGTGGAAAGGATCATGTTTCCCACACCACGTGAAGGCACCATTACACACAAGTTGATGAGGAGACTGCCTGTGAACGATATCGGTTACTAATGTCTCCGAATCATAAACTGTGTATATAAATGGACATAGCTAATGAGCCAACCGCCGCGTTCCAAATAGGAAGTTCACATGTGGGCTCTTCCGGCTCCTGGACCCAGGCTCTATTCACCTTCTTCTGGAAGTCGCCATGCGTTCCACCATGATGATTGGGGTTGTATTATTTTGTCTAAAGCCGTTTTAAAGCCCCCCAGAGACTCAGTGCAGTGTGACTTGATGGTGCACATGAACGTTGAACATTTTACACAAATGAACCGACTTTATGTCATGTTTTAACTACAAAACTTTTCCCAAATTCTCATTGAAATGAATCCTGTTTAGCCACCACAAGAAAGCCTGGTTTAAGAGGATTTAGAGCTGAAAGTGGGCCAGGCAGAATAAGGCTCCGTAGTCTAGTGCAGTGGGCGAGCAGGAGTGGCCATGATGGAGAGCTCATGTGTGTGTAATCTTGTGTGTCTGTGTTTGTGTAGTTGCTGTGTATCGATGTGCAGAAGAGGATCTCGTGTCTGGCTGAGCTGCAGGACCTGGACTACATGTCAGACGTGAATTGGGACGCGGTGCTCAACAAACAGCTCGCCCCTGGATTCATCCCCAACGTGAGACTACACATTTTACTGTCTTAAAATTCTTAAAATTGTGGAAATCTTCACCATTTACGATGGAGACACAATGCACACATTAGCAAACACTGCCACATAAGTTTTAAGATTGAATTAAAAAAAAAAAAAAATGGACAACACAACACGTTCACGGTTGTGTTTAGGAGTTTGATTTTCAACAGAAAGAGACAGTGACTAAACTGAAAAATGCTAATGCTATTTAGCTTGTGACTGTAATGTTGTTTAACAGCACAAATCAGCTCATCTGTTGTAGTTCCAACTAAGTTCTTTCTGGTCAGATTGTGGTAAAATAAAGCATTAAGATCAAACAAAGATGAACTCAGATTAAAATGTAACAAGCCTCAGACAGAGCAGTGCCTACAGTTAGCGTCACATCCCCAGGGAATGTTGATGACATCAGCTATAACGTGTCAATAACGCGCATTCCCGCATATTTAATACACAAACCATACGTATTTAGGCTGAGTTCTTCTCTCAAACAGAAAACACTCTGTACCACCTTGTGATGTCATGTGGTAATACAGGAAGTGCTCCATTGCGTTTTTGAACTCTATTCACCTTCACTAAAATTATTTGGATAATTTAAGCCCTGGAATTGCAAATCGCTACTGGACTAAAGGTAAAAAGGTAGCTAGAAACTTTAAAACTACCACTACTTGACATCACCAGGTGGAACAGAACATTTTGAGCTTTGGAGATGTAGACAGACTAATAATACAGAATTACTCACACATGTGAATGAAACAAAACAACATTAACAACATTCTAGCATGACTTAAAGCTCACAATCCCTCCATTTTGTGTAACATTGGACCTTTAAGGAGCACATACGTCATGAGGAACATCTATTTTAGCCAAGGTACGGATATTCCCATAGCATTCCCAAAAAAGACACAAAATAGCTTTCTTTTCCATTGCTTTAGCTGTCCACAGTGCCCCCCGCTGGTACGTCAGTGTAGCACAAGATGTATAATGGTAAAAAAGGGGCAGTCTCGGCCCATCTCCTGACTAATGAGCTGCTACATAATGTGTACGCTGTCCTACATCTGCTCTGGGCTCTATACATTACACTGACAAACCCAGTCCATTCTGTTCACTGAAGAGACACACTCAGAGGCGTCCTTCAGGGAGGGGGTTGTGGGTAACTCAGATGGGGAGTTATTAGCTGAAAATGTGGACTTGACCATGTATTTGAGCAAAATTTGCTTTGCCTTAGCACACATGTTATATTATATTAAGTATAAAGTGTTTTATCCAGATTGTCGAGATTTGCGTCCCAAATTACTGCGCATGTTCAGAGCGTGAAGCAAAGGAAACTCTCTTGGTTAAGCGTTGTTTCTTATACACAAATTACACATTATATTGTGATTTTACCACAAAATGATTCATATTTATGTGTCAACATTGTCACGTTTTAATTTGAACAGGAAATTATTCATATTTCTATATCATGCCATTGACATTTTCTAATTGAAATAGCCTAATCAGTAAAGTAAAATGTAGTAAAACACTGCTGTCATGACAAAATATTGCTCTCTGCTTTGGTCTAGGCGATCTCTCATTGTTTAAGCGGAGCCAATTAACTTTCCCTGAAGGCCAAAACATTTCAACAACGTTTTATTTGCCAAAATACACTGGTATAAATGGCGTTGATCAAAAACTTGTGCATTTATTACTTGTATGTTTGTGTGTTTATTTTAAATCCAACACAAACTCTGGTCTAGACATTTGTAAGATTTATAATGGAAACTAAAATAAGCCTGTGTTTAATAGTCATAAGCTAAAATGTTTTTAGTTGTCCATTTGTGAAACTTAAACCTAGCATTTCATGAGAATGGATGCATAATTCGACTTACCTGTAGAAATACAGAAGAGGGAGCAAAACTCAATAGTGGAGCATAGTTTGACAGAACACTGGCTCTATTCTTCAGGGGCCCTAAGCAAAATGTGGCTTGGGGGCCCTCGCTGTTTCAGTGCCACTCAGACTATTGATTATTAACACTCCATAACATGATGCACAGCTGCCATCATCTGCACTACACGTACATTATATTACCAAAAGTATTCAGTCACCCATCCAAATAATGGAAATCAGGGGTTCCAATCACTTCCATGGCCACAGGTGAATAAAATCAAGCACCTAGACCTGCAGACTGTTTCTACAAACATTTGTCAAAGAATGGGTCGGTCGTGAAATTTCCTCACTACTAAATATTCCTGACCTCAACCTGATAGAACACCTTTGGGATGAATTAGAGCGGAGACTGAGAGCCAGGCCTTCTCATCCAAAATCAGTGTGTGACCTCACAAATCATCTGGAGGAGTGATCAAAAACTCCCATAAACACACTCCTAAACCTTGTGGACAGCCTTCCCAGAGGAGTTGGAGCTGTTATAGCTGCAAAGGGCGGACTGACGTCATATTAAACCCTATGGATTAAGAACGGGATCTAACTTAAGTTCATATACGAGTCAAGGCAGGTGAGCGAATACTTTTGGCAGTATAGTGTATCTGTAATACTCACATCAGATAGTGAAGTACAAAGGCGTGTACAGAGGCTGAGAACAGCAAACGACACAACAAATACTCAAGAATACTTTTCTAATCGTCAAGAGGTGCTCAGTCAGAAAATGTTGAATATTAAAGACATTTTTCCTGTTTTCTAGTGAGTTTTAATCTATTCCATCCGGCCAAAGTGTGATGGATTCTGTAAAATAAATGAATGCCACACTAGGCCCCTAAACCTGCTCTAGGAGGGTCTGCAAATGAATGTTACGTAACACTTTGATTTATTTATTCAGTGTAGCTGAAACATTACAGGCTCACACTGCTGTTTCATATTTGTGCTCAGTAAATGCAGGAAAAGTTTAAATCAATGCATACATAATTAGCAAGTGATTAGACATAAAAATAGTATAATATGCACATAAATGTACGCATAAATGAGCACAACTCATTAATATGAACAGAAGTGAATTTGAGTTGTGAAAAGTGTTTATCATCACAGCGATTAATTAAGATGTTTGGAATGTGTTGAAGAATCACTTTGGACCATGAAACATTTTTAAGACTGTAAAAATCAGGTACAGTACCTTTAAAGCTGCACTATGTAACTTTTATTCTGGAGCGTCCACCACCTGCTCGTGTCCATGGAGATGTTATTGCCTTGCCTGGAATGTTCCACAGTTTGGTACTGAACTATCCTGGATTTATTCGATTAGGTGTTTCCATTGGCTTCAAATTTATGCCTTCTGACTGTGGATAGGGTCGCCTCTCCACAGATCTCACTGGTGGCGCAGCTTGTCCCCATGGAAATAGATAGTTAAAGCAATGACATGAGAGTTGAGGTACACAGGAAATATACATAGTGCTACACCTATACAAAATCTATACACAAATCACTATACGTTTTGAATGGCAGATGAAATGTTTGGACCTCTCCAGAGAAAACAGCTCAAAGCAAAGACAGATTTTAGGAGCCAAAATTGCATAATGGTAATGAATAAAACATAAATAACTTGTTCACTCAGACTGATTCTACAGTTAAAATTAAAAATCGATTTCATGATGTCGATATTAACATAGATTTGTGCAGTTTAAATGTGAGACATATAATCTGTGAACATGTCACACATTCAAACTGCACAAATCTATCCATCTATGCAAAGATCTACAGAATGACATTGATTTTTAATTTGAATTCTAGAATCAGTCTGAGTGAACAAGTTACTTATTAATGAATTACTTATTACTTTGGTTATTCATTACCAGTTCACTAATGCTCGTTGTTGTTCGCCATTAAGTTTTCGTCTTTCTTCCCTTGATCGTTGTGGATAAATTCTTCATGAAGAATGTTTAGGCTGTAGCTCAGTGGCAGAACTTCTGCAATTTCCCCATTGTGGGACAAATAAAGGATTATCTTATCTTATCCTTGTTGGTTGAAGATTTTGTGATGAAGCAGATTTATGAAGCTGGTAGAGAATACGCCAGACATTTCCAAACATTTTGCCATAGAAATCCATTAATTAATGAAGTTCTGCAACCCTCTTGGGCAGGGCTACCAGCCGTTGTGAAAAAAGATCTATGTAATGTCACTGTTGTGTTCTGTAATGTCGTCCATGACATGAGAGTCAGAGCTGTGGTCCACTCTGTGAATATACACACTGTAGTGAAGCAGGGAGGGCCTGGGCCACTCACAATGTGGAGAGGTGGAGAGAGACGGAGGGAGAGAGGAGCAAGAGAGGGAAAAGGAGAGAGAGAGAACAGGGGAGGGTTTAAATAGAGAGAGAAGGAGGGAGAAGTGGAGAGAGATAGAAGGAGAGAGAGAGGAGGGGACACCTGACCTGTCTCTAGAAGGAGAGAGAGAAGAAGGGAGGGTTAAATGGAGAGAGAGGGAGAGAGGGGGAAGAAGAGGGAGAGAGAGAGCGAGAAAGGGAGAAGAGACAGAGGGGTAAATGGGCAGAGAGAGGCCCATTGGCAGAAAACTCCAGAAATCAATGGCCTGTCGACAGTGGACAAATCTAATTATGAACGATTCAGTGTATTTTAGTCTGTGTACTTTAGTTTGTGTACTTTAGTCCTTCACTGCAAAAACATCGAGGAGGTTGGACTTTCTGGCACATCAAAAAAATATATGATATATACGTAAACATTTCCTCAATTTACTTTGCTAATGTTCAGGGAGGTGCACAGACAGGGCCCTGGTGGTGATGGTCAACACATATTTTTGGTTTAATGTTTGCCCCATGTGTAAATGTTGTTTTAAACAGGGGACCAGACCAAGTTACACGTCAGATCGGTGGAGAGGCAACCCCACTCTCAGTGAATCAAGAATGCCTGTTTTTCTCAGTATTTTTGAGCTATAAAACCATCTGTAATTGAACTAATGTAAGGTAGACCCGTTTAATGTCACACTGTGGAACATTCCAGGCAGAGCAATGACATAGCCATAGACACAAGCAGGCGACGGACCCCCAACTGAAAAGTTACACAATGCACCTTTAACACATAACATCCCCTTTTTTATTTTTTTGAATTAGAAGGTTCTATCTGCGCTCTGGTACTGATTCAAATAATAGTTCAGAAATAAACTTTTGCTATTCAGTCATAAAGAAAGTTATTGGATATTCATTTGTTTATCTTTCTTTATTTCCGCTTTGTTTTCTACGCTTCCTAAACTTGGTCGCGTCTTATGACCCACTTTTATTCTCTGGCTTTTAACACCACGTGAGTTGTGTGGTCCCCTGTGTCTTTTATTTATTTGTATTTATTTGTATTTATTTTTAATGTATTATTTATTGGTATTCTTGCTCTTATTTGATTTTGCTAGCTTTATTGTCTTAACAAGGACTAGTGGAGTTAAATTGAGCTTTATTTTATATTATTTTGATATGTACAAAACGTATCAAAAGTCAGATTAAAATTTCAGCTTTGATTTTATGTTTGTTATGACTCAAAATACATAAAAATGTACCTGAAATTTGGGCTGAAATGTTCTTTTTAGACCAAAAATGCCGTCTTTTGTAACAGAACAAGGATGGCGTAGCATCATTCCAAAGCTGACAAAGTTGACTGTGATTGGTCAGTTTAAATGTATTCTGTGTTCTGATTGGTTCAGGCAGATAGACCCTTATAACGCCAAGTGAATCTTCAAAACTGCATTTGTTTTCGCTCATAAAATCCTCAAAAAAGCGCCGAACTCCGTAAAATTTTGATATAGTGTGCAGTAGGCACTCAGGAACAAGAATATATGAATAACTCAGTGTGTAGACAAAGGTTTTATGGTATTGACCAAAATAAATACTTAATACAAAATAAATTGAACTAATCTCAGCTTTTGCCTGCGGTCATTGTGGCAGTGCGTCATTTGTTTACTAGAGGAATATAGGCTTCAGTTTTATGTGGCGTTCACACTCATTTAATGTTATGACTCACAATGAATGTAGAGTGTGAGCTGTTAAAAGTGCCCTACATACGCTCACATTGTCTGGTAGTAGCAAGGATTTTTACAGCTTTCCAATAAACAACGTTATATTTTTTTATGTATGGAATTACAAGTTAAAGGTGCACTGAGTAACTTTTTGGTTGCGGGTCTGTCACATACGTCATTGTTCTGTCCCACGGTATGACTTTAAACAGCTCTATCTTACATTTATTCAATTACAGGTGGCTTTATAGTTCAAAAATACCTAGAAAAACAGGATTTCTGAATACGTCTGGTCGCCTCTCCACAGATCTGACCTGTAACTTGGTCTGGTTTGGTCTCCATGAAGATAGAAAGGTTTAATATCGTACTGTGAAGCATTCCAGGCAAAGCAATAACATCTCCATGGAGAAAAGCATCCGACGGACTAGAAAACTAAGAAAATGTTTAATCGTCACCGTAGAGCGCTTTTTTCATTACATACACAAGTTTAATGCCAGATGCCCTCCCTCACATAACCCTCTCATCTTATAGAGCTCGGGATTTGGTTGTCAGACTTTTCAGAATTTTCAGCGAACCTAATGGAGATTTTAAGAATCTAAAAACTAGCCATAGCATTCATTTAAATATTTTCTGACATTCTAGAAAGATAGGTGTATTTACCAGTAGTTACCCAGTAGTTTCTTGTGTTGTTCCACTGTGCTTTTGTGTACTTTTTCATAGTTTTAGCTAATATATCTAAATAACTATGTCCGAGTATCCACACTATTCCTCACGTTGAGCACTATTTAGGGATCTCGCCATTTTTAGTGGTGTCCGAATGTCCAGTGAGTATAAAAGTAGTGCACTCCCAATTTTCCACAATTCACCTTGGAAAGTAGTGTCCAGAACTGGTCACTGGAGCAGTTAATATAGACCACAATGCATTACAAGAGTCGGGAAAACAACAGCTGAATGAAGCAGATAGAAGCGCTGGTTTATAGCACTGCTGATCCTGATTATGAACAGCAATAAAAAATACTAAATTAACAGTTAGGGCGTAAAGGTGCTAGGGTTAGCCACTTACTTTAGCTCGAGCTGTTAAAATATTGTTAATTTCCACATCTCAGACAAAAAGCAAATAACGAGATCCTTGTATGGTCATTATTAGTCCATAAATACTTGTGTGCCAGTCTGATTTAACCATTATTTATGACGGAAATCAAGTTTTATTGGAGTTTAGTGGACTTTTTTTCACCCAGAAGCCAGAGTCACGTGATCCAAATGTAGTGAGTTGCGTGTCTGAATCTTTCTGTGAATGAGTGGGCTACGTAGTCCACTAAAGAGTGCGGGTCCACCAGAAAATTTGCTCGAGAAGGTCTGCAAATGAATACTTTAAAATAACACTTTATTCATTATAGCCGAAATATTATAGGCTCACCCGGCCCGTCGATAGAAATTTTTGGGGCCAGGGGCAAGGGCCCCCCTTCTAATATTATTTAATAGGCAGAGGTTCCAATTCTGAGCTCCTAAGGACCCTGGGGCCCGACACAACAGACCTCTTTGTCCCCCCCTGTTGACTCCCCTGGGCTTGCCATCTCTTTATCATTGTGTGACCTATACACTACCATGAAAACTTTCACTTTAGTTTCACTTCATGATCACATTATTTGTGTTCAGTAAATGCAGGAAAACTTCAAATTAACGCGTAAATAATTAGCAGGTGATTAAACATTTGTGGAAGGATGCGAAAAGCATTTATCACTCCAGTGATTAATTAGGATGTTTGGAATGTGTTACGAAAGTGAGGAATAACTTTGCACTTTTTACATTTTTTATTAGGAAATGAGGATAAAATAAAAAAAAAACTACACATAAATATTGTGTCGACTGTAATGTGGCAACCAAGAATATATATGTAAGCTTTTTTTCTTATGTGAAACTTTGACACAATAAAGTATTAAAAAAAAAACAAAAAAAACTTTGGACCACGACAAAAAATGTAAAACCAGGCACAGTTCCTTTAAAGCTGCGTCAGCGAGTTGCGTGTCCAAATCTTTCTGTGACTGAGTGCACCAAACAGTCTGCTAAATAGTGCGGGCCTGTGTAGTGAATGAGGGGTTAGGGACCAGGGTGGACGCTCGGACACAGTCGATGAGAGTTTTGCTTTACTGCCACAAACATGGCATATTCCCAAGATGTGTTTTTACGTTCCATTCGGAGCGCTATAAATCCTTAAGGCTAGCAGTAGCAGTTAAGGTTGGATTTTGGATGTGTGAGGCTGGGTTACTTGCAGGGCCGGTCCAAGCCAAAATTTGATTTGAGGGCCCCCCACACCACCAAAACTGCACTACTAGCTGCTTTATCATTTCTTTTGTTTCTGCAATATCATATCATTGATATTATGCTTTTTAATTTAAAAATATTTTAGCAGGTGGCCATTCCAACTGGTCTTGGGGGCCCCCTGGTGGCGTGGGGGCCCTAAGCGGCCACTTAGTTCGCTTATGCCTTGGGCTGGCCCTGGTTACTCGGCTTTATTGTAATAGTTGTGTCCATCATTAAAGGGTCCATATTACGTTATTTTCTGATCTATGTTATAATGTCATTTCCTCATCACAAACAGACCTGGAGTTGTGTTTTTTTTCCATTCACATGTTTAACACACAAATCCTGCATATTTAGGCTGAGTTCTTCTCTCAAACTGGAACACTCTGTTCCACCTTGTGATGTTATATGGTGATACAGGAGGTGCTCCACACTGCCTTTAAAATACACCTTCATTAGAATCATTTGGATAATTTCAGCCCTGGAATTGACTGTCTCTAATGAACTAAAGGAAAAAGGAGCTGTTCACTTGAAAACTACCATTTCATGACATCACAAAGTGGAACAGAGCATTTTGAGCTTTGGAGATGTAGACAGATTAATAATAAAGGATTACTCAAACATGTGTGAATGAAACAAAACACAAGTCCAGGTTTTTGAGGCGGTAACAGCATTATAACATGGCTTAAAGCTCACAAGAGTCAATTTTGTGTAATGTAGGACCTTTAATGCAGAAGTGAAGTGAATGAAGCAGTAAGTGAATGTGTATTTGTGTGTTTTGTCAATAGAAACGTCGGCTAAACTGTGATCCCACTTTCGAGTTGGAGGAGATGATTCTGGAGTCCAAACCACTCCACAAAAAGAAGAAGCGACTGGCCAGAAAGACCAAGGAGCAGGGGTCGGATGGTTCTCCTGAGGTAAGTCATGACAGATGATGTTACTGTATGAAGCTTTATTTTGGCTTTGAGACACCTTTTGCATTGGTGTGATCGTCAAAAAAAATATTCAGATACTATAATTACAAAAAAATACTATGAATATGAAGTACTGACCATGACACCACGCTCCTACCTTATGCATGTTGGTCTTGATTTATGGCAGAACTCTTACAGGACCACATAGTAACATTAAAGGTTAATCTCCAAAGCTCAAAATGCTCTGTTCCACCCTGTGATGTCATGAAGTGGTAGTTTTCAACAAACTGCTGTCTTTTAGCTATTGTTCAGTAGAGATGGGCAATTCCAGGACACAGTGGAGCACTTCCTTTGTTACCACATGACATCACAAGATGGAATATTTTGCATTTGAGAGAGCCTAAATTTGCAGTGTTTGTGTGTCAAACGTGTGAATGAAACAAAACACAACTCAAGGTATGTTTGTGATGAGGAAAAAACATTATAACATAGATCAGAAAATAGCGTAATATGGCTCCTCCCGTGTGAGCTCAGTCACACGGAAGGACTGAGCACACTGGACGCCTCCCTCAAGAGGTGTTCTGGGCAGGCCCCGGGGAGGCTCCGGGGAAGACCCAGGACACACTGGAGGGACTATGTCTCTCGGCTGGCCTGGGAACGCCTTGGGGTCACCCCAGAGGAGCTGGAGGAAGTGTCCGGGGTGAAGGAAGTCTGGGAGTCCCTAACCCTAACCCTAAGCAGAAGAAAATGGATGGATGGATGAACCCTTTATAGAAACTACAAATGTTTTGTTGGAAATTAGCTGGCTAGTTGGCTTTATTATCATTGCGGTGTTGAAACTGGTATCAAGTATCGGGCGTTTCCTTGGTATCGGAATTGAGTTTGAAATTTCAGTATCGCTCATAACCCTAGAATGTTAAAAATGTATGACCTGCATATTTATATTGGGGACAAGGTGCTTCACATAAAAAAAAAAATACATAAATAATAAATCAGGTATCTGGCACTCCCTGCTGGCAACAGTTGGAATTGAACCATGCTGAAAAGGCTAAAAGCAGCAACTAGCCACACAACACCACTGATTTGCAATGACGCTTGATGTTATAAATTGCTGGAATATTCCGAACAAGTCCACATTCTTCATTGTGATTCCCAGCCCCAGTTACAGGTGATAGGTGGCTCCGTTGCCAGTATGGTAAATGTATTTGCAGAGTTTTGCTGTCACAGTAATTCAACAAGTAGCGTGCTAACAGTGCACTTCCTGACTATCAGACAATGAAATGCTGTAGTTAGATGCAGATGGTACAGAGCAGACTTATTTTGACCTCAAGAGCTGCTTATTCAATATATCTGTACGGGGAAAGATGCATTTTGCTCAAATACATGTCTTTAATACAGGCCCTTAAAGAACAAAGAAACTGCTCGGGGTTAAGGACATTCATCCATTTTATGATTAGCTTAGATAAGACATATTATTTTATGTGCTGTTCAATCTGTATGCCTATTTAGTTTAAAGTGCAGATTTCAAACGCATTGGCATTTTAAAGAAACAGAGTTCAACACCTGTTCACACGGGCGCTTTTAAATATGAATTACAAAACTTAATTCAAGAATCACTTAAGAACATTTTTATTATGTTGTCATAAATACATTTTGTAAGCTTGGTACAAAATAAGCCTTTGGAAAAAATATATTTGTAAATGAAAATTCGGGAGACAGTAGGTGAATTCAGTGTTTGTCCACTGATCCGAAGGTTGGCGGTTCAACTCCCACTTTCAACATAAACATCATCTGTAGAGTTGTCAGATCCACTGGCCCACAATTTGGCAGTGTGATTCCAGTTTCCACAGATGAATGCTGTCATTGTATCCTTGGGCAAGGCACTTAATCCCCCTCCTCCAGTGACTGTGTACACTGGTGTGTGAATGGGTGAGTTGCTTGATGTAAAGCGCATAAAGAGGTAGAGGCGTAGAGGTGGAAAAGCGCTATAAGTGTGACCATTTACCATTTCCAATAACTGCAGCTTTTGTAATTAACTCATTCTGAATATTCAAATAGAAACTTTGACACCACATGGTCATCTGCTGAGGAAGTAGAGCAGTTTTAAAAGCAGGGAGGCATGTTCTGCTGCAATGGGAGTGAATCAATGGTTGCATTTTATTTACCTAAAGCAGAGCACCACCTTTAATTGGATTTGAGGTCCAACAAGCAGCTACTTTATTAGAGACAAACAAGGGCCAACTGTCTGTATCCACGTTGTTACACTACCACTTTCCATACAGAATCAAATGCAAAATGTGTGCGTTTTTGTGCATTCATATTATAAGTGAAATACATACACACATACCAGTCCAACGTTTGGACACACCATCTCCATATATGATGAACTATGGTAGTTTATTGGCTTAAAAACTGAGCAGGAGAAGGCCAGAGTTTTATCTGCGATGCAACAAAATGGGCAAAATGTGAACGGAGCATGTTGGAGTGCTCAGAGAAGTCAACTTTGGATTAATTAAGGAATGAAACAAGTGTGAATGAAGCAAAGTAGAACTCCAAGTGTGTTTTTGACAAGAGGACAGCAATATAACAGGGTTAAGTTTGCATTGTCAATTTATCCTTCTTACTTTTTATGTTAAAGAAGACATATTGTTGTTGCATCAGCTATGTAGTTATAACATGACACCCGTAGCTCGTTATGTTATAATTTGGATATTTTAAATCACAATATTCATCTAAAACGAAACAAGTCCACTGCTTTCCGTGTTTGAAAACTGTGATGCCCAAAACAAAGAGCAATGTAGTTGTTGGGACCTCCTATAGACAGCTGCACATCACACTAGCGTGCCCCTGATTTTTATTTTTTTTTTTCATGTGTACTAAAACGACTACTCGACGTATTAAGAAAATAAAACTGGAGAACGAAGTAAGTACAGGGCAGTGAGCGTGAGCTGGTGGCGGTGAAAACGGGGACTGATTGACAAAAAGATGCTTTGAAAATAAGTAATTAAAGATTCCACAAACATGCACAAATACAACTTGACATGTTAAAAGCTCTAAAAGTCCATTTTGCATAATAGGATGATGAACTACACTCATCACGTACATTTCCACTTTGGCGTTTCAACAGTCTAATCTCCACATCTCAACAGTCTTTTAGCGGCCGCTGAAATGATTACACCTGCCTCTACAGGATAGGGCTGTATCGACCCACGCTGAAATCTCGGCTTTTGTCCAATTAGGTTTTAATTACATCCCCTCTACTGCATTAAACCTAACCTAAAGTCTGTGTACACTTTATATTTGAAAAGTCAATAGGGAAAGACACTGGGCTTTAAAGTATGGCACATTATCGGTGTTTATGGGACTGTGGCGTAATAGAGGTGGGCTGGTTTAGTGCACTGGGGCTCACGGGTCTGTATGAGAACTGGCTCAGAGGGTTTGTAGTGTTTTATGAATGGTGACCCGAGAAGCACAAGAGCTATAAAAATATACACAGTCCATACGATTTTAGTCATCTCTTTGGCCTGTTAAGAGCAAAACAAATTTTCTAATCAAATCAAAGTATTGGTCCCTCAGGAAAGTTTTATGGAAACAGTACAAGGTAGGATAACGTTATTAAACATATGACTGGGTACTAAAACTAAATACTTCTGTAATAGTGGCCTGTAGTAGTAGGATTTTATGAATGGTATAAGAGCTACCATCTAAAGCACAAGAACTATAAAGATATAAGTGTCTCAATACAGAGTCCATATACTGTAGTGTCGTCTCTTTGGACTGTTAAGATCAAAATAAAGTTGAGTTTCTAATCAAATCAAAGTACTGGTGGAAGGTTTTCATTGAATAGCCGTATGGAGTGTGGTACAAACCCCAAAGGTGCTCTCCTGTCCGGTGATGGTGCTATGCAGGGGGTGCTCGGGGTTCTCCAGGATGGACAGGAGCTTGTTTAGGGCCCTCTTCTCAGCCACAGATGTGAGTGAGTAAAGCTCTGCACCCACTACAGATCCTGTCTTTCTCACCAGCTTATCCAACCACAGGGTATCCTTCTTCTTGAGGCTTCCACAGCGTTGATAACTGGAGATAACTGTCTGGTAGAACATCAGCAGGAGCTTCTGGCAGATGTTAAAGGAATTCAGCCTTCTGAGAAAGTACAGCCTGCTCTGTCCCTTTCTGTAGAGCAGATTTGTATTCTCTGACCAGTCCAGTCTGTGGTCGAGATGTAAGCCCAAATACGTATAACTTATATTTATAATTGTATGCTAAAGTATCGGTGTACTTTTCACTGTGAGTCATTCAGTATGAGCAGTTTCAGAGTTTTATTTGTGATGCAACAAAACGGGCAAAATGGAAACAGAGCATTTTTGGATTAACGAATTTACTAAAATATAAATAGCTATGTTTTTGATGAGTCAGTCAGTACTTTCAGTGTGAGTCATTCAGTAAGTGCCTCTGTAATGAAGAGAATGTGATATAGAGTAATATAATATGAACAGCTGACATTTTTGGAAAAATATTTGAACAACTTCTAAACATAAATACAGCACTGTATTTAAAAGTCCTGATCAGTTGTTGCACAAGAGAATGTTAAATCTCTAGTCATACACAATACTCAGATAACAGATGTATTTCTCATAGCCCGTTTAACAGTCTAAACTCTTGGCTGTGTCAGACTGGCCGTGTCTCATGTTTGTGTTGTGTGATCATATGTGCGTTTAATGTGGGCCGGTGAGAGCACTTGTGATGGATGCACAGAGCACTGTAAAAACACAGAACCTGGTGTGTGTGTGTGTGTGTGTGTGTGTGTGTGTGTGTGTGTGTGTGTGTGTGTGTGTAGGTGTGTGTGTGTGTGTGTGTGTGTGTGTGTGTGTGTGTGTGTGTGTGTGTGTGTGTGAGGGAGACTCTGCTCTGGTGAAGCAGACAATCAATATTGAATGAAGAAAGCCAGCTGGTTAATGCTGTTACTCGCTCAGGCTGCTCAGCTTTTTACACAACTGTAGATCTGTGTTACACTCGCTCCTTCTACTTTGTACATTTTAGATACATACGACAGACATCAAATATATGAAGTACGGAATTATGAAGCAAAGAAATAACTATTTTTTTATTTATATATATTTTATATCCAAATCCACCCTTTGCTTTGTAAAAAAAAAAAAAAACAGTGAATGGTAGCATATACATATAGGCCTATTCACATATAGAAAACAAGTGAAATGATCTGTGCCATGATTTTTCTGTATACTGGTATTTGTATTTCGCTATTTTGTCCGTAAATCAAGATATAAACATTAATATTTGAGAAATCAGTCGTCGTGATTGGTTCTTTGGTTGCTATGATACTCACTGTTGGAATTCAAATATGAAACTTCAAATTCACCCCAGAACCGTCAGCCTCGATGAGCTTCATTTGACTGAAGCCAAACGCTGCAGGCAACGCCACACTCACTCAGTCCACTTCTTTATACAGCCTAAGGTCTGGCATAGAAATAAGCCCCGGGAAGGACAGAGAGAAATGTCCCTGATGGGCTCCCGTCCAGCAGCCCACTCCAGTCTGCCTCTATTAAAGTGAGTTTGCATCTGCAGCTGGAGCAATTAGCTTCTGAACGGAGTTTCTTGAAAGCATCAAATAATGAAGAAAGCCGATATGAGCAGACATACACCAGTCTCAGTCTATTGGCTTGTTATCTTGGACTGTGGAGGCCCTATAGAAGATAATGTGTCCAATTTGAGATCGTAAACTAGATCGGCTTTGTGTGAATGACGGCGTAAACAGCTTGTGCACGATTTAAACTGAGATATTGAAGAAGGATAGAGAAGGAAAAGCAGTGGTGTAAAACATATAGACGATTGCAGCATTTTATTTTTTTAGCAAAGCATTTCGAGGATCACAATTCCGTTTCAGGCATTTTAAGAAATGTTTTTTTGTAAATTGTAGTATTGTTATTTTACATTTTACAACGATAAACTGTAAATGTGAGGAATTCATTGGGCTGCTGTGACAGTAATAGTTACATCGGAGGTGATATTAATTGTTGGTGTCGCTGTTGTAGTTGTGTAATAATAGCAGCAGTAGTTGTTGTAGTAGTAGTAGTAGCTATAGTTACAGAAGCAGTAGCAGCTATAGTTGTAGCAGTAGTAGTAGCTATAGTTATGTAGTAGTAGTAGCTAGATTTATAGTAGTAGTAGTAGCTATAGTTGTAGCAGTAGTAGTAGCTATAGTGATGTAGTAGTAGTAGTAGTAGTAGCTATATTTATAGTAGTAGTAGCAGCTATAGTTGTAGCTATAGTTCTGTAGTAGTACCTGTAGTTGTCGTTGTAGTAACTATAGTTGGAGTGTAGTGGTAGCTATAGTTGTAGTAGTAGTAGTAGTAGTAGTAGTAGTAGTAGTAGTAGTAGTAGTGGTGGTAGAGTAGTAGTAGTAGTAATAGCTATAGTTGCAGTAATAGTAGCTATAGTTATAGTAGTTGTAGCTATAGTTGTAGTAGTAGTAGTAGTAGTAGTAGCTGTAGTTGTAGTAGTAGTTGCTATAGTAGTACTAGCTATAGTTGTAGTAGTAGTAGTAGTAGTAGTAGTAGTAGTAGTAGCAGCTATATTAGTACTAGCTAGAATTCTAGTAGTACTAGTAGCTGTAGTTGCAGTTGTAGTAGTAGTTGCTGTAGTAGTAGTAGTAGCTATAGTTGTAGTAGTAGCTGTAATTGTAGTAGTAGTATTAGTAGTAGTAGTAGTTGTTGTTGTAGCTGTAGTAGTAGTAGTTGTAGTAGTAGTTGCTGTAGTAGTAGTAGTAGCTATAGTTGTAGTAGTAGCTGTAGTAGTAGTAGTAGTAGTAGTAGTAGTAGTAGTAGCAGCTGTAGTTCTAGTAGTAGTAGTAGCTATAGTTGTAATAGTAGTAGTAGTAGTAGTAGCTGTAGTTGTAGTAGTAGTTGCTATAGTAGTACTAGCTATAGTTGTAGTAGTAGTAGTAGTAGTAGTAGTAGTAGTAGTAGTAGCAGCTATATTAGTACTAGCTAGAATTCTAGTAGTACTAGTAGCTGTAGTTGCAGTTGTAGTAGTAGTTGCTGTAGTAGTAGTAGTAGCTATAGTTGTAGTAGTAGCTGTAATTGTAGTAGTAGTATTAGTAGTAGTAGTAGTTGTTGTTGTAGCTGTAGTAGTAGTAGTTGTAGTAGTAGTTGCTGTAGTAGTAGTAGTAGCTATAGTTGTAGTAGTAGCTGTAGTAGTAGTAGTATTAGTAGTAGTAGTAGTAGTAGTAGTTGTTGTTGTTGTTGCAGCTGTAGTAGTAGTAGTAGTAGTATTAGTAGTAGTAGTAGTAGTAGTAGTAGTAATTGTTGTTGTTGTTGTAGCTGTAGTAGTAGTAGTAGTAGTATTATGAGTAGTAGTTTTGAGCATTATTCACTTATTTTGTCTTATGACTCTTCATACCTCCTGTATATAAATCGTATCCTTCCTTATTATTTTCTTTCCTTTCTTGTCTTATTTTGTACAAGAGCGTGACCTTAAATGTGCTCTGAACTGTGCACACAGCTGCTTAGTGCACTGACACAAACTTGGCAGAGTCCAGAGCTGAAGATGTGCTGTGACTGTAAACGTTTGTTCGTGTCTCTTACCTCGAGGACGCTGTAGTAAATAACAGTGTCACTCTCAATAACGTCTGATTAGAAAAGATTAACAAGAACTCGATCAGATCTACGGGGAGGGGAGGCCTTCAGGAGATTCATGTGATGGTTTAATTGATACTTCGCAGTTGCATCACGGTGGGAGTGATCTACATGTATGTGCATGGCGAAATGTTCACCAGTTTAAAAAAAAAAAAAGTTATAAGATCTGAAAACTCAAGAAAAAATACAAAATAGATTTAAACAACACATTTGCCTTATACTAGTTTGCTTGTGACTGTAATCTTATTAGAGAGGAACTTGTTTAACAGCACAAATCATCTTAGATCAGTTCTTCATGTTCAGATCGTGTTAAAACAATGCTCAGATTAAAGTCTAATAGAGCTTCAGACAGAGCAGAGCCTGCAGTTAGCGTCACACCCCCAGGGAATCTTGATGACATCAGCTGCAAAGTATTAATTAAACCTATATGTGGCCATGTATATGTTTAAAAGTCCTATATCGTGTTTTAGGACTTTTTGAATTACCTTTGGACACCTTTACCTTGGTGTTTCAATTTCATGTAGTAAATATGTAGTCATGAGTCACGATTTTTGTGTATAGAAAAGACGAAGAGAAGGTTGCACTGAGGAGTGAATTTGTTAAATATCAAGTTGAAAATAAAAACAGTTTAATTGAGTCAGTGGCAGCAGTGAAATGGGTAGAAACAGGTATGTGTGCACAGTTGAATCCATGGTGCAATAGGCCTACACATATTAACTTAAGCACAGCTGCATTGTTTTAAATCAAACCTAACATACAATCCACTAGGGCTGTCAAAAGAAAATCAAAAACTAATAGATACTAAAACTAGTATTGAAAACTAGAGACTCATTTGAGCACGTATCAATACTAAAAAGATAAAATTCACAGGACAGAAATGAACCTTTCCTGAATGTCTTTAGAATGATGTTGAGCTGTATCAGAACAAGTATAAGAGCACATAGACTAGTATACGCCCATGGACCACTATGGAACCTACAGGACCACTGAGGGATTATAAGACCACATGGGAATATAAAAGAAAGTACTATTGTCTAAAGACAGATACTATCCCTTAGTATCACAATTCAAACATTTTCACACATGAAATGCTGTGGAAGAGAACATTTCCATGAGCAGGTGCTTCATGACTCATAAGAGACCAAAAACACTCAAAAATGATTGCGTTAATGTGAAGATTTTAGAAAAGAACAATCTGAACATTTGTCAAGTTCATATTCCCAGTTAAAGCTGCATTATGTAGCCACCATCTTGTCTCCATGGAGATGTTCGAGCTTCACTTGAAGTGCTGGTGCTGCTGAGCCGGTTCCAGGAGGGTGGAGCTGACACAGTAACTGGATTTACTCTCAGATTTAGAGACAGAAGTGCTTTTATTCTGTCCTCACTGCGGTGTCACTACCACAGTGAGACTCGCTCGAGCTCTACACGAGCACGTGGAGAAGACTTGTCTTTACGGATGTTTTCCTCCACACCTGTCTCTTTGCAAAATTTTAACACTGAAGCAGAACAAAAGTGTGAATGAACAAATTGTATATGCGATGTACATGAAAAGTACATAGAAATGAAACACAAACTGGTACTTACATAAATATGAATCTAATACCTTAACCTCATTAAATGTACTTTTGGTTATATTATACAACAAACATTATACATATTTATTCCAGCAAAGTGTATGTCTAAACACGTTCGTAGCTTAAAATAGGACGGAGCTAATAACAGGAGCTAGCAGTATATTCTAAACCTACCATCTGTATTATATTTGCAATGAAACAACATTACAACATGAAACAAAGTTAAACTTACGGACAAACATGCCCCAAGGCTGAAAACATGGACTGTGACTGCACTGAGCCCACCATACTTGAATAATTCATATTACACAAAACTGACTCTGGTGAGCTTTAAGCCATGTTAGAATCAAAAACATACCTGGAGTTGTGTTTTGTTTCATTCACACAGCTGTCTTTTACCTTTAGTTCAGTAGAAATGGGCTTTTCCAGGGTGAGATGATCCAAATGATTCCAGTGAAGGTGTGTGGAGTTTAAATACACTGTGAAGCACTTCCATGACATCACAAACTGGAACCGAGTGTTTTCAGTTTGAGAAAAGAACACAGCCTAAATACGCAGGGTGTGGATGAAACGAAACACAACTCCAGGTATGTTTTTGACGAGGAAAAAAACATTATAACATAGATAAGAAAACAGCGTAATATAAGCCATATAAGACATCTACGAGAGGACGGTAATCGACTTTAAAATAAGCAAAAGAGTGACTGAAAAGTGTGTTAACAGCCTCAGAAAAGTTACATAGTGCTGCTTTAAAGGGCCCATATTACGCTTTTCTGATCTCTATTATGATGTTGTTTCTTCACCAAAAACGTACCTAGAGTTGTGCTGTTTTGTTTCAGAAGAATCATTTGGATGATTTCAAGCTCAGGCATTTTGAGTTTTGGAGATGTAGACATAATAACCATGTGTGAATGAAGCAAAACACAACACAACTCCAGGTACGTTTTTGAGGAGGTAAAGACACTCTATTCTGGCTTAAAGCTCACAAGAATCCATTTTGCGTAACATCGTTTCTTTAAATCCCTATTCAGGACCACACTGTGTGATCCGCACTTGCCTCGTGTCGATTCTAAATTGGCCACACACTTCATAGCTTCCCCTCTCCGCACACTTCCTTCCCTGGGCCCTGCTTGAGCTGTTGGCCCGTGTTGAACCAGGACCCGCCCCCCGCTGCTCCTGCACCTGCCCCCGGTCCTGTCCCGCCGCTTGATTGACAGCTATGGGACTGCCGCGCGCACTTGCCCCTGCCAAACGCCCCTGCAGCCCCGGCCGTCTGCTTGAACGGAGGCACTTTTGACATTAACTTATACCCTAGCAGCATGTTTCGCGCCCCGTCCCCCCTCCCGAACAGGGCCAGGAGACGGGCGGTGTTTTCGCAGTGACGCATTACAATGTCATGTCGGTGATATATTTGTATAATGGTCCTGCGGGAGACGGGGGAGCACCTGTCGCTTTGTACTTGGCCTTGAAAACCAAAGGAGGGGTTTTCTCAGGTGGGGAGAGATGTGAGGGCTTTTTTTGGGATGTGGACTGAAAAAGTAAACAGTCAAAAAAACATTGCACACCTGTACTAGGGAAAATAAACCTTTCTATTTAAAGACGGGGTATTACGGGATGCAAAATAAGATTTTTTGTGAGCTTTCTATCATATTGCCACGAGCGTTCTAAAATTATTCATACTCTAATGTCGCTCCCTCATCAAAAACATGCTTGAAGGTGTTTCAGATGTCATCCATGCATGTTTGAGTCTCTCCTGGGCCCTTTTCAAATCCTCATTAAGATTCTGTACATTGCTCTGCCCACAAGCCTACGTCACCCATGCTCCCACACGACAAATCTCCATAAATACACAAAAACATGATGCAAAACTGTACACTACAACTTGACAAACCTGATGTGCACTGAATGTGTCATGATAGTGCTCTGAAGGGGGAGTGACTCAACGTGGGGAGATGTGATATACCTCTTCTTTAAATGTTCAGCTTGTAAACCAGTTTCAGAAGAGTGTTGTCATAATAATGTGAGTTATAAAAAGTATTGTAAAAGTATTGTACCAGTGTCCCACTGGCTCAACACTAAAAAAACGGTCTGTATGTTTTTCTCCCGACAGCCAGCAGGGGGCGAGCAACCATCCGTGTTGGTCAATGGGGAGAGATTAGATGTGGTTGAACAATTTAAATACCTTGGGGTAGTTTTTGACTCTAACCTAAATTTTAAACAGCATGTAAAAAAACATTCATATATAATTAAATTAAATCTGTCAAACTTCAAACATATAAGACCTTATCTGACGACAGAATCAGCAAAGGCGTATATGCCATGATATTCAGCCACATTTCTTACTGCTGTACCACATGGTCTCATACATCAGAGGCCATCCTGAAGCCCCTAAAGTCCCTCTTCAAAAAAACATTGAAAACACTTGACAAAAAGCCTTTAAAGTATCACTATTGTAACATTTTAAGTAAGTATAATATTTTGGATCTTGAACGTCATCAGGTATTTATGGATGCTTGCCTTATTTTTAAAGTTTTAAATGGACTCGCTCCTCCACCATTAATGGATATTATAAGTTAAAAAACTACAGAGAAAATTAAAGTCACAGTACAAAGACATGTTGTATTTGTAGTACTTTACATGAACAGCCAGTGGAATGTCAGTGTTGTACGTTTTTCACCTGATAAGATGAATTTAAAAAACAGTTTCCACACTAAGTCAGGTGCAAAACTTCAACACTATTTTAACAATTTCATGTAATCAGAACTGAAAAGAAGTTTGGTGTTTGTGTTGTATAAAATGACCTATATTTTTGACAGTTAATTATGTCAAATGAATCCTTGTATTTGTTTTGTGTTTTGTCCACAGAACGGACAGCTGCAGCAGCGTCTGGATAACGTCCAGAGAGACTTCATCATCTTCAACAGAGAAAAGTAAGAGCTGCTCTGAGCGGGGAACATTCAATAAGTGACTGAAGGACCGGGCTGGAGGATTACTGCTTTACATTACTCCCCTTTACTGCTGCTTTGAGCTGAAGACACATTATGGTTTTTGTCTGAGTATTTAGTAATAAACTATAACATCTATAACTATAACATACATAAAACAGAGCATTCCTTTATTTTATTTAATTTTTTTCATTGTAAACAGCAGTGTTGATCTAAAATGGCTTCACAGTAGAAACAGGTCCATTCCTGTTCAGAACTTCAGACGTGAAATGCTCCACCTCTTCAGATAGATAGATAGATAGATAGATAGATAGATAGATAGATAGATAGATAGATAGATAGATAGATAGATAGATAGATAGATAGATAGATAGATAGATACTTGATCCCAAAGGAAATTCAAAGTTCAGCAGCAACATAGAGGTTTGTGTATTTATGTGTTTTTATGGTTGAAAATTTTAAAATACACCACAAGGAAAAGGTCAGAATAGATCAATTAGCTCCCAATTATTTTTTTATGATTACATACACCATGTGGTGTTTCATCAGACATGAGCGTAGACCTGCATATATTTAGTGTTTCAGATTCAATTAGATTAGTCATGTGACATTTGTTTTTTTTTTGTTTTTTTTTTTACAAGTGAAAATATATAAGAGTTTGTTATTTAGAGAGAGTTTTGTACAGAGTAAATATAAGTATAGACAAAATAGTTGGAAATTTGCAGTACAAACATCAAGTCTTTTATTTTGTGATCTTTTATAGGAATCAAAATAAAGTACTCAATTAGAAGCACCTATGGCAAGCCGTTTTAACATTTAAACACTAAGTTTGACTATCTGGAATTAACATTTTCTGACATTTTGGACAGTGGGAATTGCCATTTGAGATATCTGTAATGTAACTTTGACTAGACGAAACGACAGAGATATCTACAACTTCATTTCGCCTAGTAAAAACTTAATTTAAGACATCTGAAAAGGAACATATAGATATCTTGAACTGAGGTGAACTAAAGATATCTTGGACTGGAGTTATAACTAGTCAAAATTAAATTGTAGATATCTCAAACTGGAATTACAGATATCTATAATTCAGTTGCGGATATCCATAATTCACGTAGTGGAAATCTGGAAATGAATTGTAGATATCCATAATGATGAACCCCATACAAATGAATGGCAAAAAAAGGAGAAAATTTAATTTGTCAACTGGACATAGTTTATTTGGTTGAATACGTTTCGCAGCTCATCCAAGCTGCTTCCTCAGTTCTGGTCAGATGCTGGCGGACACTGCTTTATATCTGCTTGAAGGGAGGAGCTTAATTACAATGAAAATTACTCTGAGACAACACATATTTAAATACAGTTTCAGTTGGTCAGGTGATACAATATGGAGTTGTTAACAGTTTCTGTTAGTCATGTGAGTCTATTCAATATGGAGTGGGAGTGGGGGAGTAGTTAGCATATCCATTCAGGGCCATGATGGGTGTTTTCACACCTCTGGACCTGACCTGGCTAGTCCCAGCGAGGACAGCGAGGTCCAGATCTTGGCCAGAGAAAAGAACTGGTTTGAGAGGGGAGTTAAAGAAGCTATTTTTGTCAAGAAAGAGAATCCTTCCTTGAACAGAAATGGGGGTCTCAGACATCATTTGTCTCCCATCTATAACTCTATCCTCAAACCTAAATCAAAACAAACTGGGAAAACAATGGGACTAGCCAGGTCAGGTCCAGAGGTGTGAAAACACCCATCATGGCCCTGAATGGATATGCTAACTACTCCCCCACTCCCACTCCATATTGAATAGACTCACATGACTAACAGAAACTGTTAACAACTCCATATTGTATCACCTGACCAACTGAAACTGTATTTAAATATGTGTTGTCTCAGAGTAATTTTCTTTGTAATTAAGCTCCTCCCTTCAGGCAGATATAAAGCAGTGTCCGCCAGCATCTGACCAGAACTGAAGAAGCAGCTTGGATGAGCTGCGAAACGTATTCAACCAAATAAACTATGTCCAGTTGACAAATTAAATTTTCTCCTTTTTTTGCCATGGATTCTACCTGGACGACTGAGGGATTTTACATACATACAAATGAATGGCAAAAGTGACGTAATTTGCCCTGGGAAGAATTTCTTTGTGGAGATCTGAAATGACAATTATGGATAGGCAGAATGTAGTTGTGGATATCTGAAATGTTCTTTTTGACTAGGCAAAACTGAATCTGCAACACATATCCAGTTTAGCTTTTAAATGTTAAAACGGCTTGCCATAATAAGCACCTCTCTGTCATGTGTACATTTTTGTATACAACATCAGATCATCCTGTCCCTGTTAAATAAAGAAATTATAAAAAAAAAAAAAATCTTAAATCCTACAAACACAGGCTCATGATACAAATGGTAATAGTGATTGTACCTTCTCCACAGATCCAAGAAGACCACGCTGGACTCCGAATCGTCCGAGCTGTCCATCACTGAGAAGAACAAGGCCATAGAGGACGGACAAAACAACAACGTGGAACCTGCTTCTTATGTATCAGGATAGGCCCCTTTGCCCCCTCGCCCCACCTGCCCGCACAACTGCCCTCGGACCTGCCCCCGGACCTGCCCATAGACTCCACCCGCACACAACAGCACAAACCTGTCCTATCGCACTCCCGAGCACCATCACTGGACTGCACTGTGCGTCAGAATCGCGGATTGCAAGAACGAAACGCACTTTGAAGACTTTCTTGTATTTTGCTGGTGCTTCTGACCTGAAAACGAAGGACTAAACCAGACTCAATGGAGAAAGACTTTAAGAAAACAACGTGTTGGAAGGACTCACAAGCCGGATTCACACATTGCAAAAAATGAAATAAAAAAGCCACAAATACTAAAATAGAGCTAAAAAAAAAAAATCAGGAATGACTTTTGACAGGTTAGCAAAAGAACCGCGACTCTGCTGCTTAAAGGTAGACCGCTAAATAGAAGGTTTAGCTAGTGAAGATAGTAGCATAGCACAGGCGCTAATTCAAATTAACGAAATATTGTGGAAAAGTCGATTTTTTTTCAAACTGAAATATATTTAGAGAGAATTTAGAATAGTTTTAGTACATTTTGAGATTGCCCTGCATTTAATTGTGGGGATTAGCTATTAGCGCCCCGCATCCTGAAGGTCCCAGGTTCGATTCCTGAACCGTGAGGCTTTTCCGTTTGGTGTTTGCATGTTCTCCCCGTGCATAGGTGGATGCGCTCAAATCTCAAACTTCAATAACAATGTTACAAAGGATATTTAAAGGCACATGGCATAACTTTTCTGGTGGTCTCCATGGAGATGTTAATGCTTTACCCAGGAAAATTCCACACCATTAAAATATCTATCTTGGATTTATTCAGTCACAACTGTTTGGAACTACCTTGCGTTCTTGTTGACAGTAACTCGACCTGGTGCTTGTCGTGTCTCCATGGAGATTGGTAAGTTTAACGCAATACTGTGGAACTTTCAAGGCAAACCATGTCACAGGCGGCTGACTGACCCTCCGCCAGAAAAGTTGTGTATCAAATCTACTTTATACTTTGATTCAAGCTACTCCAAATGCAACTTTTCCAAAATATCGAACTTATGCACTGAAGGATAGATTTAAGGGAATTACTAGCGGTTTGCATCAATAGATAGAAAACAAAACGTTAGTCTAGTAAGGAAAGTAGTTTAGTCAATAAGGGGAAAATATTGCATCAGCTGAAGTCAAAGGCAGAAATTGTAGGCTTAAACTCTATGCTCTGTAGTAGCATTAGCTTATAAGTGAATACGACTGAGGATTTAGTACTGAAATGTCTCTTAAAGAAGACGTATTGTGCTTTTGTCTGTTATATTTTTATAGCATAATGTCATTTAAAGGGTCCATACTACGCTTTCCTCATCGCAAACAGACCTGGAGTTGTGTTTTGTTTCATTTATGCATGTTTTAAAACACAAACCCTGCGTATTTAGGCTGAGTTCTTCTTAGAAACAGAAAACACTGTGTTCCACCTTGTAATGCCATGAGTTATTAAGTGCTCCACTGTGTTTTTAAACTCTAAACACCTTCACTAGAATAATTTGGATGATTTCAGCCCTGGAATTGCCAATCTCTACTGAATTAACAGGTAAAAAGTAGCTGCTACTAGTATGAAAACTACCACTTCATGACATAACAAGGTGTAACAGAGCATTTTGAGCTTTGTAGAGACAGAATAATAGCAAAAGGTTACACAAAAATGAGTGAATGAAACAAACAAACCACAACTGCAGGTCTGTTTTTGATGGAATAACAACATTCGAACATGGCTTAAAGCTCAGACGAGTCAGTTGTGTAATATAGGACCTTTAAATCACAATATTGATCTAAAACAACAAAGCCTGCTGATTTCTGGGTTGGAAAATTACGATGCCAAGTGGGGTATTATCAGGAGCCGATTCCTGCCTGCCTACGTCGTCGTAACTATCACAACAAAGAAGAATCCTACATGTATCACTGTTTAAGAAAATCTAATCGGAGAATAAATAAGTACAGAGCAACAGAGCAGGGGGCGTGTATCGGCGAAGGTGAAAACAGCAGTAGATCGAAGCAATTTTGTCTAGAATTTGGAGGATAAAGGTGACTCCAACACGCATAAATCACTCTAAATACAACGTGGATATAAGGATAAGAAGGGAAAACAATTATAACACGCTTCAACGCTCTGAAAAATCCTTTTTTTTCACAATACGTCTCCTTTAAAGACACAGAAGAGGTGCAGTAGACGTTTTGAAGGTCGCTATTGTCCCGCACAGACCTGCTTTTGCACACGCTTCATCCGCTGTAGCATTTACTGTAGCACTTTTGGATTTGTGCACACTGAAAATCTCTAAAGCTGTGAGCGAATTCGTCCCCGTACGGAAAGCTTTATGGACCTCCTCGTTGTATCTCGTCTGCTTTGAAAGTCTCATTTGTATCTGAAAACGAAACCGCTTTTGTTTTGCTGTTTATTACTAGTCTATGTGCCACTTTTTAAATCTGCATATTTTCCTCCCTCTTATGTCAGTACAATGATCCATTTTTTTTCACCAATGTTCTTGTGCAAATAACCGCGTCGATAACTTATAAATATTGGAGAAACGTATTTAACTTGCATAGTTTTACACAGTATTAAATCCATAGAGTGTATATATAAATGGACATAGCTAACCGGCTCCATCGATTCACTTTCTACTGAAAAACCGTTACCCCTCTCTGAAACTGCTGCTGTCAGGTTCATCATTTTGGTCTTAAAATGTTTGTATTAACCCAATTTACATGATCCTGGTGGGTTTATTTCGCTATTTTGTCTGTAATAAACCCACATCAATAATGGACCAATCAGGCGTCTTCTAGAGTTAGCATCAGGTTTGATTGACAACGTTGCTAAGCACTCGCTCCCTGTCATACTAGCGGTGCAGACAGGAAGAGGCGTTACCTTCAACAACCTTGCTCTTGATTGGCTCTTCGCTTGCTATGGTACTCGCGGTTGGAATTAAGATAAGATAAGATAATCCTTTATTCGTCCCACAGTGGGGAAATTTCAAATATGGGCTTCATTTGACTGGAGCTGAACGCTGTGGGTGACGTCACCCTCCCTCAGTCCATTTCTTTATACACTCTATTAAAAGTCGATTAAAACATTTTTTTTTTTTTGTGTATGGCTTGCTTCTTATTATTAAACGCTGTTCGCACACTGATATCTGGAAGGTTTAAAGTCAGATGCCCTTCCTTATGCTGCCTCTCTCTATTAAAGCCATGCTATGTAACTTGTGGAGGGTCATTGATGTCCTGTGTTTCCATGGAGATGTGAGAGAGTGCTCTACAGCTTTAAACCAAATCAACTATCTTGCATTTATTCAATTATTATTGTTAAAAAAGGAAATACCATGAAAAACCTGCATTCTTACTGTGAGCGGGTTTGCCTCTCCACAGATATGTTACGTAACTCTGCCTGGTTGCACCACTTGCTTATCTCTATGGAGACCTGGACCAGACCAAGAGTAAACCAGTACTAGAACAGGACCAAACCAAGTCCTGCTGATTAAAAAAATACTTTTCTCCAATATACTATTTTGTTAAACGACCCATGACGCTATTTTCTGATCTACTGTATGTTTTAACATTGTTTCCTCAACAAAAACACATCTGGAGTTGTGTTTTGTTTCATTTACACCTTGCCAATACAGTGGAATTGCCAATCTCTGCTGAACTAAAGGTAAAAGGTAGTTGATAACTTGAAAACTACCACTACATGACATCACAAGGTGGAACAGAACATTTTGAGCTCAGGAGATGTAGACAGACTAATAATAAAGGATTACTCAAACATGTGAATGAAACAAAACACAACTCCAGGTATGTTTTTGTGGCCGTAACAACATTATAACATGTCTTAAAGCTCACAAGAGTGAACTTTTAACATTCAGCTCAACCTCTTCATATTGTTGTCTAAACGCCTTTCTTGTATTTGATTTTTTTTACCTTTTGTTCAAATTGTTTTATAGGAATGAAAAGGGAAGCTTAACATTCTGCCGTTACCTTGAGCCAACTATTCTACACAAAGGAGACTGCCTTACGTTGTAAACATGGCACATCCATTCTGTGTTTTTTCCTGTAGTCCTCACCTGCTTTAGTGAACAGCTTTTTAAAACTATTTCTACTATGTTGTATCAGCCCATCTGTCTGTAAAGTACTTCCTGTTGTATCACTTCTATTGAAATTATGAAACTTTAAGCACTTTTGGTACAATGTCTGACTAAAGCTTTGTGTTGCTGTTGTATTGTTTCCTATAATAACACGTAAGGATAATGATAGAGAAGGTAAAATGGAAAATATAGTAACACGTTTACATAGAGACCTGGACGGGGACAGAGATTTTCGACGACCCTTACTTCTTACATCTGTGAATTCTATGACTGTCCCTCAGTTGTCACTCTGTGTTAATTGTATTTAAATGTGTGCCTTAAATAATAACTTTGATTTTCTGTACCAAATCGTTGTGTTTTGTGTTGTTTCTTACAGAGAGGTACAGTGGAAAGCTTTATTATCCAAGGAAAAGAGCAATGCTGCCCCCTAGTGACATCAAATGCAGATTGCAGCTTTCTCACTATCTTCAGTCTTTATTTCTAGTTTTGGAATATGGAAGTCACAAAGATTGGACTTGATTTGTTTAAAAACTGTCACTGACCAGATTTTAATTTTAAATTCCATGAACATAACCTATCTTTGTCTCCAGATGTGAAGTAAACATGTTCAAATCATATATCGCTTTTACTAACATAACAACTGTAATCCAAATATATTCTTACTTACAAAAAAATTGGACATTATATCCCATTTACTTGTAATTTGGTGTTTTGGTTCTCAAGATGGGCCTCACATGAGTCTCTTGTTTGGTTTCAAAGCTGAAATCCAGTTGGTTTAAACCTAAAATGCCTCTCACAAAATTCTTGTGAGCTTTAAGCCATGTTAGAATGTTGATATCTGTTCAAAAACACACCTGGAGCTGTGTTTCGTTTCATTCACGTTTGAGTAATCCTTTATTATTAGTTTGCCTACATCTCCAAAGCTCAAAATAACAGCTCCTTTTACCTTTAGCTCAGTAGAGATCGGCATTTCCAGAGCTGAAATGATATAAAATGATTCTAGTGGTGTGTGGAGTTTAAAAACACACTAGAGCGCTTCCTGTATTACCACCTGACATTTTCAGCTCGAGAGAAAAGCTAAGTGTGCGGGGTTTATGTGTTAACAATGTGTGAATGAAACAAAACACAACTCCGGGTCTGTTTGTGATGAGGAAACAACATTATAACAGCTCAGAAAATGGTGTAATATATGAACCCTTTAACAATATTGATTTTTGCATAGAAATGTATATGTTTTAGTAAAAAAAAACACCTGAATCCATAAGTTGCAAGTCTTTTATTCAGGAACAGTTCATACACTTGAACAACACTTCATTTGGACCTGTCAGCTCCGGGTTTGACACATCTGTATAAAAGAAACAACATTACAAAGAATACAACATAAATACCTCCATTAGCGTCCCTGTGTCTGGACCCAAACAAACCTTGTGTAGAAGCACAAAATTACAAAGAAGAGAGTGTACAAAAGAGCACCATTTAAAGCCAGGAGGTCAGATTCAGGATTCAGGACTATTATCCGACAAAACTGAGAAACACGTCTAATTTTATGGCATTTTGCGTTGAAAAGTAGGACAGTGAACCAAAATTGTGCAGTTAGCAGTTAAAGATACGCCGTGTAGCTTCTCTGATCGTCTCTGTGGCGATGTTTTTGCTGTCTTGTGTTTATTCAGTTACAGCTGTTTCTCAATTTAAAAAAAAAAGATTTGAAAAGCACACATTTAGATCTGTGTGTGCGCTCGCCTCTGCGCAGATCTGACCTGTAACTTCACCTAATGGCACCGCCAACACCAACAAGTTAACATGGAGTTTAATGCCGTTCACGGAGACGAACAGATAGCAGATGGTCCACAAAAAAGTTCCATAGCAGATCTTTAAGCGCAACATTTGGTAACCTAGGTAACCATTATATGCATTCGTTTTCGTTCCATTGGTTCACTATTCAACTATCCAGTTTTGTGGCTTAAAGTTACACTGTGTAACTTTTGTGTTGGAGGGTCCTTGCCTCCTGGTATGTTCCGCAGTATGACTTTAAGCATATCTGTTCCCACGGTAACAGGCAGGTAACTGCATCATTCCAAGTCACAGGTCAGATCCGCGGAGATGTCACCCTGCTTACAGTACGAATGCACGTTTTTTCGTTGAACTTCTAAGCAATAAAATGTAAGATTGAAGTCTTAATGTCATACTACGGAACATTCAAGGCAAAGCAGTTTCATCTCCATGGAGACGAGCGAGCGGCAAACCCTCTGCCAACAAAAGTTACACAGTGGAGCTTTAAATAAGACCCAGCAGAGAAAAACAAAGCAAATACAATGTTGTGTGTGTTTGTGTGTGTAATCAGGTCTTTTCGTTGTGTTGTTGTGTTGGTATTTGCAAAGCTAGTTACGGGTTAGTAGTAAAAGTTATGTAATGGTTTGAGATGGGATTAATGAAGCTATACGAGAAATGCAGTTTTTTTTTTTTCCTTAAACTTTCTTTTCTTCTTACACAATAATAAATAGCCATTATCACAACAAGGGTAAAATGCTCCAATATCTAAAAGTAAAGAAGTTATAGATTCATAGTTTCGCCAGTTATTACACTGCAAACAGTCTTATCTAAGTATTTTTATATTTTAAAAAGGGTAGTATTACAATTCTGTGGGGTATTAACTGCTAACACATAACATATTTTGATCACCACGTTTGTTTTTATTGTTTTAAAAATGCTATATTTGCTAAAAACAACGTATTTTCTTTAAAATCACTCCCCCTTCAGAGCGCTATCATGCCGCTTATTGAAATGACTGCACATCGGATCAGGTTTGTCAAGTTGCTGTACAGTTTTGTGTCATGTTTTTGTATATTTATGGAGAACTGTCGTGTGTGCGAGCCTGGGTGACGTTGGCTTATGGGCGGAGTCTTGTACAGAATCGTAACGGTTTAAATATTATAACATATAACATTGTAGAAATCTAAAAAAGAAAAAAAAAAAGCATAATACCCCTTTTTCAGTTCCACTAGTAGATTTTTTTTTTTTTTTTAAGGTGAAGTGAAATTTACTCAAATCAAGATGAAATTTGATTAAATCACATCATTTTAACTTTCTAGATTTGACTTTCACAGTGTAACACTGGCCCAGGTGGCTCTATGTACCAGAATTTCTATTACTTTTCAGATACCGGCTTCTTTCTTGGTCCCAAACCCCAGAAACAGTCTTCACAAAGCTACATTACAATTACTGTATGTACAACGCCATCTAGAGCTAATCCAAAGGTACTGCATGAGTTGATGACTAGAGTGGGAGTCTATAGTGTTGAGTTTGACAAAGATGACAGACAGACAGAGAGAGCGAGCTACTGACGAGAGGGGGCGACGCTGCAAAAAGCCAGAGAAGAAAACACGTGTCCATGTGAGAAAACAATGCACTTTTTCCAATGGCAATAAAATAATAATAATAATAATAATAAAACCAAATTCTTTTCAAACGTCGTCAGCCAAAGGAATTCTGCATTTGGGTTCAGCTTTAACTAACCCAAATTTAAGCAAAGGAAAAACAAAATCATATGTTTTATTAATTAAGTAGAAGTAGTAATAGTAATGTTACTAAGATTGAATAATTATTTTGTTGTCACTGCAGTATTGTTACGTTTAATTAACAATGCCAATATAATGTTGTGACTTTTTGTAAACCGTCACTATGGAAACAAGTTAATTTGGAAATTTGGCTACTTGTAGCGTAAATTGCTTTATACTTGTGTTATTAACTATTAAAGCTACAGTATGTAAGTTTCTGGAGGTGGCACGTCGTCACACTACACACTTCAGAACATTCTCCATGGAGATAGATACACTTTATGCTCTACTGTGGAATATTATAACAAAAGCAACGACATTTCCATGGAGACAAGTAAGGATGCACCAATATGATACTGATATCGTATACAGGTATCGTATACTGGCGCCGATATTGACATTTTTTATCTGTTCAGTATATCGGTTCAGTCGATATCCCATTTTCATCAATAAACTGGTGTAATAAGGTGATATATTAGAATATCATAATACTGAACTTGCATTTTTTCAAAACTGGTTTATAATTACTTACTTACAGTTACAAAACATGTAATTGTTTAGCATATGCTGTTTGTGTTGCCTTAGTATGAGTTGATATCGGAGTATCGGCATCAGTATCGGAACAGAAAAGATGGATTGGTGCATCCCTAGAAACAAGTAGGTGAAGGCCTCTGTCTATTTTTGGCTAAAAAAAGTTACATACTGTGGCTTTAAATAAGTAATAAGCGTGAACATGAATGATGATTATACAAAATGAGAGGACTGCCTGGAAAAAGCGCAGTTCTCTCTGGACATGAAAGCATAGTGGCAGGTAAGGCATGAGGATTCAGTGTTCAGCTCTTTTTTCTTTGACTTTGAAACTACGCATGGCCATTTTGCATCTCATTCATTCACCATGACAACCCCCAAATCTCTAACTACACCCCACTCCTCCTCCTCCTCCTCCTCCATGGGTTTAACTGAGAGACGTGATGTTGGAGCGGCCACCAGGGGGCACTGTAATACGGCGTCCAGCAGGTCTGATGGGGAGATCGTCTGGAGTGGGGGGTCCTGAGAAGAGAAGGAGAAAAAGACATGATTAGATATGAACAGGAAGCAAAAATAATTATGGGCGAACAATATCTTTGTGTTTAAAAGGTACAACATTACACAAAATGAATTCTGGTGAGCTTTAAGCCATTTAAGCCACACATGTCTGAGTAATCCTTTATTATTACTCTGTCCTCATCTCCAAAAGCTCAAAATGCTCTGTTCCACCTTGTGATGTCATGTAATTTTTCAAGTTAACAGCTCCTTTTAACTTTAGTTCAATAGAGATTGCAAATTCCAGGGCTGAAATCATCTAAATGATTCTAGTGAAGGTGTGTGGAGTTTAAAAACACAGTGGAGCACTTCCTGTATTACCACATGACATCACAAGGGTCTTACAGTGTGTTAAACATGTGTGAATAAAACAAAACACAACTCCAGGTATGTTTGTGGTGAAGAAAACAACATTATAACGTAATAGAAAAATAACGTAATATGGACCCTTTAAAAATCACTGTACCTGTAAAAATAGAACTGTAAAAACAAAACTAGTTTGAATTTGAAACCGTTTGCAGTCGTCCAAAGTTATTCCTCACTTACCTTATGCATTCTGAACAATTATTCACTGTGATGATTTTTATAAGGACCTTTATAAGGTCTTTGCCCAACTCTCAGAACAGAGCGGAGTTTTGCTGTAAACAGCTTCCTGATTATCGGACTATAAAAGTACTATAATTAGACGCAGACGCCACAGCAGCAGCAGCAGACTTATTTTGACCTCAAGAACTGCTTATTCAATATATCTGTACTGGGGGAAAATAGAGAAATCAGATACTGGGACTTTAAGAGACTCTGTTGTCTTGTTTTAATTCGTTTCCCCTGGTTTAAAGAAAACAGGAAATAGCCCCGATCCCACTGGTCAAATATTTGAACTAGTGTGGTAATCAGATGCGTTTGCGTTTTTAAATTGATAATGTTTTATTTCAGGTGGAAGCCAAGAGACTGTATGAATCTGTCGAAATCTACAGATGATTTACAGTTCTTGAAAGAAGCTGATAATTCACAAATGTGGAATTATTTTGCCAAATTATTTGTTTGGGATTGGCTCCACAAACTTGTCATACTGATACACTGCAGTGACATCACGCCGGGGGTGGTCTGCCTCATTGGCTATGGCGCAATGTTCAGCAGTTGCCATGGTGACACAATGCACACACTAGCAATAACGCCATAACGACCAAAAAAGTTGTATAATAGTCTGAAAACTCAAGAAAAAATACAAAATGGATTTAAAGGGAGGGAGGTATCTAGTGTTTTTTATTTTATTTTATTTTTATTTTATTTTATGACAAGATGCATTATATATGGTGAAGACACATACGGAATAAATAAATAAATACATTTTTGTGTTTTGTTTCATTCACACATGTTTAACACACAAACCCTGCATATTTAGAGTTCTTCTCTCAAACGGAAAACACTCTGTTCCACCTTGTGATGTCATGCTGCACTGTGTTTTTAAACTCCATACCCCTTCACTAGAACCATTTGGATATAGTGTCGAACTAAAAGGTAAAAAAAGTAGCTTGAAACTTAAAAGCTATCACTTCATGACATCGCAAGGTGGACCAGAGCATTTTGAGCTTTGGAGATGTAGACAGACAAATAATAAAGTGTTACTCAAACATGTGTGAATGAAACAAAACAACTCCAGGTCTGTTTTTGAGGAGGTAACAATATAATAACATGTCTTAAAGAATCCATTTTGTGTAATATAGGACTTTTAAATTTGATGACATCTCATTTCAGATGGAGGCCAAGGTTCTTGAAAGAAACTGGTAATGCACAAATGTTGAATCTTTTCATTATTTGCTTGGGACACACATTTGCCATATTAATCTCATGTCTTAAAATCCTTTGAACTGACCATGATTCGTATTTGGGGTTGAATAATGGCGCTGCTTTCTGAACGTGAGAACATCATTTCACTTGTGTTTATTTATACGAACAGAGAAGACACGGAGCTGTTCTTCTTTCATGTGGACAGGCTCAGTAATCACCCAGAATTAGAACCATAAACCAGCTCAACAAATCTGTAATAAAAGGCCTATATTACACAAAATCGACTCTTGTGTGCTTTAAAGGTGCATTGTGTAACTTTTCTGGTGAAGGATCCGTCAAATGCTTTTTTTTTCTCCATGAAGGTGTTATTGCTTTGTCCAGAATGTTTCACTGTATGGTATTAAACCTTTTTATCATCATGGAAACCAAACCAGACCAAGTTACAGGTCAGATCTGTGGAGAGACGACCCCGCTCACAGCCAGAATGTCTGTTTTTCTAGGTATTTCTGAGCTATAAAACCACCTTTAGTAGAATAAATGTAAGGTAGAGCTGTTTAATGTCATACTGTGGAACATTCCAGGCAGAGCAATGACGTATCCATAGAAACAAGCAGGTGAAGAAGTTACACAATGCACCTTTAAGCCATGTTAGAATGTTGTTACCACATTAAAAACAGACCTGGTTTTGTTTCATTCACACATGTTTGAGTAACCCTTTATACAGCTATACAGATACTGAAGCAAAAAAATAAAAAAATCAAATAAACTCAAGTAAAGTTTTAGTATCACATGAAAAAATGCATTTAAGTAAAAGTATTAAAGTACCCATTTAAGAAGAGTAAAAAGTAAAAATATTTTGTGCATATTTTGAGGTCTTATAAAGCTTCAAATGTAGTGATTTTGATACAGATTTGCACTGAATTTTGTCATTTTTAGCTGTTTTTATTTGTATACAGTATTTTCATTTGTTCAAAGTAGAAAGTTGTTAATAATAATAATAATAATAATAATAATAATAATAATAATAATAATAATAATAATAATAATAATAAAATAAAATAAGATAAAATGTCTTTTCAGCAGACTTCTAACAATTATAATAATTAAAAAAAAAAACTTTTACTTTTCAGGCCAGTTAAAAAATGTAGTAGAGTAGAAAGTACAGATACCTGCTCTCAGATGTAGTGATGTAAAAGTACTCACTTTAAAATCTACTTAAGCAAGGTATAGGTACCTAACATTTTTACTTAAGTAGAGTACTTTACTACTTTTACTTCATTACATTCCACCACTGCCTTCTGTTCAGTAGAGATTGTCAATTCAAGGAATGTCATCCAAATGATCCGAGTGAAGGTGTATGGAGTTTAAAAACACGCTGGAGCACTTCCTGTATTACCACATGATGTCACAATTTGGAAGTGTTTTCTATTTGAGAAGAACTTAGCATAAATATGCAGAACTGTGTGTGAAACATGTGTGAATAAAAACAAAACACAACTCCAGGTCTGTTTTCGATGAGGAACATTACAACATAAATGAGAAAACAGTGTCGTACGGCCCTTTGTGTTCAGTGTGTGTTTTGGATGTAACGCACACTATTCTCTGCTTCACTCCAATGACCTCAGATTTCCAGTAGACTCTATGTCATTATATATTTGTGCTGATGTTTGAACTTAGTGTCAGGGCTGTCACACAAACCATCAGAGCTTCACTCGTTTCCAGGGGATAGACTCTGCTCCATGTCACATTTTAATCATAAAATAAACCACGCTCAGTTTGAAATGTTTCCAAAGGATGAGCCAGAGTCTGCAGGCGATCCGCTGTGATGTTAAAATGGAAAATACAATGATGTCAGACCAGGACAGAGCTAAATCTTGATCCAAAGTTACTCAACCCAGCAGGAGGTGAGCCCCAAAGCTGAACTAACTCAAAGTCTACGCAGAGTTTTCTTTGAGGGGGCAGTGTCACAGAAAATGGTGGACATGGGAAACAGAAAAAGAATTAACTCCTGTTTCATTTCTGCTCTGGTCTGTGCTATTCATTAAAACAAAAAGCCATTTTGAAATCAGGATTGCTTGAATACTGATTGCGTTTTTTCTGACAATAATTAATAATAGGCATTTGTTCAAAGTTTACATGTTAAATGCATATACCATACGCTATACCATACAATCTTTATTCAGGATTGGGGCAAGCTTAAATAGTTAAGCCATTGAACGCCCACAGTAAGGCATAAAACTTCTTTCTTTTGTACAAAATACTTTTACTCAAGAACCCCCACTTTGAGATTCTTGCACAATATTACAGAATTCCAATTGTTATCTTTTCTTATGCAAACACCGTGGCTGTGAACCATAGTACGCTGTAGTTTTACACTATTTTCCATCTTTTGTGTTTTGTGTTTGAGTAAAGTGTAGACATTTTGGTAAAGACACACAATATGAGTCTCAAAAAACTTGTAAGTGTATTAATAAAATTGTAGGAACTTGTTGCAGCTTTATACCGTTCCCCACGGAGCACATCCTCGGTCCTGGGGCGGGGAATGAGTCGGCACAAGAATATTTCCAGATGTGCTGATCTGACAGCAGAGGATATGTCAAATTTACTAGACAACAAATGTGTTTCAATTCCCTCATATATGAAGATCATAGAGGAGAGCGATCTACTGCATGATGTATGCTTATATATGTATCTCCATGGAAACAGTGGCGTGAACAGGATACATTAAAAACACATGTAATTGAATAAACTCTAAAACAGATTGCGTTTAACTGTCTAAAGAACAACTGTTTGTGTCCAGCAGCACAATCTGTCCAGTGACTAACTACTAAAGCAGCTTCCATTGTAAACACAACCTGCACAGCTGAGTTATTCTTCTGTCCACACACACACCTCCCTCCCCAACGATCTGACTAGTAAAGACACATTTGGAATCATGGCTAATCCAGTCTTGGCGTTCCGTTCGGCCCGTCACTCTGCGCAGTGGAACAGATGCACACGGAGTCTCGCGTTCGAGAGACTTTCTAATACACTGTGACCACATGTGCCAACGCAGGAGGAAGTTCTACTGCAGCAGTTTGTACTTAAGTACTTAAACAAACATCCATCCCGCAGTCAAGACAACGGGCTGAGAAAGTACTGTTACTATATCATATGTCAATAGTTGGAGACAGATGAAAAACTTTAGTCAAGATGTGTATATAATGTATTTAGTATTTACTATTAGTGGCAGGATTGTAGAGTTGGAATAATAATGGTAGTACAAATAAGCAAAAGTAGTAATAGTTGTAGTACATTTACATTTTTTAGGTGCATTGTGTAACTTTTCTGGAGATGTTATTGCTTTGGGTTAGAGGAATGTTTCACAGTATGGCATTAAACCTTTCTATCTTCATGGAAACCAAACCAGACCAAGTTACAGGTCAGACCTGTGGAGAGGTGACCCCGTTCACAGTCAGAATGTCTGTTTTTCTACATATTTTTAGGGTATAAAAAGCTCTGTAATTGAATAAATGTAGAATAAAGGTAGAGCTGTTTAATGTCATACTGTGGGACATTCCGGGCAGAGCAATGACATGTCCATAGAAACAAGCAGGTGACAGACCCCCAACAAAAAAGTTACAAAGTGCACCTTTAGTAGTAACATAGGAGCAACAGTAATAGTTGAAGTTGTAGACTTTCAGATACTAGTCAGTACTAAAACGAGTATCGAAACTAAACACTAAACAGAAATGAACCTTTTCTGAATATCTTAAAATGATCTTGATCTGTATTAGAACAAGTAAAAGAGCACATAGACATGCACCATAGACTGTATATACTGTACTAGTGTATATAAATGGACATAGCTAATCCGCTTCCAAATAGGAAGTGAGCACGGGTGCACTTCACTTTGTATTGAAAAACGTTGCCCCTCTCTCTTGTCCTTTTGGTCTTAAAATGTTTGTATTAACCCGGCGTTGCTATGATACCTGCGGTTGGAATTCCAAATATGGAATAATTATCATTGTGGTATCGGAATTGGTAGTGAGTATCGATTATAATCTTTAGTATGGAAATTGAGTTTTTTTTAAATGTTAGAATTGTGACAACACTAGTTTGTACTGGGGATGTAACAATAACCAAAATATCGTGTTATTTTGTACCGTCAGAAGTTTCACAATAATACCGTGGACCATCACAATATATCGAATCACACGAGTCTTTGCTTAAATTCATTGTTATGGTGCAAAAACAAAGAGAAGTACCTATGGCATTTGCTCTAACTAACATCAACATAAACATTCAGACAGTGGCTCCTTCTTTTCTGCATCACTCGAGGAAAAACAAAAACGAAACCACAACTCTGCCCACGCTAGTCCATCTTTCCCACTATCAGGGAATAATTCTGTTTCAGTCCAATCTACGTGATGAAAAAACTATTAACTATTAAGCAAATCTTAATTATTTGGATTATGATGAGAGAAAAGTACACAAAATGTCACAGTAAATATCATACCCTGAGATGCATATCATGAAAAAGAGAGATTAGGATATTGTTACATCACTAGTTTCTACATAGGAACATCTCTTGAGTAGACCACAGTTTCCGTTCTTTCTTGTCTGCACTCATTCCACTGGCCAAATTTCGAGCGGGAGATACTGGAGGAAGCCATTACTCACTTGGATTCAGAGCAAATATTTCAAACGTGAATCATGAACCAAAAGTGACTGATGTAATGGAGTTAAGAGGATTCGGCAGACACAAATTAGTCTAGCATCAGTTACCGAATATAAGGTTTCAATTAGGAGCCACGCTAACGTCATGGCCAACCACAAAACAGACAGTAGATTTGAATGCAGTGAAGACGACTGGCCTCGAATGACTCGGGAACGACGTCCGTAAACAAACAAATTGCGGCGAGCCTGAGTTATTCACTGGAGAGAAATGGATGGGCAGCACATGGAATACAAGGCAAACAGTGTGTTAAACCGATCATATAAAAAGATATTTAGGCTTGTACAATAAACAGTATGAAGAAGTCCTCCACTGTGGTAATGGCTCTATCTCGCAATGACAACCATGTGTGCTGTACATTGTCTAGACCCAATGTGTATATTTGTAGTAGCTGGAACTTCCCTAATATACACTATGACTGTATATAAAAGTGGACTAAGGAAGTGTGATGTCACCCATAGAGTTTGGCTCCAGTCAAATGAAGCTCAATGAAGTTAGGAGTTATGGGGCGAATTTGGAGACGAGTTCCATATTTGTAATTGCGACCGTGAGTATCATAGCAACCAAATAGCCAATCAGGAGTGAGGGTGTTGAAGGTAACGCACTTTCCCGCCCACACCGCTAGTTTAGCTGTCAATCAAACCTGTTGCTAACACTAGCGAGAGTGACCTCGGCGAAAGAAGGCACTTGATTTGTCTGCTGTTAATGTTCATATTTTGGTTTACGGATAAAATATCAAAATAAAAAGCCCAGGATGATGTGGCGTGGGTTAATACGAACATTTTAAGACCAAAATGATGACCCTGACAGCGGCAGGTACAGAGACAGGGGCCACATGTTTTCAATAGAAAGTGAATTGGAGCCAGAGTCGTTGGAACCAAATCACGCCCACGCTCACTTCCTATTTGGAACATGACGACTACTGGGTTACCCATTTACAGCGTATGTATATAACACGGAATGTAAACCACAATGTAGAAGAACAGAGAGGCTGAATATGTTGTTTTAGTCTTTAAAGAAGACATATTGTTATAGTTTTAATCTATGACCTGTGGATCATTATGATATAATCTGGACATTTGAAATTGCAATATTCTTCTAAAACAACTTAATGAAAGAAACAAGTCTGCTGGCTGTGCCCAATGGGGGCTGACGTCGCCACAAACGTCATCGCAACAAAGAGCCACAGAGTTGTCGGACCCTCCGGTGGATAGCTGCAGGTCACACTAGTGAGCAGCATGATGATTTTGTCTCTTGTAGAATAACTCACAGGAGGAAGAGTAACACACTTTAAGGTGTTACTTGAAATGAAATATTACTCAAGTAAGAGCTAGAAAAGAACTGTAAAAATAGAGTTTGTCCCCTGAGAATTAGAAGGTTCTATCTTCTGTCTTAATGTTTGTCAAAACTGAGATGTGTGCAGAATCCCTCAGTCCATGGCAAAGGAGAAATTCAATTTGTCGACAGGACAAACGTTTATTTAAACAAAACTGAGTTATTCATATATTCTTGTTCCTGAGTGTCGACTGTACACTATAGCAGCACTGTATGGAGTCTGGTGCTTTTCTGAGGATTTTGTGAGCAAAAACAGAAGAACAGAACAGAAGAACAGAAGATGGCATTTTGGTCTAAAAAGGACATTTAAACCTAAATTTCAGATACATTTTTATGTATTTTGAGTCAGTATGAATGACTTATATAAAATCAAAGGAAAGTTGAAGTTTTAATCTTACGTTTGATATGTTTTGTGTAAGTATAATCCTGTTAACTTGCTAACTAAAGAAGACTCTTTCAAGTCTAGGGAAAACAAAAAGGAAAACAAAGATAAACAAATGAATACCTAATAATCTTTATTTATGACTGAATAGCAAATGTTTATTGCTAAACTATTATTTGGATCATATTTGTAAACTTATGTTTATGTCCATAAATGGGCAAGATTTACTCATTTAAACTTCAATGTTGTCCTTTCAAATATGGAGCATATTCTTATTTAATAAAAATAAGTTGACCACTGGAACAAAAGTTGTTGTTTTTGGCATGTTTTGTAGAGAGAACCTTATAATTTCAAATGAATCATGGTTTTCAGAATTAGAAGGTTCTATCTGCCAAAGATCACATTCTCAAATGTCACAAACTGTCTCAGTTTAGACTCTCCTGAGGATGACCTTAACCCCAGATAAGTGTATCTCCTCTTTTATTTTTGCTGTACAAGTGGTCAAAACTTCAATCCTAAATATCTCAGAGGTGCCCAGAACACACATAGAACCTTCTAATTCTAAGAGAACATGTTTCTTTTAAATGTAAATGTAAATGTAACTGAGTACTACACCTCACTGCATATATTTCACGGTGGTGACAGATTCTGGCAGGTCTCTGGTTTCCATCATAATACGAGCGGACACACAAAATGGCAAAGCAAAAACTGGTGTCAACACATGCGAGAACCCGGCGCCTGAATAACTGTGGTCACCTGACAGAGTGAAGCCGGACTGGTGCAGGTTTCTGACGGGCTGTTTGGTGGGAGAGGTGCGGGCCGAGGCGGATGGCGTCCCACCGCGAGACAGAGAATACTCGGATACTGGGCCGTCGTACATGCCCCTGGGTACTGCCTTCAGGACGGCCAGCTGAGGAGGAAGAACAGAACAAAGAAGTGGTAAAAAAAGAAGAAGAAAAGATTATATTTGTGGTGACACCTGTTTAGTATTAAGCAGCGTGTTGAGTGATGGGAATGCTTGTGTTTTTTTTGTTTTTTTTTCCCTCAGAATTCCTGTAAAATACTTTAGCCAGACTGTATTGAGAAAAACATGTGTCTGTGTTTAAGGTCCTACATTACACAAAATGGATTCTTGTGAGCTTCAGGCCATGTTATAATGCTGTTACCTTATCAAAAACATACCTGGAGTTATCTTTTGTTTCATTCACACATTTATTGTATTAGTATATCTGCATCTCCCAAGCTCAAAATGCTCTGTTGCACTTTGTGATGTCATGAAGTGGTAGTTTTCAAGTTAACATCTACCGTTTACTTTTAGTTCTGTAGAAATGTTAAGACAGTCAATTTGGCATGAAAATCAAGTTAGTGGAAACATAGTAGACAGTAACTCCGCACATTTTACTTTAACTTGACTAACTTTGAAACAGTGATTGTAGTATTCGTAGTAATAATAATAATAATACATAATACTTATACTTACTTATAGCGCTTTTCAAGATACCCAAAGACGCTTAACAAAGTAGCAAAAAAATAGACAAACAGCAACAAAAGTGGATTATTTGTAGACAGATTTGAAGAGGTGGGTCTTGAGTGAAGCTTTGAAAGTTGTAAGTGTTGAGGAGTCTCTGATGGGTTTGGGGAGGGAGTTCCAGAGGGTGGGGCCAGCTATGGAGAAGGCCCTGTCTCCCCAGGTCTTGTGTTTGGTTCGGGTGGGGGGAGACAGGAGGTTGGCATCGGCTGATCTGAGGGAGCGGGTGGGGGCGTGGTGGTGGAGGAGCTCGGTGAGGTAGATGGGGGCCAGGTTATGGAGGGACTTGTAGACAATGGTGAGGATTTTGAACTGAATACGCTAGTAGTAATAGTTGTAGTAGTAGCTGGGTGTACTAAGTGATTTTAAAGGTAACAGTGGTAGTTTGCAATTGGGCAACAACAATGAAACTACTACAGTAAAGAATATCCCATATAAACTGTCCAGTGCATTTGACCCTGATGAAGTCTTGTCTTGTCTTTGTTTTTGTCTAGCACCTCAGCACATTTCAGAGGTCACTATCGGTTACACTCTGCAGGGCCTGACCGACTCTTACTCTGTCCTGGACTGGCTTGGTGAGGGCTGTTAAGATCCTCAAAGATCAACAGTTTAAGAAAATGGAGCACGAGGTAAGTCATGTTTGTCAAATAACAGGCTGGTCAGAGTCACACAGACTTCTGTCCTGATTCAAATATATTCTTTGCAAAGATTCTATTTTGTATTGGTATACTAAAACTCTGAAGAGCTCTTCTTTCCGGAGGGTTCGTTAAGTCCTACTACCTAGAGTCAGAGATGCTTTGTGTTGCTGTGTGCGTCCACATAAAGACGCACACTTCTATTTTTATCATCAATACATTTATTATCACACCATTCACGTGTTCTCGTCTCATTTTGACTTTGACAGATGGTACAGACTTAATAAATATGTCAGCGGGAAAAATATTATATTACTGAAGTAAATGATAGAATAATACAGTAGTTTTATAAATGATGACTAAAATAATAGTTAGTTGCATATCCATAGAACCAAGTAGGTGACGGACCCCCAACCAAAAGTTACACAGTGCACGTTTAAAGGGTTTCAGCTTCCTTCTTCATTGGTGATATTTTGATGACAATATTACGTTTGTAAATGTCAACTGTTAATGGAACTGTGTAAATTTTTCATTACTCTGAAACTCTTAAATAGTATTAAGATAATGTTGCTCAAACGGGCTACTAAATGCTGACATACAGTAGGCTATTTGATAAAAGCATGACTTGAGAAAAAAATTAAAAGATGGATTCATTTTGGAGTGTTTGCAATAAGGTAAAACAGTCCCTGAAACTACATTGCTAACAGAGAAAAAGCAAGTCCTCTGTTTTGTTTTTTCTCAAAAAACAGGACTGAGAAACTATGGATTTTCGATCGAAGCACCAAACTATTACTGAAAGAACTCACGTGAAAGAACTACCACTTGATGACATAATAAGGTGGAAAAGAGCATTTTGAGCTTAGAATGTTCATAGCCTTGTTATAGTGCCCCGTAGAACTTGACTTCATCTCTGGCAGCCAATCAGGAAACACTAATATCTGGAGGTCCAACACTAAAACTGACTGTAAAGTGGTCAGAACTTATAAATCCAATCAAATACATGTGATTTTGTTGAACATGATTTAAGACCTGAGGTGGTTCTTCCATTACAAACTCACCACTGCCCAATAAAGCCAAACGTATGAAGTAATGGACCTCCAACAAGTCCCTGCGGTCACTGGAGGAGACGTCCTGGTTTAAGGGCGGGTGTCATTTCATAGGAGAGAAAACAGGAAGTACTAAAGGCTGTTTTGAATACATAAGTAAATAACACTGCTTACTCTGACCTTGATATCCAACTGGTATTTACTACTACTACTACTACTATTACTACTACTACTGCTACTGCTACTACTGTTACTGCTACTACTGTTACTGCTACTACTACTTACTAACTACCTACAAACTACTAACTCTACCACTACTACTAACTTCACTGCTACTACCACCGCCACCACCACTACTACTAACTATATCACTACAACTAACTCTACCATTATCACTACTACTAACTCCCTTACTACTACTCCTACTACTACCACCATTACTACTAACTGTACCACCACTACTACTAACTCCCCTACTACTACTACTACTACTACTACCACCACTACTACTAACTCTGTCACTACCACTACAACTAACTACTAACTTCACTACTACCACCACTACTACTAACTACTACTACTACTACTACTACTACTACTACTACTACTACTACTACTACTACTACTACTACTACTCCTACCAAGTCGACTACTACTACTACTACTACCTAATAATTGAGGCTATATTCATACAATGTTCACACACTAGATTACTACCACAAACTACCCACAACTACTACTACTACCTACTGCTACTACTACTACAAGCTACTACTACTACTACTAATACTACTACTGCTACTACTACTACTACTACTTACTACCTATAAAACTACTAACTCTATCACTACTACTAACTTCACTACTACTACCACCACCACCACCACCACTACTACTAACTCTATCACTACTACTACTACTACTACTACTACTACTACTACTACTACTACTACTACTACTACTACTATTATATTATACTACTACTCCTACCAAGTCGACTACTACTACTAGTACCATAGTCTCTACTACCTAATAATTGAGGCTAGGCTTAGGATATTCATAAAACGTTCAAGACACCACACATTGGATTACTACTACAAACTACCCACAACTACTACTACCTACTATTACTGCTACTACTACTACTACTACTACTACAAGCTACTACTACTCCTACTAATAATAATAATAATTACTACTACTTACTGCCACAACTTCCATTACCTAATAATTGAGGCTATTTCAGGATATTTATAAAACTTTCATAAGAATAAATCACCATCACACACTTGATTTTATTAGCGTCCTCAGAAGGAAAAGCCCCATAGCAACAATAAATCACACATTCAAACACAAGTGCAAAGCTTGAGTGGATTTTAATGCAAATCGAGCACCACAAAGTGACTACATCTACGGACATTTCCTCTGCGTGGTGGGTCTCGTGGAACTTTCTTCTCTACATCTTGAGACAAAAGCAAGACCACCTTCGCTGTTTGGACTCAGAATAAAAAGTCCAGCCAGGATCTGACCACAGCACTCCAGAGGCTACTGTCAGGTATCAGTCTCACACCACTTCAGTTTTTGTAGTACTATAAGGAGTTTAAATCAAGTTGAGGTTCTAGTAATGCAGTTTTCTATTTCTGACCTCAAAGGGCCCATATCACGCTATTTTCTGAACAGCTAGTATGTTATAATGTTGTTTCCTCATCACACACGAAGCTGGAGTTGTGTTTGTGTGAGTTCTTCTCTCAAACTGAAAATACTTCACCTTGTAATGTCCTGTGGTAATAAAGGAAGTGATCCACTGTGTTTTTAAACTCCATATACCTTCACTAGAATGATTTGGATGGTTCCAGCCTTGGACCTTCTAGTCTCTACTCAGCTTAAGTTAAAAGGTAACTTGAAAACTACCACTATATGACATCACAAGGTGGAACAGAGCATTTTGGAGCTTTGGAGATGTATGACTAATAATAAACGGACTACTCAAACGTGTGGGCATGTTTTTGGTGAGGTAAAATAGCTAAAAGAGTCAACTTCGTGATAATATAGGACCTTTAATAACCTGAAATTTCGTCCTATTTTTTTGCCACAATGCAACTCTCCAGTACCTGTTTGCGGGCCTTGATGCGTTTGTAGGCGAAGTCTGGGTAGGGGGAGCAGGGGATGAAGCGTCCCACCCCAGAGGAGGCGTGGAGATTCCCATCCTCCACCACAATCTTCCCCTGACACACCACCACCTGAGGGGCCCCGCGCAGCTCCAGGCCCTCCAGGATGTTGTACTCTGCAGCCTGAAGAAGAGAGGAGAAAGAGCGGGTTTACTACAGCAGAACTTTAAACCAACTGGTATAAAATGACAAGTCCCTTCACTTAGATGAATAATTATGGTGCAGCAATAGCTAAAAAAACAGAGGGGACTACATAGACCATGATCCTTTGCTCTGTTTCAGTGCAGACTACATGAAAAAATAACTAATAAGCACCTTTAAATCTTAGTTCTTTGGGTTAAGTATTGCCAAGGCATTTTAAGAAGAAAAAGTAGTGTATTTACAGTTTTTTAGCCTCCACAAAATATTACAATAAATAATCGTACAGAGATTTGGATACCATTACATCCCTACAATTTTTTTTTTTTTTTATATATACTTTATTTTTTAAGTTTTAAGAAACATTATAGAATAATAATAATAATGAAAAAAAATAAAACAAAATAATAATAATAAATAAAAAATATAAAGAATACAAAAAATAATGATAGCAATAATAATAGCAATAATAATAACATTGTCATTACCCCTAAAAAAGTAGGAGTGTTATATCCTTTACACCCATACACATCCCTACAAATTTTTGAGTGATTCTTGAACCACATTCCAGACAAACAAAGGACAAATATATGTTGAATTTTGTCAATATTGCCCATAGTGAAAATTATGACTAGCAGCTATTGAATTACTTAAAACACATCAGCAATCAACACAACCAGTCAAAAGTCTCGACACACGTTTTCATTTATTTTCAGCCTTCTCGTACAAGCGCATTACAGAGTGGAGCAAGCTCGAGACAGGCTGAAACTCTCTGACCTCACGGACTTCTGGTGTAATGTGAGGAAAGTCCTTTTAGAGAGTCAGCTCTGTCAACGCTCATTTGTATTTGCATGTGGTGAATTGTAATGTAACACAGGCTTATATGGTGATAGTATTTGAGTGGTTTTAAATGTGGAAATGTGGAGTGTGATGTTTTTAAAAGAAAGAATGGGAAAGTGCATGGTTTGATTGTAAATGGATGGATATTTGGTTGCATTTTAATTATTTGTTAACCTGGCTGGGGTTGGAATGTAGCAAACAGAAATAAAGATTAGATTAGATTAAAAAGAAAAAGAAAAATAGCCACTCTTTGCACTCAAAATATATAATGTTTTGTATGTTGTCTTTACTCAAAGCTACTGTTCGAACAATATTTTAACATATTTCTTACATCCTCTTTTTTTCTTTAAAGGGCCCATATTCCTTTTTTTTTTTTTTTTTTTTTTTTTTTCCCTGTGTGTTATAATGTTTCCTCATCACAAACACACCTGGAGTTGTGTTGTTTTGTTTCATTCACACATGTTTAACACACAAATCTTGCATATAGGCTGATTTCTTCCCTCAAACTGAAAAACACTGTTCCACCTTGTGATGTCATGTGGTAATACAGGAAGGGCTCCACTGTGTTTTTAAACTTCACACACCTTCACTAGAATCATTTGGATGATTTCAGTCCTGGAATTGCCGATTTCTACTGAACAAAAGATAAAAAGTAGCTGTTAACTTGAAGACTACCGTTTCCTGACATCACAAGATGGAGTATTTTGAGCTTTGGAGATGTAAACAGACTAATAATAAGGTTACTAAAACTAAGTCTGGGTATGTTTTTGAGGAGGTAACAACATTCCAACATAGCTAAAAGCCAAGAGTCATTTTTGCGTAATATAGGACCTTTCAAACAGCTATTTTTGCATTTTGAGGTTCATTTTTTTGTCAGTATTGCCCACCCCACAGCGAAAATTACTCACAGGCTAGCAGTACAAGCCCAAGTAATTTCAAACACATTATCTATCAATGCCACTCCCTCCTCAGTCACACTCTATTCCTTTAAAGAGTCTTACCAAAGGACACAAAAGTAGCACCAACTGGAGTGGAGTGGGAGGGTTGAACCACCATGTAAAGCCAAAAACATTTATAGCCAGACAAGACAAGCTCTTTTTTGTTTCTTAAAGGTGATGCAACTTTTCTGGTGAAGGATACACCACATGTTTGTATCCATGGAGATGATTTTGCTTTGACTGCAATGTTCCACAGTCTAGGGTTAAATTTGTTTATCTCCATGGAGACACAACTAGGCTAAGTTACAAATAGCATTCAAATGATGCACTGAATCTGTTCTCGTCGTGAGTCTGGTCTCTATCACTTGTCTTTACTTCACTCTAAAGTTAGAGTTTACAGAGAAAACTTTGCTTCATGACATCACCAGGTGGAACAGAACATTTTGAGCTTTGGAGATGTAGACAGATTAAGATAAAGGGTTTCTCAAACATGTGTGAATGAAACAAAACACAACTCCAGAGGTGATATAGGACTTTTCACCAGTGAAATATCGATATATGGTATAGTTTAATTTGATGATATCGTATCAATATCGTGTGCTCCTGTATTGATATACTGCCAAGAGTATTTTTTTTTGGTATATTTTACTAAATTATTTTGTGCAGCTACAATTGTGTTGCTTGTTTGGAAAAAGGAAACTTAATGCGAAACATTTTCACTGTTTTGATGAGTAAAATGGGTGTTTTTCAAATTAACTTTGTTCAAACTTAGTGTTTTAATAAAGACTTTCAGTATCAGTCATGATTTAGCCTTTGTTTTTGTGAATGAACCACATCGAAACAATTTGAAATATATCGTATCGAATCGTATTGAATTGAAAGTGCACTGTATCGACATCGTGGCCTATGTATTGAGGTATGTATCGTATTGTTAACTTAACAATAACTAAGCCCTAGTGTGTATGTTTTGATGTTCAGTAGCAGAGATGTAATAAAGCCTTAGAGTTTTGTCGTTTGTTGTTGATTATCTGTGCATTTTTGAGAACTCTACAGAGAACTACAGATTTATAGTTGACCTGTGTACTTTTTACAATCCTTCTTATTCTGACCCACACATCATTTTTGTCATCCTTGTTATTCTTTCTTTTTTCTCTCTCCCCCTCTGTCTTTCTCTGTCTCCCTCCCTCTTCCTTTTTGGCTCCCTCGCTCTCTGTCTCTATCTATCTATCTATCTATCCCCCCTCTCCCTCTCCATCTCTCCCTCCCCCGTCTCCCTTCCGTCTTCTTCCTCTCTCTTTCTCTCCCTCTGTCTTCCTCTCCCTCACCCCCTCTGTCTTTCTCTCTTTTCCTCCCTCTTCCATTCTGTCTCCCTCTCTTTCTATCTCTCCCTCCCCGTCTCCCTCCCGTCTTCTTCCTCTCTCTCCTTCTGTCTTTCTCTCTCTCGCCCCCACTGTCTTTTTCTGTCTCCCTCCCTCTGCCTTTCTGTCTCCCTCTCTATCTATCCCCCCTCTCCCTCTTTCCTTCGCTCTCTATCTGTCCCCCTCTCCCTCTTTCTCTCTCTCCTCTCTTTTTCGCTCTCTTTCTCCCTCCACCGTGTCTCCCCCAGTCTCTCTCTTTCTCCATCTCCCTACATCTCTCTATCTAACCCCCTCCTTCTTTCTCTCTCTTTCTGTCTTTCTCTCTTTCACCCCCTCTGTGTTTCTTTTTTCCTCCCTCTTCCATTCTGTCTCCCTCTCTCTCTCTATCTATCCCCTTCTCCCTCTTTCTCTCTTTCCACCTCTCTTCCTTTCTGTCTCCCTCTCTCTCTATCTCTCCCTCCCCGTCTCCCTCCCGTCTTCTTCCTCTCGCTTTCTTTCTCTCCTTCTGTCTTTCTCTCGCTTGCCCCTCTGACTTTCTCTCTTTTCCTCCCACTTCCTTTCTGTCTCCCTCTCTCTATCTATCCCCCTCTCCCTCTTTCCCTCTCTCCTCTCTTTTTCTCTATCTCTCCCTCCCCCGTCTCCCTCTCGTCTTTTTTCTCTCTCTTTCTCTCTCTCTCTCCTTCTGGCTTTCTCTCTCTCTCGCCCCCTCTGTCTTTCTCTTTTCCTCCCTCTTCCTTTCTGTCTCCCTCTCTCTATCTATCCCCCTCTCCCTCTTTCTCGCTCTCCTCTATTTTTCTCTCTCTCTTCCTCCACCGTCTCTCCCCCAGTCTTCCTCTCTCTTTCTCTGTCTCCCTACATCTCTCTATCTAACGCCCCCCTCTCCACACACACTCTCTCTCTCCTTCCCTTTCCCTATCACTCTCTCTCTCTCTCTTTCATTCCCTCTCTCTCCTTCATTCCATTGTAGTTCACTTCCGTTCTGCACATAGGCCTGGGTCCAAGTTTAGTCCAGAACAGGACATGTGCTGTGCCGTGCCAAACATGATGTCAGCCGGAGAGTGTTTTGTCTCTCAGTATCTCCTGTGTGTATTTGAGTTCACTACAGGAATAGCCCGAGCAGATGTTAGCTTTCCAGTAACGAACACCAACGGCGTCTTAAAGAACCTCTACAACTGATTTTTATCCATGTATTTGAGCCAAATGTGTCGGATATACAGATATGTTGGATAAGCAGCTCTTGAGGTTAAAATAAGTCTATTGTTTTGTTTTGTACGGAGAAAATTGACTCGGACAAAGGGGCAACAGCATTAAAGGTGCGTTGTTTGTTTCTATGGATATATCACTGTTCTGTCAGTAAAAATGTGGTGTAGCGCCTTTAAGTCCAACCTTATTGGACTGAACAATTGAACAATAGAAAATGGTTTGGCTTTATACTCTGATTACTTGACACTGACAAATGAATAAAAACAAAACTTCATTTTATCAAGATGTTGGAAGACAAACTAATATTTAGAAGGCACTTGAAATGGTAATTTGTTGGTTTCTTGTAAGTAAGAATGTGGAACAAGAGGTCGAGAGGGACAAGAAGGTTGTTGGGTTGAATCCTGATTGCAAGCACTGCAAATGTCAAAAAAACAAAAACAACACAAAGGGAATCTATCAAAATAGTATAGTTAATTTGCTGTGGAGTTTTGAATTCCACTTGGCCTATACGCTACTGTGTCCATGAGCAAGACACATGGGCAAGACACTACAGAAAAGGGAGGGCATCTGATATTTTAAGACAACTAACACTCAGATTGGGATGATTAAGCCAAGAGAAAAACATGTGTTGTTGTGAGACTTTAAAATTGCAATAAGACACTTTTCTGATGGAGGGATTAAACGTATCTTTCTCCAAATCTCCACACTTGTCTATCTTCATGGCGATAGATACGCCAGAGACGCTGCCAGTCCAAGTTACACATCAGCTCTGTGGAGAGGCAACCCCGCTCACAGACAGATGGTCATGAGAGAAGTCATTTTGAGCGATAAACATACAATTCAAGATAGTTATGTTTTAAGCAGACCTATTCTGCAAAATCAACTTTTCAGAGCTTTGAACCATGTCATAGTTGTTTCCTCTTCTCATTTACCCTCTCAAAGTTGTGTTTGGAGTGATTTGTGCATGTTTGCGTAATCTTTAATCACTTATTTTCAAGACGCCATATTACTGTTCAACCCCCATTTTCACCGCCACCGGTACACGCCCACTGCTCTGAACTTACTTCGTTCTCCAGTTTTATTTACCTAATCAGTGAGAGACGTAGGATTCGGCATTTTGGTACAAATGAAAATAAAATCTGCCGCTCACTAGTGTGATCTGTGGCTATCCATCAGAGGTGCCGGCTCTTTGTTGTGATGACGTTTTCTGCGACGTCAGCTCCTATTGGGCACCGTAGATTTCTAACACAAAAGTCAGAGAAATTGGGCCTCATCCATGAAACGTTCTTACAAACAAATTTGTCCTTAAGGCCTTCTTATGAACATTTTTGGCATTCACAAAACTTTTTCTTAACTGAAAATGTTCTTCTGGAAGAACAAATCCTACGAACAGTCAGGAGCACTCGTAAAAACAAAAATTCTACTGTTTCAGAATATTATTACTCTGATAATGCAACTAAAAATTCTAATTACTCTATCATTGTAAGTTACATATATTTTTTAATTTTTTGACCAGAGTGCACTCTTGAACCCCTACCCCAGCCCTCCTCGCTCATTATTTATCGCGGGTCCACGATCGGGGAAAGCGCAATAAATACGATAAAAGCGCCCGCTTATTTCATTAAGTTTATGACTTAAATATTCCCTCAGTGAGTGTGTTCATGTGAGTTGAAAATTTGAAATCGCCGCTGAAGCTGTAAAACAGATTTCCTCATTCACTCTCTCCGTCACACTTTCACGTCATAATGCCAAACCCATACTGGCCATATTTGGAAGTTCAGAGGGCGTTTCTAACCAAATACATATTCATTTTCTATGTAAATGAAATGTAAATGAGTGTGGAGGTGTTCGTAGCTGGGTGTTGGCGAATTCATTAAGAAGGAATTTGCGATCTTAAGAACACTTGGATGAAACTATGGATCTGGGACAGAGTTCTCTTGACATCTTGAGTTATGAGCATTTTTTAAGAAACGATTCAAGAATGAGCCCCATTGTTTCTTTTATTAAGTTGATTTAGATGAATGTTGAGGTTTAAAATGTGCAAATTATAACATAATAATCCACAGATGTCATAGATTATAACTACTACAATGTGTCTTCTTTAAAGATGCATTGTGTCACTTTTCTGGTGGAGGGTCCATCAAATGCTTTTTTTTTTCCCATGGAGATGTTATTGCTTCATCTGGAATGTTTCACAGTATGGCATTACACCTTTCTATCTTCATGGAGACCAAACCAGGCCAAGTTACAGGTCAGATCTGTGGAGAGGCGACCCCGCTCACAGTCAGAATGCCTGTTTTTCATGGTATTTTTGAGCTATAAAACCACTTGTAACTGAATACATGTAAAGTAGAGATGTTTGCCATACTGTGGAACATTCCAGGCAGAGCAGAGCATGACATAACCATAGAAACAAGCAGGTGACAGACCCCCAACCAAAAAAGGTACATATTACATCTCATGCCATGTTGTGGAACATTCCAGCTCAAGGAATAAGCAGGTAGTGGAACCAAGAAAGTGTCTGTTTTAAGTGAAAAAAAAACCTGCCATGTGATGATTTATTCTTGTAAGTATGAACATGTATGGTGAATAAAGTCATGTAGGAGCTACGTATCTGCTGACTGCACTGAGCTCAGAGGAAATGAAAAGGCTGACATCATGAGAAAAGCCACAGGGAAAGCCTATTATTACAGAACACCAGTGCGCTCGTCTGTCAGCCCGGTTTAAACAAAAGATTATTACAATTTATGGCATGGAAAACCTCACTCAATGCGGACGGTTTGAGAGCTCCTGAATCTGAGGCTTACAGAGCAAATGGGGTATCTTCTCACAACAGGAAATAGACAGACTCGGCTCATTTCCTGTTTCCTGTTAGATGTTCGCTGTTCCCGAGGGTCCATGTGCAATATGACACACGAAATACTCTATGCAGGTAGTTACTATAAAAATAAATGGAATAAACAAAACAAATTGCTGCACATTTTCTGAAATTATGTGTTAAGGCATAAAACAGTTTGATATTTCTGGAGAACATAAGATAAGATAATCTTTATTTGTCCCACAATGGGGAAATTGCAGTATCACAACGCAAGTTTCAGAAACAGTAGGAAAATAAGAGCATGCATCAAAATCAAGATAAATAATAATAAGTATTTACAATTAACTAAAAAACACAACGCTGTAAAGCTGCTGTGTTGCAACATGTTGGTTTTTAAATGGCCCATATTACGCAGTTTTTCAAACTCAATTTTATAATGTTGTTTCCTCATCAAAAATATACCTGGAGTTGTGTTTTGTTTCATTCACACGTGTTTTCAGCTCAGTTCTTCTCTCAAATAGAAAACACTCTATTCCCCCTTGTGATGTCACGTGGTAATACAGGAAAAGCTCCACTGTGTTTTTAAACTCCACACACATCAGGATAATTTAGACTTAGACTTAGACAAACTTTATTGATCCACAAGGGAAATAATTTCAGCTCCGAATTTGCCAATCTCCACTGAATTAAACGTAAAAAGGAGCTGTTCACTTGAAAACTACCGCTTCATGACATCACAAGGTGGAACAGAGTATTTGGAGCTTTGGAGATGTAGACAATCTAATGATACGAAGTTACTCAACAAAACACAACTCCAGGTATGTTTCTGAGGCGGTAACAACATTATAAGATGGCTTAATGCGTCAATTTTGTGTAATAAAGGACATTTGAACTACTAAATTGACTATATACACCACAGTATCCAGATATAATTTGAATTAACTGAGGATTTGTCAAATAAAATAAAAGTACTGATGGAAAATAAACTAGATTTGAAATGGATGATTACAATAATAAGGCTGGAAAGTTGTAGTTGCTGTATATATCTGTTGAAAGCCCAATACACACAGCAAACAGTGTACAGGCTAAAGCTGAACACCACATGCTCTCAGGTTCCATGTCATCTGTGTGTTACGCCAGTTCTCCTGTGAAATCTCCAGTCTCATGACCTCAACTTATCCTCATGAAATCTGGACTTTTGAAAAACACTCAAACGTCACAGCACATGTTCTTCATCTCTGCGGAAAGAGAAGCATTTGAAAGGTTCCCATAATCCTTCACTCTAAGAGGTCCGCTGTCATCTACCAGAACGGAAATGTAATCAGAATAAGAGAGAAGGATGGGATGTTTCTGAGAGGAAGGACAATGTAAGAACAATAGTTTGTAGTAGTAGTAGTAGTAGTAGTAGTAGTAGTATGTATGATGGTAACAGCAGGAGTAGTAGCAGTAGTTCTAGCAGTAATTTGGATAAGATATACTTTTATTCTGTGTATATTGAGATAGGTAGTGGTAATAGTAGTAGTAATAGCAACTGTAGTTTTAGGTCGAGTAACAGAAGTATTAGCAATAGAACTAGTAGAATACAAGGAGATAGAAGGAGTAGTAGTAAAAGTAGTAGCAGTAGTAGTAGTAGTATTAGTAGTAGTAGTAATATCGAGTACTAGTGTAGTGGAGGTTGTAGTTTTTAGGCTGAGTAACAGTAGTTGCAGAAGTAGTTGCGACAGAACTAGCAGAACTAGTAGGAGTAGATAGAAGGAGTAGTAGTAAAAGTAGTAGCAGTATAAGTTGTCGTAGTATTAAGATAAGATAAGATAAGATAAGATAATCCTTTATTTGTCCCACAATGGGGAAATTGCAGTGTCACAACGCAAGTTACAGAAAAAGTAGGAAAATAAGAGCATCAAAATCAAGATAAATAATAATAGTAGTATTAGTAGTAGTAGTAGTAGTGTGTACTATTGTAGTGGAGGTTGTAGTTTTTAGGCTGAGTAACAGTAGTCGCAGAAGTAGTTGCAGTAGAACTAGCAGAATACAAGTAGGCCTAGATTAGTAGTAGTAGTAGTAGTAGTAGTAGTAGTCATTAGTAGTAGTAATAAGAACTGTAGTGGAGGTAATACGTTTTTAGTTTGAGTAACAGTAGTTGCAGAAGTAGTAGCAATAGAACTAGTAGAATAGGAGTAGATAGAAGGAGTAGTAGTAAAAGCAGAAGCAGTAGAAGAAGTAGCAGTATTAGTAGTAGTAGTAATAGCGTGTACTAGTGTAGTGGAGGTTGTACATTTTTAGGCTGAGTAACAGTAGTCGCAGAAGTAGTTGTAATAGAACTAGTAGAATACAAGTAGGCCTACATTAGTAGTAGTAGTAGTAGTAGTAGTAGTAATAACAACTGCAGTGGGGGTTATATTTGTGTGTGTTTGTGTTGAGTAACAGTAATCACAGAAGTAGCAGTAGTGTTGTTGTTGTACTTCTAACTGTAGTAGTGGAGAGTAACTTAACAACGTTACATAGCAGTGATTCCAGTTCCAAATTAGGTTCAACGTGGAATTTCTACTTAATATTATTCACGTTTTCTTCACCTGTGGATAAGTTGTTGGTTAGAACAACTGTAGTACTGATACTTTGCAGTGACATCACGCTGGGGTTGCGTTCATGGTCCTGTTTAGGAGTTTGATTTGTAATGTTATTTGAGAAGAACTTGTTTAACAGCACAAATCATCTCACCTGTTGTAGTTCCAGCTAAACCTCAGATTAAAATATCATGGTGTTCATTTTCATTGAGTTCATCGGTTTTATTTTGTAATTTCTCTAGCTGTGTGTGTTTTGAGTTTTACTTCTAACTTCTGTACGTGCGTATATACCCTGTGTTCTCCTCTGCTGTTTGTTCGTTCTGTTTGGATCTTTGTGTTTGCTTGTTCTTCTGGTCGTTGTTTAAGTTTTTATTGAACATCTTTACAAGCATTTGGGTCTTTCTGCTCTAAACGTGACATAAAGCGTAACAGAACTTCAGACGCAGCAGTGCCGACATTAGCTTCACCTGAAAGCTTCTTGTAAAAAGTGTGGATTTATTTCTGTCTGAAGGACCTGATAAGTCTCTGGCGGCAGCTCAGACATTCCCGTGTCTCTGCTTGTTTCTCACAAACACAAACACGTGTGCAGATGCAACATGGACAAATCTCCCATTACATTTGAACTCAACATAATGCTTTTTACAAGGGCCTGTGGCAATGGTTTTAATACGAGTCCACGCTCATTAAAAATACACTGGGAGAGTATTTGAAGAAGAACGTAGGTTAACTATAGCTATTTCTTATATATGTATTATTGTTAATATCCTATTAGAATTGTATCCTCTCTTTAAAGGTGCATTGTGTAACTTTTCTAGAGGAGGGTCCGTCAAGCGCTTTTGTCCATGGAGATCTTATTGCTTCATCTGGAATGTTTCACAGTATGTTTTCATGGTACGGCATTAAACTTTTTTATCATCACAAAGACCAAACCTGACCAAGTTACAGGTCAGATCTGTGGACAGGCGACCCCGCTCACAGTCAGAATGTTTGTTTTTCTAGGTATTTTTGAGCTATAAAACCACCTGTAATTGAGTAAATGTAAAGTAGAGCTGTTTAATGTCACACTGTGGAACATTCCAGGCAGAGCAATGACGTATCCATAGAAACAAGGAGATGACGGACCACCAAACAAAAAGTTACACAGTGCACTTTTAAGTAAATGTAGGCTATTAGAAATTAGGATTTTGGGAGAAAATATCCAAAATACTGTGACTGTAACAGGATTTTTCAGTGATTTTGTTCAAAACGCACATTTTTAGAACTCAGAATTGCATGATTTTCTCAACTTGTAGAGAGTGAGTGGATCCAGTTTCAATCTAGATAAAAATTCCGTCATGTTTAATGGTCCATGAACAGCTTCAGGGACCACAGCCAGTCCCGTGTCAGTAAAAGCATTTGATATGGAGCAGAGTTCAGATTTTTTAGAATAGCTATTTGTGCGTTCTCCATGACCTGATACAATTGTGAAACGAGTGCGTAATTAAGGAAAACTGTTCTGCACTCGGCTCATCCATGACTAACATGTGAGTCAGTATAATCACATTTTCTTTGTGTTTTGGTTTTACGCAGCTTTTCTGTATTTTACCTGAACAAAAACAAAGACAATGTATGCCTCTCTTTACTGTTGGCAGGTGTCAAATTTGTCAAAAATAGAGACACCTGAGGCATTTCTTGTATAAAACGGGGACAACTCAATGGTTTTGGGTAAATCTGCTGAGACAGGGGACAAAGGGCTCAAAACTGGGACTGTCCCGGGTAAATAGGGACATCTGGTCACCCTACCGATGTCGGAACGTTCAGGAGTTACCATGGTGAAACAATGCACACATTAGTAAACATTGCCAAATTTAAACACCACATTTTCAGGATATTCTGTGATTGTGAAGTGTTCATGGTAAAAAAAAATAAAATCCAGCTACGTCAACTCTTTCTGGTCAGATTGTTCTGAAATAAAGCTCAGATTAATGTCTAACTTGAGTAACAGAGCTTCTGACAGAGTAGTGCTTTCAGTTAGCTTCACAACAGCTTTCACAACTTTCAGAGGGCAGAACGGAGTGTTGCCATCACGGTAAAGCTAAGAACAACTATCCAACTATCATGTTAACGTGTACTTCCTGGCTATTGGACAATAAAGTGCTATATAATTCAACGCAAACGGCACGCAGTGGACTTACTTTGACCTACTGCTTATACAATACAGCTGTACAAATTTTGCTCAAATAAACTGGAAGAAAATTCTTACTTTTTAAAATGATTCTAGCTCAACAAAACGTCTTTTCAAAGTAGAAGCCAGAGCTGTCAAGATCTGAAGCTGAAAATAAATCCGGTGAGTTATTTTACTGACTGGAGAGTGTTTTCTCATCATACCGAGTTGTGTGTTTTGGCGGTGATGGTGCGGACGGCGTCGGTGTCCCAGATGACCAGGTCTGCATCGGAGCCCACAGCGATTCGTCCCTTCCGTGGATACAGGTTCAGGATCTTGGCGGCGTTTGTGCTGGTCACTGCCACAAACATGTTTTCGTCCATCTTTCCTGTCGTCTGCAATGACAAAAACGCAGGAAACAGGTTAACTCTTGTATTAAAAAGTACGTAAAGTTTTTAGCAGTACATATTTTTGGTCCGCAGCACGCCCCGTACAAAACTCATACTAAACTCATACTAAATTATAACTTTAAGGAAAAAAAAGTGATAACGATACTTTGCAGTGACAGCGTACTGGGGGTGTTCTTTAAGTATCTCTATTGTGGAATCCTTAGCAGTGACCATGGTTACACAATGCACACATGAACAAACACTGTCAAAAAGGCCCCAAGGACACAAAAATAGCATTCATCTGTGGGAGCTGGAATCGCTCCATCAACCTGTGGGTCCTGTGGATCTGACCTCTACCAATGATGTTTATGTTGAGAACCTTTGGCTCAGTGGACAAACACTTCCAACAGAACTACTACTATTTTATTTGGAAAACTCAACTGGCTACAATCATACAACAGGCGTCAATTTCACTGGATTCTACAAATGTTTAAATTTATTTACTTTAACTGTCCCCATTATCTACATCAATATTTAGTCCCAGTAACATCGTCATACTCACTCACTCACTCACTCTCACTTCTTCTGTTCCCCGAATCTACAAAGAAGTTGGATGCAGATCATTTCAGTAAAAGCCCCTTCAGACTGGAATAGTTTACCCACACCCTTAAGAACTTTAACATCTTTCAATTCATTTAAATCATCTTTGTTTTCTTATCTTAAAACTCCTTGTTTATGTTTTTAGTTTTTTTAATATTATGAATCAGGTAATGTTGGGAGGAGTGCATGAGGGAGTGAGCATGTCTGTCTGTCTGTCTGTGTGTGTTTTGTAATGTAAACCTGTAAGTTTTGTATTCTGTATTGTATTATACTGTATTGTGTATTACTAATATTTTGTGTTTTTGGACCTCTCAAAAACGAGATGGCACATCTCAAGGGACATTCCAATAAAAATAAATAAATAGAATACTACTGTCACCCCCGTTCGTTTTACTTTCTTTTTTGGATCAGTTAGCTGCATGGGTAAAAATTATTCAGTTATATCTATGTGTGATTCCAAAAAATCTTTGAGTAATATTTTAGAGGTGCATTATGTAACTTTTTGGTTGCGGTTCCTTCACCTGCTTGTTTCTATGGATACGCTCTGCCTGAAATGTTCCACTAAACAGCTCTACTTGACATTTATTCAATTACAGGTGGTTTTATTGCTCAAAAATACCTAGAAAAACAAACTGTAACTGATTGTAAGTGGGGTCGCCTCTCTACAGATCTGACCTGTAACTTAGTCTGGTTTGGTCTCCATGAAGATAGAAAGGTTTAATGCCATACTGTGAAACATCTCAGACAAAGTAATAACATCTCCATGGAGAAAAGCATTTGACAGACCCTCCAACAGAAAAGTTACACAATGCACCTTTAATAGCCTGAATGGCAATACTTTGTAGCTTATTTTATCTCACAATACAATGGGGGCTGTTGTGGGCTCATGTGCGATTCTAAGATAATGTGAGAAAGAAAAGGAAGTAGAGCGCTAAAGAAAGACCCAAGTCGTGAATGAAAACAGTTGTAGCACCAAAGCGATTCCCAAAGCCACAGAGGACATAGAGAGGACGCTCACAAACACTCTCAAAAGAACTTTCAATGACTAAAACCCATCTACAAACCTTGATAGAAAATGGCTGATACTTAACGTAGAGAAAATCAAGAGAGAAATCAAGCATGGACTGTTTTAGAAACTGAAAATTATAAAACTTCTTACTTAAAGCTGAACCTTCTTACTTAAAGCTGATTTTTTTTTTTGAGTGCTGAATGCAATGGAAAAATGTATAATAAATAAATGATGCAGTTCACTTCCTATTTTCAGCCAGTCACATGATATGTAATTATGCACTGGTGGCGTGAGATCTTGTACAATATAATCTATAGGGAAAATATAAACTTTAATGTTATTATTTACAAGAAAAATGTCTGGTACCTTAGTCTTAATAATCTGGCATTGAACAAACTTGTGAATCAGATGAAGTAGTGCCAAAACAACCACCAAAAACCCAGATGTTTGATTCTTCTGCTTGTGTTTTGTAAGTGGATTGTACATTGTTCAGTTGTCACTGGGAATATGCTACTTTTTGGGCGTACTGTAACTTAGAGCTTGATATATCAGACCGTCTTAAAATCTCCAGCACAGGAAGATATGTTGTTTTCGTCGATCTGCTGCCTAAAAAGTACGCACAAAGCTTTATTTTAACACTAATACAACGAGATAGCTGAACACCGCTCTCTTATAGGTTTGTGGTAAAACAGGGCTGTGGGTGAGTCTGTTTATTCAATTTAAATAATCAAAATCGGTCGACATCGCCAATGCCCATGAAAAAAAAAACATATCAGTCGATCTTTAGTGTCAATGGTGGAGAATGGTTTCAGTATTATAGTTTATTGTGATATTTTGTGAAGCAGTTTATCGCTCGTCAAATTGTGTTATCATGTACCTTTGCTAATTCACAAAAGCCAGGGACAATGCGCAGTAGATCTATGGTTTATTAAAGGTAACGTCTTTAGTGTCCCTGTAAATTCAAAGTGTAGAGAGAGCTCACCACAGCCTTGTCCCAGATGAGGGCCATGCGCTCCTCCACTCCGTTGACTCCTTCTGGGATCTGAGTGAAGTCGTCTTTTCCGATGGCCTTTTGAGCCACGCTGAAGGTGCAGTGAGCGCTGCCCGTCACGCTGAGGTCCCCACTGCGCAAACACACAGGAGAGTGGGTTCAAATCATATCATAAATTCAATACAACTGAAGATCACGCTGAGGTCCCCACTGCACAAACACACAGGAGACTGGGTTCAAATCAAATCATAAAATTCAACACAACTGAAGGTCACACGCTGAGGTCCTCACTACACAAACACGTAGGACACTCATTAAAGCTTTCCTAATCCTTTTCTATAATCTCTCGTTAACATTAGAGGTCCTATATGGAGCTCAACAGTGCCCGCTTGCTCCATAAATCTTCCATTCATTTTCCCCACAGACTTTTCCAACATTTCAAATATTAAGAGTTAAGGCAATGCCATAACACAGTCGTTTTATGTCCAAAAAGCACATTTAGAACACAAGGCTGGACACAAGGCAGTTCCTTCTGGTCAGATTATGTTAAAATAAAAGTCTACAGAGCGTCTGACAGAGCAGGGCATTCAGTTAGCATCACAATCCCAGGGAATGTTGAGGACATCAGCACATGACACTTCAACGAATGCAATTTCAAAAATGCGTATTACAATTCTAATTTCTATTACAGATTTGGTTTTCAGGGTGTTTGAATGACTGCAGTAATTTGAAAAGAAATGACATGTTTTAATCCAGCACAAAGGTAAAAATAGTCATTAAACTGTATGTAGGACGCCAAGGTTTATTTTTGCACCAAATATGCCCTCATTTTCCAGTCATTTCAGAGCTTTGTCATTGCTGCTTTCTCGTTTACAGCAGACGTTTAGCATAGATTTCATTACACACCGAATGTGCTATAAAGAGACTTCCTTGGATACTCTGTTTTCCCAACAACATAATTTGCTGTAATGACCTTGATGAGTGGAAATCATTTTTCATAAGGGCGCAATTACAAGATTATTTTCAGGGTAAAAATGATGGTACGTTTGCTGATTGTCTGTAATATTGTAACTATGGAGATCAGTGTAATGTAATGAAATGCCATTGCGGGCTAAACACGCAGAATTCTGGCTTAGCGACGAAAACCGAGCTTCTTTTTTTTTCAAACTGTATAATCATTGTAGCTCGCACTGAAAACCAAACGACAACATTGAGTTATTAAATACAGTTTTGTGTGTTATTATGGTATGTCATCAAAATGTACATGAACACATAGAATAACACTGACGCCCATTCATCTGCACATTAAACGATAGTGTTATTGCAGGGTGAATCATTATGTAACAAGGTTGTCAAAGTAAAAAAAAAAAAAAAAAAAAAAATCTGATGAATTTTTATTAAATTGGTATTAAAACTAATTTCAAAACTAGATTCTCAGTTGAGCAAGTATCAATACTGAAAAACCCACATAAACAAGATGCACTGTGAAACTTTTTGGTAGTTTTTGGTAATTATTTGATATCCAAATAATTTCCCTTGTGGATCAATAAAGTTTGTCTAAGTCTAGGGGGTTCATCAGCTTCTTGTTTCTATGGAAATGTCATTACTCTGCTTGGAATGTTCCACAGTATGACATTAAACAGATCTACTTTACATTTACTCAAATACAGGTGGTTTTAGAGCTCAAAAATACCTAGAAAAACAGGCGTTCTGACAGTGAGGGGGCTTGCTTCGCCATAGATCTGACCTGTAACTTGGTCTGGTTTGGTCTTAATGGTGATAGAAAGGTTTAATGCCATACTGTGGAACATTTCAGACAAAGCAATTACATCTCCATGGTCCACATCTCCACAGTTTCAGAATAATCTTGAGCTTTGTTGGAGATAGTATCAGACCACATGGTAACATAAAGAAAGTACTATTATACTGTGAGGAAAATGACATTGTATTACTAAAAACATAACTTTTTTATTGTGGTATTGGAATCGGTATTGAGTCGGTCCATTTCTGTTTTAATATCGTGACAACACTATTATGTAGGCCTAACAGATAACTTTATGTCATTTCAAAGCCATCACCTATTTACCACTGCACTTTTACATACAAGTCTTTGCCATTTTTGCCACTTAAATTATTCTGAATTATATTACCATGTATTTTTCCTCTTTGTTATTATACTGCATTGTATGAGCTACTGTATACAAGTAATTAAGTTTGTCTAAGCCCAAGTCTGTCTGTCTCTGTCTCTGAGTGATAAGTGTACAACAGTGCTCTAACCTGGACAGCAGAGTGTGGAGATAGTCTGGGGTGGTGGGGTCTGGACTCAGAGGAGGTGAGGTCACAAAGGACGCAGCTTTGGCCCAGTTCTTGCTCCAGTAGTGAGTCCCATCAGTGCCCAGACTCGCTGTGATGGGCTCCCCAAACACTACATTACCTGCAACACACACAAGGACACATTTGCCATTTTTCACTTTGTAGAACTTTGTTTAACTGTGTTAAAATATATGCAACTGTGCTAATAATGGAAAACATCTTAGAATACAAAATCTACGTGATTACCTTGTGCCCTTTCCCAGTATCTGCTGAACTAAAGGTAAAAGCAGCTGTTAACTTGAACGGTTTCATGACATCACAAGGTAGAACAGAGCATTTTGAACTTTAGAGATGCTGACAGACTAATAATAAAGGATTACTCAAACAAGTGTGAATGAAACAAAACACAACTCCAAGTCTGTTTTTGACAAAGCAAAAGCATTACAACATGGCTTAAAGCTGAGAGTCTTTTTTTTGTGTAATATAGGACCTTTAGAAGCACCACCCAGTACACTGGTGCGGTCCTCACCAAGTCAGTTATCTATGGTCAGATTCTGTTAAAACAAAACTCTAATTTGAGTAACAGAGTTTCAGACATCCCCTCCACCCCAAGGAATGTTTATCACATCATTTAAAAGGTATAGCATCAACATTCTCTGGGGGTGTGATGCTAACTGAAGGTACTGCTCTGTCAGAAGCTCTGTTAGACTTTAATCTGATCTTTATTCCAACACAATCTAACAACAGAGAGCTGATTTAGTGGGACCTACAACAGGTAAGATGATTTGTGCTCTGAAACAAATCTCAGTTTTTCAGTTACGCTCACCCTTTTTTTGAAAACCAAACAACTAAACAGGACCACAAATGCTCGTATTGAGATTGTATTCAGATTAAAACCTCAAACATCTGGCTGCGTTTGCTGTCTGCATTGTATCACCATGGTAACATCTTAACATACATTCAGTAGCCCCTAGCGTGACGTCACTGCACAGTATCCTCACCCTTCTTGCGAGCCAGGGAGATGATGTCTGCGGCGCTCTTGCTCATGACGCGGGTCACGTACAGCGGACAGTTGGTTTGGCTCGCGATGGTCACAGCCCGAAACACAGCCTCTGCCTCCAGCTGAACGGGAAAAAACATGTGGTTCAATGTCTCTTAAATTACACTCCCGTTTTGATTAATAGTCAAATGCAGACATGTGTTATTAGATTGTATTCCTTCGATAAATCAAGTCAGACGCCAATGACATAAGGGCATAATTGTAGGTTACAAACATGTGATTTTAAAGATGTTTAGTTCTGTTGAATGAGCGTGGATGTCAAAATTTTATGATGACACACAGATTCCACTTTGGTGCTTTGGTATAATTTAATCTGCAAAGAACATTTTTTTTAAATATTACAATAGATGAAGTAGGTGATCTTTAACAAAAAATGTAAATAATGCAAATGAGCACAACATCTTGGAAGCTGTGGTAGATACGTCTGCCACCACTCCATAGTGTTAGTATTTCATTTCATTTACATTCATTACATTCAATTTCATTAAGTTATAGTTAAATTTAATCCTTTACTTAGACTTATATTTTCTAATTTTGGGTGCACATATTTTAGTTAATATAAGTCTAAATTATTACACTTGGGTTTTTTGTTTGAGTGGCCTGGCAGAGGACCTTCAATGCCGAACAAAGGTGGCAGCACTTTTGCTAAGTTAGTTTGTTTGAAGTTACTTTATTGTTGCTTGCTTTCTGTATTATAAGTATTTGCCTTTTTGTTATTTTAAGTTAGTAGCTTTAGTTATTTATTTAATGTCATTTCCCCCTCTCTTGTGTTCAGTTTAGTCGCCCTCGTCTATTTAAACGCACCTGTTCTCTGTCTAGGGTTTTTGTTCTGTTTAGTTGGATTTAAGTTACCCCAGTTGGGCCTTACTTTTTGTTAATGATTTACTTAATTTGAGCCTTTGTTAAATTACATTTTTATTTGACTTTATTAAATTTAAACATATATTTTTTTTTTTTTGGTTTGGTCCACTACAGAAGCTAAAATGTACACTGCTATATTTCACCATGGCTGTGTCTGAATGTCCACCCTAGCCCCTAACCCCTTATTCACTACATAGGCCTGCACTAGTGGACTACTTAGTACAAAGCGATTCAAACATGATTCCCACCCAATGTCACAAAATGTTTCATAGGAATAAAATGAATTGTGAAATATAGTACTGTATATGCTGCATTTGGGGGGAGGGGTAGTATAGGCAGGGATGACATGTACCCTTGAGCCATAAGGAGTGGCGAGGGCCTTGAATGCCACTTGCAGCTTTAATTAGCTTTTAAGATCCACAGTAAGGCCCAAAAAATTATCTAAAGTTGAAGTCAAGTCAAATTAACTTCTCACTTTTGTAAATATTATCACAAAATATATTTATCTGGGATATAAAAGAAATTGTTACATGTTTGTGTAGCATACAGCCATATAACACTCTTCTATTTCGCTTTTTACTCATTAGTTCAAAAAGACAAATCTGATGCACAGAGGACAATCTGTGAATGATTTAGTGTTTTTTTTTTTTTTTTTAATGTGTTTTTTCCTAGTGAATGGAGTAGACAGTCCTGGTATTGAAAACAAGAAGCGTAAAAAAAATCCTTATATTTAAAATGTATTTTTCTTTAACAATTGAGTCCTACAGTTACAAATGGCTAGTACTAATTAAAGAATAATTCAGGAATAATTAAAGAATAAAATTTATTTACTTTTGATGCACTTTATTATTAACCAAGACATAAGGAACAAGAATATATGAGTATTTCATGTTGAAAAAATGAAATCAACAACCAGAACAGTTATTTGCTAATTCATTGTTGATTTGAGATTAATTGTGACATTTGGAAGAAAGCGCCACAGTCCTAGATCTCCCGGACTCTCCTCCTTCTCCAGTTAGTGAAGTTGGTTGTCATCTCTCCCGATATCTGCACATCCATCTCCAGGGTTCCTTCAGTCTCTTCAGACTCGGAATCCTGAAGATCTTTGAACACTGTTGTCTTCGAATAATTCTAACATATTATTTCCATAGCCCAAAGTTTAATTTGTAAACTAGTAGTTTACAAACTCAACTACTCCTATTAAATTTGGTTTAGTAGGAGTAGTTTGGTAAGTTAAGTTAACTTTGGTTTGGAAAAATAAGATCAGTTAGAAAAAAGTTTTGATTTTTTTTTTTTTTTTTTTTTTTTTTTTTTTTTAACAATGCAATTTTTTTATTATAAGTGCCAAGCAACAAGCTGTATTAATTTATGTGAAAACATCCAAAACTCCACTTTACAAACCCCCTTCCCAAACACATACCACAACATTTTTCCCCCCGATCAACTTTTTGTAATATATCTACAGGAATGTCTCATCTGATCTCATAATAACAGAGATACTTCAAATACTCAGAGTATAGTGTAAACAAGCACTGCCTCAAACTGCTGTCTAACAAAGCAAATACGAACAACATGAAAGCTTTCTCTCTAGCTCCCTCTGGTGCTGAGACTTCCTGTCGTCTCTCACATACGGGTTAACAGGTCTGCCTATGAGATGGTGAGTACTTTAAAACTTCCTGGGCTGTTGAATGAAGAATGTTTTGGGGCAGTGGGGCTTTTCCACAGCGGGTCGGACCCTGCTGTGTCTGACGCTCACGGGGGTTTCTAGGAAGTCATGGCTGAGCTTGTCAAAAGTCCCGGACAGAAGGAGGTTGACTTGGTTTATTCTGTTGGGAGCTGGGACTGGCTTTATTTTTTCAGTCCTCTTTGCATCCTTTTCCGGGGTGCTACTGTCCTCTATGCTTTTCTTGGCCACACGTTTACTCCCAGCCTTCACTGCGGGAGGATGGCCCGCTTTGAGCACCGTGGCTGTTTTCCCCGCGGGCTTGGACACTGGCTGAACCATTTTTGCAAGTAGTAAAGTAGTAAAGTGATGAAGAGCACAAAACAAACCCCAAACCTCCAAGTTTTGATATTTTGGTGATGCGGATATGGCTTTAGTGGCGTCTTCACTGTTTTTGGGCCCCACTGGTGCAAGGACAGTTTCCTTCAATAGCTCCATGTCATTTACCTGGAGTTCAGCTTCACTAAATTCAGGTTTCAGAGGAGCTAAAGAAAGTTCTGCCAGTTCAGGACATTTCTGGTCATTCATGTCTGTGGTGTCTGCCTCAACTGATTCGCTGTTGCCATGAAGATCATTTAGAGCAGGTGTAACACAGTTGGAATCATCTGTGGACTCAGGAGATTGAGGTTCATCTTTGATTACAACTGTAGGCTGCTCAGTCTCTTCAGTCTGTGTGTTGTCAATCAGATCAACATATACAACAACAACACGTCTTTTTTCCCTTCTTTTTCTTCTTAGGGTTGAGGGGCGGGTTCAAATATTGATCACTGAACACAGCTCTGACTGAAGGCCCTTCAGGTTTGTTCGTTTGTGGACAGCCAGTAAGCTTGGGTTTGACCTGTGTCTTCTTAGGCGGCTTTCTCTCCTCTGCAGGTATAGTTTGGGGAGACTTATCTCTGACATTATTTTTGGTCTTTAGTGATTCAGCCTGGACTCTAACTGAAGGTCCCTCCATCTTGTTATGAGTCTGGCCCTCCAGGTCTCCCTGTTGAGTTTGAGACTTATCAGTTTCAGTGTGCAACACCTCCACTGCAGCCTCTTTCTCTGTGAGTTCAGTGTCTACTTTAGTGGTGTCTTCTGCTAAACATTTTTCATGCTCACTGTTTTTGGGCCCCACTGGTGCAAGGACAGTTTCCTTCAATAGCTCCATGTCATTAACCTGGAGTTCAGCTTCACTAAATTCAGGTTTCAGAGGAGCTAAAGAAAGTTCTGCCAGTTCAGGACATTTCTGGTCATTCATGTCTGTGGTGTCTGCCTCACCTGATTCGCTGTTGCCATGAAGATCATATAGAGCAGGTGTAACACAGTTGGAATCATCTGTGAACTCAGGAGATTGAGGTTCATCTTTGATTACAACTGTAGGCTGCACAGTCTCTTCAGTCTGTGTGTTGTCAATCAGATCAACATATACAACAACAACAACACGCCTTTTTCCCTTCTTTTTCTTCTCAGGGTTGATGGGCGGGTTCAAACATTGATCACTGAACACAGCTCTGACTGAAGGCCCTTCAGGTTTGTTCGTTTGTGGACAGTCAGAAAGCTTGGGTTTGACCTGTGTCTTCTTAGGCGGCTTTCTCTCCTCTGCAGGTATAATTTGGGGAGACTTATCTCTGACATTATTTTTGGTCTTTAGTGATTCAGCCTGGACTCTAACTGAAGGTCCCTCCATCTTGTTATGAGTCTGGCCCTCCAGGTCTCCCTGTTTTTTTGTTTGAGTGGCCTGGCAGAGGACCTTCAATGCCGAACAAAGGGGGCAGCACTTTTGCTAAGTTAGTTTGTTTGAAGTTACTTTATTGTTGCTTGCTTTCTGTATTATAAGTATTTGCCTTTTTGTTATTTTAAGTTAGTAGCTTTAGTTATTTATTTAATGTCATTTCCCCCTCTCTTGTGTTCAGTTTAGTCGCCCTCGTCTATTTAAACGCACCTGTTCTCTGTCTAGGGTTTTTGTTCTGTTTAGTTGGATTTAAGTTACCCCAGTTGGGCCTGACTTTTTGTTAATGATTTACTTAATTTGAGCCTTTGTTAAATTACATTTTTATTTGACTTTATTAAATTTAAACATATATTTTTTTTTTTTTGGTTTGGTCCACTACAGAAGCTAAAATGTACACTGCTATATTTCACCATGGCTGTGTCTGAATGTCCACCCTAGCCCCTAACCCCTTATTCACTACATAGGCCTGCACTAGTGGACTACTTAGTACAAAGCGATTCAAACATGATTCCCACCCAATGTCACAAAATGTTTCATAGGAATAAAATGAATTGTGAAATATAGTACTGTATATGCTGCATTTGGGGGGAGGGGTAGTATAGGCAGGGATGACATGTACCCTTGAGCCATAAGGAGTGGCGAGGGCCTTGAATGCCACTTGCAGCTTTAATTAGCTTTTAAGATCCACAGTAAGGCCCAAAAAATTATCTAAAGTTGAAGTCAAGTCAAATTAACTTCTCACTTTTGTAAATATTATCACAAAATATATTTATCTGGGATATAAAAGAAATTGTTACATGTTTGTGTAGCATACAGCCATATAACACTCTTCTATTTCGCTTTTTACTCATTAGTTCAAAAAGACAAATCTGATGCACAGAGGACAATCTGTGAATGATTTAGTGTTTTTTTTTTTTTTTTTAATGTGTTTTTTCCTAGTGAATGGAGTAGACAGTCCTGGTATTGAAAACAAGAAGCGTAAAAAAAATCCTTATATTTAAAATGTATTTTTCTTTAACAATTGAGTCCTACAGTTACAAATGGCTAGTACTAATTAAAGAATAATTCAGGAATAATTAAAGAATAAAATTTATTTACTTTTGATGCACTTTATTATTAACCAAGACATAAGGAACAAGAATATATGAGTATTTCATGTTGAAAAAATGAAATCAACAACCAGAACAGTTATTTGCTAATTCATTGTTGATTTGAGATTAATTGTGACATTTGGAAGAAAGCGCCACAGTCCTAGATCTCCCGGACTCTCCTCCTTCTCCAGTTAGTGAAGTTGGTTTTCATCTCTCCCGATATCTGCACATCCATCTCCAGGGTTCCTTCAGTCTCTTCAGACTCGGAATCCTGAAGATCTTTGAACACTGTTGTCTTCGAATAATTCTAACATATTATTTCCATAGCCCAAAGTTTAATTTGTAAACTAGTAGTTTACAAACTCAACTACTCCTATTAAATTTGGTTTAGTAGGAGTAGTTTGGTAAGTTAAGTTAACTTTGGTTTGGAAAAATAAGATCAGTTAGAAAAAAGTTTTGATTTTTTTTTTTTTTTTTTTTTTTTTAACAATGCAATTTTTTTATTATAAGTGCCAAGCAACAAGCTGTATTAATTTATGTGAAAACATCCAAAACTCCACTTTACAAACCCCCTTCCCAAACACATACCACAACATTTTTCCCCCCGATCAACTTTTTGTAATATATCTACAGGAATGTCTCATCTGATCTCATAATAACAGAGATACTTCAAATACTCAGAGTATAGTGTAAACAAGCACTGCCTCAAACTGCTGTCTAACAAAGCAAATACGAACAACATGAAAGCTTTCTCTCTAGCTCCCTCTGGTGCTGAGACTTCCTGTCGTCTCTCACATACGGGTTAACAGGTCTGCCTATGAGATGGTGAGTACTTTAAAACTTCCTGGGCTGTTGAATGAAGAATGTTTTGGGGCAGTGGGGCTTTTCCACAGCGGGTCGGACCCTGCTGTGTCTGACGCTCACGGGGGTTTCTAGGAAGTCATGGCTGAGCTTGTCAAAAGTCCCGGACAGAAGGAGGTTGACTTGGTTTATTCTGTTGGGAGCTGGGACTGGCTTTATTTTTTCAGTCCTCTTTGCATCCTTTTCCGGGGTGCTACTGTCCTCTATGCTTTTCTTGGCCACACGTTTACTCCCAGCCTTCACTGCGGGAGGATGGCCCGCTTTGAGCACCGTGGCTTTCCCCGCGGGCTTGGACACTGGCTGAACCATTTTTGCAAGTAGTAAAGTAGTAAAGTGATGAAGAGCACAAAACAAACCCCAAACCTCCAAGTTTTGATATTTTGGTGATGCGGATATGGCTTTAGTGGCGTCTTCACTGTTTTTGGGCCCCACTGGTGCAAGGACAGTTTCCTTCAATAGCTCCATGTCATTTACCTGGAGTTCAGCTTCACTAAATTCAGGTTTCAGAGGAGCTAAAGAAAGTTCTGCCAGTTCAGGACATTTCTGGTCATTCATGTCTGTGGTGTCTGCCTCAACTGATTCGCTGTTGCCATGAAGATCATTTAGAGCAGGTGTAACACAGTTGGAATCATCTGTGGACTCAGGAGATTGAGGTTCATCTTTGATGACAACTGTAGGCTGCTCAGTCTCTTCAGTCTGTGTGTTGTCAATCAGATCAACATATACAACAACAACACGTCTTTTTTCCCTTCTTTTTCTTCTTAGGGTTGAGGGGAGGGTTCAAATATTGATCACTGAACACAGCTCTGACTGAAGGCCCTTCAGGTTTGTTCGTTTGTGGACAGCCAGTAAGCTTGGGTTTGACCTGTGTCTTCTTAGGCGGCTTTCTCTCCTCTGCAGGTATAGTTTGGGGAGACTTATCTCTGACATTATTTTTGGTCTTTAGTGATTCAGCCTGGACTCTAACTGAAGGTCCCTCCATCTTGTTATGAGTCTGGCCCTCCAGGTCTCCCTGTTGAGTTTGAGACTTATCAGTTTCAGTGTGCAACACCTCCACTGCAGCCTCTTTCTCTGTGAGTTCAGTGTCTACTTTAGTGGTGTCTTCTGCTAAACATTTTTCATGCTCACTGTTTTTGGGCCCCGCTGGTGCAAGGACAGTTTCCTTCAATAGCTCCATGTCATTAACCTGGAGTTCAGCTTCACTAAATTCAGGTTTCAGAGGAGCTAAAGAAAGTTCTGCCAGTTCAGGACATTTCTGGTCATTCATGTCTGTGGTGTCTGCCTCACCTGATTCGCTGTTGCCATGAAGATCATATAGAGCAGGTGTAACACAGTTGGAATCATCTGTGAACTCAGGAGATTGAGGTTCATCTTTGATTACAACTGTAGGCTGCTCAATCTCTTCAGTCTGTGTGTTGTCAATCAGATCAACATATACAACAACAACAACACGCCTTTTTCCCTTCTTTTTCTTCTCAGGGTTGATGGGCGGGTTCAAACATTGATCACTGAACACAGCTCTGACTGAAGGCCCTTCAGGTTTGTTCGTTTGTGGACAGTCAGAAAGCTTGGGTTTGACCTGTGTCTTCTTAGGCGGCTTTCTCTCCTCTACAGGTATAGTTTGGGGAGACTTATCTCTGACATTATTTTTGGCCTTTAGTGATTCAGCCTGAACTCTAACTGAAGGTCCCTCCGTCTTGTTATGAGTCTGACCCTCCAGGTCTCCCTGTTGAGTTTGAGACTTATCAGTTTCAGTGTGCAACACCTCCACTGCAGCCTCTTTCTCTGTGAGTTCAGTGTCTACTTTAGTGGTGTCTTCCGCTGAACATTTTTCATGCTCACTGTTTTTGGGCTCCACTGGTGCAAGGACAGTTTCCTTCAATAGCTCCATGTCATTTACCTGGAGTTCAGCTTCACTAAATTCAGGTTTCAGAGGAGCTAAAGAAAGTTCTGCCAGTTCAGGACATTTCTGGTCATTCATGTCTCTGGTGTCTGCCTCACCTGATTCACTGTTGCCATGAAGATCATTTAGAGCAGGTGTAACACAGTTGGAATCATCTGTGGACTCAGGAGACTGAGGTTCATCTTTGATTACAACTGTAGGCTGCTCAATCTCTTCAGTCTGTGTGTTGTCAATCAGATCAACATAGTTATTTGTAGGAACAGTGAATTCAGAGATCATCTCCACTTCAGACACTTTGTCACTATCTTCAGTTTTTTCTAAAGATTTTTCAGACGCCTTCTTTTTTCTCTTCTTTTTCTTCTTAGGGTTGAGGGGCGGGTTCAAACACTGATCACTGAACACAGCTCTGACTGAAGGCCCTTCAGGTTTGTTTGTTTGTGGACAGCCAGTAAGCTTGGGTTTGACCTGTGTCTTCTTAGGCGGCTTTCTCTCCTCTGCAGGTATAATTTGGGGAGACTTATCTCTGACATTATTTTTGGTCTTTAGTGATTCAGCCTGGACTCTAACTGAAGGTCCCTCCGTCTTGTTATGGGTCTGGCCCTCCAGGTCTCCCTGTTGAGGCTGCACAGTCTCTTCAGTCTGTGTGTTGTCAGTCAGATCTACATAGTTATTTAGAGGAACAGTGAATTCAGAGATCATCTCTACTTCAGACACTTTGTCAATATCTTCAGTTTTTTCTAAAGATTTTTCAGACGCCTTCTTTTTTCTCTTCTTTATCTTCTTCGGGTTGATGGGCGGGTTCACACATTGATCCATAAAATCATCCATGTCAGCATCACCGTTCATCAACTCAGGAGGAAGCCGTGAAAATCCCTTGAAAATATGCGTCTCGGAAATGTGCTTCTCCTCGTGTTCCTCGACGTTCCTCAAACGTTGGGGAATTTTAAAGTTATCCTGTCTCTTGCATCTGCCCATCGCTGGTTCTTTGGGCTTAACTTTTGTCTTCTTTGCTGGTTTTGTCTTCTCTGCAGGAGAGCAAGGAGATTTACCCCTGACAGTATTTTCTGACATTGGTGGCTGAGCCGCCATCTCTGCTTTAACTGAAGGCATCTCAGGTTTTTTAGTTTCTTCCAGTTTTACTGCCCCTAGAGCAGCACTGATTTCAGAAGTACAGTACAGTAGTACAGTTACTTTCTAACAGTTACTGTTCTTCCTCTGGTTAAAGATAATAATGTGTTTAAAACTTCGAATGTCTCTCTATAAAATGCTAACCCACAATAGATATCGCTTGGAGCTCTCTGTTTGTGTGCTATCTGTCGACTGGCTAAGTGTGATCTGATCCAAATACGTCGAGGGCCTCCTCTACAAACTCAGGGAGCTTTGTGTTCAGTCTTCAAAGCTTCAATCTATGTGATGTCATGTTCCGGAATGTCAACATGGTGCTTGTTGCTAGGTTACAGTAGTGCAAGAAACTTGATAGACTTCTAGAACTGGAATTCCATTGTAAAGAATAGCTGATAGTAATACTTACAGTGGATTTGTTTTTTCAATGCAATATATTAAAAGTGTGGCATGAGACCGTGTGAAAGAGTTCAAATATGTGCTCAAATTAGAATGTACATTTTGTCCAAATTAAATATTAAAAGTACACTATTTTGTCTACACATTAAAGGGCCCATATTACATTATTTATGTTGTAATGTTGTTTCCACATCACAAACATACCCGGTGGTTATTACCGGTGGTTTTATGTGTAAGAGAAATTTGGAAAAAGTCAATTTTGCATACTGTGTGTTCTTTAAAGGTCCTATATTATCCAAAATTTACTCTTGTGAGCATTAAGTCATGTTATAATGTTGTTACCTCATCAAAAACATACCTGAAATGGTGTTTTGTTTCATTCACACATGTTTGAGTAACCCTTTATTATTAGTCTGTCTACATCTTCAAAAGTCAAAATGCTCTGTTCCACCTTGTGATGTGACGAAGTGGTAGTTTTCAAGTTAACAGCTTTTACCTTTCGTTTAGTTGAGACTGCAATTCTAAGGCTGAAATCCTCCAAATGATTCTAGTGAAGGTATATGTGTATGGAGTTTAAAAACACAATGGAGCACCTCCTGTATTGTATGACATCACAAGGTGGAACAGAGTGTTTTCTGTTTGAGAGAAGAACTCAATGTGTGAATGAAACAAAACACAACTCCAGGTATGTTTTTTAATGAGGAACCAACATTAAAACATCGATCAGAAAAAAAGCATATTTTACTGTCAGATAATGTGGAAGTATGCGCTTAGCATGCTAGCTGATGTAGCATTACTGAGACGGCAAACTGCAGTCTAGTCTTTGTTGAGAAAAATGCATAGGTTAAGTGAGGAATAACTTTTAACCACACTAGACCATTACATGTTTTCAATGTTATAATGTGCAAAACCAAATGAATGCTTGTTTTGTATTGTCTGTTGTCTAATACTTTTGTGTCACATTTAGCCTCAAGTAATAATTATGAAAAACCATGAGTGACAAATAGGTTGAAAATGTCTTTTCTTCCATGGCATACTTAGCAGACCCCTACCAGGCCTGAGCTTTAGGCTCCACACCCCACTGTCTAAGTATCTGCAGGTGACTGCCACATTTACCCACAATCCTCTGCTCTTAGGCCTGCCACTCATCTCCTACCATGCTCCTGAAAAATCTCCCTCTCAACACAGATTAGCAGAAGAATGCCTTTAATAGATAAGGCTATGGGAGTTTAATGTAGTAGTACTGTATGTACTGAGTAGTACTGTATGTACTGAGTAAGCTATATGAACGCAGCTGGAAGAAAAAAAAAAAAAATTATATATATATATATATATATATATATATATATATATATATATATATATATATATATATATATATATATATATATATATATTTATTTGCTTAGATATATTTATTTAATATATGTATACCTTTAAAAATAAACCAATAGACAACAGATGAAGAAATACAGCATTTGCAATAGTGAATTTAAAGGTGCACTATGTAATATTTCTGGTGAGAGATCTGCCTCCTGTTTGTCCTGTTTTACCATACTAATAAAAAATAATGATTGTCTGATACATATATAGCATCCAACAAGCAGACAAATTTGGATGTGCATATAACATTTACACTGACTAAACAAAGAACAAAAAGCACACCTGTATATCTGTAATGACTGGACATACAGGTATACAGATGTATGTACTATGATATGTAGATAGCATAGTGGTGATACTGTATGTGAGCCAGTCTAATTACAGGTGGTAGCTTTATTGCAGTGGTTATTAAGCTTTTCACACCAAGTACTGATAGAGAAGTGGTATTTGTCTGCTTCGCCAACCCCACACTGCCAGCTGATCAGTCCTTGTTATCTCTATGTCATCACCCTATTGCACTGGACTGGACTAGACTGGACTAGACTGGACAACAGTGTCACATATGCCTTGAGGGTTCATGTCTCCGGGTCCCGTACTGATGGTGAATAAACTTGCCCTGCCTTTAAAGTGCTTATGACAGGTTGGACAACTCTATTTTAGTAAAACAACATAATGAGTTAAGATCATTATATTTAAGATTTGGCTAAAATTGTAGCATTTTTTCCTGGTTTGGCAATATTTTTAAGTTTCAAATTTTAATTTCTAGTTGGAAATTGTGATATCACACTAGGAAATTCCATAACTGTTACCTAGCAACAATGTCATACACTGGGCCAAATTTGACAAATACAGATATAAGAATATAGCTACATGCAGCAATGATCATCCCTCACCTACGCCATGCCCTGCACCGCAAGAGCAGGATGCGCTATCGCACGTTCAATTTCCCTCTTTACATTACACCCACTGCCACCACCTTCTCTTCCTCTTTGCTACAGAAATGGGGGCATTTTTACAAATCTGAAAATTTTGGGAAATGTATGCCTAAACCTCATAACCCTACCCTAACCTAACGCTAACCTCGTAACCCTGACCCTGACCTAACCCTACCCACCCCTTGAGATAATGTGTACATGTGTCAGTTTGAGCGTGTTCGGGTGAACGCCCTAGGAGGAGTTTGTAAAAGTACGATGTTTACAAAAAATGCTTAGCAAATTTCAAGCGGAAAGCGTTGGTGTAAGTGTATGTTGTGTCTTGTCATGATCTACTTCTGTGCTGACGCGCCACTTTATTTGTTTTTGGAAACTGGAAATAGCCAGAAATTAGAGAAGCACGACTTTTAATGTTTTGTGAAAAAAATGAAATATAATAATCGATACATTTTCGAAAAGCACTCGCACATTCTTACATCATGCCAAGTGTTCCTGGTCACTACAGGCACTTCACTTCCTATCAGTGCACTTATGGGACACTTATAGTATCACTTTTATGATACTAAAAAGCCTTTAGTCAGCTTCTGACAGTCGGGCCTGATAACTCATGTTGAAAAATGAAATTGACATCCAGAACAGTTATTTGCTAATTCATTGTTTATTTGAGATTAATTGTGACATTTGGAAGAAAGCGCCACAGTCCTAGATCTCCCTGACTCTCCTCCTTCTCCAGTTAGTGAAGTTGGTTTTCATCTCTCCCGATATCTGCACATCCATCTCCAGGGTTCCTTCAGTCTCTTCAGACTCGGAATCCTGAAGATCTTTGAACACTATTGTCTTCGAATAATTCTAACATATTATTTCCATAGCCCAAAGTTTAATGTGTAAACTAGTAGTTTACAAACTCAACTACTCCTATTAAATTTGGTTTAGTAGTAGTAGTTTGGTAAGTTAAAGTTAAGTTAAACTAAAGATCAGTCAGAAAAAAGTTTTGTTTTCAGTAATCAGAAGTCATCAAAATGGTGCTGGTCCTGGGGCAGAGGTGCAGCGATGGGCTTTAGTATTTAAACATGTAAGCCAGGTATTCGCTTCTTTTCTTTTTCTTTTTTTTCTCAGGCTTCGGGGGCAGGTTCAAATATCTATCAACAAAACCATCAATATCACCATCACCGTTCCTCAACTCAGGAGGAAGCCTTGAAAAACCCTTGAAAATATGCGTCTCTGAAATGTGCTTTTCCTCAGGTTCCTCCACATTCCTCAAATGTCTAGTTAGAATTTTAAAGTTATCCTGCCTCTTGCATCTGCCCATTAATGGTTCTTTGGCTTTGGGCATAACTTGTGTCTTCTTTGCTGTTTTTGTGTCCTTAGTTTGCGATGTTGAAGTCACCATCTTGGCTCTGACTGAAGGCCCCTCAGGCTTGTTAGTTTGTGTGTAGCCAGTGAGGTTGGGCTTGACCTGTGTCTTCTTAGATGGTTTTGTCTCTTCTACAGGAATAGTACAGGAAGACTTATCTCGGACATTACTTTTAGCCTTTAGTGATTGAGCCTGGACTCCGACTGAAGGTTCTTCAGTTTTTTTATGGGTCTGGCCCTTCAGGTCTCTCTGTTCAGTTTGAGACTCATCAGTTTCAGTGCGTGTCACCTCCGCTGCGACCTCTTTCTCTGTGACTTCAATTTGTACGCTAAGTTTTTCAGAGGTTTTCTTTTTTCTGTTTTTCCTTTTCGCGTTTCTTTGCTTTTTCCCACCAGCTTTGGTCAGGTTGGTCAGATCATTTTGGGCAGGTGCCACACAGCTGGTATCATCTGGGACATCTTCTGTGGACTCTGGTGATGGAGGTTCCTCTTTGATTTCAACGATAGGCTCCTCAATCTCTTGAGTATCGATGTTGTTAATTAGATCATGGTCATTTGGAGGATCTATGATATTAGTAACCATCTCAACCTTAGCTACTTCACTGGTGTCTTCTGCTGAAAGTTTTTCATTCTCATGACTCATCTCTGTGCCATGGAGATCATTTTGGGCAGGTGTAACACAGTTGAAATCATCTTAGACATCATCTGGAAACTCTGGTGATTGAGGTTCCTCTTTAACTACAACTGCAAGCTTCTTGTTCTCTTGAGTATGCGTGTTGTCTGTCAGATCTTCATGGAAATTTGGAGGAACTATGATTTCAGTGATCTCAACTTTAGACACTTTTTCTGTATCTCCAGTTTTTTGTAAAGATTTTTCAGATGCCTTATTTTTTCCCCTTCTTTTGCTTCTTAGGGTTGATGGGCGGATCTAAACATCTATCCATAAAATCATCCATGCCAGCATCATCATCCATAAACTCAGGAGGAAGCCTTGTTAATCCCTTGAAAATATGCGTCTCTGAAATATGCTTCTCCTCGGGTTCCTCCACATTCCTCAAATGTTGGGGAAGTTTAAAGTTATCCCGCCTCTTGCATCTGCCCGTCACTGGTTCTTTGGCTTTGGGCATAACTTTTGTCTTCTTTGCTGTTTTTTTGTCCGCTGCAGGGTCAGGGTGAGAGGGCTCGGGTTGTGTCTTCTTAGAAGGTTTTGTCTCCACTGCATGAGAGCAATGAGACTTACCTCTGACATTATTTTGCTCCTCAGTTTCTGTATTGTCAATTAGATCATGGACATTTGGAGGATCTATGATATTAGTGACCATCTCTACTTCAGCCACTTTTTTAGATGTCTTCTTTTTCCATTTTGCTTTTTCCTATTAGCTTTTGTCTGGTTTGAATTGTCCTCCTTGATTTTAAGTGGCATAACATGTTTTATTCATAATCAGGATCAGGAGTTGTTTTTCCAACTCTCCCAATCTCCGAATGCATTGTGGGCTATACTGACTGGTCTAGTGAGCATTGATGATCAGTAGTTTTCAAGGTGCATTGTGGAAAATTTTGAGTGCACTACTTTTTCACCAACCAGAATTGCTTTACCCCTAAATAGTGCCCTAAGTAGGGAATAGTGCAGACATTCAGACACAGCAAACTTGAATTTCCCTCGGGATCAATAAAGTCTCCCTCTCTCTCAGAATGCATAAGGTGAGTGAGTAATAACTTTGGATCACTGTAGATTGTTTAAAATGTTGTTTTTCATGTTGTTTTTATAGAAAAAAATCTGAAAAAAACGTTCAACTTTATGGCATTAAACATTTATACCTTACATTTATTCAATTACAGGTGGTTTTATAACTCAAAAATACCTAGAAAAACAGGCATTCTGACTGTGAGCGGGGTCGCCTCTCCACAGACCTGACCTGTAACTTGGTCTGGTTTGGTCTCCATGAAGATAGAAAGGTTTAAAGCCATACTGTGAAACATTCCAGACAAAGCAATAACATCTCCATGGAGAAAAGCATCTGATGGACCCCCACCTAAGTTACATTTGCCATAGCTGCCCTGAGCCAGACAGAAGAGTGGCTGCAAGTCTGTGCATATGGCCCCTAGACAAGATGTTTGAAGTGTCTCGTTCAAAGATGATGGTGCAGGCTTTAAATCTGGTACAGCGCCTTTAATAAAGTCTGATGGATTGATTTCATTTGTGCAAAGAAGAGGCCTGTATAAACTATCGTAACCATTTAAGAAGTCTTGAAAACAAAAGTCAATTGTTTTCCTCTTTTTCTGATTCAGTGCTCGTCCAATAAACCGTAAACAAACCCAGACAGCACCCGGACGTTGATCAGACAGTATACCCCAGCTGGACGTCTCTCAATGAATTACATTACACACACTTTCAATCCTTGAGACTCCACTTAACTGTGTTACACTATACAGCTGACAGGAATGAACTACACTAGGGCAAAACGTGGAAAGTCCCAGACAGAGAAGCTGCTGAGTCAAAAATATGTCTTTCATTTTTGGAGTTTACAGAAGAAACACAGGCCAAAGCGGATTATGGAAACGTGAGATTTTACAGTGCTGAAACCATATGTGTGTAACAGGAAAAATGTGTTATAAAGCCACTAAAAAGACCTGAAACAGACAGCTGATGTGAGGGGAGGATGAAATGTAAATGATTTTAGCCACAATAGACTCAACGGGAGAGGAGACAAAAGAGGTACTGCCTTTGGGGGAAAAGTACAATCTGTAACAAACAGGGATTACTATAAACAGAGACATGTGTTTAAATCGGTCTATAGAATGAGGAGCGTTAGGTGTCTCAGTATTCGCTAGAAGTTGGAGATATTAAAAAGCAAAGTAATCACAGTTGTATTAGAGATATGTGATATAAGTAAGCATTAAACAAAGAGGAGCTGTGCATTATGGAATTTTAACGCACAACGCAGAGTCGTAGAAGGTGTTGTATGTATTTGTATTCTCAGTATTTGTTTTAGAGCACAGTTATAGACCATAGACTGTATAAAGAAGTGGAGTAAGTGAGTGTAGCATTCGGCTCAACTCAAATGAAGCTTGCGATGTTAACGGTTACAAGGGTGAATTTGGAGACAGGCTCTACGTATATTATGAATAGAATGTTTTTAACGGACAAAAGAGCGGAAAAAAAACCTCCAGGATCATGTAGAGCAGGTTAATACGAACATTTCAAGACCAAAATGACAAGGCTAGGGTGACCAGATTTTCACAATCAAAAAACTGGGACACCCACGGTTTTGGTAATAATGAAACTGTGAAACACTTGAATGCACTCGGCCCCTTCATGACTAACATGTGAGTCAGTACAGTCACATTTTCTTGATGAAAGATTATTCTGCACACCAACAATTATATTTATGGGACTAATCTGAATTCTGAATCCTATTCTGAATTCCTTCAACCATTTTTGAATTGAAAGCCAAAACTATGACACATACGGACAATGGTAAAATACATGCACAGAATCTACACATCAAGTCTTCTTTAATACTGCATAGTTTAAGATATCTTTTTGTAGCTATAATTTTGTAAAATATTAAATAATACATTTTAATTGAAAGATTTTTGAATAAGAATCTATTGTGGTGTTGTATATATTTCTAAAAAAGTTTTTCCATATAACTGGAGTATTAAATTCATCTTCCCAATGTGTACAGACTCTGTGAGGATAAAAGGCAGTAGCGGACCTATACAAGTTAAAATAGTTAAAAACTGTAGTTTATTTTGCCGGAATATAACCATCTTAAACACTTTGACTGTGGTACACATACTAATAATTTACAAGATTTGCTTTTTATAGTCCGTTTCCAGTTGGTGGGAATAGCTGATAATAATTGGTTGTAATGAAAAGAGTCGATACATTTTCTTTGTGCTTTGGTCATTTTAAGCATCCTTTTCTGTATTTTACCTAAACAAGTGACAATTTATGGCTCTCTTTACTGTTGGCAGGTGTCAAATTGGTCAAAAATAGGGACACCTGGGACATTTCTTGTATAAAACTGGGACAAATCAATGATTTTGGATAAATCTGCAGGGACAGGGGACACAGGGCTCAAAACTGGGACTGTCCCGGCTAAATAGGGTCGTCTCGTCCCCTAGATAAGACTCACTGCAGCAGTAGCAGAGAGCGAGGCAACAATATTTCAATGTAAGTCAATGGGAGCCAAGGTCAGAAGGAGCCGGAAGAGCCCGCATGCGAACTTCCTATTTGGAACGTGGCGGCTAGCGCATTAGCTTTAGCGTTAGAGCGTTAGCATACGTAGCTCGGTAGCTGCCGCATTCCAAATGGGAAATGAGTCCCCCCCTCTACATGATCCTGGTGTTTTTATTTCGCTATTTTGACTGTAAATTAATTCCTATTCCTAATATAGATCTCTGCTCCAAATTCGCCCTATAGCTGCAAGCCTCGATGAACTTCATTTGACTGGAGCTGAACGCTAAGGGTGACATCACACTCCCTCATGACTTTATACAGTCAGTGAACACAGCAGAATACAATAGAGTGTATTATTGCGTTACCTCTTCTGGTCGGCTCAGCACATGTCCTTCTGGTCCAGTTATTCCCATCTGCAGCATACGTGCCTGCTCCTAAACACACAAACCCACAAAGGAAAAAACAGATTTAGTGATCATTAACATGGGTTCTTTCAAAAGTAAAAAAGTAGTTTTGTAACTGATTAAATGTGACTTTGATTGGGGATCTATCAAGCATGAACACATCTGCCTTTTAGAAATAAATCTCTTCCAGAAACACACCAAAGAGTTGATTCTTTTCCAAATATACAAAATGGACATCGCACAATATGAGTGATTGTTGCCACTGAACTATCAATCGTCATCAAGCTAGGAAAAGTCATTCAACTGGAGCAAAAAGTCCCATGCGAACATTCAGGAGTTTAATGGAAGAAACTTCTGTATTGTACAACTTAACAAGGCGGTATTACGCGAAATCGATTTTATTTTAGTTTTGTTTTACTTTCTACCATGTTGTAACATTCCCTCATCAAAAACAAAGAGGTTTTAGATGTCACCCATGCTCCCACACAACAGTTCTCCATAAATATACAAAAACATGAAACAAAACGGTGCGTAACAACTTAACAAACCGATGCGATGCGGTGCAGTAGTCTTTTGTAATAACGCTTTGAAGGAGGAGTGACTTAACACGGGGAGGAAGGAAAGAGGTGGCAAATATAGCATTTATAGCATTTTCAAAACAATCAAAGCCCATACAATACCTCATAGAAGTAGTAGTACTAGATGTACTTTATAATATCTCCTAAAAATGAAAACTTGCTCTCACCTTCTTTTTCCTGTTGTTTGTATAATTACCAATTTGAATGAGGGCTAACTCCTGCTGATCGGTCACGGTTTTTGATTGGATTTGAAACATTGAACTCTGCTCCAAACCAAACCGAACTTTTACTGACAGACGACTGGCTGTAGACCTCCTCATTAAAACGACCACTGACGAGTAGAAACGGCCGAATCTCGATCTCGATTTAACTTTGATTCATTGTGGGGGCCCTAATTTGGACAAATGCATCCAGGAATAGTTTACTTTATATTCACGTCAAATAAATCAAACTAAAACCCACAGGCCCCAGATTCTTTACAGACAGCAGAAAAGGAGTAGCAGCAGCCAGCCAAAACTAACCACACTGACAAAGTACAGGTCTCTCCCCGAACGGCAAAAATTCTAATTAATTCACATTGTCCACCCACAAAACCCCCAAATCATGCATTGTGTAAACCAGACATAATGATTAAACTACAAGATATGCAGCCACCACTTTGCTTTGTGACAGTGTTTAGTCTGAAGGTAGATAATATAAGCCATGGAAACAAAAATATGATAAGATGAAAATTAAACGAAACAGATTCAGTCAAATAAACGGCTTCTGCTCCATAAACGATTTTACTTTAAAGGTCCTATATTGTGCGAAATTGACTCTTGTGAGCTTTAAGCCATGTTAGAATGTTGTTACCTCATTAAAAACATACCCAGAGTTGTGTTTTGTTTCATTGTCTACATCTCCAAAGCTCAAAATGCTCTGTTCCACCTTGTGATGTCATGAAGCAGTAGTTTTCAAGTTAACGTCTACCTTTTACCTTTTATTAAGTAGAGATTGGCAATTCTGTGTTTGAAGTCATCCAAATGATTCTAGTGAAGGTGTATGGAGTTTAAAAACACAGTGGAGCACTTCCTGTATTACCACATGACATCACAAGGTGTATTTTCTGCTTGAGAGAAGAACTCAGCCTAAATATACAAAGTTTGTGCGTTAAATATGTATGAATGAAACAAAAACACAACTCCAGGTGTGTTTGTGATGAGGAAACAACATTATAACATAGATGAGAAAATAGTGTAAAATGGGCCCTTTAAGGTCATCTTCTGGGGGTCACACCTGGAGGTCTGACAAAAAAGAATATACAGTATTATTTCTATATAATGTCCAGTAATTATGTGTAACCAAATACCATAAATTACCAAGCAACCGACTCACAACCCCACAGCAAAATGAAAATAATGTAAAAACGTGATTAAAACATAAACATTTCAACCTAACAAATGAGTTAAAGGCGCACTATGTAACTTTTTTGTTGGGTCACCTGCTTGTTTCTGTGGATATGCCATTGCTCTGCCTGGAACGTTCCACAGTGTGACATTAAACAGCTCTACTTTACATTTATTCAATTACAGGTGGTTTTATAGCTCAAAAATACCAAGAAAAACAGACACTTTGACTGTGACTCTGACTCGCCTCTCCACAGATCTGACCTGTAACTTGGTCTGGTTTGGTCTCCATGAAGATAGAAAGGTTTAATACCATACTGTGGAACATTCCAGACAAAGCAATAACATCTCCATGGAGAAAAGTATTTGACGGACCCTCCACCAGAAAATTTACACAAAAATGAGGTATTCTACAGTATTGTTTGTTTGAATTTCAGTAATGTAAAAAATTAGATAAACACAATATATTGAAAACACTGAAAAAGTTACATTTGCCACAGCTGCCCTGAGCCAGACAGAAGAGTGGCAGCCAGTCTGTGCATACGGCCTCTAGACAAGATGTATGAAGTGTCTCGTTCAAAGATGATGGTGCAGGCTTAATACGGGACCAGTGCAAAGGTAATGCAGTCATGTGTAGTCCAGTGTAGTTACGGTCTTATACCTCTGCAATGATCTCTCCATTCTCAGCGTGGACTTGAACGATCCCTCCTCTCTCGGCCAAAAAGGTGAACACTTCATACAGCTGTACGAGAAACAAAGAGAGAACAGAAGATTATTATGTGCTGTTATTGGAATAAAATCTCAAAACGTTCCAAATATTTTAAGTTTTTGGAGGAAACAATCTCAAAAACGGTTGTATGTATATTCTCGTTATTTTCATTCATTCAAGAGACCCCATTTGTGTGGGAATAAAACTCTTTTTTGGTATTATGAAAAACAAATTTTAGAGCCTTAGATTGTGAAATAGAACTAGTTAATGACTGAGAGGCATAGACTGTATAAAGAAGAGAACTGAGGGAGTGTGACGTCACCCATAGCGTTCAGCTCCAAATCAAATGAAGTTCATCGAGGCTGGCAGTTATGGGGCGAATTTGGAGCTGAATTCCATATTTAAATCGGTATGATCCCTCTTCTGGTTTAGCAGGTTAGCTATGTCCATTTATATATACGGTCTATGTTCAAAGGTCAGACTGGAGTCTTGCCGTCATGGTAATGCTTACAACTAGCATGCTAACAATGCAACAGTATTACTTCTTAGTTCGCGGATGATAAAAACTTGTTATAATTAGATCAAGACAGCACACAATGGTCTCTTTTTGACCCTAAAGCTGCTTTTACAATGCATCTGGTATAAATGTCTTTTTACTACATGAGAAAAATACCCAGTCCACACAGTCCCTTTAAAGTACAGTGTTTCAACAAACTTCCCCAGGCAAATGTAATGGAGAAAGTGGAACTCACTGTAGAGGACATATAATTTGAACACCCGTTTGTATCCCTTAACTCCACCTTTAGCCACAGTAGAGATGATTCAACATAACTGCAGCATTACTACAGTGTGTGTGGCCCCGGGGACTGGAGCTCTCCTGTGGCTTATAGGAACCAGCTGTGCCCTGTGCATGGCTCTGTTTGGCTCCCAGACGAGGGCCATGACATCACAGATTCAGTCCTGGGTCTGGACTGGGATGGCCTCATGTGCTCCTAGTGACCGACTACACTGTGGGAAACACTCCTTCAGCTCGAGTTTTCCACGTCAGGATTTGTGACAGGAGAGGGTATTTTATGTAGGAAAATAGATTACCGTATTTTCCGGACTATAAGCCGCTACTTTTTTCTCACACTTTGAGCCCTGCGGCTTATACACCGATGCGGCTAATATATGGACGAATAATTATTCGTCTATGAACACAGCGGATGTGCGCGCAGCTTGAGTGCAGAAAGCGCCGCTGTCTGTGCGGTGAACATGGGTTAGGGTTAGTTAGAACACTCGCTAGCGCTGTTGTCAGCACTAAAACAGTTTATCGCTGCGTGATAAAATAAGTTCTGCTGCTAAATGAACATTAGTGAGTGGGATACGTCTTAATGACCCGTATGTGTTAAATGCAGGTGAAGCGTAAATGACGAGACGAAACGTCTCAAACTTCAGTAGCTGGACATCCACTTATACATGATCGATACAACTAACCCCGACCCCCGGGAGAGCCTCAAATCCTGTTGAAATCCTGCAAGACACTGACATGATCCCAGACAGGACAGCGGCTCTTTCTGCTCGAGACATGCGCAGTAGAGCGCCAGACTCAATGCAAAAAGACGACAAAAGCTTTAGAGGCAATACAAGCAGATGCTCCGAACTTGAAAACTTCTTGAAGACGTGGACACCTGCGGCTTATAGACAGGTGCGGCCTATATATGTACAAAAATAAAATTCTTTGAAAATTTAGTTGATGCGGCTTATATTCAGGTGCGCTCAATAGTCCGGAAAATACGGTAAATTCAATTATTTGTAATTTCATTATATTTGATAGATAAATGAAATGATATATAATCTCATTGTATTTACTTCAAAAGTATTACCGTGTTTCAGACATAAAGATTACTTGTAAAGTATAATGTTTGACAACTGAATTGTAATGTTTAATGCTTAAAGGCTTAAAGCTAATATTTCTGTGGTTGGACCAATTGGTTGAATCATTCTTAATAAACTATTTGTCTGCATGTTTATTACATTTTTTCACCAGTAGATGGCAGATGTGACACCTGCCCCCCTCCTCTCACCTGGCCTTTGTTCAGGCTCACCTGCAGTCTCATGTCAGGTCAAAAGTGACATACTATCAGACAGCAGTTCTATAGATTCCATCCACTTTCGTATGCATTTATACGTACAAATATTTAGTTAAACAGCCACAAGAGGGCGCTAAAAGTCAGTTTGAGAATTGATGAAAATGGACGAAGGTGCTCATGGCAGTTTTTAGATCACATCTGTTGGAAAAGAGTCAAGAAAATGAGGTGAGAGAAGCGTTTATTTATTTTGCAGCTGATTCTAATCACTTTTTAAAAACTTTAGCCTCCACTGTCGAGCTGTGGTCACTACTGCCCCCAGCGGTCAGCTCATGTACTGCTAAGATTGCTTATTTTCTGAGGAAACGGAGCAGATTACAGACAGAACAACCCAGAGGATGGACAAAAGCCTCTATACGTATCCACCTAGAACGTAGAACCAAAAACGCGGACATGAGCATTCTATAGTTTATAAACTCCCAAACTGTACAGACTTTTCTATTTGCTTTTGTTTTCGTGTCCAAGGTTCGTTTTGGAACACAGAGTTACATGGTGAGAGACTGATTTATCAACTAACTGGCCCAAAACATGTCTGACCCCTGGACCTGTCTCCTAACCCAGACCTGCAGAGTCAACCGAGGCATCTGACACAAGTGTGCGATCGGCTGTGTCTCTGAGGGCTGCAGGTTAACACATATGGTTCTCACAGCTCACTAGAGGGCTGCTGGAGTTTGCGTTGCATAACTTTTCTAGTGTAGGGTCCGTCAAATGCTTTTCTCCATGGAGATGTTATTGCTTTGTTCGGAATGTTTCACAGTATGGCATTTAACCTTTCTATCGTTACAGGTCAGATCTGTGGAGAGGCGACCCCGCTCACAGTCTGAATGTTTCTGTTTCTGTAGGTATTTTTGAGCTATAAGACTAACTGTAATTGAATAAATGTAAGATAGAGCTGTTTAAAGTCATACTGTGGCACATTTAAGGCAGAACAATGACATATCCATAGAAACAAGAACCAGAAAAGTTACACAATGCGCCTTTAAGTAAAAACTGACCACTTATGAATCGTGAAAACAGTCATCAAGCTCATTTCGACACTATTAGACCTATAGAGTTACACTTTATAATAACTGTACCTTAATTAGCCTAAGGGGCCTGTACTCTGGCTACTTTAAAGGGCCCATATTACGCTATTTTCTGATCTGTTATTATGTTGTTTCCTCATCAAAATAAAATCCAGAGTTTCATTCACTGACACATTTGCATATTTAAGCTGAGTTCTTCTTTCAAAAGGAAAAAACTGTTGCAATGTCATGTGTTAATACAGGAAATGCCTGTATAAACCCCTTCTCTAGAATCATTTAGATGATTTCAGCCCTGGAATTGCGCATTTCTCCTGAACTAAAGGTAAAAGGAAGCACATGTGCCACATCACAAGGTAGAACAGAGCGTTTTGAACTTTGGAGATGTCGACAGACTAATAATTAAGAGTTACTCAAACATGTGTGAATGAAACAAAACACAACTCCAGGTCAGTTTTTGATGTGGTAACAACATTATAACATGGCTTAAAGCTCACGAGAGTCAATTTTGTGTAATATAGGACCTTTGTCTCTTGTGAAAATTTGCCATGACAGAGACTCAAGTGTCTGGGAGAGTGTAAGGCAGTTGATTTCCCATGATTTTTAGTAACAATGTGCCTGACTGGATGAAAGAAGGGGACTCAATCAGGAACTCCTGTGTTAGTTCTAATTGCTATGTAAAAGAGAATATATAATGCATACTTTTGGACCTGAATGTCCCCAGCCTTAATATTAGAAGCAATTTCATCTACTAAAGTATATCAGGTAAATGTCCTTATATGTGTCTCACCAGTGTCATTTAACAGAAGAGGCCTGTCTGTGTACATTCTTGACTTGTACTTATGTACTTAAGTGAGTTTATAGAATACAGACAGAAGGATACCTCGCTGTTGCTCATCTGGTAGTAGTCCTTGTAGGCCATGTACACTTGGAACGAGTTGACACCTGAAAAACAAAATATGTCATTCTGGTAAAAAAGAAGTTACATATTCAGGTTAAATTATGTTTTTCAAAATTTCACCTTTCTACGTCTTATTTCTTTATCAAATTTGCCTAAATACGCTCTAATCTTTGGTTCTGATGGCTTTCAGCTAGAGCAGTCCCAGATGGATGTGTAGAAGTCCCCTGAAAACATTGATCCGTCCTGCCGACGTCGGCGTTGCCGACGTATAATCTTAGACGTCGAGCAGACGTCTACACGACGTCGTGCAGCCAACGAACATTACGCAACGTCGAACCGACGTTGTTTGAAGTTCGCGATTTTTCGGTATTCCGTCATATCTGACACAGGTTAACGACGTTGGCGCGACCGTCGAGCCGACGTTTGTAATGACAGTTCGTTTCAATAGAGCTCCGGGAGATGACGTCACGCTATCCCAGCATGCACCACCGGGCGCCATCTTGGCAGGAATTATTGTAAACAAACTAACTAACTAGCCTACAAAACTTCCAGCTTACAACGATGGTAGACTCATGCTGTGCCCCTGGATGTACAAACCACCGAGGACAAGTTAAAGATAAAGCCTTTTATCGCATTCCCAAAGATCCAGCTCGGAGGGAAAAATGGATTTCTGCGATAAAACGGGCAAGAAGCGCGCTGAAGAAAACCGAGCGTTGGAACCCGTCACCTAATGGATTTCGCTTGTGCAGTGACCATTTCATATCAGGTAATTTCACGTAAACATTATACATTTAATATTATCTTAAATGGTGCTGATAGTTATTGTTTTGGACAATAAATATCACCGACTAAACTGGGTGGATTGTATTTCAGTCGGACCAGCCGAAACGTCCTCAACCTAATTTACCAACCCAGTCTAGTTGGCGATATAAACCTCACTGCGGTGGTTAATGTCCAGACCTAAAAACGTATTAGCTAATGGGTTGCATTCATGTGACATCACAACATTTTAAACTGCCTGTATCATTGAATAGTGAATATTTTTTCTCAGTGTAATCTTAGTGGTTTCTTTACTTAACGTTACTTATTTTGTGTCCTAGGTAAAAAGAGTGACAACCCGCTTTCACCTGACTACATCCCATCGGTTTTCAAGTATGTGCCGTCACCCGTGAAAAGTGCTAGATTACTCACTGAATATTGACTAATTATCCATTTTCCAACTGGATCTTGTCCCACGTGGTTTATCGGCTTGTATTTGAAATTCACTTTAGATAAATTGTCTAAGATTTGGGTTCGTAATTTTGGTTGTTATTTTGTTAGTAATTCCATCCAGTGCTGGCACACGCACGGTGTATGCATAGTTAGGGTGTGTTTAGTTGATAAAAGTATGAAAATATGCTATGTTTTGGTGCTATGATTTCTCATGATTGTTCAGGTATGTTTTGACATGTTGGTAGTATTTTATTTTTACATTCAGAAGTTGATCTCATTACATTTATTTCCATCTACTTATATAGGTACACAGAAACTTGTAGTGCATTTTAATGCATTTGAAATGTAGTTAACTTTTTCTGTTGTAAATCAGCCTTCAGCAATATATTTTGGTAACATTTTTTGTACATTGTAATTAAGAACCACCCTTGAACATTATATTTTGATAATATGTGTGTACATGAATTCAAGTATTATCAATAAATGTTGCAATACTGCAACAAAACCTACATGCACTGTTCACCTGTGATTACTTTCCATAAAGTATGCAATTTAGTAGTACAATATATACAGTATATAAAAAGCCTAATTAATAGTTGGGTAGACGTTGGGCCAACGTCTATCCAACCGTCTTTTGATGACGTTGGCCCAACCACTTGCCAATGAGCAAAATGACGTCGGCCCAACGTCAACTGCTAACGTTGGCCCAACGTCAACTGCCAACGTCTAGCCAACCGTCTTTTAATGACGTTGGCCCAACCACTTGCCAATGAGCAAAATGACGTTGGCCCAACGTCAACTGCCAACGTTGGGCCAACGTCAACTACCAACGTTGGCCCAACGTCCACACATACGTTGGCCCGACGTAGGGCCAACGTCTGAAACTGACCTATTGAATGTTGGCAAGGCGTTGGACCAACGTCTAGCCAACCGTCTTTTGATGACGTTGGCCCAACCACTTGCCAATGAGCAAAATGACGTCGGCCCAACGTCAACTGCCAACGTCTAGCCACCCGTCTTTTGATGACGTTGGCCCAACCACTTGCCAATGAGCAAAATGACGTCGGCCCAACGTCAACTGCTAACGTTGGCCCAACGTCAACTGCCAACGTCTAGCCAACCGTCTTTTAATGACGTTGGCCCAACCACTTGCCAATGAGCAAAATGACGTTGGCCCAACGTCAACTGCCAACGTTGGGCCAACGTCAACTACCAACGTTGGCCCAACGTCCACACATACGTTGGCCCGACGTAGGGCCAACGTCTGAAACTGACCTATTGAATGTTGGCAAGGCGTTGGACCAACGTCTAGCCAACCGTCTTTTGATGACGTTGGCCCAACCACTTGCCAATGAGCAAAATGACGTCGGCCCAACGTCAACTGCCAACGTTGGCCCAACGTATACACATACGTTGGCCCAACGTTGGCATGACGTCGTCATGTTATCAGGGTCAGTACACATAGTACACACAGCTAGAATAATGTTTTCTCACCATAAGATTCCTACAGTTACATCTCAACTACATGTCCAACAAGACTCTAGTGTAAAAAGACTCAAAACCTATTCTGTTCTTTGCAGTGGACTTTCTATTATCTAGTGTCGCCTTTACATTCTGATCACTGTGTCCAGAATGATTCTTTTAGTAGTCCACTAGTTCCACTGGTTCATTTTTCGATTAGTTGACCAGTCAAACTATTATTAAAAATATGTTCTTAACCAAATAAAGGCTGAAATATAGAGACTGAAGGCTTCTAAATAGATGTTTCATTCATGAAAATCTGAAATAGTTTATTCTTTTTTGACATTATGATTTAATAATGATGATTTAATAAGTCTTTTCAAATGTGTATTAGAGTCTGTATCGTCCAGATAACCACTGCAGTTATCAAAATCTGAATGATTAGTCGCTGAATCACTGCAGCTTTAGCGCCAACTCAAACTGCACTTTGGATTGTTATATTGCTGTATTGCGCTATAGCCCTGTGTGTTATTATAGTTTATATGTAGAGCTTGAGTTGCTGTTTTAACCTTTGTCCTTGATGAGCGCCTCCACCTCGTCCCTGACGCTGTCGCTCCAGTGTGTGATGTCCACGTGCAGAGAATAATCACAGCACGACTTCTCATCTGCCCACTGCCTCCACTGGTCAAACGCCCCCAGCAGACTGCAGCCGGGCTCTGGGATCACATGGTCCACTGGCAGAGAGGGAGAGATGGAGAGATAGAGGAGCGAGAGACAGAGGTGAGAGAAACAAAGGTGAGACTTCTACTTCTGCTTATTTACAATGTAGTATTATCATATTTTCTTTGTTATTGTAATATATTGTGATGTGTGAGCTACTGTGTGGGTCAGTAAAGTTTGTCTAAGTCTAAGAGGGACCAGGACAGTAACATTTTAATTTGAATTATTAAACTGAAAACCTAAAAAACCTGCACCAGGGACTACAAATTGACTCTAATGCTACAACCTGCACAAAGCATCTCTCCTGTTAAGGTTGATGTAGATCAGGGGTGTCAAAGTCAAATGGACGGAGGGCCAAATAAAAAATTTAGCTACAAGTCGAGGGCCGGACTGATCGAATGTTCATTGAAAAATTTTAAAATTACCGCATATAGTCTAATGAACCAAATTGAACCTACTGAAAACCTAACAAATATATTACAATATGATCGGATAAATAAAGCAATATTTTCTTATGGCTCTGTCAGTAATGTTTAATTTTCAACAGGCACAAAAGACAAATTTCCTTTATATAAAAATACCCATAACATGAACATTAAATGAATGAAGCTGTATTATTCAAGGCACCATCAGTATTGCCTGGAAATCCAGAAGGATTTGTATTTGTAATACAGATCCATAGCGATGAGTCTGGATTTTTCCAGGCAACTACCACGGTGGAAATGGCACGCAATCCCAGGCTTGTGTAAAAAGCAAAACTGCACCGATTTCTGCTGCAGACGTGGTCCAAACACGGATCAACGCCAGACCCCTTTTACGGGTCGCCAGTCACACGCCGCACTGTCGCCACGGTTTGGGAGACACAGCGGCGAACAGCAAAACTTAGTGGAGTGAGGTGCAAACTGTGCAACAACTAAAGAAAAAACGTATAAGAATTTAGGCATGGGTGAATTGATGGGTGTATCGGGCGTGCATTCCCGTCATTACCTGGAATGGGGCGCGCACTACGTGCTACGCACTACGGAGCGAGGGACCGATACGGCGCTGAGCTGCAGCCGAGCAGCGGCACTAAAAGAAGAGGTGATGGCGTAAGTATGAATGTAAGGTGCGTTGGAGCTTAAGCTTGCGATTTTACCTGAGCTGAGGACAGCGCGGCCACCAAGGGAGACCCGGAAGAGCGTGTGGGTCAAAAGGGGGAGTATGGGTATCTGAAAGTTAACTTTTGCTGTTATGCTAATGACTGCTGATAAATAATGAAATGAAGCCGCCTCCCGCTCGGTGCGTCACCGTTGCATTGTGGGAAATGTAGTATCGGTGCGTGTAAAACATCTGCGGCCTGCGGGCCGGTTCTAATAATAAATCAATATCATCCCGGGGGCCATAGAAAACCCTCTCGGGGGCCTGATGTGGCCCGCGGGCCTTGACTCTGACATATGTGATGTAGATTGTGCACTGTCCCTGTCTCATAAATAAAGTGAATAAATAAATAAATAAATGTGACGGCAAAACATGAACCCAACTGTAGAATGTGTTGTCAAGAATTTTCAGGAGTTACCATGGTGCTCATAACGTTTTAAGATGGTCTGAAAACTCAAGAAAAAATACCAAATGGATTTTAAGAGCACATTTTCAGGAGTCTGTGATCAGTCCAAGCGTTCATGGTCCTGTTTAGGAGTTTGATTTTCAACAAAAAACAATGAGTAATATAGCAAATAAATTTCAGAAAAAATCATTACTGCCTTATCTGCAGTGGTGGATGAAGTACTCCATTTTGTCACTTAAGTAAAAGATACAAGGGCAAAAAAAAAAAAAAAAAAAAAAAATCTACTTAAGTAAAACTATTAAAGTACCTGTACTTTAAGAGTAAAAATGTATTGTAAATGTATTTTGCGTATTTGCGTATTTTTTTAGAACAATTAAAGCATCAAATGTGATTTTGATAAAGAATTTAGCTGATTTTAAGGGATTCAATCGGTTTCTAAATTTTTTTCTAGCTGTTTTGTGTCTTTGTGCATTTGGTTTGCTCAAAGTTGGGACAAAAACTCAAATTTAATGGTCTCAAACTATAAAGAAAAGTACTGTAAAGTAATGTAGTGGAGTAGAAAGTACAAATACACACTCTCAAATGTAGTGAAGTAAAAGTAAAAAGTATCCACTGTAAAATTAACTTAAGTAAAGTGCAGATACTGTACTAAAAATGGTAAAAATAAGTATTGCACATTTACTTTTGTACTTAAAGTTAAATTCCACCTCTGCTTATCTGCCACTGAACAAAATTCTCAAAATAGGAATGTACAGCGGCGATATAGAAAATGGTGGGAACTTGAGAGCCGTTTGGACACATAGGAAGTGATTAATCACTTGATATTTTATAAAAATAATCCATGAATCAATAGGATCATACAGTAGTACATGCGCGTTTGGAAAATACAGAATAAAGTCGCATTAGCAGCACAGTCTGGGGAAGAGAAATGCATTATGGGAGGGTGGTTTTCGGCAGCTGTTCAGGGGGATCTGGTCTGGACTCTGGGATATTTAGGGAGGGGCGGGGTGTGTGTGTGTGTGTGTGTGTGTGTGTTTGAGTGCATTGTTGAATGTGTGTTACTGATCCTGTATCAATGAAAGCTTTTGTCTGGTCTTTTTAATGTAGAGCCGCCTGTGGCCAATCAGACTTTTATTATGTAAGTGGATCTGCCCCGTTGTTGTAAAAATCCAGCATGGACGACATGTGTTTGCAAAGGGAAGAAGTGCTTTGGTTTTATAAGTACACACCTCTGTACTAAACACATGCTTTTAACGGTATGTTGTCATGCATATTAAAGCTTCTATATTACAACAAATGGATTTCTGTGAACTTTAAGTCATGTTCTAATGTTGTTACCTCCCCTAAAACACACCTGGAGTTGTGTTTTGTTTCATTCACACATGTTTGAGTAATCCTTGTGATGTCATGAAGTGGTAGTTTAAAGTTCACAGCTACATTTGACCTTTAATTCAGTAGAAAAAAAGTTACACAATGCAAAAATGCAAAAAAAAAAATAAATCTGCTTTATGACAGAGGACTGGGTCAAAGTAAAAATGTCCATTGTAAAATTCTAAATCAGGTCAAATCAATATTTTTTTTTTTTTACTTTTAGTGTGTTTATGTTCAAAGGCTCTATATTACACAAAGCTTTAAACCATGTTCTAATGCTGTTACCTCCTCAAAAACATACCCCGGTGTTGTGTTTTGCTTCATTCACACGTTTGAGTAATTAGTCCAATTAATCTCCAAAGTTCATACTTCTGTTCCACCTTGTGATGTCATGTGGTGGTAGTTAACAGCTCCATTTACCTTTTGTTCAGTAGAGATTAGGAATTCCAGGACCGACATGATCCAAGTGATTTTAATGAAGGCGAGTTTAAAAACACAGTGGAGCACATCAACAAAGTGTTTCTGTTTGAGAGAAGAACTCTGCCTAATCTGCAGGGTGTGTGTGTTAAACATGCGTCTGTTTGTGATGAGGGAACGACATTAGAACAGAGATCAGAAAATAGCCTCATATGGGCCATTTAATGCATTGTTTCTTGTACATGTTGTACGCAGCGAAAGGGTTTGTGAGATCTACAGGAAAGACATGCCGAGAAGGATCTACATGTATGTCTATTGGTGGAATGTTCAGCAGTTACCATGGAGACACATGGAGAAACGCACACATTAGCGAACACAGCCAAGTACGTTTTAAGGTCAAGAGGCTGTGCTTAATACAAGCATTCTTGGTCCTGTTTAGCTGTTTGATTTGAAAAACATTTGATTATTTGAAGGAGGAGGCCCCGGGGAAGACCCAGGACACGCTGGAGGGACTATGTCTCTGGGCTGGCCTGGGAACGCCTGGCCTGGGAACACTTCCGGGGTGTAGGAAGTCTGGGAGTCTCTGCTTAGACTGTTACCCCCGCGACTCGGCCCCGGCTAAGCGGAAGAAAATGGATGGATGGATGATTATTTGAGAAGGACTTGTCTAACGGCACGAATCGGCTCACCTGTTGTAGTTCCAACTAAACCAGCTCTTTCTGATTGTGTTCTGTGTTAAATGAAAGCACTGATTAAATTCTAACATAGCCTCAGACAGAGCAGTGCCTACAGTTAGCAACACACTAACTGATGTTGAAGACATCAGCTACAGAGTATCAATACCCTCATCCTCATCTGTTTCTATAGCTCTTTACCGATCATGGTGGTCCCTCCGGCCAGGGCAGCCTTGGTCCCCTGGGCGAAGTCATCTACAGTGGTGGTGCCGCGGTAGGGCATCTGGAGGTGTGTGTGGATGTCTATGCCACCGGGAATCACCATCTTCCCATTGGCCTCCACAGTCTTCACCCCTCCAGGGACGATCAGGTTGTCTCCGATCTGCCTAACATGGACACAGAATAGAAGACGTTAGGATGGGACATTTCTTTGGGGGATTTCTGGATTTTTATCAGTTGACAGGAATGATCTTATTCTTATGTCTCAGTTAGATGTTTCTTCAGTGAACATCTCAGAATTGATTTGATTCCATAAAATAAGTACATAAAAGCCAATTCATTTATTTACTAATGAACGCTAACAACGTGCTAGACCTGATAAAGCGAGCTAAAGCCAAAGCCTGGCTTATTTGGGCCATCCAGGCTTGTCAAATCCTCAGGTCTGTTCCACCAAAGTCCCTTACCAGAGCTGGTGCTGAGTTGTAATAACAAGCACCCGGGCACAAACATGGTTGGGATCAAGGTAACTGCCAAGATTATTTTAGTTTTGTCTCCAAGAACATCTAAAGAAACAGTTTGGTCAAAAGTTTCACCTATGGGAGGAAGCTGTGCTCAAACCAAATAAAGCCTATGGGCATTCCTTCATTAAAAGGATCTGGCACATGTGGCTGTTGTGAGGGACTCTGAGCGAGTGAGAGGGGAAATAACTTTAACATGGTTAAAAGTTCTGAACACAACTCATTCACATTTGGTTTGTCATATTCCTAAAAGGAACAGACACAGAGGGGGAACGAGGGGGCACAGGATCGGGGAGGCTGCCACCAGCTCTGCTCTGCTCCAATAGAAACCAGCCTGATTATTATGCAACACCACCACCGTCTGAGGCTCCAGCTACACACGGGACAAAGAAGAGACTGCAGAAAGGAGAGAGAAGAGAGGGGGGGAGGAGAGAGAGAGGAGAGAGAAGAGAGGGGGGAGAGGAGAGAGGGGGGAGATGAGAGAGAGGAGAGAGAAGATGAGAGAGAGGAGAGAGGGTATAGAGAGGAGAGAGGGGCGAGAGGGGAGTGGAGAGAGTTTGAGAGTGAGAGGGGTGAGAGAGGTGAAAAAGAGGAGAGAGAGAGAGGAAAGAGAGCAAAGTTAGGGGAGAGAGGAGAGAGAAAGACGGAAGGAGAGAGAGGAGAGAGAGGAGAGGGGGAAGGAGAGAGCGGGGAGAGAAAAAGAGGGGAGAGAGAGGAGAGAGGGGGAAGGACAGAGAGAGGGAAGGACAGAGACGAGAGAGAGGGGAAAGAGAGAAGGGAGAGAGGAGAGAGAGAGGGAAGGAGAGAGATGAGAGAAATGAGAGAGAAGAGAGAGAGATACTGAGGATACTGAATTTAAGTTCAATGAGGCTACAACCTTTAGACAATTCCAAGTGTTTATATTTAGTTGCTCGGTGGAGCTGCACAATTTAGAAAAATATATTTTTCTGAAAAGTTTTTTGATTAGATACAAGACATGTTGAAAAAGTAGGATTCTGTTCAGAGTGCACACTAAGTAACTCCAAGAGCATTAACATTTGAGAGAAGAACTAATACAAGAATCCTATGGGCGTCGCCATGTTTGTTTTGGTTTGTTTGGGCGCTTCACCTTTGACCTCCGCACAAACCTTAATGCGACGTGATTGGTCCATCTGGCCGACTATCTGTACTGCAGGCGCACGCCAAGATGGATTCTGGTGACACAAACATCACCAGAATCCATCTTGCAGTGCTGGGTTAACAAACAATATCTGTCAAATCAATTGTCCATCGATTATTTTTTTTGGCAACAATTACAACAGTGTTGATAATTAGTCATAGATCAGTTGTACTAAACACTAATGTAAACACATGCTTTTAACTGCATGTTAAAGGTTCTATATTACACCAAATCGATTTTGGAGAGCTTTGAGCCATGTTAGAAAGTTGTTACTTCCTCTAAAACACAACTGGAGTTGTGTTTTGTTTCATTCACACATGTCTGAGTAAACCTTGTGATGTCATGAAGTGGTAGTTTAAAGTTAACAGCTACATTTGACCTTTGGTTCAGTAGAGATTGGCAATTCCAGGACTGGAATCAGCCAAATGATTCTAATGAAGGTGTATGGAGTTTAAAAATACAGTGGAGCACTACATGACATCACGAGGTGGAACAGAGTGTTTCTGTTTGAGAGAAGAACTCAGCCTAAATGTGTGGTTTGTGTGTTAAACAAGCATGAATGAAACAAAACACAACTCCAGGTCTGTTTGTGATGAGGAAACGACATTAGAACATGGATCAGAAATGTTGATAATTCTGCCGATAATTCTGAGTCATAAATCAGATCTAGTCTAATGCAATATGTCCAAATGATGGTGATTTTCATTTTTTAAATTTAAAAGTTGTGTTTTTTTTATTATTTACATGTATGAACTACATGTACCTTATGATCTTGATAAGTGAAGATATAATGACTGATTCGTTTCCAGCGAGAGTCTGTTAAATGTCTTACTTGATGAGTCCATCCTCCATGTAGATGTCTGCGTGAAAAGACTGGTCATCGTTCACAATCCTCCCTCCTTTGATCAGCAGACGCTCGCTCTGCACACGGACACAGAAATCAGATATTAACTTCAGCAAAACACAAACGTACACAATCTTACATCTTATTATTGATCAGAGATTGTTTTTCTCTCAATATTTTAACAGCAACTCATCGTTTAAAAGGCCCGTATCGGATTTTTTTTCATGTATTTGGGCAGAAGGCGTCTTGCGGTCAAAATAAGTCTGCTACGTGTTGTCTATAATTCAAAAGCATTTAACTGTGTGATAAATGAATTTTTTGCTGTAGCACTTTCCCTGATAACATGACGACGTCATGCCAACGTATGTGTATACGTTGGGCCAACGTTGGCAGTTGACGTTGGGCCGACGTCATTTTGCTCATTGGCAAGTGGTTGGGCCAACGTCATCAAAAGACGGTTGGATAGACGTTGGTCCAACGTCTTGCCAACATTCAATAGGTCAGTTTCAGACGGCCCTACGTCGGGCCAACGTATGTGTGGACGTTGGGCCAACGTTGGTAGTTGACGTTGGCCCAACGTTGGCAGTTGACGTTGGGCCAACGTCATTTTGCTCATTGGCAAGTGGTTGGGCCAACGTCATCAAAAGACGGTTGGCTAGACGTTGGCAGTTGACGTTGGGCCAACGTTAGCAGTTGACGTTGGGCCGACGTCATTTTGCTCATTGGCAAGTGGTTGGGCCAACGTCATCAAAAGACGGTTGGCTAGACGTTGGCAGTTGACGTTGGGCCAACGTTAGCAGCTGACGTTGGGCCGACGTCATTTTGCTCATTGGCAAGTGGTTGGGCCAACGTCATCAAAAGACGGTTGGCTAGACGTTGGCAGTTGACGTTGGGCCAACGTTAGCAGTTGACGTTGGGCCGACGTCATTTTGCTCATTGGCAAGTGGTTGGGCCAACGTCATCAAAAGACGGTTGGATAGACGTTGGCCCAACGTCTACCCAACTATTAATTAGGCTTTTTATATACTGTATATATTGTACTACTAAATTGCATACTTTATGGAAAGTAATCACAGGTGAACAGTGCATGTAGGTTTTGTTGCAGTATTGCAACATTTATTGATAATACTTGAATTCATGTACACACATATTATCAAAATATAATGTTCAAGGGTGGTTCTTAATTACAATGTACAAAAAATGTTACCAAAATATATTGCTGAAGGCTGATTTACAACAGAAAAAGTTAACTACATTTCAAATGCATTAAAATGCACTACAAGTTTCTGTGTACCTATATAAGTAGATGGAAATAAATGTAATGAGATCAACTTCTGAATGTAAAAATAAAATACTAACATGTCAAAACATACCTGAACAATCATGAGAAATCATAGCACCAAAACATAGCATATTTTCATACTTTTATCAACTAAACACACCCTAACTATGCATACACCGTGCGTGTGCCAGCACTGGATGGAATTACTAACAAAATAACAACCAAAATTACGAACCCAAATCTTAGACAATATATCTAAAGTGAATTTCAAATACAAGCCGATAAACCACGTGGGATGTAGTCAGGTGAAAGCGGGTTGTCACTCTTTTTACCTAGGACACAAAATAAGTAACGTTAAGTAAAGAAACCACTAAGATTACACTGAGAAAAAATATTCACTATTCAATGATACAGGCAGTTTAAAATGTTGTGATGTCACATGAATGCAACCCATTAGCTAATACGTTTTTAGGTCTGGACATTAACCACCGTAGTGAGGTTTATATCGCCAACTAGACTGGGTTGGTAGATTAGGTTGAGGACGTTTCGGCTCGTCCGACTGAAATACAATCCACCCAGTTTAGTCGGTGATATTTATTGTCCAAAACAATAACTATCAGCACCATTTAAGATAATATTAAATGTATAATGTTTACGTGAAATTACCTGATATGAAATGGTCACTGCACAAGCGAAATCCATTAGGTGACGGGTTCCAACGCTCGGTTTTCTTCAGCGCGCTTCTTGCCCGTTTTATCGCAGAAATCCATTTTCCCCTCCGAGCTGGATCTTTGGGAATGCGATAAAAGGCTTTATCTTTAACTTGTCCTCGGTGGTTTGTACATCCAGGGGCACAGCATGAGTCTACCATCGTTGTAAGCTGGAAGTTTTGTAGGCTAGTTAGTTAGTTTGTTTACAATAATTCCTGCCAAGATGGCGCCCGGTGGTGCATGCTGGGATAGCGTGACGTCATCTCCCGGAGCTCTATTGAAACGAATTGTCATTACAAACGTCGGCTCGACGGTCGCGCCAACGTCGTTAACCTGTGTCAGATATGACGGAATACCGAAGAAAAATCGCGAACTTCAAACAACGTCGGTTCGACGTTGCGTTGCGTCGTGTAGACGTCGGCTCGACGTCTAAGATTATACGTCGGCAACGCCGACGTCGGCAAGACGGATCAATGTTTTCAGGGTTGATATTTGTTGAACAAATGTAAAGTGCGTTATAAATAAAATTTATTATTATTATTATTATAATCAGAAAGTCTGTGATTAGAATGCTAGTTCTTGTTGTAGCTGTGATCATAAAACTCCGATCTGAACCCAAAAAGTTGTAAAAATTGCTTAGAATTACGTCACCCTGAATGCATAAAGTAAAGGAGGAATAACTTTGGACCACTGCAAACCATTTATTTCTGTTTTTCATGGTTTCACGAGAGAAAAAATTCAATACTGTGCTTTTAATTGAATCACTTAGGAGCCATTGTACAGTTTTGATATCTACTTCATTCAATAAAAAAGAAAAGAGATAAGATCATTTAATATCTAGTGCTGATTTTGGTTATCTTCCCCAAATTCTGTCATTTAAACTCACTACAAACTCATGCACAACTCATTTTTACCACACAACTTTAACTATAACAGAGCTGTGTAGTCATTAAGAGACAATTTCCACATGATGAGACCAGCCACAAAATTGGATCTAAGACCAAACCAGATTTTCACATTACTTATAATAAATAAATTATCGTAAATTGTGCGGTTCGGGTTACAGTTTCGCCGTCGCCGTTTGTGTTCGACTTTATATAATGTCATGTAATAGTACGGCTGCTTTTTCGAACTACGGCTTTTAGAGAAATGCAACTCTCCAGCACTTAAATCCTTTTTGTCCAATCCAAACGGAAACAACGAAATGCACTAGAAAAGAAAATCTCACTAGATTATTTTCTGCACGATCTTGAGGCGATGTTTTCTTGCAGGACACGAGATCTTGTCCAATCCGTAGTAGTTTTGTGCAGTTTTCTCTTAAAAATGTGAGAGTTGGAGAGTCTAATGAAACAGAAAACGCACACCAAAGTTTTTGTAGAGGTGCAAATGCAACGAACAGCAATTTAAGTGAAAAAAGTGGAAAAAAAAAAAATACTGTATGTCCAAAGCAAGAAAAATTAACTGACGAAATCTTTTTGCCGAAAGCTTTTGGACATCGGCCATCTTAGCGCGCTATCATATTTTTCACTTTTAAAGACGTTGAGAGTCTGTCAAATGCTTTTCTCCATGGAATGTTTCACACTACGGTATTAAACCTTCTTTAAATCTCCATGGAGACCAAACCAGACCAAGTTACAGGTCAGATCTGCGGAGAGGCGACCCCGCTCACAGTCAGAACGTCTGTTTTTCTAGGTTTTTTTAAGCTATAATAAAACCAACTGTAACTGAATAAATGTAAGGTAGAGCTGTTTAATGTCACACTGTGGAACATTCCAGGCAGAGCAATGACATATCCATGGAAACAAGCAAAAAAACAAAAAGTTACACAGTGCACCTGTAAAACAAAACTTTGTGTGTACTCTTTAGGCAGCAGGTTGGCCAAAACAAGATTTAAAGCGGATAGATGATACAGTGAAAAGTCCAAATATCGGCCAGATGTCAGTTTATGTCTAATACTCAAACCAAAACTCAATAAATCAAATAAAAAGTACAGCTCTGATTCAACAGCCTCAGGTCGAGAAGAAATCACATAAAACTGAGCCAAATCAGATTTAAAGGGACTGATGAAGGATTAAGATAAGCCGTGTTTACATAGATTCTGTTATGTAACAAAACTGTGGACACTGTGTTAATCTGAATCCAGCGCAAATATTTATGTATGTTTCTGGTTTTTCAAGGGCTCAAACATGTGTGAGTGAAACAAAACACAACTCCAGGTGTGTTTTTGAGGAGGTAACAACATTACAACGTGGCTTGAAGCTCACAAGAGTCACTTTTTACGTAATATACAAGCTTTAAATGACAACTGAGCCTTAGCTTGCTAAAATTGTAGTGAAAAACAAGTGAGTTCAGGTGAATACGAGGAGGCGCAGGTGAGTGAGGAGATGGTGCTGATGCCTGATTGTTGCCATGATGCCACAGCCAAAATCTGCAGGTTTCCATGGAGACAGAGAAGGATAGAGGAGCAGAGGAAAACCAGGGTCTGCCAAATTGTTGAAAAGATACAGGCTGAGCATCAGGATGAACACCAATCTGAGGTTTAGCATTTTAAAGCCTAGTAAGCTGCTAACAAGTAGCTTAATAGCAAAAAAGACAAACTGCATGACAACAAAAGCAAACATGTAAAAGTACAATCTGACTATAAATTCATTTTAAAGCAGACTTATTATGCAAAAATGACTTTTTGAGCCATGTTATACAGTGCATCCGGAAAGTATTCACAGCGCTTCCTTTTTCCCACATTTTGTCATGTTACAGCCTCATTCCAAATTGTAAATTAATCTCTTACCTCAAAATTCTACACACACCTCAAAATTCTACACACACTTATTGTGCAATGTTCCTGTGCCTTTTAGCTTAGCTTACAGTGTTGTGTTTTTTTTTAGTTGATTGTAAATACTTATTATTATTATTTATCTTGATTTTGATGCATGCTCTTATTTTCCTACTGTTTCTGTAACTTGCGTTGTGACACTGCAATTTCCCCATTGTGGGACAAATAAAGGATTATCTTATCTTATCTTATCTTACAATACCCAATTTTGACAATGTGAAAAAAGTTTTTTTTTTAATTTATTAAAAATAGAAAACTAATAAATCACATTTACATAAGTATTCACAGCCTTTGCTTAATACTTTGTTGATCCACCTTTGGCAGCAATTACAGCCTCAAGTCTTTTTGAATATGATGCCACAAGCTTAGCACACCGATCTTTAGGCAGTTTTGCCCATTCTTCTTTGCAGTAATTCTCAAGCTCCATCAGGTTGGATGGGAGACGTCTGTGCACAGCCATTTTCAGGTCTCTCCAGAGATGTTCAATCAGATTCAAGTCTGGACTCTGGCTGGGCCACTCCAGGACATTCACAGAGTGGTTCTGAAGCCAATCCTTTGAGATCTTGGCTGTGTGCTTCGGGTCATTGTCCTGCTAAAAAATGAACCTTCGCCCCAGTCTGAGGTCAACAGCGCTCTGGACCAGGTTTTCATCTAGGATATCGCTGTATATTGCTGCATTCATTTTTCCTTCTATCCTGACTAGTCTGCCAGTTCCTGCTGCTGAAAAACATGTCCATAGCATGATGCTGCCACCACCATGCTTCACTGTAGGGATGGTATTGGCCTGGTGATGAGCGGTGCCTGGTTTCCTCCAAACATGACGCCTGGCATTCACACCAAAGAGTTCAATCTTTGTCTCATCAGACCAGAGAATTTTGTTTCTTATGGTCTGAGAGTCATTCAGGTGCCTTTTGACAAATTCCAGACGGGCTGCCATGTTCCTTTTACGAAGGAGTGGCTTTCGTCTGGCCACTCTACCATACAGGCCTGATTGGTGGATTGCTGCAGAGATGGTTGTCCTTCTGGAAGGCTCTCCTCTCTCCACAGAGGAACGCTGGAGCTCTGACAGAGTGACCATCGGGTTCTTGGTCACCTCCCTGACTAAGGCCCTTTTCCCCCCGATCGCTCAGTTTAGATGACCGGCCAGCTCTAGGAAGAGTCCTGGTGGTTCCAAACGTCTTCCATTTACGAATAATGGAGGCCACTGTGCTCATTGGGACCTTCAAAGCAGCAGAAATGTTTCTGTATCCTTCCCCAGATTTGTGCCTTAAGACAATCCTGTCTCACAGGTCTACAGATAATTCCTTTGACTTCATGCTTGGTGTTTGTGCTCTGACTATTAATTAATTTAATACAATTTGGAATGAGGCTGTAACATGACAAAATGTGGAAAAAATGAAGCACTGTGAATACTTTCCGGATGCACTTGTTGGGGTGCGCATTCAAATGGAAGAAAGGTCCAAACTCAAGCTGTCAAAAATCCAAAAAGTTTATTCCCTGACAGTATAAATCTAATACAGATATATCTGGGTCTCCTCAAAACATGCCTGCCTGCACACGATTACGTGGGGCTTACACCAGACATGTGAAAAGACACCCACCCTATCTGAGACCCACAATTTATACATTGTGTTCATGAATATGCAAATTTAGCGCGTTGTATCAGGTGACCAGTATTTTTCCACTCCATGCCTTGTCCTTGGTTGTCTTGGCTTTGTGACCTCTGCCTTCCTGGACACAAAACAAACACCAAAAACCATGTCCCCAGTTGACACATTACTGGATGAGGGGCGCTGTTATCAGCGCACATTCCTGGGTGAGGGGCACGCATCAGAGAATGCCATATGGTCATTGTGAAGTCAGCATGTACCATGTGTAATACTGCAAATGTAAACTTTATTAACATCACGTTTATTTCTATAATAAAACATCAAATATACTTCACACTGTAGGTGTTTCCCTTCTCATTTACTCTCAGGAAGTTGTATTTGGAGTGATTTCTGCATGTTTGAGCAATCTTTAAGTACTTATTTTGCCGATCAACTCTCGTTTTCACTTGATCTGCCGTTTTATTTTCTTAATCGGTGATAAGAGTAGAATTCAGTAGTGTTGCTTAATCATTTTGGTACAAATGAATACAAATAAATCTTGTTTCTTTTATTTATATATTTATAAGATGAATATTGTGATTTAAAATGTCCAAATTATAACAATGATCCACAGCTGTCATAAGATCACACACTCAGTAAGTCACTGCTTATATGGGAAATTAACCTAAAAGAGATTTCAAATGACTTTAGTTGTTTATTATAAGTGTTTTCCCCAAATATTTCAAGTCCAAATCACTTAAAGAGGTGGTATTTTACTTCTACGGGGTATTAACTGCTAATGCATCACGTATTTAGATCACCATGGTACCTTTAATTGGTTTGAAAATGCTTTATTTGTCCCAAAACAACGTACTAACATGCTAAGTCTCTCCCCCTTCAGAGCGCTATCACAACACAATCAGCGTGCATCCCACAAATCAAACTAGTGTATTGTTTTGCATCATGTTTTTGTATATTTATGCAGAATTGTCGTGTGGAACGTAGGTTTGTGGGCGGAGCATTGGACAGAATCTTACAGCTAACCGTAAGGAGAGTTTGAATAGGTCCCGGGAGAGATCGCTAAATTACTCAAACATGCATTGATGACTTTAAAACCTCTTCAGACATGTTTTTAATGAGGGAACAACATTATAACATGGCAGAAAACAAAAAACCCTCACCCCTGACCCTCCTTCCACAGCTGCTCTTGGCATACTGCCCAGATAGTATTGGAAGGATGGGTCAAATGCAGATAAGGGCAATAAAGTCTAAACATTTGACTAGCAAGAATATTAAAGGTCCAAGATTGAGCTATAAGCCATGTCATAATGTCGTTACCACCTCAAAAACAGACCTGGAGTTGTGTTTTTTCATTTTGAGTGAATGAAACATGTGTGAAACATGTTCTGGTTTATCAGTCTGTCTACATCTCCAGAGCTCGGAATGCTCTGTTCCACCTTGTGATGTCATGAAATGGTAATTTTCAAGTTTATAGCTACCTTTTATCTTTAGTTCAGTAGAGATTGGCAATTCCAGGGCTGAAATTATCCAAATGATTCTAGTGAAGTTGTAAAAGAGTTTAAACACATAGTAGAGCACTTCCTGTATTACCACATGACATCACAAGGTGGCACAGTGTTTTCCATTTGAAATAAGAGCTCTGCCTAAATATGCAGGGTTTGTGTGTTAAACACGTGTGAAACAATGAAACAAAACACAACTCCAGGTGTGTTTGTGATGAGGAAACAACATTAGAACATAGATCAGAAAATAGCGTAATACGGACCCTTTAACTGAACTTGCCGACCTCCAACCTGAGAAACCTCATGTTGCTAAAACAAATGAATGAGCTCAGCGTTTAATTCATAAAAAGCATTTGGTCATGTCCCTGTTTGGAGGATGATTCAGACTCCTGGCTCTGCACCAGCCTGTTTCATCAGGCCGGCCCCTCCTTCACACACTCACACATGGAACACATGGAGCACAGCTATGGACTGTTCATCCAGCCCTGGAGAGTCACTCAAAGTACTTAGAAATATTCGGATTTGGAGGTAATTGTACTTATTTGATAGATTTTTAAACATGGCCCTGCACTTTGAGTACAATTCTAGCCATATAATTATTAGTTACATTTCAAATCATAGGAGTCCCTGTCATCCCAGAGAACGCTGTCTCACCACTGTCTCTGCATCCACAAAAAGCTACAGCTCTGATTGGCTAGAACATAGAGAATATTTGTGGTTTAAAACAAGAATTCATTCCTTTTCAATGGGTTTGTGCGACACTGAAAACAACACTCTAAAACACAGCTGAAATTGCATAAAAACTTGTAAAAACTTGTAACTTTGAGTGGCATTTTTCTTGGACACTTTACCCTTTTAAATTTGACCCAACTACTGTTATACAACACCCACCCCTGCATTGAGTTGTGTGTAGTGTTGCTGGTGTGTGTGTGTGTGTGTGTGTGTGTGTGTGTATGTGTGTGTGTGTGTGTGTGTGTAGTAATGCAGGACAGCCACACCCTGAGCATTACAACAGGCTGCATCACACACTAGAGCAGAAGACTACAGCACATTACGTTACACAGGGAGAGCTGTCCGAGAACCGGGGCTGGGAATCACAGGGCCCCTCGTGATTTGATACGATACTTGATCCATATCAGTCAATATGTCAAGTGTATTACGTAAGCAAATTTCCGTCCATGAAACTGTAGGGCGGCCACAAAAAATGATTAAAAGATACCAAAAATAGTCGATACAGCAGCCCACGATATCGACACTGTATCACCGAATTTAGCATCACGATATATCACTATTTCAACATTTTTGCGCAACCCTGCTCAGAACTTTCTGTCACTGAGAACAAAAGAATGAGCAGTTATTAGAACACTGTAAAGCACTGTCTTATTTGAGTGTACAAAATGGTAAATATTATGGATGGGACGAGACGCAACGAGACGAGATTTTAACATAATTTGTAATATATACATTTCATGGTTCAGTTTCTAATTTTGGCCCCACAATTTTGTTATTTATTTCATTTCATATTTTTGTTTTCATTCTACTACTGCTTCTTGGAACTATAAGAGATGTAACTCACCAACACGTAACTGTTTTTTGTTCAATCCAAATATAAATACATGGAAAAAAATCTCACGAGATCATTTTTGTCTTGCGAGATCTTGTGGCACCAGATCTTGTACTGCCCCTAGCACTTTTCCACCTTCAAGGCTCAAAACGCTTTACATCAAGGAATATTCATACATCAGTGTACACAGATATGGGAGGTGACAGGAGTTAAGTACCGTGCCCATGGACACAACAACAGTATCCACATGTGGGAACCGGGATCGCCAACCTGTGGACCGGGAAACTGACCGCTCTACTGACAGTGATGTTCTGGTATAACATTGTCTCTCTACCAACTGAGCTAGTCAGTCAATATTGGGATATATAAGGTTGTAAAAAATCTATACCTAAATACAAATACTACAATACTAAACCTAGACTCTAAACTACATACTAGTACAGTAATAATACTAGAATTCTATTGATACTGACGAAAAACTCATAAACAGGACATCATTTAACCATTTGTTAGAATTCTTTCAGTCTACAGAACTTTGCGGTTCATGTGAAAAATGATCTTTTGTTGTGTGACAACGAGATTAGTCCTCATGCATCACAGCAAGAAGGTTCCAGGTTCAGTCATTCCTGGATCTCTAGGTTCTTTCTGTGTGGAGTTTGCATGTTCTCCCTCTGTCTAGGTGGCCCTATCAACTCAAAATGTGCACAACAGGTCAAATCCTCCAGCTAAAGTGGTCCTGACTAAAACTCAAGATCTGGAGATGGGTCCTGAGTGCTGTACTGTGGTAGCTCAGTACTCCTGACAGTTTACCTCAGCAGCACTGGTTAAGGGATGGGTCAAATGCAGAGAATGGCCTGTAGTTTTAGAGGACCCAGTGACAAACATGCCTGTCACTTCAAATGGTCAGTCACAGAAAAGAGCTACTGTAGTTTGGATTGTTCCTATAAAATGATCAGAACTCTCTGCATGAGTTCCTTTACCCATCGACCACATTTACAATCAAGAGACTTTTATATTATTACTGCTTCTGTCCATCTGCTGACCATAGACTTTCCACTATGCAAAAAAAAAACAAAAATACATTGTACTTTAAAACTTCCCACATATGATCCTATAATCAGAGTACTTCCTGAGCTGAAAAGCAAAACACTGACAAGCGTCACTGTCACAGAAGATTAGAAATGAAACAATAGCGTCGTGGTGTCATTTGGCAAGGCCAAGACCCCATCTGTCAAGAGGTTTTCTTCTGCACGTAATCCAAGAGACTGACCTTAATATTAACTTCTCAATCTGAGCCTCAATCAGCCTTCACAAATCGACCTGGAAAAGCAAACGTTTGTGGTGGTTTTTACTGGAATAGAGGACAGAATAAAGTCTCAAAATGACCACAATGAGCTGCAGTAATTGTAATCTGGCCACACAAAAAAATATGGGAGACCTCAACACATCGTAAAACTACATAAAGTGCACTATTGTAAGCCACAAATGGAGACGATTCTGAAAATTTAGTATTTTTAAATTAAATTATACACAAGAGCTCTTCATAACTGATTTACATGTCTATATTTTATGGTAATTGAAACTTTCTTTGACAAAAACAGAAGGCCCTATGTCGTATTATGATGTGGTTACAGAATAAAGAGTACATTTTTACATGGTTATTACATTGGTCAGTAAAAAAGGAGACACAATCAAGACAAAATACTTTTTTGATCACTATATAATAGTTATAATTTAAATGGTCAGTCTTTAACTTTTCTGGGGGTCTGTTTTTTCCTTCATGGTTAGGTTATTACATTACTTGGAATGATATACAACATTAAACTGAGCTATGTTTAGTTTAAGGTTTTGTCCCTATTGGCCTCTGCATTTGACCCATCCTTCAACCTAAGGCAACCTGTCAGGCACGGGACCCATCTCCAGATCTAGATGTATGACATTAAACTGATTTATCTTTAGTTTAACGTATTGTTCCTGTGAAATCTGTCCTCTGCATTTGACTCATCCTGTAACCAGGAGCAGTGGACCGATCTCCAGACCTTGAGCTAGTCTTGGTCAGGACTACCTTAGCTGGAGGATTTGACCTATTGTGCATGTTTTGGGGGTGACTTTAGATAGATTGTAGGGGTGGGACGAGACAGAATTCTCACAAGATAAGACTAGGAACGAGATAAGGTCCACGAGATCAAGACAAGGTGAGATGTTGTGGCGTTCAGTTTACAGTTTTGGCTTTTACATTTTTTAGATGATTTATTGAATACTTTCCTTAGCGGTCATTTTTTGGAACTACAGCTTCTCAAAATGTTAACTCGCCAGCGTTCAACCGTTTTTTGTCCAATCCAAATGTAAACGTGGGAAAAAATTCTCACGAGATCTTATGGTACGAGATCTTGTCCCATCCCTAGTAGATTTGCTATTTTTCAGGTTTAGCAACAATCCACATTAAAACAATACAGACATAGGATCAAACATTGAAACATTCACACTGGCACACTCCCGGACACAGGATAGGAGGTAGAACATGCAAACTCCACACAGAAAGGCCCGAGCAACCCAGGGGTCAAATGTGAACAGTGTCTTTATGAATAAAAAACGTAAAAATCATAACTGTAATGTAGTACTACAGAGTGTTATATTGAGACAGCAGTTTATAGAGCGTTTTGCCCTGGCAGGGGGTCAGCGGGCATGTCCTCACCTGTCAATCATGACCAGTTGTATATGGGTCAAATAAATCAGAAAATACAATGGCGAACCAACAGAAATATGTAAAAGTGAATCTTTAAAGGGCCTGTATTACATTGTTTTGAATCTATGTTATAATGTTGTTTACGCATCCTTTCACTAAAATAATTTGGCTAATTTCAGCCCTGGAATTTCCAATCTCTATTAAAAGTCAAACTAAAAGGTAGCTCTTAACTGGAAAACTAAAACTTCATTACATCACAAGGTGGAACAGAGCATTTTGAGCTTTGGAGATGTAGACAGACTAATAAATGAAACAAAACACAACTCTGGGTATATTTTTGATGAGGAAATAACATTATAGCAGGGTTTAAAGCTCACAAGAGTCTGTTTTGTGTAATACAGGACCTTTAAATGTAACGACTGGTGATTAAGTACAAGAAAAATGAGACAGGAAAGTATTTTAAGTATATTTGGTATATTTTATGTAGTATATTTTATGGAAGGAATTGGCTTGTTGACAAGAAAAGTCATAAATACCTAGAAAAACAAACATTCTGACTGTGAGCGGGGTCGCATCTCCACAGATCTGACCTGTAACTTGGTCTGGTTTGGTCTCCATGACGATAGAAATGATGGTGAAGTTAAACATGAATACTATGAAAACAGTTTCATTTGATTGACAGGTCATATGCCCCATAAACTCCTTATATTATGGTTAGTCCTTTCTGCAACATTTGGAAACTTAAATGTAATGATATCCCAAGAGTTTCTTTAACATTTTTTCTATTTCCTCTTCACTGGAAACTCTATACATTTTCCAGTCCCATCTGCCTATATTCCAGATGTCTCCTCACATCTGCTGCTGGACACTTAAACCTTATAAGGAAAATCTATCCTGCCACTCAAATCGATGAAAATGTTTGAAGGGCCCATAGTATGCCATTTTCTGATCTGTATTCTAATGTAGTTTCCTCATCACAAACACACCTGGAGTTGTGTTTTGTCTCATTCACATGTTTAACGCACAAATCCTGCATGCTCTTTTTTTCTCAAACTGAAAACACTCTTTTCCTCTCCAATGAAAGGAAGTGTTTTTAAGCTCCATACTTCACTAGAGTCATGCGGAATTGCCAATCTCCACATCACAAGATGGAACAGAGCATATTGAGCTTTGGAGATGAAGACAGACCAATAAAAAAAGGTTAAACAAACGTGTGAATGAAACAAAACGCAACTCCAGGTATGTTTTGATGAGGGAACAACATTATAACATGACTTAAAGCTCACAAGAGTCCATTTCGTGCAATATAGAACCTTTAAAAATGACTACATTCAACACAAGTATAGGATATTGTCAGTAACTTCAAAAATGACTCCTACCGTGACAATCACTTTCCAATAGACTTCATGGGGAGGGGGCGCGGAGGAGGGGCTGCTAATAGCCACGGTGTAATTGTCTCATTATGCTACTGGTCATGCTGGAAAAGTTAAAGCTGAATTACCCAGTGTTACTAAGGGCCCCCGGGGCGTATACCGGAGTAAGTCATCGAGTTAGTTTGCTTTTTTCCAACACCGACAATGATAGAAACGATTATAGTCGAAAAAACACATTTGGGGACTGTTAGGGTTAGTATCCGCCCAACACCAACACCAACTACTTCTTACTTACTTCCATTTTCGCTTTTTATTTATTTATTATCGCCAATTAAATTATGGAATACAATAAAAGTCAGTTATTCTTGAATTCTGAGCACGACACCGATGGTCGATTTGCAATGGAGCAGGTTAAAAACAATAGCATCAACATGGGTTAGCTAAAAACGTGGACTAAGCGACTGTGACGTCACCCGAAGCGTTCGGCTCCAGCCAAATGAAGCTCATCGAGACTGGCGGTTATACGGGCGAATCTGAAAGCAGAATTTCATATTTGGAATTCCGACCACAGGTATAATAGCGACCAAAGAGCCAATCAGGAGGGACATTATTGAAGATAACGCCCCTTCCCACTCACAATGTCAATCGAAGCTGTTGCTCAAACGCTAGCAGGAGGGACCTTGAGGAAAGGAGGCACCTCATTGGTCTGTTATCAATGTACATGACTTGATTTATCGACAAAATAGCGAAGTAAAAACCCCAGGATCATGTAGAGCTGGTTAATACGAACATTTTAAGACCAAAATGAAAGTCTGATAGCAACAATTAAGGTTGGGACAATAGAAAGTGAATAGAAGTCGATGGAGATGTCCATTAGATTTCAGTCTAAATTAAAAACAAAAAAGTATTAAAAGTATTAGTGTCCCCAGTTGTTTAAATCTAATAAATTAAGAACTGTTTACTGATACAGATTACAGATTTAGTAACAGCAGCTCTTGGGGTCAACATGAGACTACTGTGTGCTGTCTCCGTCTAATTACAAAGTATAAAGTTTATCGTCCGCAAAGGAGCAATAGTGAGATGTTAGCATACTAGTTGTTGGCACAAAAAAGATTACACGACATGTAGTAAAATTGGAGAACGAAGGTAGTACAGAGCAGTACTTGGCCGTACGCCTGTGTCAGCAAAAACGGGAGTTGATCGGCAATATGGCTTCTTGAAAATAATTCATTATTGAAATATTATTGATATATTGATTAATTATTGCTCAAACATGCACAAATCACTCCAAATACCATGTCGAAAGAGTACATGAGAAGAGGAAACAACTATGACTAAAAGCTCTGAAAAGTTCAATTCTGCAAAATAGGTCTGCTTTAAGACAGTAAAAATAAGGTAGCTGTCTTTAATAATAATAGTACAAGTAGTACAAGTAGTATTAGTAGTATTAGTAGTATTAGCAGTATTAGCAGTATTAGCAGTATTACAGAAGGACAAGAGGAAGAGGAGAAGTCGTCCCAAATGTGCTCCAAGCTTGTTGCTGCGGGAACCCAAATATTTACCTCAACCCAAAACGGCACAGTTTTTTTTTTTCACTTTCTGGAAAATGGACAATGATCTGCATGTGTCTGCATTAATCACCCTGTCAACCTTGTGTTACCAAAACAGCAGCTCAGGAGTGTGTGCGTGTACTGCAGTGTAATACTGTCACCTCTGACCTTTTCTGTGGTCACCTTTGAGAGCACAAAAACGGGACTTCACTTGTCAGTACGGAGTCAGTGACCAGCAACTGTGCTTCCAGAAGTCAGTTTTCCATTAACTTTTTTTCATAAAATTAAAAAAAAGAAATGTAATATTGAGAGTTCAAAGGGATCACAGTGACTAACCGGTTACGTGTAGGGACGATCCAAGTTTTTCTGTTCCAATACCCGATATCAATACCAGGGCAGAGACTGAAAAGAACTGATTTCCTTTAAACACAAACAGCATAAGGTAAAAGAATGATCCAGATGTGTTTTCTAACTACAGAAAATCAGACAAGTTTAAAGGTGCACTATGCAACTTTTTACTTGCTTGTTTCTATGGATATGCCATTGCTCTGCCTGGAATGTTCCACAGTGTGACATTAAACAGCTCTACTTTACATTTATTCAATTACAGGTGGTTTTACGGCTCAGAAATACCCAGAAAAACAGGTGTTCTGACTGTGAGTGGGGTTGCCTCTCCACAGATCTGACTTCTAACTTGGTCTGGTTTGGTCTCCATGAAGATAGAAAGGTTTAAAGCCATACTGGGAAACATTCCAGACAAAGCAATAACATCTCCATGGAGAAAAGCATTTGATGGACCCTCCACCAGAAAAGTTACACAATGCACTTTTAATATTATGAGACATTTTGGGTGAACATTGGTCAGTAAATCATCTTTTTTACACCAATTTATACCAAAATGTAATATCGTCTGAACTGATATCTTGAAAGTCGATACCCGATCCACCAAAATATTCGATATCCAATACCAGTATCGTATCAGTGCATCCCTAGCAACGTGGTGACTAATATCCACAATGCGGTTCTTTTAAGCCCAGGAATCACACGGAACATTCCAAGCAAAGCAAAAACACCTCCATGGAGACAAACATGCCACGCACCTACCACTGGAAAAGTTACAGAATGCACCTTTAGCTTGAATTCACAATACAATTTATAAACTCGTGTTATACAAACTGATATATTCTCACGCCCAAACTGTGCCAAATGACTTATATTATTTTTAACCTCATGTTTACATAGCAACCCATACTATTACTCATGAAAACACATTAAAGTCTCATTATACCTGAGAGCGTGTGCGTGCCCCCTCCCTCTGCATCCCTGTGCCCGTGCCCCTCTCCTGCAGCTGTTTCCTCTCGTCTGACTCTGGGCTGGACACACTCACTTAAGGCGTGGTTCTTCCCCGCCGCTCCATCGGCCAAAACGCTCACAGTACATAGTATAATCATAGTATAAGTCATAGTACTAGTCATATACTGTTGTTTTAGGCTAATCCCATCCAGCTGGAGAAGAGCATCACCGGGCACACGCTCAGGGGTGAACATTGTACCCCGCCCGCTCTCTCTAGACTTGGGATAGTGCCAAGTTGAACCAAAAAGCTCACAATGCCGCGGGCCACCCAGAAGCTCCATGGCAACCAGAATACAATGGACTTATTTGAGTTGGCCGCAGGTTTTGTTAAATGTCATACAGTATGTTCAGTTTTAAGTCATGTTAGAATGTTAGAATATACCTGGAGTTGTCTTTCATTTCATTAACATGTTTGAGTAACTCTTTATAATTAGTCTGTCTACATCTCTATAGCGCAAGATGCTCTGTTCCACCTTGTGATGTCATGAAGCAGTAGTTTTCAAGTTAACAGCTCCTTTTACCTTTAGTTCAGCAGAGATTGGCAACTCCAGGACTGAAATTATCTAAATGACGGGGCACACAGACTAAATATTCAGGGTGTTAAAAATGTGTGAATGACACAAAACACAACTCCAGGTCTGTTTTGATGACGGAAAATAGTGTAATATGGGCTCTTAAAACATTGTTAAACCTAATGCATTTATCACCATGGAGACAAGCAGATGACAGCACGCCAGAAGCAAAGTTAGAAGTGAAGTGGAGCGGCTGGCCTGCTCGCGGTGAGGATGAAGGATTTTTAACAATAAATACAATAAATGCAAGATAAATAGGTTTAACAGCATTGTGCCACTCCAACTCAACACTCCAGGTAAAGCTGTAACATCTCCATGGAGACAAAGAAGTGAAAATGTTACATAGTGTCACAGTCTATAATAATATGCATTGTTCCCTAAAGCCTAAAAAAGTGATGTTTTTAAAGCGGGGGTATTAACTGCTAACACTTCACATACAGTGTTTGGATCATTATGTTATCACCTTTTATCGTTTTGAAAATGCTGTATACGCGCCAAAACAACGTGCTAACATGTTTCACTTTTGTTTTTGAGTCTTCCCTCATTTTGCTCACTCCCCCTTCAGAGCACTACCACAACACAATCAGCGTGCATCCCGCTAACGAAACTACTGCACATCGCATCAGGTTTGTCAAAGTTGTTGTGTACAGTTTTGTGTCATGTTTTTGTATATTTATGGAGAACTGTCGTGTGGGAGCATGGGTGATGTGGCTTGTGGGCGGAGCATTGGACAGAATCTTACAGCTAACTGTAAAGACGCTGAAATAGAGCCCAGGAGAGATCACTAAATTACTCAAACAAGCATTGATGACATCTAAAACTCCTTCAGGCATGTTTTTGAGCAACATTATAACATGGTAGAAAGCTAAAAAGAAAAAAAAAATGATGTCACCTTTTCCATTAAAATAAATTTAAAGGTGCACTATGTAACTTCTCTGGTAGAGGACCCACCAGTTGCTTGTTATTGCTTTGCCTGCAATGTTCCAAAGTAGGGTATTAAACTTATTAATCTCCATATAGAAACGGGCAGGAGACGCCACCAGGCCAATTTACATTTAAGATCTGTGAAGAGGTGACCCCACGCACAGTCAGAATGCATGTTTTTAAAGGTATTACTGAGCAATAAAAACACCCATAACTGAATAAATGCATTTTATATAAGTTTAATACCATATTGTGGAACATTACAGGGAAAGCAATAGCAACTCCATGGTGGCGAACCCCCAACCTGAAAAGTTACGCAGTGCACCTTTAAGTAAAGTTAATTTTGAATACTAGATTTGAATGTTTTAATCTAAATGTTTTGCTTTAGATGTGTAGAATCTATAGTAACCCTCAACTATCAGTGACACAAAAAGGACAAAAATGTGTTTACATGTAATACTCATGCACACTACATATTTTGATTCAGAAATAATTTTAAGAACATTGCTTCCGTAAAGGGAAATTTGTAGATTAAACATTTAAATTAAGTTGAACTGTAAAAGTCCAATCCAAACACGCACTCATCCTCCCCTCACCCCATCTCGTATCATCTTTGTTTTCTGAATGGCTTTAGTTCCTGTTTCCGTCATCTCTGTGGACCAAATGACTGGCCAGGGAAAAAAGAGGTGTTGGCACGTGCTGACCTCGTGCCTTTGAGCTGTAATTGCCCGAGGAGACCATGTGGAGATTGGCTGTATTTAAGTGCACATTTTCATAAATATTGCTCTGGTGTTGCTATGTAAAAATGTCTGTGTCATTTATTCTTTCAGACAGATGGCAGGTTTTAGCAGCCAGAGTTTCACTTATCCACAGCGTCAAGTCACTTTCAATCTTCAACTTCGAGATGTACGTGGAGTGGTGGAGAAAAAAAGTATAGATTATTTTGTTAGCAGGTTCCAAGTGTGGACTGCAATTTCTCCACTGAAGACAGAGGACAAATGCAGATGAGACATTTCACTACAGTGTACTATTACTACTACTGCTACTACTACTACTACTACTACTACTACTGCTGCTACTACTACTACTACTACTGCTACTACTACTACTACTACTACTACTACTACTGCTGCTGCTGCTACTATTACTACTACTACTACTACTACTACTGCTGCTACTACTACTACTACTACTACTGCTACTACTACTACTACTACTACTACTACTGCTGCTGCTGCTACTATTACTACTACTACTACTACTACTACTACTGCTGCTGCTGCTACTGCTACTACTACTACTACTACTACTACTACTGCTGTTGATACTACTACTGCTACTGCTGTTGCTACTACTACTGCTACTGATACTGCTGATACTACTACTGCTGCTGTTACTACTACTACAACTACTACTGCTGCTACTACTGCTACTACTGCTACTGCTACTACTGCTGCTGCTGCTGCTGCTGCTACTACTGCTGCTACTACTACTACTACTACTACTACTACTACTACTACTATTACTTCTGCTACTTCTACTACTATTACTACTAAAAAAAAAACTACTAACCAAAAGTAGCTATCAGTGTGATCAGCACCAGTCACTCAACAAGTGCCCAAGGATGCAACTACTACTACTACAACTACTACTACTACAAGTACTACTTGGGGCTGTGATCCTAATAGTTAAGATGTCAACTGTGCCACCTGAGCCACTGTCACCCCCTGGAGTAATAAGGGTTTACAGAAAGTGTAAAGTGTCTTGCCCAGTGACACAACCAACCCTAGTAGCAAGGAAAGAACTGCTAAAATTCATATTTGTGTGGCAGTAAGGGCACAATGAGATCTACAGCCAAGTAAGAGTCTGCAGCCAATCGTGTGTCAGTAAGAGCGCCTACTGAAGAGTCTACAGCCAATCGTGTGTCAGTAAGAGCGCATACTGAAGAGTCTACATCCAATCATGTGCCAGTAAGAGAGCGTGAAGAGTCTACATCCAATCATGTGCCAGTAAGAGCGCGTGAAGAGTCTACATCCAATCATGTGCCAGTAAGAGAGCGTGAAGAGTCTACATCCAATCATGTGCCAGTAAGAGCGCGTGAAGAGTCTACATCCAATCATGTGCCAGTAAGAGCGCGTGAAGAGTCTACATCCAATCATGTGCCAGTAAGAGCGCGTGAAGAGTCTACATCCAATCATGTGGCAGTAAGAGCGCATACTGAAGAGTCTACATCCAATCATGTGCCAGTAAGAGCGCGTGAAGAGTCTACATCCAATCATGTGGCAGTAAGAGCGCATACTGAAGAGTCTACAGCCAATCATGTGTCAATAAGAGCGCGTGAAGAGTCTACAGCCAATCATGTGGCAAGAGCGCATACTGAAGAGTCTACAGCCAATCATGTGTCAGTAAGAGCGCGTGGTGGTAAAGAGGAGTTACCGTGCTCTTGTTGAGGTGAAAGCTCTGAGCCAGGGCCACAGTCACCTCGTGTGTCTTCGTGTTTCACAGGTTTTGGCTGCTTAAATCAGCAGAATTTGACTAAAAGTGCAATGTGTATGTCTGTGTGTGTGTGTGTGTGTGTGTGTGTGTGCGTGCGTGCGTGTGTGTGTGTGTGTGTATGTGTGTGTGTGTGTGTGGTGCTGTCTGCCCCCGCTCCCCCTCCCTCTCTCTGAACCAGCTGCAACTTCTTCTTCTTTCCTCTTGTGCTTTTTATTGTTATAATCCAAGTTATGGAAAGTAAATGACTGTTTTCTCACAGTTTATGAGTGAAACTTAAGACCTCATTTAGCGCACGTGTCTGCCCATAGCGGTAAGGCGTGCATACTTTTACGCCTAATGTACAAACTCATTTCAAACTTTACATGTGGATATCTCTGGAATTATTGGTTCTATCAGCACGAAATAAAAACTGTAGTGATCCTGACACCCTGCTCTTTATGCCCGAAGTCCACTTGTCTATGTTCCATTTGAAGATCAAATGTAGATCACAGACAAAAAAAAACAACACACTCTTAATTCCTATTTTCAGTGTCGTATAATGTGCTGAGGCAAGTCTGGAGGGTCTTTATAACACCAGGGGTTTAGTTCAAAGGTGTGCTGTGTAACTTTTTGTTTTGGGGTCCATCACCTTCTTGTTTCTATGGATATATCAATGCTCTGCCTGGAATGTTCCGCAGTATGACATTAAACAGCTCTACCTTACATTTATTCAATTACAGCTCAAAAATACCTAGAAAAACAAAAATAATAGCTCAAAAATACCTAGAAAAATAGGCATTCTGACTGTGAGCGGGGTCACCTCTCCACAGATCTGACCCGTGACTCGGTCTGGTTTGGCCTCCATGATGATAGAAAGGTTTAACGCCATACTGTGAAACATTCCAAACAAAGCAATAACATCTCCATGGAGAAAAAAAGGCATTTCCCGGACTCTCCACCAGAAAAGTTCCACAGTGCATCTTTAACTGTTTGTGTTTGTGTGTTTGTTGTATCATGTGCATCTCAGCCCAGTGGTTTCAAACAGAAAATGAGATCTTCTTTGGGCTACAACAACACCACATCTAAACATGGAACTGAACCAGCAAGCGGGCAGGCAGTTTTTCCCGACGTTCCCACAAATCTGCAGGTCACAGTGCAGTCTTTGATTCAGTTAGCGATCTGGATTAGATTAAGAGACACAGATTTTATCAAGTTTCTTTTTTTTTTTTTTTAATAATCTTGTTTGACCTTAATTGACTTCCACACATTCCCCAGCCTTTAGCCTCATGGAGATTCTTGTTTGTTTACACCAGGCATTTCTGACAACCAAACAAGCAAACAGATCGTGAGCAGTAACTGGCATTTCTAATTGATATATTCCACCAAAAGCCCTTCCAGATGCAACCTTCTCAGATTTACTTTGAAATTCAATGGATTATAAGGTTTAGAGTACATAAAGGGGAGTATTTTACTTCTATAACTGCTAACACATAACATATTTAGATCACTATGCTGCCTTTTATTGTTTTGAGGATATATTTCCCAAAAACAATGTATCAACATGTTTTATAAGTTTCACTTTCGTTTTCCTTTGCTCCCCATGTTCAGTCACTCCCCCTTCAGAGCGCATTCACATCAGATCAGGTTTGTCAAGTTGTTGTGTACAGTTTTGTATCATGTTTTTATATATTTATGGAGAATTGTCGAGTGGGAACAGCTAACTGTAAGGAGGGTTTGACAAGGGATCAGAATAGATCACTTGATTACTCAAACATGCACGAATGACATCTAAAACCTTTTCTGACATGTTTTTGGGGAGAGAACAATGTTATAACATGGTAGAAAGCTAAAAAAAAAAAAAAAAAAAAAAAGACATGTTTGCCTTAGAAATCACTTTGTTTAAATTTTCCACAGATTGTTACATCACAGGTAAAATTCCAGTCCATAAATCATTGTCAGACTCGTTTTAAACATGTCTGCCACTTCTGTCACGCTGGATTCATTACAACTGCGTGCTTATGTGGCTAGCATCATTTATGGGCCCATGCTCTTAAGGTCAATGATGCAAATAACCTCCTTTTGTGGAAAACCAGAAAATGTGTAGATCATTGAGGGTGGGTGTGATTCATAATTATAGATCGACCAAAATGTAGCTGATAGCCGATAAGCTCTGCCGATATGCAGGGCTGATTTTGATGTTTTTGCCTAAACAATGTAGTTTAAATTTACTGCAAACTCCCTCCACGCCTGTTTTTTAACCACAATATATAAGAGAGTGGTGTAGTCATGTTTCGTGCAGTTATATCTTCATATTAAAGTGTTAAAATAAAACTTTTTTATTTTTTAGGCAGCAGATTCACCAAAACAAAATACCGTCCTGTGCTGAAGATTTAAGGTAGACAACCGATACACAAAAAAGTCTAAATATCGGCCCGAAATATTGGCAAACCGGTGTATTTCTACTTATAACTCCATCTGGTGGTAAAAAGTGGCATTACAAGCATCTGATATGGCCCTCTTAGATTAATCTCTAACACAATAGTGACATTTGAACCGCACTGAATGTAAACATAGGCCTTCTTTATCTAACTGAAAACAAAATGTTCTTTCCCAAATCCGATCCTGACCCACTTTAATACATCAGCACTAATAATGGGCAGTATAGATTGCACAGAAAGAGCCAGAAGCCCCCTTGGGTGCACCACCGGCCGCCCCTCATGGTGTCATGTAGTCACCCGATGAGACGAGACAAAGGCTGGGTCGCCCCTCGAGTGAAGAGGGCCCTCCTCACTCACTACCACCCAGTCTGCAGTAGTGCTCTGTAGTGTCAAATACGCACACTAGACTAGAGCTGAGCAATTTTTTAAAGTATCTGTTGCAGTTGTAATTATATGATGTAAAACTATAATTCAGATTAAAGGGCCCATATTAAGGTTGTTTCATCATCAAAAACCTACCTGGAGTTGTGTTTTGTTTCATTCACACATGTTTTATACAGTGGTAATAATGCGGTAATACAGGAAGTGCTCCACTGTGTTTTAAACGCCATACACCTTCACTAGAATCATTTAGATAATTACATCCCTGGAATTGCCAGTCTTTACTAAACAAAAGGTAAAAGGTAGCTATTAACTTGAAAACTACTGATTCATGACATCACAAGGTGGAACAGAGCGTTTTGAGCTTTGGAAAATAACAGACTAATAATAAATCATTACACAAACATGTGTGAATGAAACAAAACACAAACTCCAAGTATGTTTTTGAGGAGATAACAACATTATAACATGACTCAAAGCTCACAAGAGTCAATTTTGCGCAATTTTGGACCTGTAAAGTGTGATTTTTTTTTATATTTCCAGGAGAGAAGACAAAAATATTGACTGCTAAACTAATGCAGCCATTCCATGCATTTCAGAACATGACTGCAACTACAGAGTTTGCAGCACGTTTTACGCAAGACCCCATGGAGAGACGTTAAATGATTACACACGCGTAAATAAGTACAATATTTGCGGTTTTATATTTGCGACCACTTAAATTGCGACTTCATTACAACTAATCACGCACTACGACACTTATAAAACACCCTGCTTGAATCCCAGCGACGCAAAGCACACCCAAACGTCACCGATGCAAAAGCGGCAAGGACGATGAGGAGTTCCCCCTGATCTAACCGTCCACTCCACCCGGGCCGGCGGTGTCATGCGAGCGCCAGTGACCCGTAGCGAGGCCGGTGCTGCCATAGAGTCAATATTAAATGGGCGTGTGCGGCTACTCCCCGCTCCTCTTCCTCCCCCTCTTCCTCCCTCCTCTCGCTTTCAGTCAATGCGCCAGCTTGCTACACTGTAAGCCTCTGTTCTAGTCTCTATATACGATTCAGTGCGTTTAAATTCACATATGTTACAGTAGGAATGAATTCAGACAAAATATGCTTAGACTGACTTGTTATTATCTTGCTGTTGTCATTGTTAAGGTCAGACAGACGGTCAGATCAAGTAGGCCAAAGCTGGTCACTTGATTCAGTTAAACGTTATGGACAAGTTATACAAATTCTAAAGGGCATTGCTTGCTTGTGCAAAAACGTAAAAACAAAAATGTATGGTTTTAGAAAGGAGTCAGAGCTTAATTCCTACAGCGTGGTTAACCATTTCACTTTGGTGCCATTTTAGATTTAACTAAAAGAAATTAACAAGCAAGAAACGTAACCTGCAGACACACAATGCTGCAGATAGAAAAAAATACTCAAAAATACTAATACATTGCAAAATATTTATGGATTGGTCCCATTACATCTGCAGATAGTGCCTGTAAAAGGGGCGAGCCGGTCTGTTTTACATGGGCTAAAATTACGCACGGCTTCAACAAAGAAAGATGCGGGATACCTTTAAGAAAACGCCTTATTCCTCTGCACTGGCTGTTACCATGGAAGCCAGGCATGCCATTCCCAGTGTCAATGTGTAATTTTCCCCCACAATGCAACACAGACACCTACATCGTCCCCCGCGCTAGCCTACATTTGTGCAGCCTCATGCTGTGTGATCGTTTTTACGCATCAAACTTTCCCAAAGCCTGCGACGCGTGGATAACTCGTGTACTTACAGTGATCTTCGGGATGTTCTTTTTTCCTTGATAAGACATGGTTTAGGTCCGGTACCGGAGTCAAGGCCGAGGGTCTGACGGATATTTTCCCCGTGGTTCGATGATGCTGCAGAGGATGGAAGCGTCGCCTGTGTGCCGCTGCTGCCGCTGCTGCTTCTGCTGCTGCTGCTGCGCTGGGAAAGTGTGGGAACGGCTAACAGCAGCGCGCACCGGCCCCTCCCTCAAAGCACCGACTCCACGAAACAAAGACAGTGTGGGGAAGTGTCCGCTAGAGGGCGCAGCTGGTGCAGTACTAGACTAGGCTGCTGCTGCTGTCTGAATGAAGTAAGTATGGGGGAGAATCTATAAAGAATTTGACAAAACCATTTAAATTTTAAAGTTATGCTTATTGTGTTATCATGTTTATTGTTTACTCAAAAACAGGACGTGCGTACAGGACTACATTCATCCCATACTCAACTCACCCTTATGTACCCTAACAGATAACCCTCTGTCAGGTCAATCATTATTTTATCTTTGCACTTTGCATTTCTTCTTACAACCACTTGTATAGAGAGATATATTTACTATATTTCTATTTTTATTTTTTCTTGTATGTATGTGATACTTCTATATGCTTTATTTGACACCAGTCTGTTATTTTTGCTACTTATTTACAATTTAATACCATTTATATTTTTCTCTTTGTTATAATAATATAATGTGATGTGTGTAGATCAGTAAAGTTTGTCTAAGTCATAGGTAAAAATAAGTAACAGGCCTCTGTAAGTTCGTGGAGGTGGAAAGTTAACTGCGTGAGTCCATGGAAAAAGAAGGTTCAAATCATTTTTCAGAAGATTATAACCACAGGAACAGCAGGAGAGGCACAAGCCCACTCACAGTAAGGACACAGTTATCTATGTTTTTCAGTGCAACAGAAACATTTATAATGAAAAAAATATGCTTTTATTTTAGTCTGTTAGTTACATGCTGTGGTTTTAAAGACACTTTAGGTGAATAGGAAAAAATCTTAATTTAGCGATATCAATTTGAAACTTCTTTTGTAGTTCACTTACAGAAATGTTAGAAAAAAATGTATTAGAAGCTTTTGATCATGTAATGTTTTCGTATAAAAATAAGGCATTTTATGTGTTAAAATAACCAAAATGGATCCTTGTGTCCCTATGAGAGAAAAATGTGGCCTTCGAAGTTAGAATGTCCCATAGAACTCTATAGAGGCAAGTTGATTAAATTAAATATTAAAACATCTTTCAGTGCAGAGTGGACAATACTGTTGTTTCCACATGAAGGCTTATGTGCTCAGAAACAAAACTGACCAAAATATAGTTTTGCCTGGAGTGTCTCGTCTTAAATGTAGAGGGCATTTTGTAACTTACTGATAGTAAAACTTGATGAACCAAAGACATTCCCACTATAACCAAATTTGGGTCTTGGCCGCTTTAAGAGGTTCAGCTTCCTGTTATAGGCCATGCATTTTGAGTTTTTTTTCCCCCCTCATTCAAAAGTCCTAAAATGTATTTTTTTTATTGCTAACCACTATGGCCACGGTCCTAATTATTATTATTTTTTATCATTCTGAAAGCACTGGATCTTACAATCAGCTCAAACACAATTTCTGTCACAAAAAATGTCCAGTATTTGAAATATTTATCACACGGCAGCAGAGTTTCTACTGTGTTTGAAAACATGTAATGTGTATGTGATGTGTATGTGATGTGTATGTAATGTGTATGTAATGGCTATAACATAAAATGGGAAAGCATTATAAATCTAAATAAAGCCTCCACACATCTATTATGCTCCACACATCTTTCATGCACATATTCTGTTTGGGCACAGCAGGGCCTATTAAGAGCAGCTGTCCTCCACACACACCCTCACGCCCCCGCACTGACCCGCCCTGAGCCCAGACATGTGGCTCTTTGTCTGGGCTGCCCCTCCGAGCTGCCCCCCTCCAGCCTCCACTTCCTCCTCTCACCAACGCTCCAGAATGACCAGCTCTGATCGGACTCATTAGAACTACAGGGCGTGTCCGTCAGTGGCACACGTCCATCAAGACTATTTTGCATTTTTTTTTATTTTTATTACAACTTTACTGGTTTAATCACTAAATGTATCATAGAAAACGAATATCAGGATGTGTGGCGAGGTATAGCCATATTTGGGATTTTGTCTATTTGTAAAAACCGGTTCACTGACTTTCTGTTCAAAAGTGCAGAACTGACAGGCCCCGTCTCTTCATCATGAGGTCTCAACAGAACTATAGCAGCAGATTTAGATTTTTCTTTGTATGACTCAGATTTTAAGATTTTTTTTTCTGATCTGTTTTAATAATCGCAAGTAATTTCAGAGCACTGGGCGGCGATAGAGACATATTTGGACCACTCAAGCAGCCTTGATGCATGACAACACGGAATTATGAGCACGAATCGATTGAAAAGCAACTTTGATTAAGCTACAGACGACGAAACACTATACAAAGTCACAAAACCTTTAAGTTCCTACATTATGTCCACTTAAATAAACAGTCTGTAGACATGTTTTGCTGACCTGCTGTTTCCAGGCGTGACATCAGCAACACGTTACACTGCCAGAGCGAACCTGCAGACCCTCCCCGCCCCCCGGCCTCAGACTGAGACGAGGGGACAGATCAGGGACGCACAAACCGGCCTGTCAAAGCTACACTGCAAAACGTAACCCGCTGAACTACTAAGAGTGCTGCATTACTCGCACACACTAGGCCTACTTTCTGAAAGCAGAAAATATCTTTGAATCCAGACTACTACTATTTAAAGGTCCTATATTACACAAAATTGACTGTTGTGAGCTTTAAGTCATGTTATAAAGTTGCTCCCTCCTCAAAAACGTACCTGGAGTTGTGTTTTGTTTCATTCACACATGTTTGAGTAATCCTTCATTATCATTTTGTCTTTATCTCCAAATCTCAAAATGCTCTGTTCCACCTTTTGAGGTCATATGTGGTAGTTTTCAAGTAGAGATTGGCAATTTAAAAACACAGTGGAGTACTTCCTGTATTGTATACGTGACATCACAAGTGTTTTCTGTTTGGGAGAAGAACTCAACCTAAATCTGCAGGGTTTGTGTGTTAAACATGTGAATGAAACAAAACACAACTCCAGGTCTGTTTGTGATGAGGAAACAACATCATATTATAACATACATCAGAAAATAGCGTAATATGGGCCTTTTAAAAGTGGGTGTGTAAGTCGATATGAAATACCAAAATTCGAACATTACATTATCATCATATTAATCAATTTAATGCTAATAATGTTCCTTTGAATGTACAGTACATCTTTAAAGAAGACATATTGTGCTTGTGTCTGCTACTGTACATAGTCATAATCTATGTCACTGGTGGATCATTATGTTATAATTTGCACATTTTAAATCACAATATTCATCTAAAATGACTTAATAAAAGAAACAAATCCGCCGATTTCTGCTTTAGAAAACGGCAATGTCCAATGGGAGCTGACGTCGCCGTGAACGTCTTCACAACAAAGAGTCGGCATCTCCGGAGGATATCTGCGCATCACACTTGTAAGCAGCAGATTTTTGTTTACTTGTACCAAAATAACTGCATGACGCTGCCAAATCTAATGCATATCACAGATTCACTGGATAACGAAGAACAGGGCAAAACTGGGGTGAATCGGCAAAATGGCATCTTGAAAATTAAATTGATTAAATTTACTTGATTGGTCAAACACGCACGACTCACTCCAAATACAACTTTGAAACGGTCAATGAGAAGGAAACAACTACAACGTGGTTCAAAGCTCTGAAAAGTCGATTTTGCAGAATAGGTCTGCTTTAAAGGTTCATTATGTAACTTTTCTTTAAGGAGGGTTCACCAGCTGCTTGTCTCCATGGAAATGCTTTTGCTTTGCCTGAAATGTTCCACAGTATGGCGCACAATCTCACCTTTTTGTTGAAAATCAAACACCTGAACACATGAACACGTATTGGTCACCGGCTCCTGAAAATGTGCTGTTTGAGTCTTCGGATGATCTTAAAACTTTTTTGCTAATGTGTGCATTGTGTCTCCATGGTAACTGGTGAACATTCCGCCAATACACATACACGTAGAACACCCTCAGCTTGAGGTCACTGCAAAGTAACAATAAAACCAAGCAGGTGGCAGACCCTTCAACAGCAAAGTTACACAGGTCACAAAAAAACCCCAAAAAACTATAATACCATCAGTTTTTCCATTCCATTTAATCTTCATATAAAAATTCTCTCCCTAAGAAAGCCATTCTCCGTGCTGCGTACAGACTGAGTTATTGCGAGCTGCTCTGATGACGTAAACCTAAATCACCTCTGTGTTTCTGCTGAGTCAGTGGACGCTCAGAAGGTGCAATGCTGCAGTTCTCCACCAAACCACAAGGGGAAAAACACACAACACACAACACAGCACAACCAGGATGGAAACTAAACTAAACAACACTGGGGATAATATTTAATAATAATAGTTTGATTTGAAAGAAAAGGCTGGTTAACAATGGTCTTAATTCCTCTTAAAGGGTCCATATTGTACTATTTTCTATGTTATAATGTTATTTCCTCATCACAAACATACCTGGAGTTGTGTTTTGTTTCATTCACACATACAGGAAGTGCTCCACTGTGTTTTTAAACTCCATATACCTTCACTGCAATAATTTGGGTGATTTCAGACCCGGACTTGCCAGTCTCTACTGAACAAAAGGTAAAAGGAGCTGTTAACCTGAAAACTACCACTTCCTGACATCATAAGGTGGAAAAGAACATTTCCAGCTTAATAATAATAAGATTATTACTTTTAGTTTAGTTTTAGTTCAGTTTATGTGACTTATTTAGTGTCATGCACCATTTAGTTGGTGCCCAGTCCACATAAGACACATGAAACACTAACCAGACAGATCACACATCAAAAATAAAGTGTCCTCTTACGGACGTCCCAGGCTTTCAACACAAACTGAGCCAGCGTGAAAACATTACCTTTAAACAAATACGCCAATCTCTCCTCATCAGACACAGACAAACAATAAGACACATTAGAGAACAACTGACAGCGCAGGTCATGATACAAACACGTGTGAATGAAACAAAACACAACTCCAGATGTGTTTTTGACGAGGTAACAGCATTATAACATGATTTAAAGTTCACAAGGATACATTTTGTGTAATAAAGGACCTTTAATAAAACACAAACAGTGACAATAGGGCATGGGACCCGTGAGGGGATTGGACAATAACCCAGCTGGGCCCCTTTAGTACCCACTGGGAGCCACTATGTACTGTTGGCTGAGATATACTGTCGACTTGAAACTTCCGCTGACCTGGAAGTAAGTCAGGAGTGGAGGAATAACCCATGAATGACAGAGACAGAGTCCGCGTCCCATTTCTCTTTCCTCGCTTCCTTCTCCTCGATTCCTGGGTGATGAAGTCCCGCCCACATGAGACACAGGGAGGAGAGAGAATCCTCAAAAAAAAACCTCCTCACTGAGACCAAAAAAGTTGGATTCTTTTATCTGATGTCTCCCTCCTGAAGCCTCCCTCAGGTTTACTCCTGTGACATATTTGACTGACAGCTGAAAAATGAAGGATCAAGAAGAGGAATCAAGGAGAAGGAAGCGAGGAAAGAGAAATGGCCAAATAGAGAGAGTGTGACAACTGTAATATGGGCCCTTCAATCTATATAATAGATATGGGCATTTTAAGGCCTGCGGGTTCAGTATTCAGTTTTTGTAAAACAACCTCACTCTCTCATTACCTAATAATAACACAGACTCTTACCAGCTTCTGTAAACAATGCCATTTACTGATTTCAATGTAGAAATAAAATTAATAACCACAGTATACTTCAAACTTTTGGCCCTCCACAATATTTTTTGCTTCTCATTTGGCCCCTGGGGAAAAATAATTGCCCACCCCTGCTATATAAGTATGATTTTGTGATTATAATGAATGCGGAGCTTGAGTAAAAATGTCTCTTTGTGCACATGCAGGTTCTGTGTTTCAGACTGAAAACACTGAACCACATAAACATGTTCAGATCTACATTTATAAGCCAACAGCAGCGACGCAAGACAGGCGTGGTCCTGCTCTGTCACGCTAATTCAAATTTGGATTCCCAATGTTCTGAATAAATATTGAATAATGTGTCCTAATAAAATAATAAAATGTTTTATATGGATATTGTATTTGGATTATTGTCTGATATGATGTCGTTTGTACGAATTTCTGCAAACACAATTTAAAATGGAGATGCAATTTAAAATATTATTAATGTCACAGTGAGGCAGTGCTTATAAAAAAAAAGAAATGTACGTGTATAAAAAGCAGAGTATGTGAGTTGTGTTGTTGTACACTAGTTTATAATGATGCAGGGCTGCCAAATAACATGCTATTGTGTTGTGTAATTACAGAGCAAAAATATAAGAGCCCGGATGCGATGCAGGTTCACGTTTACGCACAGCCATGGAGTAAAAAGTTCCAACTCCTCACCTTCTGCTCCCCCAAATTCTGCAGTCCCTCTTTATCGCGTCTGCTCCGGCTCACGGCGCTCCGGCTCTCGATGCCCCGGGTCTCTATACTCCGCTCCAGAGCTCGTTCCATGCTCCTCTCCGCGCGTTTCTCCACACGCTTCTCCGCGCGCCTCTCCAAACCCGGGGAGCTCCAGGAATCACTGACCGGGCTCCTCGCTCTCTGCCCGGTCTCCCTCCGCGCTGACCTCGGGGTGCTCTGGCCGACACTCAGCGCGTCAAAGTCAATGCTCTTCCCGTCAAACGCATCCTGGACGCTGCAGAACAAGCCGCCGTACTTCTGGCGCGGGATCTGGTCCGCGGTGCCCGGTCTGGCGAGGTACACGGGCAGGTCGTTCTCATCAGCGATGTCCCGGTTCGCCCTGCGCTCTGCCATCGCGCGCGCTGCTTCCAGAGCCACTGGAGACGGTCAAGTGCCGAGCTGGAGACTGCGCGAGCGTGTGCGAGCGTGTGCGAGCGAGTGCGCACGGGCCGGGACTGAGGTGGCACCGCACTGTCTCCTGTGAAGATCACTCACCAAAGAATCAACTCGTTGTATAACATTGCTGACTCTATCATAGGTTTATTAGTTATATTCTCACGTTTAAGTCACTCGGCTGCAGACGTTGGCCTAATATCTCTAGAGTAAATTGCCAAAGTTTGGTTCCGGATTGTTTGTGAGCCAATTAAAGTGAGATAGAACTTTCCTTTCAGCACCACATCTGCACACAGGCGCAGAGGGAAAAGGGAAACAACTGAGTGATTTTTTTTTTAATCATTTGAAACAGTGGTTCAGTGGTTTGAGCCAACCTGAAGGACAGAGGATCGACTCCCACTTTGACCAAGTTTTGATGTGTCCTTACATTTCACTCACATTGCCTAGTATAAGGGGTTACTGGCACAGAATGGCAGCTTTGCTTCCATCAGTTTGCCCCAGGGCAGCTGTGGCTACAATAGTAGTTTACACCACTGAGTGAGGAGTGAATGAAGAATGACTTCAGTGGAGCACTTTGGGCGACAGAAGCTCCGTTCATAGAGTGTTTGTCTCGACATAAACATCATTGTGTGATTCCAGCTCCCACAGATGAATACTGCTGTTGTGTTCTTTGGCAAAACACTTAACCCACCTTGCCCCCTGCGTCTGGTGTATGAAAGTGTGTGTGAATGGGTGAGTGGTTCCTTGATGTAAACTATGAACTTTAACCAGTCACCAAAATGTGACAAGCCTGTAAAGCTCATTACAAACATAAGGCATTAGAATTATTAACAACACTTACAGCTGATACAACCAAGTACATATACAAGTACATATACAAGTACATATACATAAACATATACATATACATATACATATACATATACATATACATATACATATACATATACATATACATATACATACAGTGTGTTACTTCACTCAGGAACAGAGAAACAGATCAGTACATGTCACAGAAAACATGAGTGATAAAATGAGCACCAGCATTTTGTTTGCTGAGACGTGTTTTACTGTTTCACCTTTTGCCTTTTCCACAGACAGGAGCACCTCAGGGTGTCACTGATGTCTGCACAAATCAGACACATGTTCACAGAGTCAGCATCAGGAGAGAGACAGAGAGAGCTGCTGAGTCAATGGGACAACACAACATCACATCTGCAGTTTGAATGTGGCAGGCAAATCTGTTTTGTTTGAGCCAACTACACTTTTCCATCAGGTCTAAGCAAATATGATTCATGTTCAGATCTAGTTTTCAAAAGTGAATGTCAATTGATCAAATTTGGGATTTTTTTTAATGTATAACTGGAACAAATGTCTGAAATTTTAAAATGTCTAGACAAAAAACAAAAAAACAAAAAAAACAAATCTAAGGTTAAATACTAAAACTGCAGAGATATGGCACTAAAGGACCTGACAAACCTGATGAGATTTGCAGTGGTGTTGTGTTGTGATGGAGCTCTGAAGGGGGAGTGACTTAGAGCAGAAAGCAAAAAGAGATCAGAGTTTCAAAACACAAAGTTACGCTTATAAAACATGTTAATACGTTGGTAAAAGGTAACCTGGTGATCTAAATATGTAGTTAGCAGTTAAAACCCCATAGAACTTAAATTTAATGAAGATTTTTGTTCAAGTATTCATTTTAATTCTGAAAAAAGAAAGGAAAAATATACTTCTTTCCTCTCTGGTTTTATCATGCATGACAGCTGTTATTGCTGCTCGCAGACTCACTGACAGTCTCCAAAGCTCTGAGCGAAATGACGAGGCACTTTAATTCTGAAAAGCGGATTTGCCAAAAATATGTAAAGCAGCTGGATTTGTCACTGCGGCGGGATTTCAGCGCCACAAGAACCACAAAGGGACTGACACACTTCCAGCTCACTGACATTTACCCGTGTGTTTATGAGGGAGCTGATTCACACACTGGTGCAGAATTGTAACCAAAATATGCAAAATTAGAACATAACAGAATTCATTATTTTCTGCATAGTTCAATGTGTAGGGCAATGCCATACTGTGGAACATTCTGGGCAAAGAAATAACACCTGACTTGAACCACAATCACAAGGCGATCATATTTTAAAGGTTCTATATTACACAAAATGGACTTTTGTGAGGTTTAAGCCATGTTAGAATGTTGTTGGAGTTGTGTTTGTTTCATTCATGTTTGAGTAACTCTTTATTATGAGTCTGTCCACATCTCCAAAGCTCAAAATGCTCCGTTCCACCTTGTGATGTCATGTAGTGGTAGTTTTCAAGTTAACAGCTACATTTAAAATGAGTAATTCCATGATCCAAATGATTCTAGTGAGGGTGTATGGAGTTTAAAAACACAGTGGAGCACTTCCTGTTTTCTGTTTGAGAGAAGAACTTGTCTCTATGGTGATCAGTATGTTTAATGCTATACTACGGAACATTCCTCGTAAAGAAATAACAGCCGACAACCATCCTTTCTCTTGTGATGTCATGTACTGTAATAATACAGGAAGTGCTCTATTGTGTTTTTAAACTCCACACACCTTCACTAGAATCATTTGGATGATTTCAGCTCTGGAATTGGGAATCTTTACTAAATAAAAGATAAAAAAAAAAGTAGCTGTTAACGTGAAAACTATCACTTTATGACATCACAAGGTGGAACAGAGCATTTTGAGCTTTGGAGATGCAGACAGACTAATAATAAAGTGTTACTCAAATGTGTGAATGAAACAAAAAACAACTTCAGGTCTGTTTTTGGGGTGGAAACAACATTATAACACTGCTTAAAGCTCACAGAGTCCATTTTGCGTAATATAGGACCTTTAAATAATTTCAAAATGGATATAACTTTTCAATTTTTACCAAACGCAGTACGCCAGCCTTATGCAAAATCAATATAACAACAAGCCTGCGTCTGTGTATTAAATATGAATGAATAAATGCTCTTTATGTCTCCTGTATTACGTCTCCTGTACTCACTCAGACTTCAGACAAAGAGCGGCTGTAGTGAGCTCATCCCAGTGGTCTATGGGAAAAAAAAAAGAAACCTTGCAGCGAATAGAAGCCTGAAGAAGTGGGTAAATAGGCCAGTTTTCCAGAGACAGTCAGGGCTCATTTAGATCCAGAGAGAGGGCAGAGGGGCGGATGGATTCATTTGGTTGGACGGGCTTTTGAAACAGAGAGGGACTATAAAACTGTTGTATGGACCATGTATTTCTTCTTGTATTTTCTTTGTTTTTGATACTGTATTTTGCCAGTTGTGCAGTGTAACAAAGTAAAAGTAGTAGTAAGTTTTTGCTCTGCCTGGAATGTTCCACAGTATGACATTACCTTACATTTCTTCGAACGCAAGTTGTTTTAACTCAAAAATACCTAGAAAAACAGGCCTTCTGACTGTGAGCGGGTTTGCCTCTCCACAGATCTGACCTGTAACTTGCTCTGGTTTGGTCTATAAAGGTTTAATGCCATACTGTGAAACATTCCAGAAAAAGCAATAACATCTCCATGAAAAAAAGCATTTGACGGACCCTCCACCAGAAAAGTTACACAGTGCACCTTTACGATCACTTATTTACAGCTGTACTATGCGACCTTTCAGTGTCCGCCACCTGCTTGTTTCATGAAATTGTCATTGCTTTGCCAGGAATGTTCCGCAGTATGGCATTAGTCCTAAAGATTGCACCTTTAATTGTGTTTAGGTCTCACAGTTGTCCTTGTGTGCAGCTGTATCCGGCCGTGTCCAGACCAGCTGCTGCTGATCCTCCAGGGACACAGTCAGTCTTCCTGTGGTTTCCCTTTAGCCCCACCCACAACAGCTAACACTGTCACACATGTCAGAATCAATGAGCAAATAAAGCTTAGTCTGCTTTGTCATGGTTTTTTTTACTTCTTGAATTTAAAGGTCCCATATTATAATTTTGTGATCTCCTCAAAAACAGCCCTGAAGTTGTGTTTTGTTTCATTCACACAAGTTTTCAAGTTAACAGCTATTTTTTACATTTTGTTTAGTGGAGACTGGAAATTCCAAGGCTGAAATGATATGAATGATGAATAGTGAAAGTGTATGGAGTTTAAAACACAGTGGAGCACTTCCTGTATTACCGCATGACATCACAAGGTGAAACAGAGTGTTTTCTGTTTGAGAGAAGAACTCAGCCTAAATATGCAAGGTTAGTGTGTTAAACACACAACAAGGAAACAGCATTTTTCCACCTTGTGATGTCATGTGGTAATACAGGAAATGCTCAACTGTGTTTTTGAACTCCACACACCTTCACTAGAATCATTTGGACCATTTCAGTCCTGGAATTGCTGATCTCCACAGAACTAAAGGTAAAAACTACCGCTTCATGACATCACAAGGTGGAACAGAGCATTTTGAGCGTTGGAGATGTAGACAAACTAATAATAAAGAGCTAATCAAACATGTGTGAATGAAACAAAACACAACTCCAGGTCTGTTTTTGAGGAGGTAACAACATTGTGGCTAAAAGCTCACAAGAGTCAGTTTAGCGTAACACAGGACCTTTAAGAGTGCAGCTTTAGAACTGTCATACAGACTAGCCCCTGTATGATCTCCAGAGTTTGACATTCATATTGGTTTTGGGTGGAAAATACAGTGGTGGGTGCAGTGTAACATTTGTGTGTGACCTCTGGGTGGGCGCTGAGAGAGGACACATCAGGGACGGACTTTATGACAGACAGGATGTGGCATTTGGAGCACAGCGCAAAACCAGCAGCTCTCAGGTCCTGTTTGAGGTTTGGCAGTGACGGGCCACCAAAGCGAAAACACACACCAGTCTGAGATAATCACAGTTTAAAGGAATCATACTACGCTATTTTCTCATCTATGTTGTAATGTTATTTCCTCATCAAAAACAGACCTGGAGTTGTGTTTTGTTTCATTTACACATGTTTAACACACAAATCCTGCAGATTTAGGCTGAGTTCTTCTCTCAGAAAACACTCTTCACCTTCACCTTCACTCAAAGCGCTTTACATCAAGAAATCGCTCACCCATGCAGACACACACTCATACACCAGTGTACGCAGACATTAGGGGCGACGTGGGTTAAGTGTCTTGCTTGCTCAAGGACACAACAACAGTATTTATCTGTGGGAGCTAGAATCACACTGCCAACCTGTAGGTCAGTGGATCTGTCTGCTCAACCAGTGATGTTTATGTCGAGAGAAGCAGGATTCGAACCGCCAACCTTTAGATCATTGGACAGACACTTTACCAACAGAGCTGTCGGTGTACGCCACGCACCTTCACTGGGATCATTCGCATCACTTCAGCTCCGGAATTGTCCATCTCTGCTAAACTTCATGACATCATAAGGTGCATTTGAGCTTTGGAGATGTAAACTCGACTAATAATGAAGGATTACTCAAACATGTGAATGAAACAAAACTCAACTCCAGGTCTGTAACAACATTATAACATGGCTAAAAGCTCATTAGAGTCCATTTTCTGTAATTTTAGACCTTTAATGTAAAAAAAACAAAGTGATTAAAGGACCACTATGGAACATTTTTGGACACGTTAATGGAATTGTTATTGCTTTGCTTGAAATTTACTATTTATCTGCATGGAGAGAAATCCATGACACTACCAGGACAATTTACAGGTCAGATCTGTGGAGAGACGAACCCACTCCCAGTAACAATACATGTTTTTTATTTATATTTTCTTTATATTTGACATTTTCATTATATTGGATACTTGTATAGTTTAATTAAATGCTATACTGTGTAACATTATGCAGAGCAAAATCTTACACTAACATTCAAAGATGGCCTAAACGAGTTGATTGGTAAGGTTTTATGTCAGATGCCCTTCCTCTTGCAGCTACAGTACACTGACTTAAACGGACAATAACAGATAAGAATGTTGCGAAGAGTCACAAGGACAGTGCAGGGATGAAGATGAGACTCAAACCAAGCGCCATCTGGTTGGACGGTTGACAACACTTCACCCACCAAGCTAAATATTTGATCTAATCTGCAAAAACGAAAAATGCCAATTACATTCATTTGTTTTAAACGATGTTGTTATTTTTTTTTAGCTTTCCACCATGTTATAACGTTTCTTCATCAAAAACATGTCTGAAGACGTTTTAGATGTCATCCACGCATGTCTGAGTAATCTAGTGATCTCTCTTACGGTTAGCTGTAAGAGTCTATCCAAAGCCTACGTCACAATTCTCCATAAAAATACAAAAACATGATACAAAACTGTACACGGCAATTTGACAAACCTGAAGCGAAGTGCAGGAGGTTCATTAGCGGGACGCATGCCGATTGTGTTGTGATGGCGCTCTGAAGGGGGAGTGAGTTAGCGTGGGGAGCAAAGGGAGGAGAGATCTAGACTAAATGTTACGTGCATAATGGTAACTTAACAGAATTGTACATGCGTTATCAGAATGCAGTCATATGCTCAAAGGTTTTGAATCTTTATTTGTATACCAGCACAACTCGTTATAATTAGACCAAAGTAGAGGGCGATCCATTGGAAGACAAACAAGGGCAGAAACGTAAAAGTAACAAGAAAAAAAAAACCCCACAATGGATAAAAGAATAGTGTACGTGTTTGACTACAGACAGAGAAACATGTGAGGAGGAAGTGAATTTAAGGCAACTCCTAGTGGCGAGTTTGCTTTAAGAAGTCTTGTTTATCTCCTTATAGTGGGTCAAATGCATGTGGTCTTATGTGGGTCTTCAAGTGCCCATATTACACAATTTTCTGATCTATGTTCTAATATTGTTTCCTCATCACAAACCTACTTGGAGTTGTGTTTTGTTTCATTCACACGTTTTACGCACAAACCCTGCAGATTTAGGCTGAGTTCTTCTCTCAAACGTAAAACGCTCTGTTTTACCTTGCGCTCCATTGTGTTTTTAAACTCCATACAAAAAACAGTTGCAGGATTCCTCCCACAAGACTCCATTATAGTCTTATATTCTCATATTTCTGGGTCCTTCAAAATATTGTTTTCCGATCCAGGGCCTTCAAAAAGCAAGAGAAAAGGGAATGCATTGATTTCAGTTAAATGTTCTTTATTTAATGACACAAAATTGACTCTTGTGAGCTTTACATCATGTTATAATGTTGTTAACTCCACAAAAACATGGAGTTGTGTTTTGTTTCATCTCACAATGTTCCGTTCCACGTTGTGATGTCATGAAGTGGTGCTTTTCAACAGCAACAGCACTGTATCGCCATGGCATTACAAGGGGCAACTGAGCATTTTATGTTCAAGAGAAGAATTCAGCCTAACTATGCATGATTTGTGTGTTAAAAGTACACTACTATGTAACTTTTGGTTTGGGGGTCTGTCACCTGCCCGTTTCTATGAAGATGTCATTGCTCTGCCTGGAATGTTCCACAGTATAGCATTAAACAGCTCTGCGTTACATTTATTCAATCACAGATGGTTCTATAGCTCAAAAATACCTAGTAAAACAGGTATTTATGACAACGGGGGTCGCCTCTCCACAGATCTGACCTTTAACTTGGTCTGGTTTGGTCTCCATGAAGATAGAAAGGTTTAATGCCATACTGTGAAACATTCCAGACAAAGCAATAACATCTCCACGGAGAAAATAATTTGACAGACCCTCCACCAGAAAAGTTACACAATGTACGAGTGAATAAAACAAAACACAACTCTAAATATGTTTGTGACGAGGAAACAAAATTATAAGAGATCAGAAAATAGTGTAATATGGGCTCTTTAAGTACCAGGCTTGGCAGTAACATAAACCAACTAGCCAAGTGGTACAAAAAAGTCCCACTAGCCACTTCACTCAGTCGATTTTCATTGAATCTCTGCGATGGCTGTGATTGACAGGTGGATTAACCTCTCAGGGAAACGCACGGTCCGTCCTTATCGAAACAAACTGGCGGCTTGTGAGCAAAAAGGGAAATCTGGGGTGAGAATTGTGAAATTTTATTCAAAACGATGGGTGACCAATGAGCTGCTTCGTTTCACATGCATCACTAAAATAAACAAATCTGATTGGACGGTCGTGTTTGACTACTAAATATGTTGCAAGCTAAAACGCTATTAGTGAGTGATTTTTGATTTTGTTTTTTGGTTTAAAGTGACAGGTTGCACTAAGATCATTATATTTAAGATTTAGCTAAAAAATATAATTTTTTTAGAGATTGGGCATTTTTTTAGGTTTCAAATTTGACTTCCTGGTTGGAAATTGTGACATCACACTAGGAAATTCCATAACAGTTACCAAGCAACCGTAATGTAATGTACACAGAAATTATGATTTAACAAAATTAATATAAGAAAACATATTTATTTTGTTGTAATAATGTTTAAACTAACAGAAAAATGTGTTTCTTGTGCATAAATTGTGTCAAACTTTTGGATAGAATTCTCCCAGTGTGATGTCATCAATATGGGACGCTCTAAAATAGAATTCTCTACTTCCTGTTTACTTATTTTTCAACTTTTCTTCAGAAATTGCTTCTTGATTTCTGTAAAACTATAATTTATATTTACAACTGGTACTATCCCACCAAATTAAGTCAAAATTAGAGAATTATCAGAACCTGTCACATATACTTTTTAAATAATTTTTGGATGTTAGTATCAAAGTTGGTTAAGTTAGTCAAATAAAAACACTTTATTGAGAAACTTGTGAATTAAGTTTATATATCTTTCCATTGAACTGAAAACATTGCACAAAGCTCTAAGATGAACCTCCACCAATCAAAGGGTATGACGATATATACATGGACACGGTGGTGAAACGTTTAAAGGGCGAGTTTGATAGTCTATAGGTGAAACCAGCACCCCCTGCAGGCCAGACAGTGGAATAACATTGGGAATAGACATGGCTTAGGGGCAGGGGGGGGTTAAGGGTGTTTTGGTAAGGAGAATAATTATCCAACATTCATAATCCAGTGATGTTAAGGAAACAATCTTTGCAGCTTTCACTACAATTAAACAGCAAATTAAAGGTTCACCGCGGAGCATTTCTGGTGAAGGGTACAACACCTTCTTGTCTTCATAATGTGTTATTGCTTTGCTGAAATGTTCTACAGTGTAGCATTAAACATCTCTGTCTCCATGGACACAAGCTGGATGCCATTCTTAGGTCCCATATTACGCAACATTGACTCTTGTGAGCTTTACCTCCTCAAAAACAGACCTGGAGTTGTGTTTTGTTTCATTCACACGTTTGAGTAAGACTTTATTATTAGTCTGTCCACATCTCCAAAGCTCAAAATGCTCTGTTCCACCTTGTGATGTCATGTAGTGGTAGTTTCCAAGTTAACAGCTACCTTTTACCTTTTTTCGTAAATTCCAGAGGTCGGAAATTCCAGATGTGCAGGGGTGTAGCACCAAATTCTGGGTCTTAGGTACAAAGCATCTTGGTCGGTCCACACTACATATAGTCTAATGAAAAATGCATATTAGAAGACTTTGCGAGGGGCCCTTCCTTTCACTGGGCCCTGCGTAAACAGTCCCATTTACCCCCTCAGACCGACGCCCCTGCAGAGGTGAAATTATGGAGTTTAAAAACACAGTGAAGCACTTCCTGTATTATCACATGACATCACAAGCTGGAACAGAGTGTTTTCTGTTTGCGAGAAGAACTCAGCCTAAGTTTGCAAGATTCACGTGTTAAATGCGTGTGTGAATGAAACAAAACACATCTCCAGGTCTGTTTGTGATGAGGAAACAACATTATAACAAACATCAGAAAATAGCGTAATATGGGCACTTTAAATTTGGCAATCTCAGCCATTATGTTATTTCTGAGCAGTAAAAACAGCTGTAGTTCAATAAACGTAGCTAGACACGATCGCCATAATGTAGACCCGTCCAGGCAACGCGGTTACATCTCCAAGGAGACAAGCAGGTGGCGCTTCCTTCACCAGAAAAGCTACGCGACGTACCTTTAAGTCTTCAGTGTTGAAAACTGTTCAAGCTGCTTCGAAGAGAGAGCCGGCGTCTCATTCCTCTTCCCTCGCTTCCTTCTCCTTGATTCCTCTTTTTCAGCTGTCAATCAAATGTGTCATATTAAGCGGTGTCCCAGAGAAAACCACGGAAGGAGTAAGTGGACATGAGGACAGCTTCGGGAATCGAGGAGAGGAATCAAGGAGAAGGAAGCGAGGAAAGACAAATGAGACAGGGCCAGAGAGTCAAAGAAAAGTGCAAAATTTTCACAGGAAATGATGGTCAACGATTGCATCTACATATCAACATATATATTACATTACATAAATAAAGACAGTGTGGATATCGGGGCATCTGTATAGTTTGGAGTCGTTTAAAAAAAAAAGTCAAAAATATATCACCAGTAAAGCTAGTCCGCTGGCATTCAGAAAGAAAATTAGGACGAAATTACACAATCTCGAAATGCAGTTCTTACAGAGATCCAAGAATAGCTGAGCTTCCCGGATCCTGGTTAGTTGACTTCTCTTCTTCCGTTGTTCTGTTAATATGAAGACAACCTGAGTGTCCCGATGCCGTGTTTCATAGTCTATAGATGCCGTCCAATGCAAAGAGCGCCCCCTTTCTGTCGGAAGTCCAAGCGGTTTGTATCAGCACCACTGGGACAGTGGCTTCTGGTCAATTGTGGTCCTTCTTTTGAAGTCCGGAAACCAGTCCAAGTCCAACCCGAGACCAGTCTGTCCCAGTGGCCTCTGCTGCGCTCAAGGCCCTGAGATGGATCACTGCAGTTTGTGAAATAGTCCCTGCAGTCGACGAGAACCATCTGTAGTTTTATAACGGGAAAGAGGATGCAGTGGATTGTAGTGTTGGTACATTTGTTCACACTAGAGAAAAAAGTGTTGTCTTTCTATTCGGGTCTTTATACAAATCTCTTTACAGGTTGAGTGTTGTTTGTAGATCAAAATAATTAAATATGGCAAAGACGTTTCTGTGGCCATGGTTACGTGCACACTCCAAATGTAATTATTATTGGATTTTTAATGTTTAATGTTTTTAATGGTCTGTTGTGTACCACTTTTCTGGTGTAGGGCCCGACAAATGCTTTTTCTCCATGGAGACGTTATCGTTTTGTCTGGAATGTTTCCCAGTATGGTATTAAACCTTTCTATCTTCATGGAGACCAAACCAGACCAAGTTACAGGTCAGATCTGTGAAGAGGTGAACCCGTTCACAGTCAGAATGCCTGTTTTTCTAGGTATTTTTGAGCTCTAAAAGCACCTGTAATTGAATAAATGTAAAGTAGAGCTTTTTAATGTCATACTGTGGAACATTCTAAGCAGGTAACGGACCCCCAACCAAAAAGTTACATAGTGCACCTTGAAAATGACGAATAAACAGCAAAATCATCTGGTTTCTTTCTGATTGTGGTCCCAGTTTCTACTCACATCAGATTTGCATGTCATTGAAATAACCTTAAAGGTCCAAAAATCAGACAATTTGGTGTGCACGTAAACATAGCCACTGTAGTAGAAGTAGCAGTACTTGTGGTAGTAGTAGTAGTTGACTGCATGAGGCCTTTCTATGAGGAAGTTTGCAAATCTGGGTTCTCAGACTTTACATGTACTTGAGTGTCCCGGTTATAATCAGGTTTTTTGAGTATCCTGATTTTGTGTGTGTCTATGTAAAACGCTGTAACCTGATTTTAGTGTTTCAATATTCTGACAGTATTCAGGATACTTTGGCATTTAGTGTGGCATGCAATAAAAAACTGTTATTACAATGCCAAATATGTTTGATTCTTGTCTTGGTTCTGAATGAATCAGTATAAAATGCATACAAACTACAAAGAAAAAGATTCAATGAGATCCGGTTCGAACTGTTCACATTAAAGAACCATTCAAAAGAGCCGACTCGTTCACAAACGTCAATCACTACCAAACGCACTTGAAGTACGACTTTTAGCTCCAGTGTGAACAAAACAGTGTCAGTGACCAGCTCTGACTGAACAGCAGTGAGTGGTGTTTCCCTGCACGGCAGAGAGTACAATCCCCGGGCATTGGTTTGGAGTTGTCGAAGCGTTAATATATGTGTGCGTGTGTGTGTGTATGTGTGTCCTGTCTGCAAAGTAGGTTGTGTTCGCGTGGCATCACAACCTCCTAGAATCCCTGTAGTTTAAAACAGAGCTGGAGGACAGGTCAGAATTCTATGGTGTAATTTGTGGTTTAACTGATTGCAAATGTGTTGACCTGGTTTACTGTTCAAATCTCTGTAATTACCGGTCGTATCCACATGAAACAAAAACTGCTGCAGAGTTTAATGTCTTCGCTGTCCGCACAAATTGAGAAAAGTGGATTTATTTTTTCACAAAGCATCAGAAAGTGGTGCCATTATTCAATCCCAAAACATGATTGGGGCCATGTGAAAGGACTTTAAGATACAGGATTAATATGGCAACATGTCAGTCACAGATGTTACAGTTCGTAGAGTGCTCATCCTCTGAAGGTTGGTGGTTCGAAGCCCGCTCTCAACATAAACTTCACTGGTAGATGGGTCAGTTGGTGTGATTTCATTGTGTCCTTGGCTAAGACACACAACACGCCTCGCCCCCAGTGTCTGCGTAAACTGGTGAGTGAATGGGTGATATAAAGTAAAGCGCTTTTGAGTGCCTTGAAGGTGGAAAAGCGCTATATAAAAATGTGACTTTTTACCATTTAACAACAAAAGACCAATTTCGTCAAATCAGGAAGGAATCTTTTGTCTGATTGGTTCTGTGAGCCATTCACTGTTTTTAAAAGAACTCCCCAGACCACAAATGTTTAACCTTCTCATTATTTGTTAGGGACTGGCTGCAAAATCTTGTCTTAATAATTTTAAGTCTTTTCACCTAACAACATTCGCGCGTTTGGGTTTGAATAATTTTCGCTTTAACCACATAAACCAGGTCAACAAATTTGCAATCAGACAGTTTTACATCAAACTCCACCATAGAGTTTTGACCTGACCTCCAGTCCAGTTTAAACTCTAGGGATTCTACAGTGTTGAGATGTCACCTGAACCTATAGTGGCTCATGTTTGGAGATTGAATGTAGGTTTTGGCAGATGTCTGTATGTCCATCTCAAACCTGGCAGTGTCCTGAGAAAACGATCCCAAAAAAACAGTAAATAAAGAGGAACCAGAAGACTTGAAGCACTTGACATCCACCAAAAACACCAACCACTTTGAGACACATGAAACTCCACTGTGCGCCCCAGACCAAAGCACTGCAGCCAGGGACACGGACTCTGATTGGACAGACCTAAAAGACAGACAGAAGGTAGTCAAACGCTCAAAGAAGTGTAGCTGTAGTTGTCAAAAAAGGGAAAAAAGGGTTACAATGAACTAGAAATGGAAAAAATAAATGTTAATAATGGACTATGGTTGTGTTCTAGTCCTAGTTTAGTCCAGGTTTCTGTGTTTAGCAAATTTGACTTTTTGAGTTTTTAGTTTTAACATTGGTGACGCCACAAAATATACATAATCCCAGCGTTAAAGGCCATTAAAGGTCCTATACTACGCAAAACTGACTCTTGTGAGTGTTAAACCAGTGTTAAAATAGTGCTACCTCATCAAAAAAAAAAAAAAATACCTGGAGTTTTGTTTCATTCACACAAGTTTGAGTAATCCTTTATGCTGTCATGAAGTGACTGTTTTCAAGTTAGCAGTTACTTTTTAACTTTTGTTCAGTAGAAATTGGCAGTGCCAGGGGTAAAATCATCTAAGTTATTCTAATGAAGATCCACTGAGTTTAAAAACACAGTGGAGCACTTCCTGTATTACCACATGACATCATAAGGTGGAACAAAGTTGTTTCTGTTTGAGGGAAGATGCCTAAATATGTGGAATTTGTGTATTAAACATGTGTGAATGAAACAAAACACAACTCCTGTTATGTTTGTGATGAGGAAACAACATTATAACAGATCAGAAAATAGTGTTATATGGACCAATTAAATAAAATGTCCAAAATACATAAATTAGTCAGAGGTGTGTGAGAAAGTAAACATAGTAGAAGTAAAAAGAAGTGGTCTAAGAAAGAATTCAGGAAAACTACTACTCAAATAAAAGAGTAACTGTCTGGGCACATCTGATTTAATGATATAAACTGATGTAATTACAGGACAAAAGGTTAAAAATGCAAAGAATAAACCAAAGAAACTGATGCAAGAGACACGCATGTTAAAATCATAAATGACTCAAGTCTGAGTGACAGTTTCTGAGTCTAGTCAGTGGTGTACTGTCAATGTGAACAATGGAGTAATGTAAAATGAGTAAAAAAAGGAAAGAACGGTGATGATTTGGATCAGAGACACTCACCTCTGCTACGGCACACCACCTCAAGGCCAAAGGATAAAAGCCAGAGAAAAGAACAAGAAGAGAAACAAAAACTGTAGAAGAAACGACAAGAGGAGAAAGGGAGGAGGAGGAAAGAAGAGGAAGACAATTAATGTCACACTCAGACTGTTAGTGACAGAAGAGACACACAGAAGAAAAGACTATGAAGAAGACTTTATATTGCATTTTGAAATAAGTCATATCATGGTGTTACTGTTCAAGAGCACAACAAATAAACGTGAAACATTTAGATGAATCAGCTGCAGTGGGGAACAACACTTTAGTATTAATGTGCACGGGTTTGGTTTGGGTCGGGTCGGGTACCAATATTTGAACCCATTTCTTTGCGTCGGGTGGGTCAGATTGGATTTGAACTCAGGTCAGGCTGTACTGGTGATGCTCGGGTCAGAACAAAAGCTGACCTGAGCATCACTAGTACCACAAGACCACTATGTAACTTCTGATGGAAGGTTTGTCACCTGCTTGTCTCCATGGAGTATTGTTTTGGCTGGAATGTTCCACAGTATGATGTTAAACTTAAAACTTTTACTATGTTTTATTCCACTTGTATATAATTCTTTTCGGCAAGTGTCTCTTACTATTTTTGCTACTCATTTTGAAGATTAGTACCTCTAAAATGTTTAGTTCTAAATCATTCTCAATCTCCATGGAGACAAGCATGTGAAAATGTCAGATCAGTGGAGAGAAGTGGAGAGATTTTGATGTAGTTTTTGAGTGAGTAAAATACATTCCAAACCTTTTCTTCCAGGTCTTTAATCTGCCTCCTCTGGATCTCTGTCTTGTCCTCGAGGTCACGGATTCTCTGCAAACAGTCACAACCAGCATACACTTAAATTTGTTTTTATGTACATCTACACTACAGTCAAAAGTTTGGACACACCCGCTCATTCAGTGTTTTTATTTTTATTTATTTTAACTACTTTCGGCATTTTAGTCACATACATAAGACGTCAAATACACGAAGCAAGATACTGTATATGGAATTATGTGTTAAGGAAGATTATGGAATTATGTACCAAAAAAGTTAATTTTTTTGTATATTTTATAACATAATTCTCAAAGTATCCACCCTTTGCTTTGTTGAAAAATATTTAGTAGCAAAGCAAAGGGTGGCTACTTTGAGGATTTGAATATAAACATTAAAAAAAAAAAAAATTAGTAGATTTATTTTACTTTTTTAACATACATAATTCCATTTTACTTCATAAATTTTACATTTCCATTTTATTTATTATTTTTACTTCATATATTAGATGTCTTCTGTTTGCATATAAAATGTATAAAGTAGTAAAAACACAATGAACGAGAGGATGTGTCCAAACATTTGACTGGTTTGACTTTATTACCTCCGCCAAGGAGGTTATGTTTTCGCCTGAGTCTGTCTGTCTGTCTGTTTGTTTGTTTGTCTGTTTGTTTGTTTGTTTGTTAGTTAGCAAGATAACTCGAAAAGTTATGGACGGATCTTGATGAAATTTTCAGGAAATGTTCCTAATGGTACATCCAACAGATGATTAAATTTTGGTGATGATCCAGAAGAAATCCTGGATTCTGGATCACTTTGAAAACTGAGCTGCTTGGCGGAGGTCTGCGCTCTCTGAGCGCTTTTCTAGTTAAATATGTCGTATTTATAAAACTTTTCCCAGATTCGTCATTGACATGAATGTGATCCCCGTTTAACTGGAAGTGCCACCACAAAAAGGCACAGTTTAGGGGCATTTAGAGACAAAAGTGAGCGGGGCCGAATAAGATGAATATAAAATTATCATCTGCTGTACCTGGTGAGCTTGGTGCAGCAGCTCCATGCGTTCCTGGAGGATCTGACAGTCGTACTCTCGGCTCTTCCTCAACATCTGCCTCCTGAGCTTCTCCACGGCCGTCCTCAGCTCGTCCTTCTGCAGCTCATTCAGGGGCTCGCCGTACTTTATCACCTGAAACACGACACACAATATTACACTAACAATACACAAAATCTAAGTCAAATTTGACATCATGAGCAGATTATTTATTGTAATTTGAGAAGTTTTGACCAGCGTAGATACGATATGAAGCACAAAAGTGACCGCCCATCCCCTTTTCTGGAAGTAAGTTTAATTTTTCTCATAAACTCCCCCCCCCCAAAAAAAATGATCTTAAAAATTTGCAGGCTAACTCAGGGCAAATCCGCTCTGTGGTGACTAATGACTGCAAGATCTGTAATTTTATTTAAAGTCTGTTTCTGGAACTTTATAAACCACAAAGTTATTAAAATATGTTGCTGAATCTTGTGTTTTAAGTTGACTTCGAAGTGGGCAGGACTGTTGAGCTCCGTTTGTATGACTTTGCATTGTTGTAGCAGAAAATATCATGACAGAAGAATTTGTATTTTATCATAAGGCATTTCTTACTCCATTAAATGTTAAAGGTTCACTGTGTAACTTTTCTGATGGAGGGTCTGCCACCTGCTCGTCTTAATGGATATGCTAATGCTTTACATACAATGAGCTCTATTCACGCTTACGTCACAAAACCGGAAGACGTTTGGAAACATGCGGATGAGAACTTCCTTTGGGCTCCGCTGGTGATAGTAACTGATAAAATCTGGGAAAACTGAGAAAATAGCCCTTTTTTTTTTTTCCTTTTATAAATTGCCTATTTATTTGTGTATTATAATTTGTCTAACTTAATTAAAAAACAAAACCAAAAAAAGCATCCTCCATGGATAGCTTTGGCAGGTTGTGAAGACGCTGCTGCTGAATCCACGGTTTTATCACATGCCCAGAGTCGGGAACTCCACCGGAAGTCGTCATCCACATGTTTCCAGACGTCTTCGGATAAGTGTGAATATGGCCTATGTGGCATTAAACATATCTATCTCCATGGAGACAAGCGGGTGGAGCTATCAGGCCCAGTTAAGGTCAGCGGAGAGGCGACTACTCAGTATGAATGCATATTTTGTCCATGTATTTTTAAGTGCTATTGAATAAAAGCAAGACAAGTTTAATGCCATACTGTGAAACATTCCCGGCAAAGCAATAACATGACCGTGGAGACAAGCAGGCGGCGGACCCTCCACATGAAAGTTACACTGCAAAAACTCAAATCTGGCAAAATTAAAATTGCTTAATTAAGAAATGTTTATCGTGATTTGAGTAAATTTCAAGTAAATTAATCTATGTTTTTACACTTAAAGGTGCATTGTGTAACTTTTCTGGTGGAGGGTCCGTCAAATGCCATGGAGGCGTTATTGCTTGGTCTGGAATGTTTCACAGTATGGCGTTAAACCTTTCTATTTTCATGGTCAGATCTGTGGAGAGGCGACACTGCTCACAGTCAGAATGCCTCTTTCTTTAAGGTATTTTTGACCCATAAAACCACCTGTAAATGTAAGCTAGAGCTGCTTAATGTCATACTGTGGAACATTCCAGGCAGAGAACCGACAAATCCATAGAAACAAACACATCGGAAAAGAAAAAACAACAAATATAAACATGTAAAATAAGAAACAAAATCTAATGTTGCTTGAATTAAGAAAAACACGCGTATTCCATTAGTAGAAACTTTGACTTGTCAAGCTGAATCTACTCAAATACAGTAAAATGTTTTAATTTAAGTCTTCTTTAACTTACTGCATTATTTGTTTATTGTTTTCACTAGCCAAAACCACCAAAACCAACCTGAATATTACATACGCATGTCATTGTAACTTGTATACAGTCCGTATTTACGCAGTATAACCTTTAGTTTGGTGATTTCCTTCAAAAACACACGACTCACCTTATCTTGTTGCAGGGCGTTGTACAGCGTTGCCTCGAGCTCCTGGATTTGCTGTTGAGATAAAAGTCAATTATTAAAGTTTATTAAAATTCTCCCCGTCAGTTCCAGGAAGACAAATGTTTTAACACATTTTACTTCTTTACAAAAGTTTTGATGTATTTTCACACCCTGTATCTTAATTAAAACTACTACAAGACAAAGCGTGTGCCCATAGCCTTACTTGACATTGTAGGAGTGATACTGATACCTTGCAGATCATGTTATGAACGTTCCCTGGAGGTGTGATGCTAACTGAAGGCACTAGATACTCTGTTACTCATGTCAGGCTTAATCCGAGCTTTATTTGAACGCTGTTTGACCAGAAAGAGCTGACTTACAGAAGGTGAGCTGATTTGTATGCTTAAACTTTTTTTTTACTGGTTAATTGTTGATACAGGTTTTTTTTTGTTTTTTTTTAACATAATCAAATATACAGATACCAAGGCAGGAGATAATTATTACAAATTATACAAACAATACATAAGATATACAGGGCATATATATATAAATATAAAAAATCAATTATAAAACAGGAAAAAATACAAATATTCTTAAATAGTATTAAAGGAGTATAAAAAGGAGAAAATAATACTGTTAAATTAAAGATATTTCCCGTAGATATTGTATGTTTGAAAAGATTTTTTGTTTTTTATTGTCTGAAAATATTGTCGTATGTCGTTATTATACCATGAACGCTCGTACTGATCACCGACTCCTAAAAATGTGTCGTTTAAATCCATTTGGTCCTTTTTATTTTCTTTAAATCTTTTGCCTGTGTTTGCTAATGTGTGCATTGTGTCGCCACGGTAACTGCTGAACATTCCGCCAACAGAGATGCATGTTGATCACCCCCAGCGTGACGTCGCTGCGAAGTATCAACAGAAAGATGTAAAAGAACGTACCATGTAGGCCTGATCCAAAGCCTGTTTTCTGTAGTCCAGCTCCTCTTCTAGATACCCTTTCTGCTTACAGAACATTTCCTGAAAAAGATAAAAATGTAAAATGGTAACGACAACTCCAACATTCGCACACGTCACACAGTTATTGCCTTGTTTTGGTCATGGCTCATTTTACAGGGCCCATATTACGCTTTTTTCAGATCTATGTGTTACGATCCAGCTCTGCTAGGGAAAGAGAAGTAACAAAAAACAAGGTGGAAAAATGGTATAAATAAGGTAACAATTTAATTAACAGGATTGTAAAAAGGTAAATAAACAAAACGTGCTAAAATATGTACATAACGGGTTCAAATCAAAGCAAAGCAAACCAACTGTACAGAAACTAACCAAAAGAACTGCAACACAAGATGAACAAACACACAAAGGTCTCGCAAGACTCCGAGTGTCTCATGCAAAGTCACATAAAATCAAAGTGACAACAAAACTGGAGACACATTATCAAAAGGGACGAGTGTCTCAATATATCACAGTCATAATCACAGAAAGTAAAGCACAGAGTGACCGATGACAAGACACAGAACAAAGTGGCCTGTTGGGGATCTTCTTAAGCAGGGTGAGGTGGCTACAGGTGAGGCAGGATTGGCTGTGTAAAAGTGCCCCACCAATCAGGGACCAGGACTCTCACAGCAGGAAACCGGAGGGACATCCAAAAGAAATTAAACGCACACAAAACAAGTGCGAGAACTGGAGAACTGGAGGCTTGGGGCTGTAACACACACCTCATCACAAACAGACCTGGAGTTGTGTTTTGTTTCATTCACACATGTTTGAGTAACTCTTTATTATTAGTCTGTCTACATCTCCAAAGCCCGAAATGCTCTGTTCCACCTTGTGATGTCACGAAGCGGTAGTTTTCAAATTAACAGCTCCTTTTACCTTTTGTTTAGAAGATATTGGCAATTCCAAGGTTGAAATGATCCAAATGATTCAAGTGAAGGTGTACAGAGTTTAAAAACACTTCCTGTATTACCACATGACATCACAAGGTGGAACAAAGTGTTTTAGAGAAGAACTCAGCCTAAATATACAGGGTTTGTGTGTTAAACGTGTGAATGAAACAAAACACAACTCCAGGTCTGTTTTTGATGATGAAACAACATTATAACAGAATCAGAAAACAGCCTAATACAGTCCCTTTAAAATACACTTTTCATCACGTTTAATCACTTGAAAACAGCTTCTTGTTGCTTCTTACTCATTGTTTCTAGTTAAGATCTACAAAAAAGTTATTATCACATCATCAAATAAACAAAATTGAACATGAACACAAACCATTTCGATCTCTAGGTCCATCATTTTCTGGTGTAGCGCAGCCTCTGTCCCTTCTATCTGCTGAATCCACTAGAGGGCGACAAAAACATTTCACAAAGTTAACTACCCATTCAACATACTGACAAATGTTACTACTTTATTAGAATACAGTACTGAAGCGTACCTTTTCTGCTAATGACAAAACAGTACTAGCTTGAATGATGGCCACTTGCTCCTCGTTCCTTAAATTCTGCAAAAGAAGAACAAAAAAGAATGCAGCAAAATGAAAACGAAGGGAAATATAACGTTGTAAATGCAATAAGGCTTACCCCGTTGTCTCCGAGAATGTCTAGAAGCTTGATCAAATCTGGTATACACACGTCCTGAAAGACAGACAATTATAGTTGGACTTTTCCACATTGTTTTGACTGTGGAAAAGTCTGAAGTACTATATTACACAAAATTGTTATAATTTTTGACTTAATTTGCTGTGATGACACTTGTTCTAACTATAAATGTATAGTTTTACATCAAAAGTCGAAAAATATGTTGAAAATTACAGGAAGCGGAGAATTCTATCCACAAGTTTGGCATAATTTACACACGAGAAACACATTTTTCTGATACTTTAAACATGAATTCAACAAAATAAAGGTGTTTTCTTAGTTTTTTTATTTGTCAAATCATAATTTCTGTGGACATTAGAGGACATTTTGGCTCAATGCACTACACGGTTAGTAGAGAGTTGTGGAATTCCCTAGTGTGATGTCATAATTTCCAACCAAAAAGTAAAAAAAATAGCTAAACTGGGGGAAAAAGTCTGAAATTATTAAATGATCCTAACTGTGTTTTTGGTCAAACGGACAGTGTAAGCTGTGATGGGACTGACCTTGACCCCCTCCTTCATGCAGTAGATCTGGAGAGCACTGACTCCTTCAGAAAACGGGTGCATCTTAAAATGGTTAAAGGGAGGAGACCGCCTTTCACGCTCCTGCAAATACAAACAAAAACACACCTATATGAGTTTGGAAGTTTAAGTCATCAACGTAATATTAATAATCACATAATCAATTAAAATATTTGTCTGTTTTATTATGTTTTTTCCTTAAAGGGCCCATTTTACGCTATTTTCTGACCTGAGTTTTTCTCTCAAGCAGAAATGTCATGTCCCCAATCTTCGGAACTCACTCCCCCTTGGGCTTCGAAAAGTTAAACGTCTTACCCGTTTTAAAACCAACTTAAAAACATTTTTATTCCGCAAGCATTTGGTTGTTCGTTTCCTTTAAGATTTTGGTAATTTGACTGTTTGACTGTTTGATTTTATTTATTGAATTAAATGTTTTTTGTTTTTTTGTTTTTTTTATCATATTGAGGGGGGTCTGTATATTTTTGACACTTTAAAGCATTTTGTAACTGTTTTGAAAAATGCTATACAAATAAAATGGTATTATTATAATTTATTATTATTATTATTATTATTATTATTATACAGAAAGTGCTCCACTGTGTTTTTAAACTCCACACACCTTCACTATTTATCATTTGGATAAATTCAGCTCTGGATTTGCCAATCTCTACTGAACTAAAGGTAAAAGGAGCTGTTAATTTGAAAACTACCACTTCATGACATCACGAGTTGGAACAAAGCATATAAAGCTGTGGAGATGTGGATAGACTAAAAATAAAGGATTACTCAAACGTGTGTGAATAACAAAACACAACTCCAGGTGTGTTTTTGAGGAGGTAACAACATTCTAACATGCCTTTAAGCTCACAAGAGTCCATTTTGTGTAATACAGGACCTTTAATACATGTCATTTCATAGCTCAGTGCACTTCCTCAATGTTCTCAGTAGGGGGCGCCTCATCTCCTCCATGTCCCGGGCCTCTGCAGTGCACCAGAGTCTCACACAAAGGCCATTATAGAGGAGAGTCAGACTGACGGACATGTGAGCAGACTGTACGTCCACTCAAGGAGACTACATCAGGAACAGCGTGTACTCCAGACATTATGTTCGATATGAAGTTATTTAGGTGTCCAATAACGATAACGTCCAATAAAGCTCTGTTCTAGATCTGATTCCACTACTGATTCATGTCTCCTATAACACGAATATTAAAACGTACGGCGTGCCATTTTTGTCTTCCACATTTGAGCTAACAATGCACAACAGTTTAAAGAGTTTGCGTTGTTAAATAAAAAGTACATAAAGCTGTGAGTTGATTTACAGTTTTTTCAGTCGCTTTGAAGCTAAAGTCTACGAAATTTTCAAAGTTTGCCACTGAAGGAGCAAATACGCCTCATATTTCAAGGTGCATTTTGTTTTTTTTGTTTTTTTTTTTCCATGGAGATGTTATTGCTTTGTCTGGAATGTTCCACAGTATGGTATTAAACCTTTCTATCAATATGGAGACCAAACCAGACCAAGTTAAAAGTCAGATCTGTGGAGAGGCGACCCCGCTCACAATCAGAATACGTGTTTTTCTAGGTATTTTTGAGCTATAAAACCACCTGTAATTGAATAAATGTAAAGTAGATCTGTTTAATGTCATACTGTGGAACATTCCAGGCAGAGCAATGACATCTCCATAGAAACAAGCAGGTGACGGACCCACAACCCTCAGATCAAAAGTACAAAACATCACATCACACTAAAACACAATGATACACTCTTTCTGCATGTACTATAGTCTGTGTACATAAATACTACACTCTTAACAAAGTCCATAGACTAAAGACACAAAGGACAAAAAAGAACACACACGAATCACAATATGCACAGATTTCATACACACAAGCACTAGAAAAAAGTAACAGACTTGAAGTGAAAACCTTTGTGAACCAGGTTTTCATTTCCAAGTCAGACAGTTCAGAAACCAACGGCACAGATTTGAAACTGTGTTGTGTTTGTTTTGTTGTGTACACATACTTATAAACTTTCATATTTCTCATGTCAAACCATCAAAAAGTGTGTTACTGGTCTTACATTTTGCGGCCAGCGTCTGGATGATGGTGAGTTTAGATAAGTTTAGAAATCTGATCACTTTGAACCACAAAATGTCCTTTTTACAAGTGTTTTACATTTTATTCATAAAGTTTAATTTTCCAAAAGTTCTGAATTGTTTTGTGTCTTGTGTAAATCACACCTCTGCTCTGAGAAAACACTGGGCATAGAAACTCCACACTTTCTAATGAACTTTATGGACTAATTTGGTTGCCTTGTATATTTTTTGTACCCACTTTTATGGGCTTTTCTATGGACAGAATGATTTTTGTGTCTGAAATAAAGAATAAAAACAATAATAATAAATCATTTTGCAAAGTTCTGAAAAGATTTGCCAGATTTACAAAAAAGTTTCAGAAAATGTGCCTGAAAAAAAACCCTGTAACATATGCTGTAGGTTAAGGTGTCCCTGATTTTGGGCCTGTGAAATGATTTTGGAGCTTTATATCGCAGAACATTGATTTACTGGTACATGTTATGCATAAGTTGAGCTAATGTCTGTGGTCTGATGATGGAACATTCTGTACTTTACCTCCAGCTCCAGGATCCGGAACTCTAAAAGTTCATTCTGGTCCCTCGAGTCCTGAAGCTCCTGTTGTACACGACTGCATTCAGACTCGGATTTGTCCAGCTAAACAAGCAGAGAACATTTAAAGGAGACACAGATGCTTTTCCTGGTTCTTAATCATAAGGTATTACTGTTTTACATTTTCTCTATTAAAGATGCATTGTGTAACTTTTCTGGTGGAGGGTCTGCCAAATGCTTTTCTCCATGGAGATGTTATTGCTTTGTCTGGAATGTTTCACAGTATGGCATTAAACCTTTCTATCTTCATGGAGACCAAACCAGACCAAGTTTAAGGTCAGATCTGTGGAGAGGCGACCCCACTCACAGTCAGAATGTCTGTTTTTCTAGGTGTTTTTGAGCTATAAAACCACCTGTAATTGCGTAAATGTAAAGTAGAGCTGTTTAATGTCATACTGCGGAACATTCCAGGCAATGACATATCCATAGAAACAAGCAGGTGACGTACCCTCCACCGGGAAAGTTACACAATGCATCTTTAACAGCAAAATTGATCTAAAAGGACTCAATAATAGAAACTGAACCTTTTACTTCCAGTTTAAAAAATATAGAATTGATCAGCCCTGACCCTTTCATCGTTGTTTCACATTAGCAAACCGTGGATTTTCATGAACATGTTTTTATTATGAAAAATGGCTCACAACACAATTTGGAGGACAACACAGAGGGACAGTTTTGTCCAGAGGGCTGTTCTTCCCCTCAAACTGCCCTGACACAGATCTGCTGACCCTCCCTGACCAGTCCTCCTGTTAAACTGCACTGAGACCTTAGACTGAGACACAAAGGACACTGAGAAGCACAGCGGAAATGTTGTCGTCTTGCCAAAGGACGGTCAGAGTAAGTTCAAAGAATTATCAATGCTGTTCCCAACCTTGTCTAATAACTCCTGATTCCTCTGTAGAAAGAGCTGCTTCTCCTCCACCCATTTGGAGTCCTGCAAAGAGCGTAAAGACAGTTTAAGGTATGGTTGAAATACATGAACATCTAACATCAAGTCCTAAGTGTCCTCAAGTGACAGTCCAATGCAGTTATTGTGTTATCATCTCGTTTCTCACCTGTCCTTTGTGGGCCAGCTCTTTTTCCAAATCTTCTATTTTGGCTTTGTACCTGAGAACTTCTGCTTTTATTTGTTCTTGAGCCTAAAACATCAAAATAAAATTATTACTTTACACAAATTTGTAGAAGCTAAAAAGAAATATTGTATGGAAGACCAATAAGCCTATATGTAATTATTAATTATTTGCTTTATTAAAGGAGTTGTGCCTGACTTTTACTGTTTTAAATACATGACAAACACTATAATTTAATTAATTTTAAAGTGGTCCAAAGTTGTTCCACACTAAACATTCAGAGCATCCTAATTATTCACCATGATGAGTTATAAGTGCTTTTTTTGCCATCAAGGTAAAGTTAACAACAACTAACATGCTCACCGTGTACTCATTTTCGGACAATAAAATGCTTTATTATAATTAGATGCAGACAGCACACAGCTCAATTTATTTAACTTAACTTGTTTCAGATTTTAGATTTATCTCTATTTTTTTCTTGACCCTGACAAGGTAAAGCTGTGAAGTGAAAACCATTTCAGGAGACTTCAGGGTTTCCAATATCTTCGACAAGGCAAAGGGTGGATACTTTGAGGATTTGAATAAAAATATATATTTAGCTGCGTTATTTAACCTTTTTTCTTTACTACATATGTATATTTTGCTTCTTATATTTGATGTCTTCTGTATGTGTAGAGAGTAGTAGACACAAATTAAAAAAAAAAAACTTGAATTAGAGATTGTGTAAAAAAATTTAACTGGTAGTATATAAATGAACATAGTAAACAGTATATACAGTACAAATCTCCTCAATAGACTGAACAGAACAGTTGTGTACTGAGAGGACGTACCTTGGCCTCCATCTCGGCGTCCAGCATGCCCCCCTTCTGCTCCTGCAGGAGGGCGTAGGCGCGCTGCAGGGCCTGGTACTCCCGGGTCAGCTGACGGAAACGCAGCTCCGACTCCTCATTGGCTACGGCCTGGAACGTCAACACACAGGAGGTTTGTCAAAACGCTGTGTACGGTTTTGTATCATGTTTTTGTATGTTTATGGAGAACTGTCGCGTGGAAGATCATGTAGGCTTGTGGGCGAAGCATTGCCTTGAATTTTACAGCAAACCATAAGGAGGGTTTGAATAGGGCCCAAAAGAGATCGCTAAATTACTCAAACATGAATGGATGACATCTGAAACCTCTTCAGGCATATGTATGTAAAATCCCTCAGTCGTCCAGGTAGAATCCATGGCAAAAAAGGAGAAAATTTAATTTGTCAACTGGACATAGTTTATTTGGTTGAATACGTTTCGCAGCTCATCCAAGCTGCTTCTTCAGTTCTGGTCAGATGCTGGCGGACACTGCTTTATATCTGCCTGAAGGGAGGAGCCTCTTCAGGCATGTTTTTGTTGAGGGAACAATGTTATAACGTGAAAAAAAGCTCAAAAATAGCTCAAATTTTTCATGATGTCCCCTCTTTAAATGGATCAAATACATAGTCAAAATAAATAAATAAATAAATAAATAAATAAATAAAATAAAGAAATAGTTGATCTCTATTGGTGTTCTGGTTCCTCACGTCTTCTATGTCCTCGTCTGGAGTGGCTGGAGTCCGGTCCATCCGAAAAGAGGCCACGGACGAGGTCTCCGAGTCCATGGACTCTTCATCGTACCCGAAGAACGTGTCCACTACAATATGTCTCTGTGAAAGAACACGTGTGTTAGAATGTGTATGAAAACAAAACATACATACAGTAGAACTTATGTGACGAATATTTCTGTTTACCTTAATGGGCCTGGAGCTTCTTTTATGCCTTTTCTTTCTCAGAAGCTTTTCTCTGTCCTGCAAAATAAAAGGTCATTTATTTATATAGAATTCCTATAAATGCAATAAATAAAATATACCGAAGTCATTTTTTGTAGTATTTGGATCTGATTATCCAGATTACATATTTGAACAGTCAGATATTATACAAGTAATGTATTTTGTATTAAAGAACTCATGGTCAAATAGATATTAAAAGTAAAATTGTTAATTACGTGTTTTTTTTTACTGATAAATATAGTGAAAAATAATGAATTCAAAATAATGAAAGTACATTTTAAAATACATTTTAATTTTTTTAAATGTATTATACAAGCAATATCATGGAATATACATGATTGTGATAACAGTTATACATTACTATTAATAATATAATAATAAGTTACTCTTACTTGAGTAGTAGTTTTCCCAAATACTTTTTTACTTGGATCAATACTTTGTACTTCTACTTAAGTAATATAAATTTGAAGTAACAGGTAAATTTTTTGGCTCTTTACCCACCTCTGACAATTGATCAATTAAATTCAATTAATATTACTCAACACTGACTGTTAAGCCATGTTATAACGCTGTTATCTCGTCATAAACATACTTGGAGTTGTGTTTTGTTTCATTCACACAAGTCTGAGTAATTAGTCTACATCCCTGAAATGTTCTGTTCCACCTTGTGATGTCATGAAGCAGCAGTAGTAACAGCTCCTTTTACCTTTAGTTCAGTAGAGATTGGCAATTCCAGGGCTGAAACTATCCAAAACATTCTACCGAAGGTGTTTGGAGTTTAAAAACACAGTGGAGCACTTCCTGTCTTACCACATGACATCACAAGTGTTTTCGGTTTGAGAGAACTCAGTCTAAATCTGCAGGGTCTGTGTGTTAAAAATGTGTGAAAGAAACAAAAACACAACCACAACAGGTGTGTTTGTGACGAGGAAACAACATTAGAACATGGATCAGATCTGTGGAGTGAAGCTCACTGCGTAGAGTAAATGTTATGAATGAAAGCACGTTACCCTGGTGAGCTCATCGATCATGCTCTGCTGCTCCAGGACCTGCAGCTTCAGGAAGGCGATCTCCTGGTCGTCGTGAGCCTGGTCCAGGTCATTCAGGGACTTGAGTTTCTTCAGAGGAGGATGTGAACTGATCTTCTCTTTCTGCACAGTCATAAAATGCACATAGAGCTGTTTAAAATCTGCTCACGTCCAAAAACATTTTACAAAACATGACGGAACATTGTGCGTGTTTGTGTGACTGTGTGCGGTTTGTGTCACTCCGGCACGTGCGCGGTTTGTGTCACTGTAGTGCCCCAGTATAAATTTCACCAGTAAAATAAAAAAAAAATCAGTTTAGAGTTTTAAGTCTACATTGCATAATCTACAGAATGCGCACATGGCTACTTAATATGGTAATTTATTCAGGTGACTTTGGCTGTGATTGGGGTCCCGCGCTCACTTCAGAAACAACTTCAGGACATAACGTCTAACAACGGTGTCTGAGCACTAGAAAAGTTTTGATGAAGGTTTAAAGATACGGTTTACACGAGTGAATATACAGTTTTAAAGAAACATTTTGTTAATAGTAAAGATACACTGATTAAAACATAAGATTCAGTTTAATGATTGCAGTTATTGATACCTTAATGAAATGGTTTATTTGAATTACACAATGAATGTTTAGCCTATAATGAATACTGCAATGAAAAGTGAGTTAGTTGCCTGTGGTTTGGCTTTACACACTTGATAGAAACTGTGTTGATGGTAATGTCTGGTCTGTTTTCGTCTGTGTGTTTGTATGGTTTGGATAATTTAGTGTTGTGGTCTGCCAGATAACTAAAGATGCAGTTTATATTTTGAGTAATGGAAGAGCTATTTAATGTTGTACAGTTCTTTTGTGGTCTTTTAGAGGCATTTTATTATTTGTTACCTCGGTCCCTGTGACTATGACCTGTAACTTAATGTATTATTTTAATTTCCATTTGACTCAAACAGCATTCTTGTAAATGGATATCAGAAAGTTATTCGCTCGGTGGTTGCTGAAATAAATATTTCATGAAGATTCATGGCGCTTCCTTTTTTTCAAGTAGGCCAAATGCATCAGTTCATTTCAGCTGGTTATTCAAAGATCCAGACAACAACATAAGCTGATATGATTCTATAGTTTGAAAATAAGGTATATATTTTAGATGAAGCTGAATGATTCTTGTTTTAATTAGTTATCTGTAGGATCAGTCAGTGACACAAGTGGATAATTATGTTACAGTTTGCTAAATTTGATCACAATATTCATCTATAATGATTTAAAAAAGAAACAAGTCCACTGAACAAAGAGTCGGCACCTCCTATGCATAGCTGCACATCACGCTAGCGAGCAGCAGGTTTTGTTTTTTCATTTGTACCAAAATGAGTTCATGAGACTGCCGAATCCTACGCGCATCACTGCTTAAAGGTGCATTATGTAACTTTTCTGGTGGAGGGTCCGTCAAATGCTTTTCTTCATGGAGGTCTTATTGCTTTGTCTGGAATGTTTCACAGTATGGCATTAAACCTTTCTATCCCCACTGAGACCAAACCAAACCAGACCAAGTTACAGGTCAGATCTGTGGAGAGGCGACCCCACTCACAGTCAGAATGTCTGTTTTTCTAGGTATTTTTGAGCTGTAAAACCACCTGTAATTGAGTAAATGTAAGGCAGAGCTGTTTAATGTCATACTGTGGAACATTCCAGGCAGAGCAATGACATATCCTTAGAAACAAGCAGGTGACGGACCCCAGTTGAAAAGTTACACAGTGTATCCTTAAGAAAATAAAATAGGAGAACGTAGTGGGCGTGTAAAGGTGATTTTTGAAAATAAGCGATTAAAGATTCTATTACAATAAGATTCAATATTTACAGAGGTGCAAAAATAAATAAATGAACATTATGTAACATGAACTGACCATTTCGGAGTTCTCCTTGGACAGAGCCTTGAGTTTCTCCTCCAGCTTCTGGATGGTCTGACTCAAGTCGTCGTTTCGTTTATGGAGCAGTTTGTTCTTGTCCAGCAAAGGCTTACACTGCTTCTCTCCTTCTCGTACACGCTTTACCTGCAGGGCACACGAGAACAGGATTTTTATTTCAATTAATACACAAGAATTATACCTATAATTATGTAGTTGCTAACAAATTTTATAATATCCTCAGAGCATAACTGCCTATGTCATTTTTGCTGGTCCTGTTCCAGTCTTAGTTAAATCCTGGTTTAGTCGTGGTTTAATCCAGGTCTGTTATCACACTATGTCTATCCAAACACCAAACTGTAGAGTCTAGATCAAAGTTGTCACTAATTAAAAGATATTTCTTGAAAATACCATATGGTCTCATTTTAAATATTTGAATAAAGACATTGCATATTTATAAACATGTACTTTTTATGATGCAAAAACATTAAAAATTCATATAGACAAATTGCTTAAAAGTGTTGATTTTTACTGTGTTAAAAGCATGACAAACAGAACTAGTTCATTTTAAACAGTTTGCAGTGGTTCAAAGATATTCCACACTTACCTTATGCATTCTGAGCATCCTAATGACTCACCGCAATGAGTTTATAAGCACTTCTCACATATCTAAGAGACCAGAGTGGAGTTTTGCAGTAACTTTAAAATGACTAGCATTCTAACTGTGCAATTCCTATTGTCAGACAATTAAACGCTTCATAATTAGCTGCCAACAGTACACAGCAGACTTATTTTAACCTCAAGAGCTGCTTACACAATATACAGTCATACTGGGGAAGATATGAATGCCGTTGTTTAACTCACCACGTCTCCAGTGTCTGCGTAAACTGGTGTATGAAAGTGTGTGTGAATGGATGAGTGGTACCTTGAAGCGCCTTGAAGGTAGAAAAGTGCTATATAAAAATTTGACCATTTACCAGAAATTTTGCTCAAATACATAGGAAATATGACGACTGCTTCCTGCCCCCAGTTGAGAGAGGGATGTCATTATGTCACATTTTACAATTAAACAGTGTTAGTCTTACCAGTTCATTCCTCTCGTCAACCAGCAGTGAATTGCGATCTTCCAGTTTGCGTATCGTTGCGTTGAGCTCGGCGATGCGCCTCTGATTTCTCCTCATGTCCTGAAAAGAAATGAGTTGATCCAATTTAGCTGTGTGAGAATCCAAATGACAAAATCTACTACTAAATAATAATTAAAATCACAGTTAGTTCTGAGGGGCTCATGTCAAACTGGGTGCGTGTTCAAAACAGTCACTGTGTAAAATATGATGACAAAGGTTATTGTACAAATAAGCACAGCATGGCACAGGGCAGTGGTCTTCTAACAATGGGATGGGTACGGCTGGAGGTTTAGCCTTGTGGTAAAAAGTACAGTAAGTATTATATTTATATAGTAACGAACTGATATAGTTTTACTTTAAGTACAGTATATATATATATATATATATATATATATATATATATATATATATATATATGTTCACTTAGTCTGAATCTAAATTTAATTAAATCAAATAAATATAATTGTTTTATTTATTGCTTTTTGGTTACCCAATATCTGCATCCAATGTTGACAATCTACAAATTTGTTGGCATATTGTTTGCCTAAAATGAACCTTTCCTGAATAGCTGTAGAATGATCTTGAGCTGCATCAGAACAGGTATAAAACTACTATGAAAGTATGAAAGTACTATCATTAAATGCTGAAGATCACATTTGTATTAAGAGTTGTTTTTATTATCATCATAGTATCTGACATCAGTACTGAGTATATTTCTTAGTGTCTAGTTTGAAATGTTAGTATCGTGACAGCACTAATCGTCTGACCACAATCAGGCCATGACTTACTGGACTCCCACAATGCTCTGCTCCGTCTCCCACCCTGCCAGGAATCTCTCGTTTGGGGCTGCCCAGGCCACACTCGGCCTCTTTGACCAGGAACAGCTGCTCGTCCAGAGCGTCCTTCTGCAGCTGCAGCTTCTGGAGGAAACCGGTGGTGGACTCCAGCTCCTTCTCCAGAGCAAAGATGGTGCGGTCCTTGGATTTGATCTCATCCACCTACAGCAAAGAACATGTGGGTTAATATACAGTGTGGTAATGAGGTGAGGTGTCTGAACTTTTGTCACTGGGGGACGCATGTTGAACCAGAGCACAGGCCTGTCACGATATCGACTTATTGTTCCATATATGAAAGCTGGAACAATACCTTTTGGGACTCAATATTTATCATGCTTTTGACTGGATATGACGTTTACGCTCAGTGAAACCAAGATATCCCTGTATACATGAGCAATAAGAGTATCCTGGTTATTTAGAGTGGTAACTATGGCGCGGATATGGCAAGGAGATAAACATGTAGCAACTTTGCTAACTTAAGGCTTTTCAGCATGTTTTACAACAATGAAAAAAGATCTGCAGTCAAATAAGAACATCAGACCGTGAAGCACGTTCACAGCTTCAGTAAAGGCTATATTAATAGTTGAAAAATACACAGTCACACAGCATCAGTTTAGTTCAAGAGCAACAGAGATTTAAGTGAGCCTGCTTTTAAAAGATGGTTGCATTAAGCAGTAGTGCTTTATTTAGTTTATAAGTACAAAATATTTTTACTTCAAAGTCCTTGTAGAAGTTTGAATTGTTTTGGGAAAGCTGCTGCTCCTACAGTATTTGTTATTTTAGTTCACACAAGCTCAGTACAGGACCACTGAAATCAGGATACTGGGGCTACATGTCACAGTATCCTCCAGAACCTCCACTGGCTCCTGTCCTCCAGAACCTCCACTGGCTCCTGTCCTCCAAACCTCCACTGGCTCCTGTCCTCCAGAACCTCCACTGGCTCCTGTCCTCCAGAACCTCCACTGGCTCCTGTCCTCCAAACCTCCACTGGCTCCTGTCCTCCAGAACCTCCACTGGCTCCTGTCCTCCAAACCTCCACTGGCTCCTGTCCTCCAAACCTCCACTGGCTCCTGTCCTCCAGAACCTCCACTGGCTCCTGTCCTCCAGAACCTCCACTGGCTCCTGTCCTACAGAACCTCCACTGGCTCCTGTCCTCCAGAACCTCCACTGGCTCCTGTCCTCCAAACCTCCACTGGCTCCTGTCCTCCAGAACCTCCACTGGCTCCTGTCCTCCAAACCTCCACTGGCTCCTGTCCTGCAGAACCTCCACTGGCTCCTGTCCTCCAGAACCTCCACTGGCTCCTGTCCTACAAAACCTCCACTGGCTCCTGTCCTCCAAACCTCCACTGGCTCCTGTCCTGCAGAACCTCCACTGGCTCCTGTCCTCCAGAACCTCCACTGGCTCCTGTCCTACAAAACCTCCACTGGCTCCTGTCCTCCAAACCTCCACTGGCTCCCCATCCCTCAACACATCCATTTCAAAGTCCTCCTCATCACTTTCAAAGCTCTCCACTACCAGGCCCCATCCTCCCTCCCAGACCTGCTACACCCCCACACTCCATCCAGCTCCCTCTGCTCCTCCTATGCCAACCTTCTGTCCCTCCCCTGCCTTATCCCTCCTCTCTAGGACCAAGCTCCAAACCTGGGAGACAGGAGCCTTCTCCATCGCCGCCCCCACCCCCTGAAACTCTACCTCAGCAAATCTGTGACTGCACTGAAACTGCTCAAAACCCATCGATTTAGAACCACTTAATGTCTAACCTCATGCCTAAATTTTGTCTATTACCTTGTGTTTTTTATGAGCTCGTTGTAATTATACTCTTTGTAAAGCATATTTGAGTGTTCAGAAAAGCGCTTTATAAATAAAAAGCATTATTATTATGTATAAGTGTGTACCAGTCTGCGTATATCCCTCTCGCAGTCCCACTTGATCTTGGATATCTGCTCCTGGTGCTGCTGGTGCTCCACGCGCAGGTCTCCCGCCTTCATCTTGTCGGCCTGGATCATGTGACTCAGGGCTTCGTCCGTTTGTTTTTTGGAGGATTTGAGTTCGGCGATCTCTTGCAGCAGCTTCACCCTCTCCTGGTCGAAGAACCGCCTGGCCTCCTCCCGCGCCTCCAGGGTCAGAGCTGTGCGCACCTGCAGGGACATGGATATGACAATACTCCACTTTTGTTGAAACTGATCATATTTTTTGCTAAACAAGATGTGTTATGTTTTGTCCTATATTATGCAAAATGGATTCTTGTGAGTTTTTAGTCATGTTATAATGTTGTTAAATAAGTATTTGATCTCTTGCTGATTTTGTAGGTTTGCCCACAGACAAAGAAATGAACAGTCTATAATTTTAATGGTAGGTTTATTTTAACATTGAGAGATAGAATATTAAAAAGAAAATCCAGAAAATAATTTTAAAGAAAATGTATAAACTGATTTGCATTTCATTGAGTGAAATACGTATTTGAACCCTCTAGAAGCAGACCAGGTCTGCGCAGATATCAGAAGGAATTTTGGTCCACTCTTCTTTGCAGATCATCTCTAAATCATTGTTGTTGCGTGGCTGTCACTTGGCAACTCGGAGCTTCATCTCCTTCCATAGGTTTTCTGTAGGGTTAAGGTCTGGAGACTGGCTGGGCCACTCCATGACCCTAATGTGCTTCTTCCTGAGCTACTCCTTCGTTGCCTTGGCTGTTTGTTTTGGGTCATTGTTGTGTTGGAAGACTCATCCATGACCCATTTTCAGTTTCCTGGCGGAGCAAGGATTTTAATGGTACATGGCTCCGTCCATCCTCCCGTTGGCACGGTGAAATTGTCCTGTGCCCTTGGCAGAAAAACGCCCCAAAGCCTAATATTTCCACCTCCATGCTTGACGGTGGAGATGGTGTTTTTGGGGTCATAGGCAGCATTTCTCTTCCTCCAAGCACGGTGAGTTAATGCCAAAGAGCTCAATTTTGGTCTCATCTGACCTCAGCACCTTCTCCCAATCACTCTCTAAATCATTCAGGTGTTCACTTCAGGCGGGCCTGCACATGTGCCTTCTTAAGCAGGGCGACCTTGCGAGCACTGCAGGATTTTAATCCATTGTGGCGTAAAGTTTTACCAATGGTTTTCTTAGTGACTGTGGTCCCAGCTGCCTTGAGATCATTGACTAGCTCCTCCCGTGTGGTTCTAGGCTGATTTCTCACTGTTCTCATGATCATTGAAACCCCACGAGGTGAGATCTTTGTGTGGAGCCCCAGACCGAGGTCGATTGATGGTCATTTTGTGTTTCTTAAATTTTTGAACAATTGCACCAACAGTTGTCTCCTTAACACCAGCTTCTTGCTTATGGTTTTGTAGCCCATTCCAGCCTTGTGCAGGTCTACAGTCTTGTCCCTGACATCCTTTGACAGCTCTTTGGTCTTTCCCATGTTGGAGAGTTTGGAGTCTGATGGATTTTGACTGATTCTGTGGACAAGGGTCTTTTATACAGGTGACTAGTTAAAACAGGAGTCTACTTCAGGTGACGAGTTCATTAGGAGCGTCTAACTGGACTGTGGGAGCAGAACTCTTAATGGTTGGTCGGGGATCAAATACTTATTTCACACAAGGAAATGCAAATCAATTAATATATTTTTTATAATGTGATTTTCTGGATTTTCCTTTTGATATTCTATCTCTCAATGTTAAAATAAACCTACCATTAAAATTATAGATTGTTCATTTCTTTGTCAGTGGGCAGACCTACAAAATCAGCAAGGGATCAAATACTTACTTCCTCCACTGTACCTGGAGTTGTGTTTTGTTTCACACATGTTTGAGTAATCCTTTATTATCTGTCTACATCTCCAACACTCAAAATGCTCTGTTCCACCTAGTGATGTCATGTAGTGGCAGTTTTCAAGTTAACAACTACATTTTGCCTTCAGTAGAGACTGGAAATTCCAGGCCTGAAATTATCCAAATAAAAGTTTAAAAAGGCTGGAGGATTTTCTGCTTTACTGCATGACATCACAAGGTGGAACAGAGTGTTTTCTGATATGACAACTCCAGATATGTTTTATGAGGATACAACATTATAACATAGATCTGAAAATAGTGTAATTTAAATAATAACATACATAGATGATTTTACATTTTGATTTTTGAAAACAGCACTGTAGAACTGATCCCTGATCTATATTCTGACCCTCTTTGAACCTATTGATTCTACAGGAATAACTCCAGGTCTGATCGGAAGGATTAATCGTGTTTATAATAAATCGGGTGAGTCATGTTGATAGAACAGACGGATTCTTCCTCAAAGAGTTCCCTATGGCAGTATTATATGGATTTTCAGATTGAATGATGGATGACTGTGGTGGAGTGGTTATTTTACAGAGTTTTGTAGTAGTAAAACACCCTAAAGCTCTGTGTCCAAGCCAAGAGGATGTGATCCTTAATAAGAACACTGTCAGTGTCAAACTCTCCTATAGGGTATAGGGCTCATACACACATTTTAATCAAATTATGCCCAACGGTTTTATAGTTGTGCATGAATATACTAAAAATGGGAGTGTATATACACCATACAGTTTTTGATATCACAGTAATGATAAAAACATGTATTATATAAATCTTTGATATCATCTTGTGGTATCATTCTGCAATTGCGTTGTCCAACTTCAGCCCTGATACCTGTTTAAATGAGTACCTAGTTTTGTTTGTTTATCATTTGGTATTTTGGAGTGACATCAGGCTGAAAAACTGCTGGCTAATGCTTAGCTGCTTGTGACTGTGATGTTATTAGAGAGGGACTTTTAAACAGTGCAAATCAGCTCATCTGTTGGAGTTTTAGCTGTGTCAGTTCTTTCTGGTCAGAGTGTGTTAAAATAAAGATCAGATTAAAGTCTAACTTGAGTAACAGAGCTTCAGACAGAGCAGTGTCTACATTAGCTTCACATCCTCAGGGAATGTTGATGACACTCGATGGTGTAGTATAGTAACTTATTATTGATGTTCTTCTTGTATCAGACATAATCAGAACAAGTCTGTTGAAGATGTAATTATTTAAAACCATGGTAAAACTATTTTTGCACTTTTTTTTTAGAAGAAAAACTCCAAGAATGTTGTTCAGGAGAAAATAATGCGTATAGAAGCTTTAAATAGTCAATTTAACTTAATAGACCTTAAAATTCCTCTCTATCCGCAACCCTTTTCTCTTACATAAAAAGTATGTAAAAATAGAGAAGACCTGATGGAGTCCTCACCTTCTCTCCGCTGCCATCCCTCATGGCGTTGATGGCGGCCTTGAGTCTCTGGTTCTCCTGCTCCTTGATCTTGGCGTGTCTGGCCAGCTCCTGCTCGTGCTGCCTGGTCAGGTTCTCCCTCAGAGCCTGGAGCTCCTTCTGTTTCTCCTCGTGCCATTTGGCCCTCTGCTCGGTCAGCGCCGCCGTGTGGCGGTGCTGCTCCTGCTCCCGCGCACGTTTCACCTCCTGCACTTTGTCACGCTCCAATTTATTCACCTAAAACACAAACACATGCATATTAGTTCACTACTATAGTGTTGGGCTCTCACAGTTACTGGAGTCAATATAAAATTCAAATATAGTACTTGGTTATTTGAGAGTAAATTCTGTAAAAACAAGGCAATTTGAGAGTTATACCCAGGTGTTGTGTGCAGGAGGTGAAGAGTGCATCATCACTTTTGTGTTAAAAAATGCTTACAACATGTAGCGCTGTATTCTCTGTGTGAGGAGGGCCATGGAGGTCACTCTGTACATTTATTAATATTTAACCTGCTCAGTCTGCTGTTATTAACATTCACACGCACTGGCTCCAGGTCTGCAAAATACATGTCATCTCTAGATGTCTTAAAGCAGAACAGTAACACATAAAAAGGGCTTTCATGCAGTATAAATCTTCACACTGATTTAGAAACTGAACTTGGGTGTCCCAGATTCATAGTTAGCATAACTGATGTATATTTAATTTAATCAGGCAGTGCTTCAGATCACCATTTGATAATAGGACCAAAAACATGAGGCTCTGTTTGAATTACAGAGTTAAGGCCAACGCACACCGAGACGCTTTGACGCGCAGCAAAATTGCTGCCTCCATTATTTTCTATGAGTCTGCACACTCAGGGAACACACTGGGCGCGTGCACACACAGGGAACACACTGGGCATGTGCACAGACCGGGAGTACACACTGGGCATGTGCATAGACCGGGAGTACACACTGGGCATATGCACAGACCAGAAGCATGCCTGTGCCTCATTTGGTTTTTTTGAATAAGGACACAGCGACTAATCTGAAAACACATCTTAGCTTTTTGCACTTGTGCGCTAAGTACAGACGTGTCTCTGCTCTGTGACTAACAAAAGGAGCTGTAAACTGTGAGGAGAGGCTCAAAGCTGCAGCAGAGACAGAGAAAGCCCCGGTGTGCAACTCAGCAGAACACTGTCTCATCTCCTCCTCCTCTGTGCTGGAAATGCTCATCTGGTGCTAAACTCACTATGACCTTCTCAAAGCGTCTCTTTCCTCTGCTCTCACAGCCTCATCATTTGGTTAGAACATGAAAAGTCTGTGAATATGAGATTATGATATCCACTGACTAAATTGTCGATACAGTATTTATCATGGCAGGCCTTTATTATAGGTCTATCCCCTGTATATATCTACAGTAAAAACATGAACACGAGACAGTGTTGTACCTTGCATTTCTCCTGGTGCAGCTCTATCTGGATGTCGGTGAGTTTGGACCTGAGCTCCTCATTGGCGGCCTGCAGGGCGGAGATGAGGGCCTCAGGCTTCTCGCCCTTGGTGCTGCGGGCTTTCTTGGCCATTGAAAACACTAGTGCTTCTGCTCACACACGGGCATCAGGACTTCACTCAAACTTTCCACAGCACGTCCAGGGTTTCCAGTTCCTCCTCTTCTTCATTCTCCTTTAGACGCAAGAACTGCAGGGGACAGAGGAGGAGAGGGTTAGACTTACACAACTGTATTATAGAGTAGGGCTGGGAATCACAGAGTCCCTCATGATTTGATACGATACAAGATACATGGCTCACGATACGATATTGTCACTACATGGTGATACATGTGATACTATGGCACATGATACTCTGTGATATACTGATGTTTTTTAAGAACCAAACGCATTTTAGAAACAATATATCTTTGTTAAACCACTACTTGTGCAAAGTTACTATGAAATACAAGTAATTTAATCATCAAAACAGTGTATTGCATAAACAACTTTCCTTACACTAGATAAGAAACAAAATAGCAGTGTAGTCACAAAATAATTTGCGAACACATCGCTATAAATGATAAAAGAAGGATGGACTGCTTTATTATTATGTTTGTTTCATTGTTGCTGCTGCCGAAAATTGAATTTCCATCTATCCATCCATTTTCTTCCACTTATCTGGGGCCAGGTCGCGGAGGCAACAGTCTAAGCTGAACTCCTCCACTTGATGCAGGGACTCTCCACCCACCCGGAGAGGGCAAGCCACCTTTTTCCTTCTAGATCAATAAAATATCTATCTGTCTATCTATCTATCTATCTATCTATCTAAAAGACACAAAAAATACTCTTGGCGACATATCGATACAGCAGCCCACGATAACGATATATCACCAAATTTAGTATTACGATATAACGATATTTTGATATTTTTGCACACCCCCAGTTGTCAAGAAACGGTGCAGTTACACAGAAGAACAGACAGAAGAAGTGCAGAGGACAGATGAGGAGAGATGCAGACATACAGTATACAAACTGTATTATAAAGTTGGTAGAAATGGTAGCAGGAAATCAATTATGGATGTACACTTAGGAGACAAGTTCATAGTGTTGTTTACATTAAGCTTAAAGTACATTTCGTATACACAATTTTACATAGTGAATCAGGGATCACCACAGCAAATCAGCAGCCTGCGTAAGGTGTTGTGGAAATTCTAGACTGCAAACAGCACAAAAAAAATAGAACTGAAAAGTCTTAAATCATAGGAGTCTGATTTATTGAAGTAAATGTGCACACAATCACAAAACTACCTAAACTGTGACATAACAGTGCGTACATTTATACTCCACAGGTATGAAACTATAAACAAACATAAAACATTTAACTTTTCTTCATGGAGACCAAACCAGACCAAGTTACAGATCAGATCTGTGGAGAGGCAATTCGCTCACAGTCAGAACTGAATGAATGTAAAGTAGAACTGTTTAATGTCATACTGTGGAACATTCCAGACAGAGCAGCAATGAACTTGTTTTTCAAAACTTCAATAAAATGGTTTATATCTCAGTGGGCAAATATGCTAAAAAACAGAAACAGTCATTGAAGTGGTAAGTCAAAGCTCTGTTGAATAAGAGACAGACTAATCTCTAATCATGGTTATGTCATGTGTAAGATTATAACGTCCACCCAACTCCTCTGGGTACATTTGCTTCTCAGTTCAGCCGAGTTCAACACGTGTGCAAAGTAAAAAAAAACAAAAACATATGCATTATATGTATGCATGCATTACTGTTAGTGAGGGATGCATACAAATCAGGAGTTAATCAGTTCTGAAGCTGTATGTATAAAATGTATAATTAACTCAAAACGTTAACTACAAAAGTTAATGCTCATCACCACATCTGCAAAATATTGTGTAACTGTAAACACAATAGAAAGAAGCCACTGTACGTTTAAGTCAAGCAAAAGTTCAAAATCAACAAAGATTATTAAAGGTCCTACCGTACATTACGCAAAATTGACTTTTGTGAGTTTTAGCCATGTCAGAATGCTGTTACATCACCGAAAACATACCCGGAGTTGAGTTTTGTTTCATTCATATATGTTTGAGTAAGCCTTCATTATTAGCCTGTTTGCATTTCCAAAACTCTCTGTACCTACCTTTTGTTCAGTAGGAATGGCCAATTTCAGGGCTGAACTGATCCAAATGATTCTAGTGAAGGTGTGAGGAGTTTAAAAACACAGTGTAGCACTGTATTACCACATGACATCACAAGGTGGAACAGTATTTTCTGTTTGAGAGAAGAACTCAGCTTAAATATGCAGGGTTTGTGTGTTAAACATGTGAATGAAACAAAACACAACTCCAGGTCTGTTTGTGATGAAGAAACAACATTATAACATAAGAAAAAGGTGGCAAAAAAAGGAGAAAATTTAATTTGTCAACTGGACATAGTTTATTTGGTTGAATACGTTTCGCAGCTCATCCAAGCTGCTTCCTCAGTTCTGGTCAGATGCTGGTGGACACTGCTTTATATCTGCCTGAAGGGAGGAGCTTAATTACAATGAAAATTACTCTGAGACAACACATATTTAAATACAGTTTCAGTTGGTCAGGTGATACAATATGGAGTTGTTAACAGTTTCTGTTAGTCATGTGAGTCTATTCAATATGGAGTGGGAGTGGGGGAGTAGTTAGCATATCCATTCAGGGCCATGATGGGTGTTTTCACACCTCTGGACATGTCCTGGCTAGTCCCATTGTTTTCCCAGTTTGTTTTGATTTAGGTTTGAGGATAGAGTTATAGATGGGAGACAAATGATGTCTGAGACCCCCATTTCTGTTCAAGGAAGGATTCTCTTTCTTGACAAAAATAGCTTCTTTAACTCCCCTCTCAAACCAGTTCTTTTCTCTGGCCAAGATCTGGACCTCGCTGTCCTCAAAGGAGTGGCCTGTGGCTTTTAGGTGGAGATGTACGGCAGATTGCGGCCCACCCTGGTTTTCCCGTCTGTGTTGATACATCCTTTTGTGAAGTGGCTGTTTAGTTTCTCCAATGTAGCGCTCACTGCAGTCTTCACTACACTGAATGGAGTAGACCACATTGCTTTGTTTGTGGCTCGGAGTTTTGTCCTTAGGATGGACCAGTTTTTGTCTTAAAGTGTTTGTGGGTTTGAAATAGACTGGGATTTCATGTTGTCTGAAGATCCTCTGTAGTTTTTCGGAAACGCCAGCCAGGTAAGGAATAGTTACACCCTTTCTCCTGGGCTCTGGTTCTCTGTTGTCCTGTTTCTTTGTTCTCTTCGTTTTATTGAAAGCCCATTTAGGATATCCACAAACGGAGAGGGCTTTCTCCACGTGTTGTTCTTCTTTCTCCTTTCCCTCTGCGCTTGTAGGAACCACTTGGGCCCTGTGATGTAATGTCCGAATGACTCCCAGTTTGTGCTGAAGTGGGTGGTGTGAATCAAAAAGCAGATATTGGTCGGTGTGTGTGGGCTTCCTGAAGACCTCTACCTGGAGTCGCCGGTCTTCTCTTATCGTTACTGCACAATCTAAGAAGGCCAATGTGTTGTCCTTGGCATCTTCACGTGTGAATTTGATGTTCGGATCTACAGAATTGATGTGTGCAGTAAAAGGTTCCAAATCTTGAATTTTGATTTTTGAGAAATTATCATCAACATAACGATACCAGTGTGTGGGTGGAGTGCCCGGATATGAGGCCAGGGCACTCTGTTCAAATTGTTCCATGTATAAGTTAGCAATGATAGGGGAGACCGGTGAGCCCATTGCACAGCCGTGGATTTGCTTGTAAAAGTTTCCTCTGAACTGGAAATAGGTGGTACTTAAACAAATTTCCAGCAGTTGGCAGATTTGGTCGGGTGAAAGTTTGGTTCTCTCTTCTAGCTTGGTATCCTCCAGTAGTCTCCTCCTTGCTGCCTCCACCGCTACCGATGTAGGGATACAAGTGAAAAGAGAGGTCACATCAAAGGAAACCATAGTCTCATCCAGGTCAAACTGGAGATGCTTGATTTTGTTCACAAATTCGGCTGTGTTCTCAATGTGGTGCTCCGTGTTACCCACCAGCGGAGCCAAGATGGTTTTTAGGTGTTTGGCCACATTGTACGTGATGGAGTCTGTGCTGCATACAATGGATTGTATTTGTTTAAGTACCACCTATTTCCAGTTCAGAGGAAACTTTTACAAGCAAATCCACGGCTGTGCAATGGGCTCACCGGTCTCCCCTATCATTGCAAACTTATACATGGAACAATTTGAACAGAGTGCCCTGGCCTCATATCCAGGCACTCCACCCACACACTGGTATCGTTATGTTGATGATAATTTCTCAAAAATCAAAATTCAAGATTTGGAACCTTTTACTGCACATATCAATTCTGTAGATCCGAACATCAAATTCACACGTGAAGATGCCAAGGACAACACATTGGCCTTCTTAGATTGTGCAGTAACGATAAGAGAAGACCGGCGACTCCAGGTAGAGGTCTTCAGGAAGCCCACACACACCGACCAATATCTGCTTTTTGATTCACACCACCCACTTCAGCACAAACTGGGAGTCATTCGGACATTACATCACAGGGCCCAAGTGGTTCCTACAAGCGCAGAGGGAAAGGAGAAAGAAGAACAACACGTGGAGAAAGCCCTCTCCGTTTGTGGATATCCTAAATGGGCTTTCAATAAAACGAAGAGAACAAAGAAACAGGACAACAGAGAACCAGAACCCAGGAGAAAGGGTGTAACTATTCCTTACCTGGCTGGCGTTTCCGAAAAACTACAGAGGATCTTCAGACAACATGAAATCCCAGTCTATTTCAAACCCACAAACACTTTAAGACAAAAACTGGTCCATCCTAAGGACAAAACTCCGAGCCACAAACAAAGCAATGTGGTCTACTCCATTCAGTGTAGTGAAGACTGCAGTGAGCGCTACATTGGAGAAACTAAACAGCCACTTCACAAAAGGATGTATCAACACAGACGGGAAAACCAGGGTGGGCCGCAATCTGCCGTACATCTCCACCTAAAAGCCACAGGCCACTCCTTTGAGGACAGCGAGGTCCAGATCTTGGCCAGAGAAAAGAACTGGTTTGAGAGGGGAGTTAAAGAAGCTATTTTTGTCAAGAAAGAGAATCCTTCCTTGAACAGAAATGGGGGTCTCAGACATCATTTGTCTCCCATCTATAACTCTATCCTCAAACCTAAATCAAAACAAACTGGGAAAACAATGGGACTAGCCAGGTCAGGTCCAGAGGTGTGAAAACACCCATCATGGCCCTGAATGGATATGCTAACTACTCCCCCACTCCCACTCCATATTGAATAGACTCACATGACTAACAGAAACTGTTAACAACTCCATATTGAATCACCTGACCAACTGAAACTGTATTTAAATATGTGTTGTCTCAGAGTAATTTTCATTGTAATTAGCTCCTCCCTTCAGGCAGATATAAAGCAGTGTCCGCCAGCATCTGACCAGAACTGAGGAAGCAGCTTGGATGAGCTGCGAAACGTATTCGACCAAATAAACTATGTCCAGTTGACAAATTAAATTTTCTCCTTTTTTTGCCATGGATTCTACCTGGACGACTGAGGGATTTTACATACATCATAAGAAAAAGGTGCAATGTGAGTCCTTTAAACTCCATACACCTTCACTAAAATCATTTGGATAATTTCAGTCCTAAAATTGCCAATCTCTACTGAACTAAAGGTAAAAGGAGCTGTTAACTTAAAAACTTCCACTTCATGACATGACAAAGTGGAACTGAATTTTAAAAACCTAGTATCGGTATCGGAAAATATCAGTCATCAGTCACAACTGTAAGAGAAGTATCAGCTGTGAGTATCCGCTCAAAAACATCCATATCGGACCATTCCTACTTAAAATTGCACTTAAAATAACGTCGTGGACATGATTGGCAATCTGTACCAACAGAGGAACAGGCAAAAGTGTATTGCCCAAGTGCACAACAACAGTATGGGTTGGAGCTGGACTTGAAACACCAGCAACTGTTACAAGAACAGCCCATACACAGACAAGAAGATAAGAAACAGTAAATATGTGAGTGTGTGCGTGTGGGTGTGTGTGTGTGTGCGTGCGTGCGTGTGTGTGTGTGTGTGTGTGTGTGTCATAAAAGTGCGTGCTCAGGTTTTGTGGACTCACTGAGGCACACACACAGCTCCAGTCTGGCTCACGTCCAGGTTATTACATGCACCAAGTACCACATGACTGCAGTAAGTGTTCCTTTAAGCATTTGTTTCACTTACAGCACAACAGTCACCAGACAGTATCTAAATGTACTGTAATTCTGTTTTTATTACACATTCAAAGTAAACTAAAGGCTGTCTGGACAAAAATATAACACTATGACAGCTACGAGAGCAAAGGATGTAGAGGTATCTGCAGTGAAGGAGCCCACATAACAGACATGGGCACAGAGTGTACCAATGGAACAGGCCGACGTTCAGGGGTTGTTTTTTGTTTAAATATTACTTTAACACTGACTGTCACCATAAAGCAGCTGCAGCCCCTTATATTATACATGTTAAAGAAGAAATATTGTGCTTGTGTCTGTTACAACTGACACCCGTGGAGCATTAGAATTTGGCCACAGTATTCATCGAAATTGACTTAATAAAAGAAACAAGTCCGCTGTCATCATAAACGTCATCACAACAAAGAGACGTTAAGTTGTCGGTGAGTTGCTAGTAAAAAGACTGACGAATGTATGATCCATTAACAAAATAACATTTTAGAATGAAGTAAGTACATCACAGTTGGTATGTACCGGTAGCGGTGAAAATGGGTTGATTGGCAAAATGGCGTCTTGAAAATAAGTGATTAAAGATATCTCAAACAAGCACGAATCACTCCAGATACAACTCTGGGTGAGGACATGGTGGAGACAAAGGGGAAACAACAGTAACATGGTTATACTCTACACAAACCGATCAAAAAGGTGTGAATTAAGCTGGATCAATAAAAGTTCTTCCCATTAATGCGATAAATAATGGCTGACACACTCAGCACATCAAATCTAGGGCAAAACTGGGACTAAAGCCAGAACTGAAGTTGGACTCCTTTGGCAAGACACTTCACCCACATTGTCTAGTATGAATTTAATGAGTGTGTAAGTGGTTGGAGGGATTGATGGCGCAGATTGGCAGCCTCGCTTCTGTCAGAGTGTGGAGTGAATTATGCACAAAATTGTTTATTGACTTTGAGCATTTGGAAAAGCAATATGTAAGTGACTAATGGATTATCATTAGTAGTATTATGACTAAACTAGAAAATGTGAATACGTCCCTAGATTCTTGCTATAGTCAGCGATAAGTGCCATCTCTAGTTGAGCGTGCGGAAAGCGTATCGTCTCTTTACAGTGCCATGTATTATTTAGTCACCAGCTCTGGTCAGTATTGACTATAACCGCAGAAGCCCCGGGGGGTAGACCAACGGAAGCAAGCTAATCTGCCTCTACAGCCCCTCGGACCACCATCACCAATCTCTCTCTTACACATGCACACTTAGGAAATGTGGGGGAGGCGTCTTGCCCAAGGAAACAACAACAGGCAATGGTCAGAATCGGGATATAACTGCGAACTTTCAGCTCTGTCGGTGTTGAGGTCACTTTGGAATTGCCAAAGAGTTAACTTGCTTGTGACTCCTGAGAGATGTACGCAAAAATGTTTAGCAATATTTTTTTTTTCAAAACACTCAAGAAAGAAGGTCTGAATGGCATTAAAATAGTATTAGTGTTTTGTGAGGGTGTGACTGTAATTAGATTTATAGATTTGTGTTTAAAGAAAAGAAGAAAAGCGCAAGAGCAAACCCACAGAACAAATTATGTGATTGAAATAATTTAGTTTGATTTTGAATTAGCAGCTTTCCAACTATCGATTTTGCTCTTTTCAACTGTATACAAACCTGACAAACTTAAAAGTGCACTATGTAACTTTTCTCATGGAGTACCTGCCACCTGATTGTCACCATGGTGATGTTATTGCACTGCCTGGAATGTTCCACAGTATGAGAATACTCTATCTTGAAAAACAACATGTCTTACTGTGAGCGGAGTCACAATTTGGTTTGGTATCATCACCTGCTAGTAGAGGTGCGCGATATATCGATTAAATCGATTAATTCGAATTTACAGTTCAGAACGATGTGTTTTTATGAAAATCGATTTTTTAAATTATTAGTATTATTTTTTACACGCGAGCGTCGAAAGCGGAACTAATGCGCTGCAGCGCTCTACACGGGTACGTTAGTGGGGTGCAGAGCGGAGGAGGTGTCGTATTTTTCTGCTACGACTGACCTGTGGTCCAGCCGAACGATGCAGCTCTACTTGAGTTTAACGGTACATTTTGTTAATAGTAGCTGGGTGATGCGTTTGTCTGCAAACAGTGTATTTTCCCGAGGATCACAAGGGGGGATTAATCGCGCAAGGATTGAAAGATGCTTTCACTTTGTGGAAACTTGCAGAAGACCGACTCATCTGCATGACAACAGACAGCGGCAGCAATATGATCAAAACTTTCTAAAAGTAGCAAAAGGAGAAACTGATTTGTCAACTGGACAGAGTTTATTTGGTCGAATACGTTTCGCAGCTCATCCAAGCTGCTTCCTCAGTTCTGGTCAGATGCTGGCGGACACTGCTTTATATCTGCCTGAAGGGAGGAGCTTAATTACAATGAAAATTACTCTGAGACAACACATATTTAAATACAGTTTCAGTTGGTCAGGTGATTCAATATGGAGTTGTTTACAGTTTCTGTTAGTCATGTGGGTCTATTCAATATGGAGTGGGAGTGGGGGAGTAGTTAGCATATCCATTCAGGGCCATGATGGGTGTTTTCACACCTCTGGACATGTCCTTTCTAAAAGTGTCCTTTCTAAAAGTGTTTACAATGGCCTGGTCTGCCATTTCACTTACAAGTATGTTTTTTGCTTGTCAGATTGCACTTTAATCCTAAATTTAAAAAAAGAATAAAGTTAAAACTTGTTTTGAGCCATTTATTTGTCATCTGTTATTTGCTTTTGAGTAGGGCAGAGAAAAATCGATTAAAATCGGAAATCGGATTTTTTGTAAAAAAAAATTGGAGATTTTATTTTTAGGCCATATCGCCCAGCTCTACCTGCTAGTCTCCATGGAGATAGACAAGTTTAACGCCATACTGTGGGACATTCCAGGCAAAGCAATAACATCTCCATGGAGATGAAGTGCACCTCTAATATGATCCACTCTTCTTTATAGTAAGTCACGTTTCATTTTGCACACCTCAGCCTGGACACGCTAATCCCGTATTAACCTACAAATGTCCCCAGTCCTGGACCAAAAGGGGTTTTCTCCCCATATGAATCACTCAGTCAATCTCATTATATCTAATACTCACACCACTGCTGCTTTATAATGCTCCAGCTCCAGACAGCAGGCAGAGAGAGACAAAACAAGAGAAGTCACCGTTTCCAACTATTGTGTTATGAAAAGTGTGAGCAGAAACATCACAATTTTACCATTATTCACCATAATCAACACTAGGGCTGCAAAAGTTAGCGCTGTCATGATAACATATTTTTAAGAACCATTATCATCATCATCAAACTTTTATTACAGACTCCAGTCCAGAGTTTAAAAAAAGACACACAACAAACAAACACACTCCAACACAATATTCACATCAAACTGCTGTACCAGTGTCTCCACAGTTCAGACTGGTGCCTCGTGGCATTGAGTCTGACATGAGTCAGGCTCATGGTAATACTGTTCTCACAGTCCTTAAGATGAATCTGTGTATTAGACTGCGCATGTTTGCCTGAAAAGTTCTGATCCTCGCTGACACAAACAGGTGACGTGCACTTTCCCATCTTGGCCTTTTCAATAGAATCCTTAAGCAGTCATTATATACCACAGTCAGTTTGCATATGCTCACCCTTTTGTACTTTGATCACAGGTGTGCTGTATGTAATGATACAGTACACTTTAAAAAGGGTCTTTTTCACTTCCACTGTACAGGCACCAAACCTGTGTGTGAGCATGTGCACACATCATGAGACATCGTCTGTAGATGTCCTCAACATCTGAAATCATCTATTATTATAATATTTGTATTTGTATTTGTTACATACAGTCAAATCATTACCAAACAATACAAACAGAGGAAACTTATATTATATTGCTATATGCTGCTGAATTAAATATAGATAATATAGATAATATTAAAACGAATTTATGCCACTGACACAAAAACCCAAGAGCAGAGTTAAACCGCAGAAACTATCCTAAATCTACAATATTATTTAAAAAATCACAAGCTGCAATAAATAAACAGCAGAAAGAAACTCTTTACTACTTAATTTGTCCCATTGATATTAAAATGTGAATATTTTAATATGGATTTGCCCAGTTCACAAATTGAATTTCTCCTTTTGCCATGGATTCTACCTGGACGACTGAGGGATTCTACACACGACTATTACAACTCTTATTAATACATAAATTACAAGTCTAATCACAATCCCAAAACTTGTCAGAAAAATCTCACCTCAGATTAACACAAGAATACAAAGGCTAAGTGCTAATAAGACACAAACTACATCCCTTAAACACATTTACAGTATTATCTTAAGTAAAACACTACCTTGATATTGCTGTAGCAGAAAGTGACAAAGTGGTGCTTTACATTGTCGTCACGGATCCCTGACTGACTCTGCAGCCTCCAATGTAACTGTAGCACTGCTAAAGCCAGACAGAGGATTGTAAAGTTTGAATCTGGCAACATCTGCTCACAGACTGCTCCAAGACTCAGGTCGAGGAGGTCATATAATACAGGAACACAAAAGGCTACAGGCGAAGCTCGAAAAACCATTTCTCATGTTGGAGAAATAACATATGTTGGTGCAGAAGTCACCCACCCACAAGAGTCCATTGTTTTGTTTGTTTACTTTACTGTCCCCATCCAAAGCAACCCAAAAATCTTTAGTCAGGATCTTAGTCAGGGCTTGGGAGTACCTAGCTGGAAGACTGGCCTTATGTTTTGAGCTGATGGAACACCCAAAGAAAAACCAACACTGACACGAGGAGAAGATGCAAACCCCACACATAACGCCCTACATGTCTTGAGAATATGTGGGAATATTTTGAAGAAATAAAGATGGTAAAGGTATCAAAGGAATACGTCTGTAACATGTAATAATTTGATCCAGATTTGATCCAGTTCAATTGGGCGTGATGGACAGATGAAAACTTATCCCCAAATTTAAAATGTACAATATTGTTGAATATGTTGAGGTGCAATAAATAAATGCTAAGTACTAAGTTTGTATCTATAATGAGTCGTAGAAGTTCATAATTCATCTTCTTCAGCTCAAATCTTATATATCAAAGAAAATCTCACACTAGTGCAAAGAAAAGCTACACACGATAAATACTGACCCTCAAAAATTATTGTTCTGTCTATGATTTACTGACCATCAATCGATATAGTAAATATTGTGACAGGCCTAGACTGAACTCTGTAAATCTCAGGTGAAATAAAGTTGATTTTGTTTTAAGTGGAGTTAATATGATTAACTCGACCGTGCCTTCAGTTACCCAGAAGCCCTATTTATACAGCCTATCCCGACAACACCGTCCTGTCAGCTCTCTCCACCCCCTCCGTCCCACCCCGTGTCTCTCTTCCATCCTTCAGCCTGAAGACATCATCTTTAAGGAGGGGGGGTTCCGAATCAGCTGGGTGACCATTTTGGATTGGAGACGGACCCCCCCACCCTGAGTCTCCCCCCAGCCATCACATCCACCCACCGTCAATAAATATCTTTATCGTATTTCATTGTCATGGCGTGGTTCCTTGCTGGTGAAATGACAGATGACCAATGAGCTTCATTACAACTGTCACTGAAAACAACAAATCTGATTGGACGATCACGTCTGAGCCTAGCTAGAGGTGCAGTGGAGGATGTGGGGACCAGACTGATCCCTCTGTATAAAAATACAGTGAAATATCATCCTGGACATACCAGGCAATGTCATGTAATCACCATTTGACCAGATGCAGTTCTAGTTTCCATCAAACAGAATGATCACCAAAGCCCATTAAAGACGTGGAGGTTGTACAGAGAACATATGAGAGTGTAACAGCTTCACTTCATAAGAACTCAAACTGTGTGTCAGACTCAGAGGACAAACTCACGATCTCAGCCCTGGGCACTACATGGCATTTTTCCTACAACTGCCACTCACTGTTTATGTGCTCTTTGTGTAGTGGGTTTGTGTGGAACTCCCTCCAGATCAGTGATTTTACAAATAACAACAACAACAACCAAACCACAGGCAATTTTCATCTTTTTTTCATTGTTATTATCATCAGCAAAAGACTACAGGGAGGGATGTAATACTAAACATATCAGAAGTCTTACAGTCATACCACAGATAGGGATGTCAAGAATAGTTGGTTAATTGATATGCACCAGAGACTGTATAGAAGGACGGAGTATGGAAAGAATCTGTGCCCGTGCTCACTCTCTATTTGGAACACAACAGCTAGCAGGATCGATTTGTCTATAATAAGTCATAACCATAAGATAACCAAGTCCTGTCTCTGATAATCATGAAGTAAACCTAAATTCTTTATATCTGACAGCTATTTATTACAATATACTGAAGAATTGGTAATCTAGAATGAAAGATAATGAAAAGATATCATTGTTGTTCAGTCATGGTGTCAGTAATTGTAAAATATTAAAATAATTCTCACAAAAAACATAATACTAAAATTTGTGTTGTTAGAATGTTGTTTCCTCCTCAAAAACAGACCTGGATTTGTGTTTTGTTTCATTCACACATGTTTGAGTAATTGTGCATATTTGTGTCTGTCTACATCTCCAAAGCTCAAAATGCTCAGTTCCACCTTGTGATGTCATGAAGCGGTAGTTTTTCAAGTGAACGGCTTCTTTTACCTTTAGTTCAGTAGAGTTTGGCAATTCCAGGGCTGAGATTATCCAAATGATTCTAGTGAAAGTGCTTGGAGTTTAAAAACACAGTGGAACAGATTGCTTTTAGTTTGAGAGAGTTTGAATCTGCAGGGTTTGTGTGTTAAACATGTGTGAATGAAACAAAACAAAAAACACAACTCCAGACTTGTTTTTTGATGAGGAAACTTCATTATAACATTCCTTAGAACATAGCATAATATGGGCACTTTAATAATAGCTGGGAAAAACCTAATCATTTGTTCTTGGATTTAGGATTTTTGAAGCTAATACTGGGAAGCTATCGAGAGATTGTGAAGTGTATGGCCTATTTTGTGTGTATGTGCTGGACTAGTGCAGGTTATGTGAATGATAATAGTTCCATACTGCAGCCCACTGGCACCATGACCTAGTTTGGACTGGAGACTCCAGATAGGAGGAAAGTGGCACAGAAGGATTCCTCTGTGATGCATAAGTGTCTGCTAGTGATTCAAATAGTACTTCTGTTTAAAGGGCCCATGTTACGCTCTTTTCTGATCTGTGTTAAAATGTTGTTTCCTCATCACAAACAGACCTGGAGTTGTGTTTTGTTTCATTCACACATGTTTAAAGGTGCACTATGTAACTTTTTGGTTGGGGTCCGTCACCTGCTTGTTTCTATGGATATGCCATTGCTCTGCCTGGAATGTTCCAAAGTGGTCACGTTCACATGATGTTTTTTAATTCCGAATGAATTGTTCCGAATTAAATAGTTCGTAATTAAATTATTCTCTTTTGAGTTTACATGGAAATAATTATTCCGAATTGAGGTTTACATGGAAAACACGTTAAATCAGCTTTATTTAATTTCTCTCATCGTCTGGGGGTGGGGAAGGGTTCTGATTGGACAGGGACACAAATGTATTTACGTCGACCGGAAGAAAACGCACAGTCAGATGCTACTGGCTTTTTCTCATCTCAGTTTGGTTAGTGTTTTTATATTTTTATGTTTTCTGCCATCCACTCTTTTCATTATTTGTAGTTCTTCCAGCATACTTTTCAAAAATTGTTTCTGTTCAAGAACAACGTTTGCTCCAGGCTGCCATCTCGCAGTTGCGTCAGAAGGGCAACCCAACGAGCATGCGCCGAACGACCGGAATTATTTTTAAGCAGAATAAACGTTTACATGATCAAGGAATAAATTAATTCGGCTTAAAAAGTGGAATAAACCACCCACTTAATTTGGAATTAAGTTTAATTCCGAATAATCATTTTCAGTAGGAATTAAATGTTTACATGTTTTTTTTTTAAAGCAGAATTAATTTTTATTTGGAATTAACTTACTTTTAATCGGAATTAAAGCTCTCATGACATTAAACAGTGAAAAACAGGCATTCTGACTGTGAGTGGGGTCGCCTCTCTACAGATCTGACCTGTAACTCGGTCTGGTTTGGTCTCCATGAAGATAGAAAGGTTTAATGCCATACTGTGAAACATTCCAGACAAAGCAATAACATCTCCATGGAGAAAAGCATTTGACGGAGCCTCCACCAGAAAAGTTACACAATGCACCTTAATACACAAATCCTAAATATTTATCTTTTCTCAAACGGAAACAGCTCAAAATTCTCTGTTCCACCTTGTGATGTCAGTTGGTAACAGGAAGTGCTCCACTGTGTTTTTAAACTCCATACACCTTCACAAGAATCATTTGGATAATTTCAGCCCTGGAATTGCCAATCTCTACTGAACTAAAGGTAAAATGTAGCGGTTAACTTGAAAACTACCACTTCATGACATCAGAAGGTGGAACAGAGTATTTTGAGCTTTGGAGATGTAGACAGACTAATAATAAAACACAACTCCTGGTATGTTTTTGAGCAGGTAACAGCTTTATAACATGGCTTAAAGCTCACAAGAGTCAATTTTGCATATTATAGCACCTTTAACATTTTATTAGGATAAGGAAAAGCAGATTAATGAATTGAAAAAAGTCTTGATACAGGGTGTTTGCCGTTGAAACTGGTGTTGGTTTATACAAATGAATATGGTATAGTCTTATTTCAGTCCACATTCAGTCCTAGTTTAGTCCAGTAAATACATTTGATAAAGTATAAGACATTTCCCTGTGATTTACACGGCTAAAAGCTTTTGTCTGACCGATTACCTTATATGCAGTCCAAGTGTGCATAAGTGTCCATTTTGTATTGATTTTGGACTCAGCTAAAATGAGACATGAGTGGGCACCTGCACAGATCTTCCCGGGGAGAAGTGGAGAGGGATATTGATTTAGTTTAGATTCAAAATGATGTGGCGACCTGAAGATACACATTATACAGTGTGATGCTTCACTGAGCTCCTTTAAATTCAGTTATTTTTCAGAATTTCCATAAAATCTGAGCTGTAGAAGGTTGAATAAACAATAAAACTTCTATGACGACTCATTATTAGGGATGTAATGATATGCAAATTTCACAGGCTGATACTGTTACGTTGTCCATTTCACGATACGATATTTACTGAAATATTTTCGAGATTCTACGAGAACTGAGAAATGATACCTCTTCCTTTTAAAAAGCCTCGACACGCCTTTGCTGCTATATTAATAATAATAATACATTTGTCTTATTTTGTGCTTTTCCAGACGCTTAAAGTCACTTTACAATTTGGTGCATTGTTCATTTACTCGATATGAACGCCCGTCCTACCACCACCAACACACACACACCACTTCATAGCTCAAAAATACTTTGAAAAACAAACATTCTGTCTGTGAGCGGGGTCGCCTCTCCACAGATCTGACCTGTAACTTGGTCTGGTTTGGTCTCCATGAAGATAGAAAGGTTTAATGCCATACTGTGAAACATTCCAGACAAAGCAATAACATCTCCGTGGAAAAAAAAGCATTTGACAGACCCAATTAGTTTATTGTCTATTTACTTAGCTGTTCAAAATTGGTTATCGTGACAGACCTACTTCTTACTGAGTATTTTGTGGGAAGATTTCTGTGAAGAAACAAAGATGATAAAAGAATTCAAGTAAGTTTCGATTCAAAATGATGTGGCAACGTGAAGCTGGACATTATACAGTGCGTGTGCTTCAGTGAGTTAAGCTTCTGAGACCAGAGACATGTCACAGGCAGAGGGCTGTTCACTCCACTGACTCCATTGTGGAAATGTATGCAGAAATATAGGAGCCTCCTGTATATACTGTAGCTACTGCGTTGTCACATAAATCCATACCACACTGTTCAATATTGTTCTCCAACTGAAACATGCCCATGTAAAAGTGGGGCCATTCTTCAAGGTTCTATATTACACAGAGGTGACTCTTGTGAGCTTTAAGTCATGTTAGAATACAGTTTCCTCCTCAAAAACCAAAAGAAATACCTGGAGTTGTGTTTTGTTTCACTCACAGGTTTGAGTAACCCTGTATCATTAGTCTGTTACATCTCCAAAGCTCGGTCCAACTCGTGATGTCATGAAGAGGTAGTTTTCAAGTTAACAGCTACATTTTACCTTTTGTTCACTAGAGATTGGAACTTCCAAGGCTGAAGTCATCCAAATGGTTCTAGTGAAGGTGTATGGAGTTTAAAAACACAGTGGAGCACTTCCTGTATTACCGCACGACATTTTCAGTTTGAGATAAGAACTAAATATGCAGGGTTTATGTGTTAAACATGTGTGAATGAAACAAAACACAACTCCAGGTATGTTTTTAGTGAGGAAACATTATAACATTGATCAGAAAACAGCGTAATTTGGGCCCTTTAAATCACAAAGACTACTATCATTTAAAGAAGGGGTATTTTACTTCTATGGGGTATCATCATGTTAGCTTTTATTGTTTTAAAATGTTTGTATATTTGCCAAAAACAACATATTAACATTTTATTTTTATAAAATATTAACATTTTATTTCAGTCTCCCTCCAAGTAGGGAAGGGCAAAAAATTTATTAAATCGATTAAGCAAATTTTAAGTTCAAATCGATTTGTTTGGAAGAAAATTGTTTTTATTTCCCTGCTTTCTTGCATTGAAAATATAAGAAAGAGTTCAGCACAGGGCCATGATGCCCTGTGCTGCATGTTTAATGCTATAGTTTATGGTGTCTCATTCATAAAAGATTTCCCCAATGTCCACAGGGCGAAATGTGATCATTGAATATAATCTTTTCAGTTTGGACCATTTTCTATAGTTTGCAAAACGTTTTAGTGGAGAGGGGGAAAATAAAATGAAAATGAATCAAGCGAATCAAAAATCTGTGTACAGTTTTGTATCATGTTTTTCTATATTTATGGAGAATTGTCGTGTGGGAGCCTGGGTGATGTAGGCTTGTGGGCGGAACATTGCGCAGAATCTTACAGCTAAGCGCAAGAAGGCTTCGAATAGTACCAAGAAAAAAAAATAAAAATTACTGAAACATGCATGGACGACATCTAAAACCAAGGTAGAACAGAGCATTTTGAGCTTTGGAGATGCAGACAAACTAATAATAAAGGATTTCTCAAACATGAATGAACCAAAACACAACTTTGTATGTTTTTGATGAGGTAACAACATTATAACATGACTTAAAACCCAGTTGTGCATAATATAAGACCTTTAAATTTGAGTGGCCTAGAGAATGTTGTGACATCATCAGAAACACTGCAATCATTACAACAGCACTGCTAAAACTATACAGAAAATACTACAGAAAATCCTTTATCATCCAACATACACATCTAATATTGCCGACGTGCCAAAAAACTCCAAATGGTACTAAAACCAAACAGAGATTTATTTTGTAATCTGACGCTCCTAATCCCAAATTGCTCCTTTGAATGACTTTTTAATGACGTTCCTCTTTCGAGTTAATCCCATTGCATAAGAAAGTGGACGTTAGTCAAACCGGTGCCAGCTCCCCCTCAAACGCCACCGGCCATGTCAACAGTGACGCAAGCCCAACGCCGTCGGGGTACTCGGTCTACTCTGGATTATCGTCATTAAATCTGCCTTTTTTAGTTGGATTTGAAACCATCTAGAGGCCGAAACTGCATGGGAGAAAGAGGGACTGATGCTTTTATGCAGGGTAGACGTGAAAAGAGACTAACAAATGATGATGTGGTTCTTTTAGCATTTTAAAAAAGTACAGGGCTGCACAATTATGGGGAAAAATGTGTCTAAAAAGTCAGATTCTGTGCACATTGTAAACAACTGGGGATAGGACTGTCATGGTTCATGTTTTGTCATTATTGTTTTTGCATATTTTGGTGTTTCTTATTCTTGTAATGTAGTGTGCTCTTAGTGTTTTAATTTGACATTTGTCCTGTAGTTTTGAATTTGACCCTTTATTGGTCCATTGTCATATTGTCAGTATCATGTCTGTTTGGATTTTGGCGCTTTTTCTTCTGGTGGTTGTTTAAGTTTTTACTAAACGCCTTTGCAAGTGCAGTTCTTCATTTTAGGTCCTCTTTCTGCTCTAAACGTGACAGGGACGAAACACAATTTTCACGAGACGAGACGCACCACAAGATTAAATTTTGACATCATTTGTAATAAATAAGTACTGCAATCCATTTCATAATTTTGGCTTCACTATTTTTATTTGTTTTATGCAGTACTTTAGCGGTCCTTGTATACTGCTTTTTGCAACTACAGCTTCTTACATTGTACCAGCTCTTAACTCTTTTTCTGTCCAAGCCAAAGGTAAATTCAGGAGGACAAATTCTCACGAGATCATTTTTCTTTTCTTATGGCAATTTTGTCTCACGAGATCTTGCCCCATCCCTAGTTAACATTTGAGAAATGATGCATTTCAGTACACGTTTGTAGAGGTCTAAGGTACCCACTACAAACACATTTTTTCTAAAACGACAGGACATTTTATTTGATTGTGATAGTGTGCAGCCCACTAAAAAGGTTCCACGGTTATATTTTGCAGGGGTTATATTTTGCAACAGAACTGAATAGCTTTGTATTTTAAAACTGGGGATGCACCGATACGATACTGGTATTGGATATTGGCACCGATATTGAGAATTTTGGCGGATTGGATATCAGTTCCAAGATATCGGTTCAGCCAGTATCCCACTTTGGTCTATAAACTGGTGTAATGAGATGATTTACTGAGGAATGTTGTGTAATTACTATAAATGATAAATAATAACAGCTACAAAACACACATTTGGTCTTTTTTTTGTATTCTCAGGAAATAAATTTGATTTTTAGTCTCTGAAAGTATTGGTTGATATCCGGTATTGGCAGCTACTTCAAGCCTAAATATCAGCATCGGTATCGAAACAGAAAACGCTGGATCGGTGCATCCATGGCTAAAACATGTTTGTAGACGACTATAGATCTATATGCGGCGTTCAAATTGAACCACTTCTGATTTAGCCCTTATTAAACTGTTTTAAAACTGTAAATGTGCTTTGCCCAAGGACACAAAAAGCAATGGTGGTTAGCAAGAAACATGGTAGTGTCGCTGGTATACTGAGCTCCACTCCGTAAAATAAAAATAACACTTTAAAGCTCTTAACCTCTCTTACTCTGTCACGATCAATGCAGAAATGTCACCCAGATCCATTTGACTGTGTATAAAACGGCCTGATAATTGGTATCATTAGAATGTGTAATTATAAGGGGTGGAGGGCGGCTATAAGCATCATTTTCTCTTATCATAAAAAACTCCTCTTTGCTGGAGTTGCAAGGCCAAATTGTAGTTATCACGATTATTATGAGAAGAAATATTTTACAGAAATGAATGGCCCAAATGAAAAAGGTCAAAATGGTTAAATTGTCAATGCTGTCAGAGGATTCCTGACTTCAAATCAAGCTTTTTATTTTACAAATGACATTTTTATACGGATGGGACAAGATCTCGTGAGACAAAATTGCCACGAGATTGATATTTTTTCTTTTTCCATGTTTTTTTTTTACGTTTGGATCGGATAACAAAATGAAGTACTGGTGAGTTACATTTTTTGAGAAGCTGTAGTCCCAGAAAGCACTGCTACAATGACAGCAAAAATATTAAATAAAGTAAATGAAAAATGATGAGACCAAAATTGGGAACTGAACTGCACAATTTCTTTATTATAAAGAATGTCAAAATCTCGTCTTGTCTCGTTCTCGTAAATCCAATCTTGTTCATACAAAAGTGTACATTAGAGAAGACATTATTACTATCTTTAACACTGAAGCTTTTAAAGAAGAAAGATCGATGTTATAATGTTGTTTCCTCATCAAAAACATATCCACAGTTCCACCCTGTGATGTCATGGGGTAATACAGGGAGTCCTGTGTTTTTAAACTCCACACTCCTTCACTACTGTTAAGTCAGAGGTGAAAGCATCAAATACTGCCTCAATAATGTGCCCTTGTTTTTTGCTAATCGGTGATTATTTTATTATGGTTTAATTGCTGTTTGTATGTACTAGTATGTATATGTGGATTGTATTTGTGTTAAATTGCTGCCGCTTGGTCAGGACTCCCTTGAAAAACAGGTTTTTCATTTGTATGGGTTTTATTTCCTGGCTAAATAAAAATAAAATAAATAAAACTAGAATAATATGGATGATTTCAAACCTGGAATTACCCATCTCTACTACACTAAAGGTTAAAAGGAACTTCCGCTTCATGACATCACAAGTTGGAAAAGAGCATTTTGAGCTCTCAAACGTGTGTGATGAAACAAAACACAACTCCAGGTCTGTTTTTGAGGAGGTAACAACATTATAACATGGCTTAAAGCTCACAAGAGTCAATTTTGCATATGACAGGACCTTTAAAGTAGTGCAGAGTAGTCCTTCTTCTCATCTTCTTATATAGGCCACCCTTTGGGGAAATTGGAGGATGCATGCATGAATAACAACTTAAGCCTTAAGGCACAACGTGTTTGCTACTATCCAACCACAGCGTTCATCTATTTCTATCCACGCTTTACTGATTTGATCAATATCTTATCATAATCTGATTGGTCCCTGCATCAGTGTTCAATCCATACTCCGTTATTAACTAGAACCTGTCACTACTGCCCCATATCCGCGCTGACCCCGTTCTAATAAGCTTCACAGTGACAAACGCCATCCGAGCAGCACCAGCAGCAGTGTGTTGTGGGTAAACCAGGCCAGTGTCACACCCCCCCAGGCAAGAGGCTGGAGACAGGCCAGGCCCCTGCCCGTACCCATCCTCCGTGGTTTCCTGCATCCTTCCTGCTACATCACCGCCGCAGCATCCTCCTCTCACCGCGCGTCGATCGGTGCGTAACGTCCCGAGGAGAACACGACGTATCGTTAGAGCAAGCATACGTCTCACAAAGCGACGAGAAATGGCACAAACGCGTAGAAAACGTGAGGATAGCTGTGGCAAAACGCAAAATGAGCATCCGTGGGTTACGATGGCCAGACAGGAGAAAACCCCAGGATAGCACAACCCCTCTATTCCCACTCATATTTGAAGAGCACTGATATAGGCCAAGCTTATTTCCCATGAAGCCATACGCAAAACGCACCGGGTTCCACGATGCAACACTTTAACGTTCACCATTTTGGTTAAACATAAAACAAACTGTTACAGATATGATGTAATGCTGGAGATAAAAACGCTGAACTAAAATTAGCTCAATATGTTGTAGCTTATCACGCGAGAGGTAGCAACATCCGGACTCCAGCAGACCTAGGCCCGCTGGTGCTCACTGCCACGCCGGATCCAAACGAGGGCAAATCCGGCAAAGCGCGTATTTTCGCAGATAGCGCGTCTTACCTCGTGGATGTCACATGTGGAGGTCGGTTGTGGGTAAGATCTCGTCCATCGCACGCAGATCGGGCAGGGAGTCGCTCGGAGCCAGCATCAGCAGCGGTCGGTACAATGAGGCTGATGGCCCCGCCCTCCTCCGTTGCGCGCTGCCTGACACGGTGAGCTCACACGCCGGCTGGGCCCCGTGGCAGTACCGGGAATCACCAGAAGTCCGTACGGAGGTGGCGAAGACAAAAATATGTCGCCCAACTGTGAAAAACATTGTGTAAAGTCATATAAAAGCACTGCTAAGAAAATATGCTTAAAGCTGCATTGTGTAACTTTTCAGATGGAGGATCCGACAAATACTTCTCCATTGTTTTGTCTAGAATGTTTCACAATATGGTATTAAACCTTTCTATCTTCACGGGGACAAAACCAGGTTTCTAGGTATTTTTGTGCGATAAAACCACTTGAAACCCTCTACCAAAAGTTACACAATGTACTTTAAAGGCCTTTGCGTATTTGGAAATTATTTTTGTGACATTTTTTTCTTTGAGACTTTCTCTGAGGCACACTTGAGATGGTTTTGTGCACTCATGCAGAGACAGGAGAATTCACATCTGCTGCCTGTCTGTGCGTAATACGACGCATCTCCACGTGAGGATTTTAAAACTTCACGGACCTCGGTTCAAAAATTGCACAAACCACACTGATGTTTCTTGTTTGGAAATCTGTGCACAACATGGCAGATCGTTTAAAAATTGCACATGACCTACTTTGCGTTTAAAAACCTGAAAGTACACAAATGAGCACAAAATATGGCGGAATATTTTGAGTTTTTATTACACGTTTTTACAGTTACGCAAAATCCCATAAAGGATCCCCACAGGCTGCACCTACGCTCAGCGGTGTCTGCAGGAAATAAAGAAAGTCGTGCTGCCACCTCATGGAGAGTTTTGATATTGCGTAATAACGGGTAATTTACTTGGCAGTTAAAGCATGTACCCAAGAAAAAGAAACACAATTATGATTTTGTTTTTATTTCATTTTATTTGGCGTATTATTATTTGACAACAAAAAATATCAATTAGCACAGATCAATTTAAATATTTTGAATGTATTATTACCATTTATAGTTTCCACGCACCACGCACGTTACGTCTGTATAATAATTACACTAGAAACTTAAACACCCCGCACACGTGAAGCAGAGGCCTCCACTGCACCGGAGCGCCGCCTCTTATTACGCACGGTTTTACGCACGGTTTATGAAGTGACACCCGCCCCCTGCCCCCTGGGAAACATCCTCTGAGTTAAGAACTTTCTGCCTCTGTCCTTCTCCGTTGATATCAGAAGAGATTGCAGAGGACAACCGTGAATACAAGCCATATTGCTAACTTTGTCTTTACGCGCAAATATATATTTAAATATATATTTTTTTAAGTTTCTGAATGATTAGTCTATGATAAGTGAATAAAGTATGACTAAACACGAAAATACAGGAGCAACAACTGTGACTATACCAAACGGAGGATGCGCAGAGAAGCCTAACGCCCCACAGTCTCGGGGATACTGGGGGAACAAGGCCGAGTTTATCCTCACGGTGATGGGTGCGATCATCGGCCCGGGGAACGTGTGGCGCTTTCCATATTTGTGCTACAGGAACGGAGGAGGTGGGTGTTTTTGCTTCGAGTTGGGTAAAACTATTAGGGTCCATTGCCCCATTACGCACTTGTGCCTCTTGTGGTTGCGGCAGGTGTTTTCTTCTTTCCCTACATTCTGTTTATCTTCACGTGCGGGATTCCTCTGTTTTGCCTCGAGACTTCGCTGGGACAGTTCACCAACCAGGGAGGAATCACGTGTTGGAAGAAGATATGCCCGCTTTTTCAAGGTAAATTCAGTGACGTTGAACTTGTCATGACCTTTATGCTACTAGTGATGGGACTTTGGGCTCCTTTGCGGGATGCGAGTCTCTGGGATCGGTTCATGTTAAAGAGCCGTTGCAAATACTGGCTATTTTTTATATTTAATTATAGGAGAGAAGCCAATGTGCAATGTGTTAACTACAAATGTGTTAATAACAGAGAAATTACCAAGGCTAAGATCTTTTTTTTTTAAAATGGTGTAGAAATTAAAAAAGGGTTGCATTATAATAATAGATTAAAAAAAAAAAAAAAACTGTTCAGATTTTTATATATTTATATATATATTTTTAAGTTTTTTTTAATCTATTATCATTATAATGCAACCCTTTTTTATTTCAAAAGGTCAACAAATTTCTACACCATTAAAAAAAAAAAAAAGATCTCTCTCTAATGTTTTTTTTTTTTTTAAGGTTAGGGCTAGAGTTAAATCTCACTCATGTTGCCTGTTCTGCTTTTGTGCTGATTCCTGAGTTTTTTGGGGTTTTTTTTTGCATCCAACTGTTCATGTTAAGGAACCGTTCAAAAGAGTTTTCTTGTTCATGAACGTCACTTCACTAACCTTTACACAAGGGCTGCTCAGTATCGCCAGTTTTATGGTCATAATCTGTATCACTCTGAGAGCTTTCACCCTGTGTTTCTTATTGCAGGTATGGGCTATGCCAGTCACCTGATCATCTCCTTCAGTGCCACGTCTTACATCATCATCATGGCGTGGGCCTTCTTTTACCTGTTTGCGTCCTTCAGCCCGAAGCTGCCGTGGGCCTCGTGTGGAAACGAGTGGAACACAGGTCTGGACTTTAGGGTTATTGTTTTACACAGAAACATACCTTACATTTTCTAACAGGGCGGGGTCTTGAAATACAGGGAAAGTGACAGCTAACCCAGTCCCTTTGTAAAAAAATAAAGTAATTTAGGTCCTGTATTATGCAAATATGACTCTTGTTAGCTTTAAGACATGTTATAATGCTGTTACCTCTCCAAAACCAAACTGGAGTTGTGTTTTGTTTTATTCACACATGTTTGAGTAAAGCTTTATTATTAGTCTGTCTACATCTCCAAAGCTCAAAATGCTCTGTTCCACCTTATGATGTCATGTAGCGGTGTTTTTCAAGTTAACAGCTCCTAGTTCAGTAGAAACTGATGGTTCCACAGCTGAAATCATCTAAATGATTCTAATAAGGATGTATGAAAATACTGTATGCAGGGTTTGTGTGTGAAACATGTGTGCATGAATTTAAAAAAAAAACTCTATATAAAACGGATCCATTATTAAAACACAACTCCAGGTCTGTTTGTGATGAGGAAACAACATTAAAACAGAGATCAGAAAATAGTGTAATATGGGCCCTTTAAACCTTAGTTTGTATGTAATGTCATGGAAAATTACCTGTAGCTTAGAATGTTGCACCAGAAATGATAATAAAAACACAAATAAAAGGCAAATATAAGATAAGATAAGATAAGATAAGATAAGATAAGATAAGATAAGACTTTATTGATCTCACAGAGGAGAAATTCACTTGTGACAGAAGCTCACAGTCAGGGGACAGTATAGTGCAAAAAGTTGTGAAAAATTGTGCAAACACTCAGAACAATAAGTAAATAAAAAATAAAATCACAATAAATATTAACATATTTACAACATCAGGTAGCTCTTATGTACAGGGAGTGAAAGAAATGTAAATATATAATAAAACATATCTCTTATATAATATATATATATGTAAAAGAATACAAATATACAAATATATAAATATATAATCTGAGGACAGTGGAGGCGGTTACTGACGAGGTGACATGGTTACAGGTTATTGCACGGGCTATTGCACAGGTTATTGCACAGGTTATTGCACTGGTTATTGTAAGTGTTAAACAGTGGAGTTGTACAGTCTGACAGCAGTGGGGATGAAGGACCTGCGGTAGCGTTCCTTCTTACACTGAGGGTGCCTCAGTCGGCCGCTGAAGGTGCTGCTCAGTTCCTCTACAGTCCGGTGCAGAGGGTGAGAGGTGTCGGCCGTGATGGATGTGAGTTTGGCCAGCACCCTCCTCTCACCCACCTCCTCCACAGACTCCAGAGGACAGCCCAGGACAGAGCTGGCCCTCCTGACTAGTTTGTTCAGTCTTTTCCTGTCCCGCTCTGTGCTGCTCGGGGCCCAGCAGACAACAGCGTAGAGGAGAGCAGAGGCCACCACAGAGTCATAAAAAGTCTTGAGCAGGGGCCTGCACACTCCAAAAGAACTCAGTCTCCTCAGAAGGTGGAGGCGACTTTGGCTCTTCTTGTACAGGGCGTCAGTGTTGTGGGACCAGTTCAGTTTATTGTTGAGGTGAACACCCAGGTACTTAAAACTGTCCACTGTCTCTATGTCCTGTCCCTGGATGTTCACCGGTGAGGGAAGTAGTGTCCTTCTCCCGAAGTCGATCACCATCTCCTTGGTCTTACTGGTGTTAAGGCACAGGTGGTTGTGCTCACACCAGTCCACAAAGTCCCTGATGACCGATCGGTACTCCAGCTCATTCCCCTCAGACACACAGCCCACAAGGGCCGAGTCGTCAGAGAACTTCTGGAGATGGCAGGTGTCCGTGTTGTAGGTGAAGTCCGAGGTGTAGATAGAGAAGAGGAAGGGTGAAAGGACAGTTCCCTGTGGGGCCCCAGTGCTGCAGACAACCACCTCTGACTCACAGCCGCGCAGCCTCACATACTGCGGCCGGTCAGTGAGGTAGTCGATGGTCCAGGCGGCGAGATGTCCGTTCACTCCGGCGTCCTCCAGCTTCCCCCGCAGCAGTGCCGGCCTGATGGTGTTGAAGGCGCTGGAGAAGTCAAAGAACATGACTCTCATAGCGCTCCCGGCAGTCTCCAGGTGGGTGAGCGCCCGCTGCAGCAGGTAGATGACGGCGTCCTCTACTCCGATGTTGGGCTTGTAGGCAAACTGCAGCGGGTCCAGAGTGGAGCTCACCACGGAGCGGAGGTAGCTGAGGATCAGCCTCTCCATGGTCTTCATGAGGTGAGAGGTCAAGGCGACTGGTCTGAAGTGGGCCGGTTCCCTGGCATGTGTTGTTTTTGGAACTGGTACCACACAGGAGGTCTTCCACAGGACAGGGACCTTCTCCAGGCTGAGGCTCAGGTTGTAGATGTAGCAGAGAACCTCACAGAGCTGGTCCGCGCAGGTCCTCAGCAGCCTGGGGCAGATGCCATCTGGTCCTGCAGATTTTCTCTGTTTCAGCCGCCTCAGCTCTCTCCTCACCTGATCCGGTGTGATGTAGACGGAGGAGTAAGGGGGGGACTGGGGTGGACTGCCGGGGGTGGGGGGCAGAGGGGGGCTGGTGCTGGGAACAGTCGGTGTGAAGTGAGCTGGAGACGTGGGTGGTAGGGGGCGGGGGGTGGGTGCAGTCGGTCCGGGAAGGGGGGGTGTGTCCAGTGGCCTGGGGGTGTGTGAAGAGGGGGGATCCGAGAAAGAGGCAGAGGGGATGGGGGGACAATCAAAACGGTTGAAATAAACGTTTAGTTCATCCGTCCAGCGCTGATCTCCATCAGATGTCCCTCTGGTGTTCTGACCAAATCCTGAGATGTTCTTCAGACCTCTCCACACATCCCGCACGTTGTTCTGGGCCAGCTGCTCCTCCATTTTCTTCCCGTAATCCTTCTTGGCCCGACGAATCCTCCACTGAAGCTCCCGCTGGACCCTCTTCTGCTCCTCTCTGTCCCCTGAGATGAAAGCCCTCTTCTTCTGGTTCAGGAGGTCTTTGAGCTCAGGGGTGACCCAGGGGTGGTTGTTGGAGAAGCACCGCACCCTCCGGGTTGGCACAGTGCTCTCCACGCAGAAGTAGTAGTCCGTGATGCAGTGGGTCAGGCCATTGATGTCATCTCCATAAGAGCTGCTGAACATGTTCCAGTCTGTGGTCTGGAAACAGTCCCTCAAACTCTCATTGGCCTCTTCAGTCCACAGCTTCACAGACAGCTTCCGCGCAGGTCCTCTTCGCACCTTTGGTGTGTATTGCGGGAGCAGTTTGACGAGGTTGTGGTCTGAGCGTCCAAGCGGGGGGAGGGGGACGGAGGTGTAAGCGTCTTTGATGTTCGCATACAGGAGGTCCAGAGTCCTATTGTCTCTCGTGGGGCACGTGACGTACTGTGTGTAAGTGGGGAGAATGGCGGACAGGGAGACGTGGTTGAAGTCCCCGCTGATTAAAACCAGGGCTCTGGGATGCCGGGTCTGCATCAGCGCTACGCTGTTGTGGAGTTGTTCACAGGCCGCCGTCGCATCGGCGGAAGGGGGGATATACACACAATACGTGATCACGTGTGAGAATTCCCTCGGCAGGTAATACGGCCGCATGCCCACTGCGAGCAACTCAATGTCCGGGGTACACAGCTGTTGCTTGACGTACACGTTATCCGGGTGGCACCACCGCTCATTCACAAACACCGCCAGCCCGCCTCCCTTCTTCTTACCGCTCCTAGCGGCAGTTCTGTCCGCCCGCTTCAGTGTAAATCCGTCCTGGTTAATCACAGAGTCTGATATGTGTTCATTCAGCCACGTCTCCGTAAAACACATCACGCTGCAGTCCCGGTACTCCCGCTGATGCCGGGTCAGTGCGGTGAGCTCCTCGGTCTTGTTGGAGATGGAGCGGACGTTTCCCATAACCACCGAAGGCAGATACGGTCTCCGTTTTTTCCGTCCACCTCTGCACCCTCTTCTCTTCCTCTGTATTTCCACTGGGACCTCGGGTTTCCCGGTGTGGAGCAAAGCGGGGCCGCGTAGACCGAGGAGCGCATCACGTTCGTACTTGATGCGCTCCGAGCCGTGGCTGAATGGAGTCCCAGACGCGGATCCAAAAAGTGTGAAGAAGACTACAGCGAGCAATAAAACTGTAGTCAGAGTAGGTTTCCCATGTGCGAAACTGCACGATGTTTCACCCACTCTAAAGAAAAGACGAAAAAAGTGTCTATGTACAAGTAAATAGACGAAAAGAAAGAAAAAGGGGTTCAGAGCTTCTGTTACACGCAGCTGGCATCCCAGCGCCATCTTAAACATAATAATAAATGACTTTATAAACTACAATGTCTCTTGTCCCTGTTGTATTGTCGGTTCAAACACGCATTACTCATCAGATACAGTATAAGTCTGACACATTTGTTTGTCTTTTCTTATTTTGACAGCCTCCTGTTTGGACCTAAGCCAGTCCAACATAAGCCTGAGTTTAATATCCAAACACAACACCACTCTCCCGGTGGCTGAGTACTGGCAGTAAGCTCATGTTACATCATGTTTCTAGAACTTCAACCCTAAACTCTGTCCTAAACCGTCACCTATTAACCCACTGACTCTCACTCCCTACTGTACAGCATGCAACGTACAGATTTTGACATTTGTCCTGGCTTAAACCATAGACTGTGAATATAAATGGACATAGTTAACCTGCTAGCAGCCCCATTCCAAACAGGAAATGATCGTGGGCGTGCTTCCGGCTCCATCGACCCAGTTCACTTTGTATTGAAAAAACTCTCTCCCTAACTTCTGCTGCGAGCCTCGCCATTTTGGTCTTAAAATGTTCACATTAACCCACTCTGCGTGATCCTGGTGTTTTTATTTCGCTATTTTGTCTGTAAATCAATTTCTATTCTGAATATGGAAGTTGGCTCCAATTTCGCCCAATAACTGCTAGCCTTGGTGAGCTTCATTTGACTGGAGCCGAACACTGTGGGTGACGTCACACAGGCCTGGACTGGTAATCGGGCATACCGGGCATTTTCCCAGTGGGCCGACACTAGGGGCCGATGCTGTTATTATTTTTTTTTTTTTTACTTTAGAGGGGGCGGCCCATTGGTCCATCTTCAATATGGGCAGTGGACTAAACCAATCAGGATATAGTATCTTACGTGAGCGGTCCCACCCTTTTCTCTGCATTGATCCCCGCCAGTTTTATAGTGTTGAGCTGGAAACATGGAGAAGCAGAAGAAAGGGGCTGCGGAGAAGTTGTGGGCTAAAATATTAAAAAATCTCGCTATAGACGCTGCAAAATGTTCTAAAATAACAGACATATTCTCTGGAGGGGCTGCTGTAGCCTCCACGTCCTCTGCAGCCCAGGGTGAAGGTGGACAGGGAGAGGAGCAGACAGAGACTGTGGACAGGGAACCCGAGGGACAGAGCGACCAGGGAACAGGGAACCCGAGGGACAGAGTGACCAGGGAACAGGGAACCCGAGGGACAGAGTGACCAGGGAACCCGAGGGAGAGAGTGACCAGGGAAGTGAAGCACAGGCACAGCAGGTGAGCAGGTAGTAATGTTAGGATAATACCAGGACTTTTAGGTGATGGACAGGCATGAAAATCGCTCACCTTTTGGCAAAATTCGCCGTTCTGGGGGGCCGGTCTAAGCCAAAAATGCCAGGGCCGTTTTTTGTCCCAGTCCAGCCCTGAAGTCACACTCACTTAGTTTACTTCTTTACACAGTCTGTGGTTTGAACCCAGTTTGGTGCTGATGTAAGTTGTGTGGTTGGCAGACGGCGGGTGCTGAAGATCTCCACGGGCATTGAGGACGTGGGCAGCCTGAGGTGGGAGCTGGCGCTGTGTCTTATTTTGACTTGGGTCATCTGCTACTTCTGTGTGTGGAAAGGCATCAAGTCCACTGGGAAGGTCAGACCAAACAGAACATATACAAAAACACAGATGGCATCACATTTAAAGTGCAGATGTGTTTTCATGTTTTTCTAATTATTGCTTTGGTGGGATAGTACCTGTGGTGAAATTTGATCATAGTTTTACATCAGTTAAGTGGCAGTTTTTGGAAAAGATTTGAGAAGAAATAAAGGAAGTAGAGCTGAGTAATCAACACGCAAAGCTCCATCCAAACTGCAGGGACAATTTATACACAAGGAAGGCTTTTTTGACTTATAAATGTTTATTAATCATCTATTTTTATTAGTCTAATCATAAATGTGGCCCTTGTTAACATCATTAAAGGCCAAAACCTTTAATCCCTAATAGTTCCTAAGAGAAATAATCAGGTGTGCTAATATCATACTCCTAGAATGGGGAGAGCCAGATTTTCCTATATGGTATTTTATTAGAAATGTTTACAGTAAATTAATTTGAAATTATTATTGTGAAATCAGTTTTTGCAGCTAGTGATTACTGCAACACCTTTGTAATTTGTCTGATATATATATATTTTTTCCAATAGTTCAAATAAACAAATTTAAATTGAGCTGAAGTTGGTGATTCTACATTGTCCCCAGTAAATACATGTGACAGTCTGTTATTGTGTCAGCCCTGTTACTTTATGTCAGCTGCGTTACACATTGTCCCTCTTATATCACACTGTGTTAAAGGTGTATGTACTGTATGTATGTATGAACTGAATGCATTCTTGAAAGCATTTAACATTCTTAGTGTTACAGTGGTACGATATTTTCACGATATGCATTTTACAGTACGATATTTATTGCAATATTTTGTGGAAGCTAACAAAACTGTGATTATGCTACTTTTTCCTTTTAAAGCGCCTTGACTAGACTTAACCTAAAGAACTAAGATTTTAAAATGCTTATAATAGTTATTTCTTCACGTCGTCTGCACTGAAATGGAGCAAAGAATCATGGTCTGTGTAGTGCCTTCTGTTTTTTTTAGCTGTTGCTGCACCATAACTATTCATTTAAGCAAAGAGACTTGTAATTCGATATATTGTGATGGTCCACGATATGACTGTAAGACTTTTCTGCCCTACAAAGGCAAAAGACCTTCACTCGCCAAAGTGTGAAACTGAGAAAAATGACTTCAAAGTTTCTGTTTTGTCCAGACAAAAGTATAATAGGTAGAGCTCCCAAAATTTGACAACTAGTTGCTATAATGAAGAAATATTTGTATGTGAAGAATATTGAGCTCAAAATTGACCTTTGACCCTTATGTGGCAGTTACTGTAGTCAGTTATTTTTGGCACATGATATAAAGGCAGAGTATGGTAACTGCCAAATAAGGGTCAAAGGTCAATTTTGAGCTCAATATTTTTCCACGATATTTATTCACATGATAAAGGAGGTCTCAAATACCCCCAAAATGACATGAACTAATTTTTGACTAAACATGATGTTACGGCATTTGCCTCTGTAGGGCAGTTTTGACGATATGATATCACGATATTTTGGTTATTGTTACATCCCTAGTGTATGGGCTAAACATACCATTTGGGTTTTTACACAGTGAACTGATTTTACATTTACTGTGGACATTTTTGTGATTATAATTTTGTGAAATCCCCACTGCTGGTCTGATGATATGCTGCATATATGGGACAAAACAAGAACATTTCACAAAAAATAAATGTTTGGAAATATGATTAACTTAACTTACTTAAAAGTACCTTTCTGGCAGAGGGTAACTGATACTTTGTAGTGACATCAGACTGGGGGTGTGCTACATGTATCTTTATGGTGGAATGTTCATGAGTTACCACCACAATGGACTGTGACGGAGTAGCCCGTGCTAGCCACTTACATGGTTTCTTTCATTCTGCTCCATTTCCCGCTCCGTGTCCCGCTCCCTGTTCGTCTGTTCCGTTCTCCGCTATATTTACCGTCCGTCCACCACCACAGAAGTCTTGGGTGCACACGAGTCCACTGTTAAACCATCCATGTCCATTATTCTGTTTTCCAACAAACTCCAAACCAGTCTCCATCTCCCGTTCGCGAGCCGCACTGTCAAACCGAGCGCCTCACGCACTTCCTATTTCCGTCGTCATGCGCGGGACATTGGCCTGCACTAAATTAGTCATATTATTTTTCATGGTTCTGCTACAGGCACAGAGACATGGCCATGTTGTACAGTGTATTTTCGAGTATTTGTCTATATTTTTGTTATTACTGTTAATTCAGGTTTTAGTGTGTTGAAAATCAGTATTTTTGTGTTAACTGGCTTGGGGGAGGAGCCTTGGTGGATAAAAGGGAGCCACTCTCCCTCCCGCAGTCAGTCTGGGCAGGATTTGTACACGGAAGGTTACAGCCTATAGGAAGCTTCATTTGCTCTAGTAGGAAATCTACTGGACAACATCATGTGCTGTATATTGTAGTGATGGCAGTATACTGTATATATATGTATATATACAGTATACTGTATATATATGTATATATACAGTATACTGTATATATATGTATATATACAGTATACTGCCATGTGGGGGGTTGGGGTATGGCCAGTGATTATGGTTTAGGAGACACATCATTGTTTTTTATTTCAAAACAACAGTTTCTCCACCGCGGCAAAATCCGAACCACTTCCTGAATCAGTCATGTGGTACAGCTGGGCAGCGAGACTTTGGACGTCATAATTTTGAGCCCCTCCCCTAAATGAAGCAAGCCTCGATATGCACATCGCGGAAACGCCCCTTCCGTACTCGGCACACGCTTCAAAGCCTTGATACGGAACCTCACATCACTACTTACAAAGCATATTTCTGCTGTTGTGTGTACATGTTGTAAATACCTTTTTGTTTCACTGTCTTGTACATAGCACTCTTCAAACTTTTTGGGATTAAATAATTAAAAACATCCTTCTGACTACGCCATCATCATTACGCAGGAGTAGAACCCCGTCACATGGACACATTAGCAAACACTGTCAGAAAAGATTTAAGATCGTCTGAAAACTCAACAAAAAATACCAAATGGGGTTAAACAGCACATTTTCACGAGCTTGTGATCGATACGAGCTTTTGTGTTAAATAACGAAGAATAAAGCTCAGATTAAAGTCTAACAAAGCCTCAAACAGAGCAGTGCCTACAGTTAGCTTCACACCCCTAGGGAATGTTTCAAAATATCAGCGTCACATGCTTGATGTTATTCAGCAGTACACCGTTACCTCCATGATGACAACACATAAAGCGTCTCTAACTGGAAGAAAAAAAAAAAAAAAAAAAAAAGCATTATTTTTGTATTTATTTGTTTGTTTATTCATTTATGTATTAAGTCCTGTGATTATAAAGTGCTCCCTGATAACTGAATCTTGATTTCAGGCGGCCTACTTCACGGCCACCTTTCCCTACGCCATGCTGCTGATCTTGCTGATCCGAGGAGTGACTCTGCCCGGAGCTGTCAATGGCATCATTTACTACCTGTACCCGGATATTTCAAGACTTTCTGATCCGCAGGTAAGAAAAGCCAACTGCCCTTTCAACTATAAAATTCACTCTAAGTAGTAGTAGTATTCACATAGTTAAATATTATTTGTGTTTAGGTTTGGATGGACGCCGGTACCCAGGTCTTCTTCTCCTACGCCATTGGACTCGGGTTCCTAACGTCACTTGGAAGTTACAATCACTTCCGAAATGACTGTTACAGGTGAGTATACTGTATGTAACATGCTATAACGTGCACCGTAACAAATACTACTGGATTATCTGAATTTTTGTAGGATCATATAGTCTTTGGTGATTGTGAGAGTGGGAGTTAGAGTTAGTTAAATGTGGGGAAAATAGAAGAGGGTTGGACCTAAGAGAATTTTAAAACAGACTTATTAAGCAGCATAGACTTTTCATAGGTTTTACCCATGTTATAGTTGTTTTCTCTCACCTTTTACCCTCTCGAGTAACCTTTAATCGCTTATTTTCAAGTCACCATACTGATAATAGATGTATGGAAAAGTCTTCTTTGAGCAAACTTACTGCACTCACTTGCCACGTTTACATGAGAGCTTTAATTCTGATTAAAAGTAATTTAATTCTGAATGAAAATTAATTCTGCTTTAAAAAGACCATGTAAACACTTAATTCCCAGTGAAAATGATTATTCGGAATTAAACTTAATTCCAAATTAAGTGGGTGGTTTATTAATTTCGGTCATTTGGTGCATGCTCGTTGGTTCGCCCTTCTGACGCCCGGAGCAAACGTTGGTCTCGAACCGAAACAATTATTTTAATAAGTGCGCTGGAAAAACTACAAATAATGAAAAGAGTGGATGGCAGAAAACATAAAAACACTAACTAATTATTATTTCCATGTAAACTTGACTATTTAATTCAGAACAATTAATTCGGAATTAAAAAACATCATGTAAGCGTCGCCACTATCCATTTGAATGCTTGGAATTGTGTTTAATATTGTCCTTTGCCAGCAATAGAGCTGCATGAATCAAATTTAGCAAAATATGCAAAGTGGCAAGACTAATTAAAGGTCCTATACTATGCAAAATTGACTTGTGAGGTTTAAGCCATGTTCTAAAGCTGTTACCTCATCAAAAACATATCTAGAGTGTTTTGTTTGTTAGTGAAAGCAAATTGAAGGTGTTATTATTGTTCTCAAAAGATCTGGCCTGTAACTTGGTGCTGTGGCGTGACCTACTTGTCTCCCTGAAAAGTTCCATATTGCGTCCTTAATGTGGAAAAAACCTGTTTGACACTCATAAAGTTTTGTTTTGTTTCCAGGGATTGTTTCTACCTGTGCCTTCTAAACAGTGGCACCAGTATCGTCGCAGGATTTGCCATTTTCTCTGTTTTAGGGTTCATGACTTATGAGACTGGACTGGACATCGCTGAAGTGGCAGAATCAGGTGAGTGCTTCTAGTTCTTGTTCCAGATCTGCCGTCATATGGTCTAATCTCCTTTTAAGCAGCTTGCTACTTTTGATGTGGTATGTTCTGATCATGGATCAGTGAACCGCTAAAGAAAAAGGCTTTAATTGGCTGGACACGATGTTCCAATATATGGACATTTTATGCAGTGTTTAAATTTCTTTATAGGTGTATTTGGAGCTACGGGAGAAGGTTTTACGTGTCATCCATGCATGAGTAATTTAGCGATCTCTCCCGGGCACGATTCAAACCCCTTTTACGGTTAGCTACAGTCCAGCATATCCAGTCTAGGACTACGTCATCCACGCTCCTGTACAACAATTTTCCATAAATATACAAAAGCATGATACACTACAACTACACAAACCTGATGCAATGTGCAGTAGTTTCAATACCGTAGTGTGGTAGCACTCTGGAAGGGGAGTCACTTAGCTCGAGGAGCAAAGGGAGAGGGGACCCAGAGCATCAGAAAAGAAGCTGAAACTTCCCCATGTAAGTGTAATACCCCGTCTTTAATACTGGAAGTTTTATTTCCTTCATAGTCACGACTGTTCCTGTTGGTTGGTCCAGCGTTTGGAATTACAGGGTGTGTCAAGTCACAATTCTGTTGAATTTTAGTAGATCACACATCACAGTTTTTCAAGTGTTATAGTGTTATATATATATAAAAAAAATCACAATAAAGATAATATTTCAATTCATTCATGCCACAGACTAAATCTGAAAGCAAAATAATCCAAGTAAAAGGTAAACTCATTTTATGTACTGCATGGTATGGTTCTTAGACTTAGATTTAGACAAACTTTATTGATCCACAAGGGAATTTATTTGGATACAACTGAGAGTAACAAAAATAGATGGTATAGCAAAAAGAGCAAGAGACGGGTGTCAAATGAGACATAATTATAAAAATAAATGTATATGTACAAAATAAAATAGAAAATAACTAATAAACTATAAAATAAACTATAAAATCACAGCTATAAACAAGAGACAAGACCGACAGTGTAAATACTCTGCTGATTAACAGGGCATAAGGTTATCTGTTACTTGAGATTAAGTTGTTGTACAGTTCTAGGAGTATTATCTGTTACATAAGGGTGAGTTGTTGTACAGTTGTAGGGAGTATTATCTCCTCTGTCCCTCTATAGTCTGGTGCAGTGGGTGAGTTGTACAGTTGTAGGGAGTATTATCTCCTCTGTCCCTCTATAGTCTGGTGCAGTGGGTGAGTTGTTGTACAGTTGTAGGGAGTATTATCTCCTGTCCCTTTATAGTCTGGTGCAGTGGGTGAGTTGTACAGTTGTAGGGAGTATTATCTCCTCTGTCCCTCTATAGTCTGGTGCAGTGGGTGAGTTGTTGTACAGTTGTAGGGAGTATTATCTCCTGTCCCTTTATAGTCTGGTGCAGTGGGTGAGTTGTACAGTTGTAGGGAGTATTATCTCCTCTGTCCCTCTATAGAGGGTATGCAGTCATGTGACAGGAAGTTGTCAATCCGCCATATTGACGGTCTAATCATGACTGACCGCCAGTGCTCTAGTGACAACAAAAAGCCGTCTTTTACTCATACTGACTTCACTAATCACCTAGATAGTAATCAGAAGAAAAGATATGAGGACAAGTTTGCTAATCTGAACATATCGGACCCCTACAGTGAGCCCCAGGTCCTTTTTACAGCCCTAACAGCGGTAGATTCTGTCCCAGACCTTCAGTGGCCAGATATTTACAACTATAAATTTCCCATCACACTTCACCGGGGAGTATAAATGTATAGTTTTCATATGGCTAATTATTAACCATTAAATGAATAATAAATAAATATATAATAATACAAACATACACTAGAAAAGCACTCAGAGAGCGCAGACCTCCGCCAAGACCCATTTAACGCAATGCTAACGAAATTTTCAAAGTGATCCAGAATCCAGGATTTCTTCTGGATCATCACCAAAATTTAATCATCTGTTGGATTTACCATTAGGAACATTTCCTGAAAATTTCATCAAGATCCGTCCATAACTTTTTGAGTTATCTTGCTAACTAACAAACAAACTAACTAACTAACTAACTAACAAACAGACAGACGCAGGCGAAAACATAATCTCCTTGGCGGAGGTAATGATATGTTAAAACTTTGTGAATAAAGACCAATAAAGTGATAGCTATGTGCAAAAACATACAAAAACACTGCAACATCTGATAGTTACACTGTATTAATAGTAATTAAGTCTTCTTGCTTACAAATGTGAAACCACTCAATGTGATTGACCTACTAGTAAAATTGTAAAGATAAAATCAAACCACACCTGATATGAAGTGTCTGCTACAAAGCCTGGAGTGTTTGGTTGGTTCCCAGGGCTTGTCAGCAGTTTTATGATGGGCTCGTCTAATCGCAGCAATCCACCTACTTCTGCGGTCAGGATCAGACTCAGCAGGAATCCTGTACAGCTGAATGTTTTTATCTTTGTCCCTTGTCTGAGCACACTGATAGGCACAACATTTCTCGGGCATTTTGTGACTTTATGACGCGTAATTTAGAATTGAACAGTGTGTTTACTATGGCGGCCTACGGAGATCTGGACCACCGGAAGTGGATCAGGGGAAACCTGTGACGTCAACTGCATACACTCTATAGTCTGGTGCAGTGGGTGAGTTGCTGTACAGTTGTAGGGAGTATTATCTCCTGTCCCTTTATAGTCTGGTGCAGTGGGTGAGTTGTACAGTTGTAGGGAGTATTATCTCCTCTGTCCCTCTATAGTCTGGTGCAGTGGGTGAGTTGCTGTACAGTTGTAGGGAGTATTATCTCCTCTGTCCCTCTATAGTCTGGTGCAGTGGGTGAGTTGTTGTACAGTTGTAGGGAGTATTATCTCCTCTGTCCCTCTATAGTCTGGTGCAGTGGGTGAGCAGGAGTGTCCATGATGGAGAGCAGTTTGTCCAGTGTCCTCCTGTCCCTCACTGTGACAAATGTCTCCAGCTCAATGCCATACATAAACTGAGTGTAGTTTCAGTAGCTGAATCAAACACTGGTGGTAGTAAATATGGATAGCTGGTCATTAACAAACCTTCTAGAGCTCATTTCACCTTTAGCAGCTCCACACTGGCTTCACTAGGCAGTGGGCACCACTGCACAAAAGTGATTTTGTCTTTCCTGGCACTGAAATATCTTTCTGATATCGTCCAAATTCTAAATGAAATCATTTTTTTTTTTATCTATGGTGGCTGTCTGAAGTTTGCTTGATACCTCCTGTTGATAGCTAGAGTGATTTCTCAGGTGCATCACAGTTTTTGATGTGGTGGTGTTTAAGTTAGGAACATCCCAAAACGGTTTCCTCCTCATCCTTATGGAGCTGTGGAAGTGAAATATTTTCTGATGTGTGAGAGACAGTTGGATCACTGGTCTGTGTCGTATATCAAATGTTAACCTCTTACTGTATTTCATAAGAGGTTAACATTTGATATACGATATAACAGGTTACGTGTTCTTATGTGACCTAAGGAACCATCTGCTTTTGGCAGTGAGCCCAATCAACAGGGGATAGAAGTGATCGTCATCCCCCTCACAGCAGTGTTGTTTTTGTGCTCCATATCCAGTTACATGGACAGATATAAGCCCCATATAGTAGTGCCTATATATATGATCCAGGAACTGAAATTACACTTACAAACGTTTTACTCATCTATGCTATAATGTTTTTCCTCATCAAAAACATACCTGGAGTTGTGTTTAGTTTCATTTAATTTTGTTTCATTTGTTTAACACACAAATCCTGCATATTTAGGCTGACTTCTTCCCTCAAACTTAAAACACTTTGTTCCACCTTGTGATGTCATGTGGTAATGCAGGAAATGCTCCACTGTGTTTTTAAATTCCATATGCCTTCACTAAAAATGTGATCATTTGGATGATTTCAGCCCTTGAATTAAACAAAAGGTAAACGGGAGCTGTTAACAAACTACTGCTTCATGACATCAGAAGGTGGAACAGAGCATTTTGAGCTTTGGAGATGTAGACAGACTAATAATTCAGGATGACTCAAACATGTGTGAATGAAACAAACAACTTCGGGTATGTTTTTGAAGAGGTAACAACATTATAACATGGTTTAAAGCTCACAAGAGTCAATTTTGCGTAATATAGGACCTTTAAATAAAGCTATGTTGAGCCCAGCTATGTTCTCTGATATTGTGTGCTCCGTGTGCTCAGGTCCTGGTTTGGCGTTCATCGTATACCCTCGTGCGGTGGCCATGATGCCCGTGCCTCAGGTCTGGTCCGTGTGCTTCTTCCTCATGATCATCCTCCTCAGCCTCGACAGCCAGGTAACACACAACTGAAAGAGATAGAAGAATACAGTTAGACATGTTAGGACCGATCGCATCTAGTAGAATAGTACAGAAGAAAATGTGATTCTAAAAGTTACACTCAATTAGCCAATTAGCAAAATTCTGAGTCACATTTTCTGGTAGTATTAAAGCTGACCTCTTCTGCAAAATCGACCTTTTAGAGATTTTAACCATGCTATAGTTGTTTCCCCTTCTCATTTACCCTCTCGAAGTTGTATTTGGAGAGATTTGCTTTTCTTTTTTCAAGAAGCCATTTTACAGATCAACCATTTTTACCGCCGGTGCACACTCACTGGGACGTATTCACTTCGATCTCCAATTTTATTTTCTTAATGTGTGATTAAGACAGGTTCTGCAGCGTCATTTAGTCATTTTGGTATAAATGGAAAAAAATAAATAAATCTGTGGACGTCTGCTCCCATTGGGCACCACGGTTTTCTAACCCAGAAGTCAGCGAACTTGTTTCTTTTATGAAGTCGTTTCAGATGAATATTGAGATTTAAAATGTCCAAATTATAACACGATGATCCATAGATTATAACTACATAGCAGACACAAGCACAGTAGGTCTTCTTAAATAATGATAAGAAAAAACATATTAAGATGACCACATGTAACACATTTGGAAAAATAGGCCTAAATATCTGTAAATGTGGGAAAAAAAAAAACAAAACATGCGTCATGACAGTTTTTAACCACTATACTAGAATCACCATGTATGACTCTAACTATACATTTATAATTTTACACTGAACATCCCTAATCGTTGCTATAGTAACACAAAAGCCTGCCTCTGTCCTGTCTCCTGTCAGTTTGTGGGTCTGGAGTGCCTGATGACCTCACTGGTGGATCTCTTTCCGGTTTATTTACGTCAAGGATTCCGCCGAGAGCTGCTGCTGCTGCTCATCTGCTCTGTCTGCTGTCTGCTGGGACTGTCTCTGGTCACAGAGGTGTGTGCTTCCTCCTTTAGACCTATAGTGTAAACCTGGTTAAACTGAACTCAGATTTGGACTGATCTTAGTTTCAGATTGAACCTGGTCAATACCACCCAGACTAGTCCATTTTAAAGCTCTTGCGAGCTTTAAGTCATGTTAGAGTGTTGTTACCTCATCAAAAACTGTTTTGTTGAGTTGAGTAACCTTTTATTATTAGTCTGTCTACATCTTTAAACCTCAAAATGCTCATAAAGTGGTATTTTTCTTGTTAACAGCTACATTTTACATTTTATTCAGTAGAGATGGGCAATTTTCGGGATGAAATCATCCAAATGACAGTGAAGGTTTAAGGAGTTTAAAACACAGTGAAGCAGTTCCTGTATTACCACATGACATCACAGGGTGGAACAGTGTTTTCTGTTTGAGAGAAGAACTCCACCTAAATATCCAGGCTTTGTCTGTTAAAAATGTGTGTGTGTGAATGAAACAAACCACAACTCCATGTATGTTTGTGATGAGTAAACAACATTATAACATAGATCAGAAAATACCATATTATGTGCTCTTTAAATTCTGGTTTAGCTCTGGTTTAGATCTTGTTATTTATTTTTTAGACTTAAAACATGGTTTAGTCTTAGTCATTTGGAGCAATATTATGCAATGATGAAACTTGCTTACGTAAAATTACATAATGAAATAGATTTCTTATGTGTCCTGACCATCTGCTCTATGCTCTGTGGTTGGCATTAGACAGAATAATTTACCGTTACATTTGCAAATTCACTGATCTCAATGAAGTACAAAGATCTTGTGACTGTAATGTTATTTGAGAGGGACTTGTTTTACAATACAATATTAGCTCACCTGTTGTAGTTCCAGATTCCTTCAGATCAACTCCTTATGGTCATATTGTGTTAAAATAAAGCTCAGATTAAGACTAACTTCAGTAACAAGATCTTCTGACAGAAAAGTGCTTCTAGTTAGCTTTATTATGGATCTGTCTGACGTTACTTGAGTGTTAATGATGCAGATGTGATGTTGCAGGGTGGGATGTACCTGCTGCAGCTGCTGGACCACCATGTGTGCAGTGGCACCACCCTGTTGTTGTTGTCCTTCTGCCAGTCTGTGAGCATCGCCTGGGTCTACGGTGAGTCCAGAGGGCCAAAAATCACAAACAGATATTCAGCTGGTCCTGGTTCAGTAAAGGTCAATATAGTGCAGTACATGTTTGATTTAGTCTTTAGTTCAATTCTGTGAAAAGTAAATGGAAATGTATCAGATAAAGTACATTTCCATCTAAAGGAGCAAAATGGAACTTTTCTTTGGGCATGTTCCACAATATGGCATTTTATATATCTATTATAAATGTATATGTCATTTTATTCCTTAAAAATATGCTTGAAAAACATGCATTCTTCAATCTTCACAGATTCACAGTATGTACAAGATGATAACAGTAAAGGCAAACAAAGTGCTTTACTTCAAAAAACAACTGTTGTGGAACTTTTCTCTTTCATCCTCAGGAGCTGACCGTTTCTATGACGACATCTCACACATGATCGGATATCGTCCAAACATACTCATGAAATACTGCTGGAAATATGTCACACCATTCATAATCTTTGTAAGGATCTCATTTATAGTGTGGTTTATTTCTTTTTGTCAGACTTGTGCTATGTTAAGAGTTTAACACTCGGGAATGTGTTGTTCCACATCGTAGAATTTTCACTCACTCTTGATTGACTTGACTGACAGACTTTAGATTTTAGATTTTAAGATGGTCAATTCTGAACTTAGTGTTCATTAAAACTGTAGACTGTCAACAGTGATCCAGCTGTTTATCCAGTTGTTCAGTTGTTGCATCGTTTCTTGACTTTCTATTGCATAATCCTCTATGGACATTTGCACACTTGCTTCAGACATGACAGAATTACATGGCACATGACCTGCCATCCTGAACTTTATTAGAAAGAGCAGTGGTATTAGCAGTACTAAAACACTCATACAAAAGTTGTAAATCTTGAACTGCTTTTGCGTTGTGAACTTACCGCACTACTCATTATTTTTGAGCATGGATCATCAGAGTTGACAGTCCCTATGCTAGCTGTGTGCACTAAACAAGACTAAAACTAGGCTAACGATCCTGCCAGGAGTGATGTGTTTAGAATAGCTGTGCACACAGCCTGGTACTGATATGTATGAATGAAGCTAAAATACAACTCCAGGTATGTTTTTGATGAAGGAACAACAGAATAACACAGTTCAAAGCTCAAAAAAATTTGTATAATATGTGTTTTTTTATGAATTGTTAATTATGTGCTTATTAGCTTTTATGAAGCCACTGTCATAGAGACTGTCACATGTTGTTGTGTTCCAGGGCACATTTGTGTTTTCCATAGTGAGGTATAGTCCTCTGAAGTTCAGTAACTCGTACGTGTACCCGCTGTGGGCCAACATCCTGGGCTGGTTCATCGCCACCGTGTCCCTCTCCATGATCCCACTGTTCATCATCTACCAGCTCCTCCACAGAAAGGGCACTCTCAAACAGGTGAGCCAGGGCACCCGGGTCAAGTTTAAAGGGTCGATATTAGGAACAATTGACTCTTACGAGCTTTAAGACATGTTTAACTTATCAAAAACATATTCGGAGATGTGCTCTGTTCCACCTTGTGATGTCATGAAGTGGTAGTTTTCAAGTTAACAGAGATTGGCAAAGATGAAATTATCCAAATGATTCTAGTGAGGATATTCTAGTGAAGCACTTCCTGTATTACCACATGACATCACAAGGTGGAACAGAGGGTTTTCCATTTGAGAGAAGAACTCAGCCTGAATATGCAGGATTTGTGTGTTAAACATGAGTGAATGAAACAAAACACAACTCTGGGTGTGTTTTTGAGCAAACAACCTTAGGACACAGATCAGAAAATAGTGTATTATGAGTCCTTTATACATTACCATCTTGAACACTTTTCTGATCATTATGTCTATTTAAATTTAAAATCATGGAAAGTATTTGAGGAGATCCTCAAAGTATTCCTTCCACCGTCCGACAACGTCCCCAGTCGAGGTCAACAGCTCCCCACCCGCACTGTAAACAGTGTTGGTGAAGCACTGCTTCCCCCTCCTGAGGCGCCGGACAGTTTGCCAGAATTTCCTTGAGGCCGTCCGATAGTCCTCCTCCATGGCCTCTCCGAACTCCTCCCAACCCCGAGTTTTTGCCTCCGCGACCGCCCGGGCTGCAGCACGCTTGGCCTGCCGGTACCTGTCAGCTTACTCAGGAGTCCCATGAGCCAACAAGGCCCAATAAGACTCCTTCTTCAGCCTGACAGCATCCCTTACTTCCGATGTCCACCACCGGGTTCGGGGATTGCCGCCGTGACAGGCACCACCGACCTTACGACCACAGCTACGAGCAGCCGCATCGACAATAGAGGCCGAGAACAAAGCCCACTCGGACTCCATGTCCCCAGCCTCCCCCGGAATCTGGGAGAAGCTCTCCCGGAGGTGTGAGTTGAAGGTCCCCCTGACAGAAGGCTCTGCCAGACGTTCCCAACAGACCCTCACAATACGCTTGGGCCTGCCAGGTCTTTCCGGCTTTCTCCCCCGCCAGCGGACCCAACTCACAACCAGGTGGTGATCAGTTGACAGCTCTGCCCCTCTCTTCACCCGAGTGTCCAAGACACGCGGCCGGAGGTCAGATGACACGACAACAAAGTCGATCATCGACCTCCGGCCTAGGGTGTCCTGGTGCCACGTGCACTGATGGACACCCTTGTGCTCGAACATGGTGTTCGTTATGGACAAACTGTGGCTAGCACAGAAGTCCAATAACAGAACACCGCTCGGGTTCAGATCAGGGAGGCCGTTCCTCCCAATCACCCCTCTCCAAGTGTCACTGTCGTTGCCCACGTGGGCGTTGAAGTCCCCCAGTAGAACAACGGAGTCCCCGGTCGGTGCACTGTCCAGTACCCCTCCCAGAGACTCCAAGAAGGCCAGGTACTCTGCACTGTTGTTCGGCCCGTAGACCGACACAACAGTGAGAGACCTGTACCCGACCCGAAGGCGCAGGTACGCGACCCTCTCGTTCACTGGGGTGAACTCCAACACACAGCGGCTGAGCTGTGGGGCAATGAGCAGGCCCACACCAGCCCGCCGCCGCTCCCCGCGTGCAACGCCAGAGAAATAGAGAGTCCAGCCCCCCTCAAGGAGTTGGGTTCCAGAGCCCAAGCTGTGCGTGGAGGCGAGGCCGACTATATCTAGTCGGTAACGCTCAACCTCCCGAACGAGCTCGGGCTCCTTCCCCCCCAGCGAGGTGACATTCCACGTCCCCAGAGCTAGTCTCCATGTCCGGAGATCTGGTCGCCGAGGCCCCCGCCTTCGACTGCCGCCCAGATCACTTAGCACCGGCCCCCTATGGATCCTCCCGCGGGTGGTGGGTCCACGGGAGGACGACCCCATGTCGCTCCTTTGGGCTGTGCCCGGCCGGGCCCCGTGGGGGAAGGCCCGGCCACCAGACGCTCGCCGTCGAGCTCCCACCCCAGGCCTGGCTCCAGGGTGGGGCCCCGGTAACGCCAATCCGGGCGATGTAGCTGATCTTGTTCTACTATTCATCATAAGGGGCTTCTGAACCGCTCTTAGTCTGGCCCGTCCCCCAGGACCTGTTTGCCTTGGGTGACCCTACCAGGGGCATGAAGCCCCCGACAACATAGCTCCCGGGATCATTCGGGCACTCAAACCCCTCCACCACGTTAAGGTGGCGGTTCAAGGAGGGGGTCACGCCTTCTGAGGAAGAAGCAGGGGCTGGGGACTCGGAGGCGGATTCGTCCATCACCCTGGCTGAAGTCACTGAGGTGGTTGGCAAGCTCCTTGGTGGCAAGGCTCCGGGGGTGGATGAGATCCGTCCCGAGTATCTTAAGTCTCTGGATGTTGTGGGGCTGTCTTGGTTGACACGTCTCTGCAATATCGCGTGGCGGTCGGGGGCAATGCCTCTGGACTGGCAGACCGGGGTGGTGGTCCCTCTGTTTAAGAAGGGGGACCGGAGGGTGTGTTCCAACTACAGGGGAATCACACTCCTCAGCCTCCCCGGTAAGGTCTATTCCAGGGTACTGGAGAGGAGAATCCGGCCGATGGTCGAACCTCGGATCCAGGAGGAGCAGTGTGGTTTTCATCCCGGTCGCGGAACACTGGACCAGCTCTATACTCTCCATCGGGTGCTCGAGGGTTCATGGGAGTTTGCCCAACCAGTCCACATGTGTTTTGTGGATCTGGAGAAGGCATTTGACCGTGTCCCTCGTGGGGTCCTGTGGGGAGTGCTCTGGGAGTATGGGGTCCGGGGCTCTTTGTTAAGGGCTGTTCGGTCCCTGTATGACCGGAGCAGGAGCTGTGTTCGCATTACCGGTAGTAAGTCGGACATGTTCCCGGTGCATGTTGGACTCCGCCAGGGCTGCCCTTTGTCACTGGTTCTGTTCATTGTATTCATGGACAGAATTTCTAGGCGCAGTCAGGGGCCGGAGGGGATCCGGTTTGGGAACCACAGGATCTCATCTCTGCTGTTTGCAGATGATGTTGTCCTGATGGCTTCATCGAACCGGGACCTCCAGTGTGCACTGGGGCGGTTCGCAGCCGAGTGTGAAGCAGCTGGGATGAAGATCAGCTCCTCCAAGTCCGAGGCCATGGTTCTCGACCGGAAAAAGGTGGCTTGCCCTCTCCGGGTGGGTGGGGAGTCTTTGCCTCAAGTGGAGGAGTTCAAGTATCTCGGGGTCTTGTTCACGAGTGAGGGGAGGATGGAGCGTGAGATTGACAGGCGGATTGGTGCAGCGTCGGCAGTGATGCGGTCGCTGTACCGGACCGTTGTGGTGAAGAGGGAGCTGAGCCAAAAAGCAAAGCTCTCAATTTACCGGTCAATCTACGTTCCTACCCTCACCTATGGTCATGAGCTTTGGGTAATGACCGAAAGGACAAGATCGCGGATACAAGCGGCCGAAATGAGTTTCCTCCGTAGAGTGGCTGGGCGCACCCTTAGAGATAGGGTGAGGAGCTCAGTCACTCAGGAGGGGCTCGGAGTAGAGCCGCTGCTCCTCCACGTCGAGAGGAGCCAGCTGAGGTGGCTCGGGCATCTGTTCCGGATGCCTCCTGGACGCCTCCCTCGGGAGGTGTTTCAGGCATGTCCCACCGGGAGGAGGCCCCGGGGAAGACCCAGGACACGCTGGAGGGACTATGTCTCCCGGCTGGCCTGGGAACGCCTCGGGGTCCCCCCGGAGGAGTTGGAGGAAGTGTCCGGGGTGAAGGAAGTCTGGGAGTCCCTGCTTAGACTGTTGCCCCCGCGACCCGGCCCCGGATAAGCGGAAGAAAATGGATGGATGGATGGAAAGTATTTTGCGTTTATGGTCAGTTTTACACATTTCCCTGGTATCCATAAAAGTTGTGTAAATCACTGAATATTTCTTGTCCTTACTTGACCTTACTGCAATTTCCCCATTGTGGGACAAATAAAGGATTATCTTATCTTATCTTACCTGTCCCACTGCTAATCCACACAACAAAACACTAGCTCCTTCTGTTTTGTCTTGTTTTGAGATCTTTCGTACTCCGAATCATTTTACTCACTGAAGTTTTTGTTGTTTGTCTTCTCCCCACAGCGGTACCTGAAACTTTGCCAGCCCTCAGATGAATTCATTCAGACTCAAAGATGGACAGAGAAAAGCAGTGTTACCAGACCAGACCCAAGTGAACTCAAACTGCTGACCAATAACAGAGAGCTCACAGCCTGAAGGACTGATGGAAACCTCGAGATAAGATATGGAATAAGATGTAAATCCAGAAATGAAAATGCTGGTGTGTTATGTTTTTGTGGACATTATCTGCGTTATGATTTATTCTAAGTATATAGTGTTTTAAAGATCAGAAGCTGCCTGGTTACCAAGTCTTTTCAAATGTTGGGGCAAACTTTTTTGACATTTTAACCTCAGTTGATGAGTAGATATGAACAGTTCTCATTCTCCCAAAAGGATTCATTTGTCTCCATGGAGATTTTATTACTTTACCAGGAATGTTCCACATTATGGCATTAAACAGGCTCTATGCACAGCAGCACGCCAGCTGGCTCACTGTGTATCAAAGCCAACAGTCATGTTTATTAAAATTGTAAAACATAAAATAAACAACCTATTCAAATTAAAATGAATTAAAATATAGACTACACCATTATTTGTATATGTAGCCTAAAATACTACTCTTTTTTTATGTTTATTATGCCTAAAAATTAGCATTGAGACACAAACATCTCTCTTTCTAAACACAGAAGTGTCCTCCGCTCTAGTATTCATTTTATTTGTGTACTTTTTAACATGTCAGTGACGTCTACCCACAGCTCCCTGCTCACTGCCTTATCTTTAAATATTTATTCATTTTTACAGGACCTAGAAAAACCTCATAGACATACAACTGGACAGGAAGTAGTGACGCTAACGGTGAGGTTGCCGGGCGCTTTTGTGCACAGAGTCAATTCTCTTGCTTTTATTAACCTACAGGGATTTTTATTGTTCGTCTATTCATAGATGGTATATAAATGGACATACGTATCTAACCCACTAGTTGCTGCATTCCAAAGAGGAAGTGAGCATGGGCGCATTTCCAGCTCCACTGACCCTGGCTCTGATTCACTTTGTATTTAAAAATTGTCACCCCTCTCTCTGTAATTGCTGGTGTCAGACTCGTCTTTTTGGCCTTAAAATATAAATTTTAACCTGTGCTGTATGATCCTGGGGTTTTATTTTGTTGAGAAATCGAGATATGAACATTAATAACAGCCAAATCAGGCGCCTTCTTTCCTCGAGGTCGTTGCTGCTAGCATTAGCAACAGGTTTGATTGACAGCGTTGCTAAGCGCCCACTCCCTGCTAAACCAGTGGCACGGACGAGTAGCGGTGTTCCCTTCAACAGCACCACTCGTGATTGGCTCTTTGGTTCCTAATAGAGCCGAGCTCCATATTCCAAATATGGAACTCGGCTCCAAATTTCCCCATAACTGCTAGTCTCAATGAGCTTCATGTGACTGGAGCTGAACGCTGTAGGTGACGTCAGACCCCCTTACTCCACTTCTTTATACAGTCAGTCCTACTGTGAGCTGATTTGCCTCTCCGTAACTCTGATCTGTAACCTGGCCTGGACAAGCCACCTACATGTCTCCATGGAGATAGATAAGTGTATTTCCATACTGTGGAATATTACAGGCAAAGACAACATTCTAAGCTATGTGTTTTTTTATTTATTTTTGTACTAAAAATGAAATGCAAAAAGTGAAATATAGTGGGATGTATGTTAATTACTTGTTTGTGCTGTTACCTCTGATTACAAGTACATTCTGGGGTTGTGTCCCTGAGCAATGCACTTCACCCACATTGCCACTCCAGTCAGTAAGTAGCTGGTTGAGTTACATTTAGACTGGTTTGTTGTGAACTTCAAATGAAAGAAAAATAATCATTTGATCCAAAATAATAACTAATAACAAAATAAAAAGAGATTGACCGAATTAAACTTGGCTTTTCTAACTGGATTTGTAATATTATGAACACTCCACTGTGGCGTTATGTTCAACAGTGCATTTTGTATGGTTGTTCAGATCTCCTACACGTGACCTAAGTGTTCTTCTAGTGCCTTCATGTTTTCTCAGGACTTTTCCACACTTCTCACATGCTACTGTACACCACATGGTTACATTCATTCATGAAAAGTTCACGGAGAGGGGGAACGCCACTGAGAGACCACATGTGAAAAAGACAGTTACAAGAAGAGGATTGATCATGTTTTTGGTAATAAGATCAACCTGGCAGTGTTTTTTAGGCCATATTGTATACTATACCTCAGTGGGATGTTTCAATTTACATAAAATAGATATATTTTGTATGGTACTGCTATGTATTAAATGCATTTAACAGTTATATTTATCTAGTTTTTTGTTTTTTGTTAAAGGTCCTATATTCTTTCAGCCATGTTAGAATGTTGTTACCTCCTCAAAAACATACCTCGTGTTTTGTTTCATTTACACATTTCATGAGTTAAACTGTGAGAATGAAACGAAACACAACTTCAGGTATGTTTGCTGCAGAGAAACATAGACCCAGGCTGGTTTTGGCCCCGGTCTAGTCCTGGTTCAGTCCTGGTCTAGTCCTGGTCCTGCATGAGTTAAATTCAGTGTGGTGAGGTTGCAAATTGTGAACACAGCTATAGACACATGACAATTCACTTGCAAAGGGTTGAAAATATATCAATTTTACACAGTACGGAACATTATTTTAAGAAACAGTATTCAGTGTATTTTTCTTTTTCAGTGCAACTCATTGAGACTTTTAAAATTTACTTCAGATCAACATACAATAATGAAAAATATAAGATAAACAATACCTATACATTTCACAAGCACAACTAGCCTACTAAAAAGTCAACTGAACTAAAAAAAAAACCTGAACTTTAAAGAGAGACTTGTTTAACAGCACAAATCAGCTCACATGTTAAAGCTTCAGCTAAATCAGTTTTTCCTGGTCAGACTGTGTTAAAGCAAAGATCAGATTAAAGTCTAACAGTCCTCAGATAGAGCAGTGCTTACAGTTAGCGTCACACCCCCAGGGAACGTGGATGACATTATTTTAGCGGTCGCAAGAAATAGATTAAATAATATAAGAGCCATGGTGATGTCTATAGAAGATGAACTATTATCAGGAAAAACCCTTCATCTTCTGGTCGTGCACATATTGTTAAAGTGCCATGATATTAGCCACACACTGCAGTGTTTTTGTGAAAGTGGGTACGGACCGGCCGAGAGCTGCCATGAGCTGACCCCTGCCCAAATACACAGGGGATTATGTGAAACCAGTCTGGACCGGGCCAACTGGACACTGGCTATTCATGTAAAAGTACACACTTCAAAGTACCTCATTGTGCTGTCCTTTTGTGAGAGCATTCTTTGACCGAACACCACAACATGTATACTTTGCCCTCCATGACCTCTGTGCAGCTGGTAGAGGGCATAATATTTTTACTCACAGTAGTGTTACATACATACACTGATAAAAAAAAATATTAAAGGAACACTCTGAAAACACATCAGATCTCACTGTGGAAAAAATATATTTAAACTGCATATCTGTACAAATATGGACAGGGCAATGTCTTAGGAACAAAAACAAGGAACAAGATCCTCCCAGATCTGTGTAAGGGCATCACTGAGCTCCTGAGGATGACGATGAACCTGGCAGCATCTGATGGACCCAAACATAATGTCCCAGAGGTGTTCTATCGGGTTCAAGGATTTCATCCTGATACCTAACAGCAGTCAGACTGCCGTTTTCTAGCCGGTAGAGGTCTGTGCATCCCTCCATGGATATTCCTCCCCAGACCATCACTGACCCACCACCAAACTGCTCATGCTGAACCATGTTGCAGGCAGCATAACGTTCTCTTTGTCTTCAGACTCTTTTACATCTATCACAGATGTGAAAAGCTCTCATCTGTGAAAAGCACAGGGCACCAGTGGCGGACTTGCCAATTCTGGTGTCGTCTAGGCACCCTCAAGTCACTCTCATGAAGTCTGTTTCTGATTGTTTGGGCAGAGACATTTGCACCTGTGGTCTGCTGGAGGTCATTCTGTAGGGCTCTGGCAGTACTCAACCTGTTCCTCCTGCACAATGGAGCAGATACGGGTCCTGCTGATGGGTTGAGGACCTTCCCTGTCCAGCTCTCCTAGAGTAACTGCCTGTCTCCTTAAATCTTCTCCATGTTCTGGAGATTGTGCTGGGAAACACATTAAATCTCCTTGCAAAGGCAGGTCTGGATAAGATAAGATAAGATATGCCTTTATTAGTCCCACAGTGGGGAAATTCCAGTATGTGCCCTCCTGGAGCAGTTGGACAATCTGTGCAGCTTCTGTAGGGTTAAAGAATGGCCTCATACTCCCAGTAGTGATAATCACTGTAGCCAGAGCAGCACTAGTGTAAAACCAAAACACCTAAAACACCTACAGGGAGAAACTTGAAATGACCTCCACATGTAAAACCAGGCCTGTTTTAGAGACTGTCTCATTGTTGCCACTCTAGTGCACCTGTTCTTCATTTCCATTAAATGAAGTGGCATCCTTTGTTCCTAAGACATTTTTTTCACATTCAGATCTGATATATTTTCATATTTTTTGAGCAGTATATGTTACTGAATGTCTCTCCCAACTCTTCACACTCCAAGGTTCAGTAACTTTTCTGTTATCTGCTTGTCTCCATGGATATGTGTTTGCTTTGCATTGTATTTTTCCTACATATTTAGGAGTCATACTTGAGTTCTTCTCTGAAACAGAAAACCCCCTGTTCCACCTTGTGATGTCATGTGGTAATACAGGAAGTGCCCCACTGTGTTTTTAAACTCCATACACCTTCACTAGAATCATTTGGGTATTATTATTATTATTATTATTATTATTATTATTATTATTATTATTATTATTAATTGCGCTTTATGAATAATTTTCTACAATAATTTTCTGACAACATACTTTTACGCCTATAGAAGTAACAGTACTCTTACTTGAGTAAAAGTTGTGTTGAAATGATTTGAACTTTTGTGTTTCTTGCAGCGCTGCTTCAGATAAGATTCAGTTTGCTTCATTTTTGTGTCTGTTTTTATACCAGATGTCCTTCTAATGACATTAACTTCAAAAAATCAGATGTTACGTCCCGACTGTTACTCTTTAAGCTACTCTTACTTGAGTAGCAGTTTTCCCAAATACTTTTTCACTTTCTTAGACCACTTTGTACTTCTACTTCAGTAATATTATTTTGAAGTAACATTACTCTTACTTGAGTTGAGTTCAGTTTTTACCTGCTCTACCCACATCCGATTGGGAGCAGATTTGCTTCTCCAAAGATCTGACGTGTAACTCGGCCTGTTGACGTCACCTGCTTGTTGTCATGGAAATAGACAATTCATTAATACTCAAGAGTAACACTGTACCACACTACTGGCCCGGGTCACTCCCTTTAACTTAACAATGCATTAACATGTTTTATGAAATTCACTTTTCGTTTTGATGCTCTGAATCTCCCCTCCCTTTGCTCACCATGTTAAGTCACTCCCCCTTCAGAGCGATCTCACAACACAATCAGTGCGCATCCCGCTAATGAAACTACTGCACATCACATCAGGTTTGTCAAGTCGGCATACAGTTTTGTATCATGTTTTTGTATATTTGTGGAGAATTGTTGTGTGGGAACATGGGTGACGTAGGTTTGCGGGTGGAGAATTGGACAGAATCTTAGAGCGAACCATAACGAGGGTTTGAAAAGAGTCCAGGAGAGATTGTTAAATTACTCAAACATGTACGGATGACATCTAAAACCTCTTCAAGCATGTTTTTGATGAGGGAATGTTGTAAAAGAAAGTAGCAGAAAACAACAAAAAATGGATTTGCATAATACCCCCTCTTTAAGTATGGGCTAATCCTCTTGTAAGGTCCTCTGTCCTGAGGTGCCCTGTGTCTGAGTCAATAACAAGGGTTCAAGGCCACACTAAGTAATAACTTCTTCAAAACTCATTTACATGGCAAATAACTGTTTATCAAAACCACAAAAACGCGCAGAAATGTGTAAGGATTCAAGTCTGTGTTTGAGGAGGTGGAGGTGGAAGTCTAGGAATGAAACTCTTGAGAGTGGTTCAGCAGTAGAACATGGATGGAAATGAGGCTGAGGGGTCAAGAGAGCAGAGATACAGTGCTGTTGGGGTAGGCCTGTATATAAGGTGTATATGGTATAGGGTACTTTATTAATAGTCCCTGTAGGAAAACTTGTCATCTGCATTTGACCCATTCTTCAATACCACTGGGGACAAGTTACACTGCTTCTGACAGTGTAACTCGTAGGGGCCATCTCCAGATCTTCAGCCAGGCTTGGTCAGGAGCACAGACTACCTTAGCTCCAACATTTTGTTTACTGGACAGACTAAAATGACAAAACTTTCAAACTCAGTACAATACTAACAAATAGGCTCTTTACTTGATACAATTTCCAATACCACACTAATAATGAAAATGCTTCTTTCTGACAATTGAATGTAATACTAGTTTCATTAACATTAGCATGTGGTCTTATCATTCTGATAAAAAAAACATTTTAGACCTTTAAGGAAAGGTCAAATTTGCTCCTGTACTAGTTTTAACTATATTACATAAAAAAGACTCTTGTGGTTATTAAGCCATGTTACCTCATCAAAAACATACCTGGAGTCAACATCTCCAAAGGTCAAAATGCTCTGTTCCACCTCTGATGTCATGAAGCTGTAGTGTGACAACTGCTTTTTACCTTTTGTTCAGTAGATGGGCAACTCCAGGGGTGAAAGTATCCAACTCATTCTTTAAAGTTACTTTGCACAGCAAGATGCATTCTTGTGATATTTGTGAGTTCTCAAACTCATGAAAATCCATCTTGAAGTGCGTTGTGTGGTGGATAATTGGGTGGGTGACCAGTCACAGAGCAGCACTGAGGTTTGTGCAGAAACCAAAGGTGAAACGACCAAAAGCTTTGTGCATTTGTGGACAGAGAGGATGTCTGTGCTTTTCTCTCAACTGAATAACAAAAGTTCGATCTTTTGGCTTGTTCCGCTGTAGTGACGCTTCAACCAGTCAGATTCAAATAGGGTCAGTATTTCTGAAAGCACCGAGAAATAAGAAAAGTTCCCGGGTCACCGTTTCAAATCACAATGTCCTTTTAACCAGTTGTAGTATTATGTTTGAGATGAAAAAATACCAAATTATAAGGCTCTATCTTTAATACTTTTCGAGATACAGCCATTTAAAGATGGGTAGTAGGCGCGCGTTTTGCAACGCTTAAGTTACAAATTGGCCATTCGACCATTTTTGAAAGCCAATATTTCCCCAACCAATAGTGCTACAAAGCTGAAACTTTGCATTTTAACAGAACTCATGGAGTTCTTTCAGAATCTGCAGTCAAATGATCCTATCTCTTGGGGTTCACAAGATATTGATACCTCAAATCCTAGGCTCATGCTTTTTCGAACAAAACCTTTTGACATTTTAAACACAGAAAATGTGAAATGTAATCAACAAATATGTTTTTATTGCACATTTTGACATATCTCTGTGCAAATGAAGCAGTTTGTATGAAAAAAAATTATTATGTGGGGTCACAGCAAGGATCCAAACAGGCAACCCTCGACGAAAATTGGTCTAACTTCAAAGCTCAAAATGGACATGTGAACAGTTAACAAGAATTATGAAACTTTATCTGTTGAAAAACATCCCTAAGAGCTAACTGTGGTAAAAATTTTATCTTTGTTGCTCAATTCCTTCATACTTTTTCAGCATGGTGAAATTGAAGCAAAAAATCACTTCCGAAAATTTTAATTTTCTCATATTCTTCAACCATGGGGCAGTAAAGGTAATTTATTGAATAATTAAATCATCTGTAATAATACTGTTTTAATCTGAGCATTATAATGAACAACAAAAACAATCAAACTGGATTATATCATACTTCATCTTCATCATCTGTGGAGTCAGCCGACTCTTCATGTTCAAGATTATCTGAAACAGCTGGTTCGGAATTCTGTGCAGACTTGTAACACTGAGGACATAGCTTCTGTCCAGGCTTCAAACTCCATTTTCTTGCAATATCTTCATTCACAGCTCTCAAGGATTCTAAAATATAATATATAAAACAATGCTATAAGTTATCATGCTATTCTAAAGTGTTTCTGGTCTATTAATTAATAAACTTATAAACAATAGAATACCTCAGTCCTCCAAGAATTTAATGGTCAAAACCATAAAAACAGTAAAATACTTTTTAGTAATAACAATATCGGTACTATAAATATTGTAGCATGCATAGTATACATGTAGATCTGAAAAGGTGTTATAAAAGCTTGAAATCTAAAACTTGCTAGTAATTTTCTTCTGGTGTACTTTAAAAATGTCCTGGCAATATTTTTCCCGTTTTTCATACTGGATGATGTACCTTTGTTGATGGAAGTTGCATATGGTGCCATTATCAGGAACTTTAACTTCAGTTCTCCACTCCAATAGCTCCCTATTTTCTTCAGATAGATTTACAATATTCATAATGCCAGCTCCTCTGCATAATGAGGTATTGTGGCATAAAATGTCATTTAAGGCAATCCCAATGCTACAGTTTAGTAACTTTTCACTGCTACTAGATTCCATTATTTAATTTGTAACTTGTACACTGCTGACTTGTATTTAGGCATCAGAATTTGTATGGAATATTTTCCAACATGTGCACTTTATATAAGGTTTTAGTGATTGTTATTAGCCAATAGCCACTTGCTGAATATAGTTTATATAGACATAACCACATAAACAGGATCTTATCCATGTGGTGATGTCATCATCATTTCTAAAACAAAGCATCAGCATCCTGGACAGGAAACAAGTTCCATATATAACTTTATAATCTTGCAAAGTTGCAAGAAATAGTATTATCTGTGACATAACCACAGGCTCATAAATAACATGATTCATGGTAGGGGGTTGCTGATGCAGGAAATGATAGCACTTCTTACAGGCCTGAACATAAACAAGCTGAGCTGAGTTACCTAATATAGAAAAGAATGCCATATTGGCATTTAGAAGGCTATTTATATAAACACTAAATTAATTAATGTGCATTGTGAACATTTGTTTTTTTTGTGTTTTTTTAAACTCTGGAATATAACAAATTTTCAGATTTGTTTTATATAAATATAAATGTACATTTTGGGCTAAGGTACATTTCTGAAATTACATCATTTTTTTACAAGTATGCCTACCGGCATAACTGAAAAGTTCATAAATAAAAGTATCAATTTATTATTTTCTCTTGTTTGTTGAACTCCTCAACATTTTCAGATTAAAACTGTATTATTACAGATGATTTAATTATTCAACTAGAAAAGCACTCAGAGAGCGCAGACCTCCGCCAAGCAGCTCAGTTTTCAAAGTGATCCAGAATCCAGGATTTCTTCTGGATCATCACCAAAATTTAATCATCTGTTGGATTTACCATTAGGAACATTTCCTGAAAATTTCATCAAGATCCATCCATAACTTTTTGAGTTATCTTGCTAACAAACAAACAAACAAACAAACAAACAAACAAACAAACAAACAAACAGACTCAGGCGAAAACATAACCTCCTTGGCGGAGGTAATAAATTACCTTTACTGCCCCATGGTTGAAGAATATGAGAAAATTAAAATTTTCGGAAGTGATTTTTTGCTTCAATTTCACCATGCTGAAAAAGTATGAAGGAATTGAGCAACAAAGATAAAATTTTTACCACAGTTAGCTCTTAGGGATGTTTTTCAACAGATAAAGTTTCATAATTCTTGTTAACTGTTCACATGTCCATTTTGAGCTTTGAAGTTAGACCAATTTTCGTCGAGGGTTGCCTGTTTGGATCCTTGCTGTGACCCCACATAATAATTTTTTTTCATACAAACTGCTTCTTTTGCACAGAGATATGTCAAAATGGGCAATAAAAACATATTTGTTGATTACATTTCACATTTTCTGTGTTTAAAATGTCAAAAGGTTTCGTTCGAAAAAGCATGAGCCTAGGATTTGAGGTATCAATATCTTGTGAACCCCAAGAGATAGGATCATTTTGACTGCAGCTTCTGAAAGAACTCCATGAGTCCTGTTCAAATGCAAAGTTTCAGCTTTGTAGCACTATTGGTTGGGGAAATATTTGCTTTCAAAAATGGTCGAAAGGCCAATTTGTAACTTAAGCGTCGCAAAACGCGCGCCGACTACCCATCTTTAAATGGCTGTATCTCGAAAAGTATTACAGATAGAGCCTTATAATTTGGTATTTTTTCATCTCAAACATAATACTACAACTGGTTAAAAGGACATTGCGATTTGAAATGGTGACCCGGGAGCCACTCGGTGATTTGAGAAATAATGAGCTAATAGTCGTCATGATGCTCCATATTTTCTGATCTCTTTAAGTGAGTGCCATCCCAAAGTGAAAGTGTATGGAGTTTAAAAACACAGTGGAGCATTCTACCTTGTGATGCCATGTGGTAATACAGGACCAGAGTGTTTTCTGTTTGAGAGAACTCGGCGTACATATGTAGGGTTTGTGTATTAAATATGTACAACGGAAACACATCTCCAGGTTTGTTTTTGATGAGGAAAAACATTTGACACCAGTCTCCTGCATGATGTGTGAACTACTGTGTCCAAATAATTTATCTTGTGGATCAGTAAAGTTTGTCTAAGTTTAACGATGTATAACATAGATCAGAAAATAAGGTAACGCGTACTCTTTAAATATTTGCCATAATTGTGTGTATATGCAAAGTGAACAAATTAAAAAGAGACAATTTTATCAAAACACACATTTATTTCAGTTCCACCATTTTGGATGAAGACCACAAACTGTGATTATGCATAATAATTTATAACACTTTATAAATAAAACATCACATGGAGAAGTGGCATCACAGTGAAACACATTTGTTTTCAGTGAATATGATCCCGAAGTCGTATTACAAGAGGAGTTACTGAAAAAGATTTCCTACTCACAAAAGAAACTGAACTCCTTAAAGAGGGGGTATTTTACATCTGTGGGGTATTAACGGCTCACCACCTTTTATTGTTTTGAAAATGCTATATTCAACGGAAATAATGTATTAACATGTTTTCACTTTAGCTTTTGGCTGAGTCTCACCTCTCTTAGCTCCCCATGTTAAGTCCCTCCCCCTTCAGAGCACACACAATCAGCGTGCGTCCCACCAACTGCACATCACATCAGGTTTGTCAAGTTGCGTACAGTTTTGTATCATGTTTTTGTATATTTACGGGAGCATGAGTGACCTCGGCTTGTGAGCGGAGCATTTGAAACCTCTTCGGGCATGTTTTTGATGAAGGAACGTTTTGTTTTTGCATAATACCCCCTCATTAAGTTTCATAAAATGATTATCCTGTAGAAGAATCAGGAAACATTTAGCGCCATTAAATCAGAGACGTTTGTAAAAAATAAAGGATCAGAAAATGAGTTTTGTTGGTAAAAAAAAAAAAAAGGTCTAGATGGATTTCTGTCATCATCAGTCGACTTCTGTGAGGCCGCAGGGTCTCCTGAACTCCTGACCTCTCTCGTGAATCCATTTATTTGAAACTAGAAACGGACAAAACAGAGTGTCAGTACTGCACTCACAAAGGGATTTCAGTTTACAGGTCCTATATTATGCAAAATTGACTCTTGTGAGCTTTTTGCCATGTTATAATGTTGTTACCTCCTCAAAAACAGACCTGGAGTTGTGTTTTGTTTCATTTACACCATTTATTATTAGCCTATCTACTGTACATCTCCAAACCTCAAAAAGCTCTGTGCCAACTTGTGATGTAGTGGTAGTTTTCGAGTTAACAGCTACTTTTTACTTTTAGTTCAGTAGAGATTGGCCATTCCAGAGCTGAAATCATCCAAATTATTCTAGTGAAGATGTGTGCCGTTTAAAAAGTGGAGCACAACAGAGTGTTTTCTGTTTGAGAGAAGAACTCAGTCTAAAAATACAAGGTTTGTGTGTTAAACATGTGTGAATGAAACAAAACACAACTCTAGGTACATTTTTGATAAGGAAAAATATATAAAACTAGTTATGTCCACATTCTAAATAAAGGTAACAGCTGTAACTCACCCCATTTACTTCCCACTAAAACGGGACATGCAGCGTGTCTGGTCCTGTAGTCGCCCTCTCCGCTCTTGAACAGGTTATACCAAAACACCGAGGTTCCCTGTGGAGACACAAGAGCAAACGTGAACTGGAGGACTTCACTAACTCACTAAACAAGCGGTGAGGAGGGTTTGACAGCTCCGGCGCTGCCCTGGACTCCAGCTGAGAGCGGCTGATTGCTCCATCGCACTGTTCACATGCAACGTACTGGTGCTTTGACAACTGTGAATGTGTGAACCACATTTAATGCACGTTTTTGTCTGGAATCTATTTCGTAATACAAATAAAATACTGAATATACTGCAAAAATACATGTTTACAGCAGGGTTGAAAGTTTTTCTAGTCCAGATTGAAAGCTGAAAGTCCTTTATTACTCAAAATGGACTCTTGTGCGTTTTCAGTTATGTTATAATTGTGTTACCTAGTTGTGTTTTGTTTCATTCACACATGTTTGAGTAATCCTTTATTATTTGTTAGTCTTTCTACATCTCCAAAGATCAAAATGCTCTGTTCCACCTTGTGATGACATGAAATGGTAGTTTTCAAGTCAAGTTGTTCAGTAAATTTTGGCAATTCCAGGGCTGAATTTATCCAAATTATTCTAGTGAAGGTTTATGGAGTTTTTAAACTCCATAAAGGATCACAGAGGATCACTTTCTGCATATGACATCACAAGAACTTAACCTAAATCTGCAGGGTTTGTGTGTTAAACAAAACAAAACACAACTCCAGGTCTGTTTTTGAGGAGGAAACTACATTCTAACATAGATCAGAAAATAGTAATATGGGCCCTTTAAGTTATTTTTTGATATTTTTAATAAATATTTTTCTGGCAGAGGGTCTGGAGTCGTCTTTTCTGAGCACTCAAAAATACTCAGATTGCATTTTGCCAGTTTAGTCGCATCATAGATAAAACCCTGGACTTCTCCTATGCAATATTTAAGACACAAACATGCTGTTAAAAAGGCATGTTTAAAAGAGAATTAAAGCCACAAGAATGCTTCATATTCTTTAAATCTAAACGACCTTATTCAAATCAAGATAAACATGTGAGTGTTAATTCAAGTTGTGTACTAAAAGGATAAATAAATAAGACTGTGTTAATGCTTAACAACTCATGTCCATGGACCGTATAAAGAAGTGGAAGTGAGTGTGACGTCACCCATAGCGTTCGACTCCAGTCAAATGAAGCTCATGAGGGCAAGCAGTTATAGGGGAATATTTGGAATTCTGACCTCGTGCATCATAGCAGCCAAAGAGCCAATCCAGAGCGAGGCTGTTGAAGGTAACAGCCCTTTCCACACGCACCACTGGTAAAGCTGGGAGCTAGCACTTAGCACCGCTGTCAATCAATCTTATTGCTAACGCTAACAGAAGCAACCTTGGGGAAAGAACACATCTGATTTGTCTGTTATTGTTCATATCTTAATTTCTGGACAAAATTGTGAAATAAAAATACCAGGATTATGTAGAGGAGCCTGGGAGCAGAGAGAGGGGCGACAGTTTTTCAATACAAAGTGAATTGGAGCCAAAGTTGATGGAGCAGGGAGTGCGCCTGTGGTGGATACGTCTGCCACCACTCCATAGTGTTAGTATTTCAATCATTTACATTTTCATTAAGTTAATTATAGCACATGGTTGAATTTAATCCATTATTTAGACTTATATTTTCTAATTTTGGGTGCACACATTTTAGTTAATATAAGTCTGAATTATTACTTACACTTGTTTTTTGTTTGTTTGAGTGTCCGAGCAGAGGACCCTTGGAGGAGACCATCGATGCCGAACGGGGGGAGCACTATTTAGTTAATTTTGTTTGAGGTTACTTTACAGTTGTTTGTTTTCTGTATTATATATATTTGTCTTTTTGTTACTTTAAGTTAGTAGCTTTAGTTAATTATTTAATGTCATTTTCCCCCCTCTTGTGTTCAGTTTAGTCGCCCTCGTCTATTTAAACGCACCTGTTCTCTGTCTAGAGTTTTTTTTTTGTTCTGTTTAGTTGGATTTAGGTTAATTTTTGTAGCTTGTCTTTGCCGTTTTTTTGTTTGGTCGACTACAGCGCTCATGCTCACGTCCTATTTAGAATGCGGCGGCTAGCAGGTTAGATATGTCCATTTACGCTCTCACCTTCCGGGGTCTGATGGAAGCTCCAAAGTCTGGGAAGACTGTTGCACCTCCAGCCACAACGTCACTCATCTGGATAAAGAACAAATGATGATAAATCCAGTCACGTTCTTCTACAGAGTTACAACAATAAACCTACATAGTGTGATGTATGAACTGTAAGGACATGAACTTTGTATGGCTCAATAAACACGATTCAATTATGCATTTCACACAGTGTTGGAGCTGGACAGTCAAAACACACTAAACGGAAAGTGAAGAAAAACACAGGACTGCTTCACAAAACCGAAGTGCACTGACAATGGGAGCTTTGATTTTACATTATGTGTTTTGGCACACACCCTACAGTTCATTTATAATGTTTCTTTGACAAACGTTCAGCCTTCTGTCCTTTGAAAGGTAGTTTCCTGAACCAACAGTGAGCTCCATGTTGCAAGATAACGCCATGGAACAACAAATCTCTCTTTAACCACATTTTTTTTTACTTTAAAAGGTCCTATATTAGACAAAATTGACTCTTGTGAAGTTTTAGCCATGTTAGAATGCTGTTACCGCCTCAAAAACATACCCAAAGTTGTGTTTTGTTTCATTCACATGTTTGAGTAACCCTTTATTATTAGTCTGTCTACATCTCCAAAGCTCAAAATGCTCTGTTCCACCTTGTGATGTCATGAAGTGGTAGTTTTCAAGTTAACAGCTCCTTTTACCTTTAGTTCAGTAGAGATTGGCAGTTCCAGGGCTGAAATTACGCAAATGATTCCAGTGAAAGTGTGTGGAGTTTAAAAACACAGTGAAGCGTTTCCTGTGCTCTGTTCCTTTATGGAAGATAATTTGTTTCATCAGGTTTTGAATTTCTCATTTTGAATTTTTTAACTCTGAAAAAACATGTTTAAATTATTTTTATTCTGAATGTCTGTAGATACAATTATATGTGTAGATTTTCAAAGTTTTTAAAATTCAATATAAAAAAATAAATATTCAACACAAATATTTTCAAGCCCTCAAATTCAACAGTCAAAATTCAGAGGGTAAAATTAAGTGGGGGGGGGAAATAAAAATAAATAAATAAATAAAAATCGCAGCAAAGATGCCAAGGCCTAAGCAATCGATCCAAAGTGATCCAATCTAACTTCGTAACAAGCAGGAAATGGTGCAGTGAAGCGATCTGATTGGTCAAAATTCACCTCATCAAAACCTCATCTCTTTTATTTGTTAAGTGTAAACCCCGCCCACAGATGAGAACCATTAGGAAACAGCCTCTGTCCTCCTCACTCACACAGGATCGATTGCTTCTGCCTTGGCATCTCGGGTCTTGTAAAATTTTTCACAGCGAATTTTACACTCTGAATTTTGACTGTTGAATAAGAGGGCTTGAAAATATATGTGCTGAATATTTAAAAGGTTAATTTTTTTTATTATAGAAAAAGTTTACTTAAATGTCAGCAACTAAAATTCTGAATAAAAATAATTCAAACATCTTTTTTCAGAGTTAAAAAATCCAAAGTGAGAAATTCAGCAGTATTTAAAATTCAAAATCTAATGGTACAATTCCTTCCTCCCACATGACATCACAAGGTGGAAGTGTTTTGTTTGCGTGACGCCTAAATGTGCAGGGTGTGTGTGTTAAACATATGTGAAAGAAACAAAACACAACTCCAGGTGTGTTTGTGATGAGGAAACAACATTACAACACATAACAGAAATAGCATAATAGGGGAAAAAGATAACCACAGTTAGTAATAGTAAGTCATATCTTATTCCTATGATGCCAAAAGTTAATATTTAGTTGGAGAAGAACAGATGCGTTATTGGTGATTCATGTTGTGATATACGGTGACCACCTGTCCATCTTTTGGTTGTCCAGCTCAGCAATTTCAGCTTTGCCTTTCGTCCCACGTATTTAGAGAATGCAAAACGTTCTGGGTGTATTATGTTCTGCTCCTATTGCCATTCCAATCTCTCTACATCGATTGATAAAAAGTGAAAATTCTATAGTGTTATGGGGCTCAACAGTGACTGCCCACCCCTCCGTTCCAGAAGTCAATTACTCATTCATTTTTTTCAAAGGTTTAGCTCAGGGCTGATCCGTTATGTGTTAACTAACCTCTGCAAACTGTTGAAAATGAGAAAAACAGAAATAGTCTATTAATTAAAGACTGTAAAAATCAGATACAGCACCTTTTAAATTTCCTTTCGTCCCACCACATTCAACGTGTCTCTTTTCTACATTTTGAGGTGGTCACCCTATTCCCCATTAGTACAGAATGGATTTATACAATTATAATCACGGTTGGAGTTGCACCGTCATAACACAAACCTATTCTATTTCATTATTTAACCCCCCCTCATGTCCTAAAGATATGTTTTTGTCAGGTTCCATGATGATGCTTTTTCATGCTGCTTTCACAAGCACATAAACGCCTCTTGTAGAGCTAAAACAGTAAAAAAAATTCGATCCATGCAGCCCCACTTGCAGTTATTTCAGACGACAGTATGTAATCTAACACAGGTTTTCTTATTTGGATCATAGTTATATTATCTAGGAATAGGATGGAATAGGATGGAGGATACAATCACTTTTTTGGGGGTAGTTTACAGTATATACACTTTAATTATCATGCTATACCCATCCTATGCCCATGTTATTATTGTACTGTAAAGTAGCATGACCAGTATCTTTGTATCTACAGCCCTGCCACAGAACTAGGCCCTGCTGTTGTAAGCTAACGGGCCCTGGGATGCACTGACCACATGCACACATTCTTTGCATTTCATTGGACTTTGTTAGACAGGGTGAAACAGAGAGCGACTTCTATATCAGCGTGTTAATGGGAGACGGCTAAACAAAACTCTCCACAATGACACTGGAACTGATCACAAAGTGGTGGTTTTCACGCTCTAGGACCTTCTGGGGCTCCTGGGATTGTGTAGGAATCAGGTTGCATTCACAATATTCTAGAATCCCTATGTTTTAAAATTGAGCATGGAAAACAGGTCACGATTCTGTGGTATAATTTGGTGCTTAACTGTCAGATTGCACAAATGAACACTTCCATGGAAACATGAAGGAGGAGGCCTTCCTCCAGGCCATATCAGAGTTTGTGGCTTTAATGCTGATTATTAGACATGAGATTATTTTTGCATTTTTGTGGACCCAATCCTAACCAAATAATCATAAGGGTCAAGGTTTCATTTTGGATATTTCTTTCAAAAACATGAAATCTCCCACAGAGTTACATAGGCCCTTCCTCATCTCATAGGATAACAACATTAGACTCTGGAACGTGAACGCACCCATTGGCTGTATAGAACTGCAGAAGGTTTCTATAGTGTGAAAACCCCTAAAGATTGAATTTGCCCATGTAGGAAAGACTTTAGTCCCATTTTGAAACCCACATTAGTTGGAGTGGATCAGTCCGAGTCCCAGATTGACAGAGCTTGTGCATTTTCCCATGAAGTTAAACAGAAGTGAAGTTTAAGGCGGCTCCCACTCTCCTGGCGGCGACTGGACTCGTACTTACGTAGTTTAACATTGTAGCCACACGATTTCCAGTGCCTAACCTTTTGAACGCATCGGGCTCATCTTTCTATAAAGATAAGATTCACAAACAGGACACTTTGAGAAGAGGCTGCACACTGTTACTTACATAGTTCAGGAACGTGGCAAGTCTATTTCCATCGACCTTGAGATTGCTGTCAAAAGGACGCTGCAACACATATTTACATTTAACTATTGAACTCTATTCACTATTTCAACAACAAATGTTGTGCATTATGGAACTTTTCAAGAATAAGGTACATTACCTGCTTGTCTCCATGGAGACGTTACTGGTTTGTCTAGAATGTTCGTAGTATGGCATTAAACTTATCACACAGAGACAAGCAGATGACACCAGTGTGGGTTACAGGTCAATTCTGTAGAATTACTAAGTGAATAAATAAGATTAATGCCATGCTATGGAACATTTTATGCAAAGCAAAAACATCTCCAAACAAACAAGTGGCGGACCGTCCACCAGAGATGCTATATCGTGCAACTTTAACGTATTAAGTAAACACACACACACACACACACACACACACACACACACACACACACAAGCACTCAAACACACACACGCACACACATTTAAAATAAAATTGTCGGAGTAAACATATAAAATCTAAAATATTCATAGGCTTAAATGTTTGAACTAAAAACAGAAGCATTTCTTTTAAAGGGATCTTCTGGACATGCACACAACCCTCTTACCCTGGAGAAGTCATAATGCGGCTCATATTGTCCTCCAACACCGTAGTTGGCGACCTGCACAGATGCATGATGGGAAAGGTCAGATTCCAAAGTTCAAAGTGTACTTGCTCACATGGTGTAGATAGGATGGGACCCAGTGGAGGTTCAGAATACAACTTATTTATTGCAGTTTATTGGGTAGTTTCGAGTGCATTTCTTCAGTTTACCATGTGATGTGACTGAATATTTGTGCTCATATCACTTTGATTCAACCCATTATAAATAAGTGAGAAATGTACTTTAATTGAAACGCTTAAAATACAGTATTGTACCTGTAGTAACTCCGCTGTGCCTACTGTAAGTCCAGTCACGTCTTCTATTCTCTGATTGACTCTTTCAATGATTGGATCCTCTTCTCCCTCCAACCACGCACTGACAAAAAGAAAAGATGGAGGTTTTGCAAAATCATTAAAGGTCCTATATTACCCAGAATTGATTTTGGTGTTAAACATGTGTGAATGAAACAAAACACAACTCCAGGTATGTTTGTGATGAGGAAACAACATTATAACATCAGAAAACAAAGCAATATAGGCCATTTATGATGAAATACATTGTGTGTTTTAGTGTCATACCTTTTGGACACTCTGTACTGGGCCGTAGTCAGGACGCCTGTTTTGGGATCTCGTACTGTTGCTCTAGCAAGCTGTCAAATATCAAATTCAAACATTTTAACCCCCAAAAAAGCATTTCAAGTATAGATTTATGAAACTAACAGACCACATTGCCAAGATTCATTTGCCCACTATAGTTATCCAACATCCCAGTATTTCTATCTGATACCCTTCAGTATTTCTACTTCAGTACATTTTGGGGTATTCTTCTACGAATTCCCAGTTGTTTTTGTATTCATGACTGACCCTGGGTTTTGCGAGCTCCTTGATCTTGTTAATTTCCTGGTCAGACAGGAAGTCGATGTAGCGTACGATGTGCGGGCTGTCCCACTCGTCCTCCTCCATGAGGGGGCGCAGCAGGAGCCGGGGGTTCTTCTGTCCATCCTGGTATCGGCAGAACAGGCGGCTGCGGCGGGCTTCATTCTGATGTAAACCAAAGACACACATTACAACATCAGCACAAGATCTTCTAAAACTACAACAGACAAGACAGACAACTATGATCATCAAGGGGATATCATGTCATTCCAGCTTCCACAGATGAATGCTGTTGTTGTGTCCTTGGGCAAGACATTTGACCCACCTCGCCCCAAGTGTCTGTATACTATGGTGTATGAATGGGTGAATGGTTCTTTAATATTAAGTGCTTTGAAGGTGGAAAAGCGGTATATAAAAATGAGACAATTTCAATGATGCCAGTGATGTATTCTCAAGCCGTTAATTGCACTAGGTATTTGTAAATGCACTACAGACTAATTATAAATATATATATTTTGTATATTTAATTATTTTGTTGTTTTATTCCCAAATTTAAGAGAGTTGCACTTTTGTTTTTGTTCTCAAGCTGATAATCTGTAAAATTCTACCACTAGAGGGTAGCATTGTACCATGATACAGTGATCTCATTTTCTTATTTTGGGGGGAAAAAAAAAAAAAAAGTTTCATGATGACTTACACAAAAAACAAGAAAGATTTCTTTTTTATGCATCTAAACCATATAATTACTATCTGTTCCCATCGCCCCCTCACCATCTGCACCCCCTCTCCTCTGCACAGGGCCTCGTACGCCTCTCTCTCGGGCAGGTGGTCCTTGGGGCGGACGTAGGTCCCCAGTTGGATGGGCTCCTCTGTGGCCTGTTCAAAAGCCTGGTTCTGCTCCTTCATCTGCTTGGCCAACAGCACCTCAAAGTAACGAAGGTTCCCTCCTGCCCTCTGGTGGTTGGGGTCTGTAGGCACAAGGAGAGATCTATTCCAGAATGTGATGACAAGACGTTATTTGATGAGTAGAAATGAGCAAATCACATTGTCATTATTTAGACAACAGTAAGCGTTTTTTTCAGCAGTGAAGTTAAATTTCATAATCTATAATTTCAAATAATTTCAATTTAGTTTGTAGACTTATTTAACAGAGTCCGCAGACATAGGAAGCACCTACACTGTAATTTGCAAATTTGTTCTGGTCAAGACTGTAGGAAATAGCACAACTAAAAATAACAGAAAAGCTCCTCTCCGGACTCCTTAGGTCCACTGGATGTGAGTGTGAGCAGGCCTCCTCTGTGGTCAGTGCTGGTGAGTCTGTGATGGGACTACACCCTTCTGTTTTGGCAACAAAGAGCTCAGAGGAAACGCATTAAAGATAAGAGAGGCCGCCATACTGTGCATCTGTCATTACAAAGATGATAAGATAATAAAGGAGCACTATGTAACTTTCCTGGTGGAGGTCGTCACTTCCTTATCTCCGTTACAATGTTATAGCTTTGCCTGGAGTTCCAGAGTAAGGCTTTAGACTGGTCTATCAGATAACTGCACCAGTTACAGTTCAGATTTGTGGAGAGGTGACCCTGCTCACAGTAAGAACGTGTGTTTCTACCAGGGCAGAATAGTGAGATCAGGAAGATGAACCAAAGATGGCGTTGGGTTGTTTTCAATGGCCTGAGCTCATTGGAGTGAAATGCCAAAAAACGTTTTTTCTTCCGCAATTACTTCCTGAATACTGGCCCTGTCCCGCCCAAACGCGCTAGCTGCTAGAACAGAGTAGCACGGGCTCAGAGTAGGGCTAAGGAAAGTCTTACAAAGCTCAAAATACAGAAGAAGCGCTATAAAATCCGACCTTTGTGAAAGCTGCCGATGCCTGTCAGCCGAACACGGGTGGTTTGATTTCACAAAAAATACATTGCGCTCTATGGGAGAATTCTTTCTGGGTCGGAGCTTCTGGAAATTGCAGTACCTGGAGTGGCCACTAGTAGGTCTTGCACCAGGACAGAGGGGAATGTCATATCCAGTTCTTATAATTCCTATACATCTATATAGAAATCTATAATTTCTACACATAAAAACGTATGCAACTGACTAAAAACAAGTTGGGTATGCTTAATGTCATACTGTGGAACATTCTAAAGCAATAAGCAGGTGTCAGACCCCACAAAAGAGTAACACAATGCATCTTTAAAACGATAACTTACTTTTTTCTGTTTCAGTGTGGGTTTATTCTTACCGATGGCCACTAGTCGTCGTGTGAGCTCTATGGCCCGGGGCAGGTCTCCCATTTGGTAAACGGAGTAGCTCAAATAATCCAAGATGTCCGACTTGGCCACCTCGGCCTCGTCCCCGGCGTCCAGCTGCCTGAGGGCCTGCTGCATCCACAGGACGGCGTGGTAATAGTCGGCTTCGTTATACGCCGTTTTCCCCATCCCAAAACAGTCGTCCACAGTGAGGCGAGCGTCAGTGTGTGTGCCTACAGAAGACGAAGACAGTTAGGATTTTTGTATTGGATGGTTTTAATAAAAGAACGGTGCATGTTGATACTTTGAGGTGACATCGTGCTGGGGGTGTTCTGCATGGCCTTGTTCAGCAGTTACCATGGTGACACAATGCACACATAAACACAGCCAAAAAAGTAGTTCCAGCTAAACCAGCTCTTTCTCGTCAGATTGTGTTTAAATAAAGCTCAGATTAAAGTCTAATTTGAGTGACAGAGCTGCAGACGGAGTAGTGCTTTTAGTTAGCTTCACACCCCCAGGGAATGTTGCCGATGTCAGCTGCAAAGTATTAATAGTGCCATTTCAGAACAGTAGCTTTCTGTTTACTCGAATACTACACCTATGACCAGTTAAAATACTTAAATAAAGGAATCTGTAATAATAATAAAAAACAGAAAATAAAAATAATTGTATATTTTTTTAAGTATAGTCTTGTGTAAACATGAACCACACATAGATGTATGATCTTTTGAACTTTTTTTTAAAACATTTTTTTAAAGAAATGATCACTGCAAAAATTTGGCTTGATATCTTGATCTTTTTATGACAATATTGTGAAATCTTTTGTTGTAGTATCGACCATTCCTGGCATTCTTGGATAAAAATAGCCTTTACACATGATTTTGTTTAAAAACGTTGGATAACATTGATTTTTTTTTTTTATGTCAAATCACACCTTCAAGGGCCTTACCTCATTTATTTCCATTTATTAAGCAAAATATGTCTTGCCCCAGTACTGTTTAAGCAGTTTAAGCAGAAATAATAGTAAAAATCAGGTCCAGCCCCTTGTTCCCTATTGTAAAACTTTTTATTTTGGTATTTATTTGATCTGGACTGATTACCGGGCAGTTTCCCTTGGGCGAAGGCTTCGGAGTCCAGCTGGTAGGTGTCCTGGAGGCGCATCAGGGCTTTGGCTGCCCCCGTCTCGTCCTCCTCGTCTGGAAAGTACTGCCTGTGCACCGTCATGTTCGAGATGAAGCCTGGAGCGCATAAAGACAGATGCTTAGATTTAGATAACATGAGTTATATGTTATTGAGTAGCTTTTTGAAAATAGTACTTCTCAGAATAGTTGTCAGACACCATAATTCCATTTTTTTTGTTGTAAAGCAGCCCTATTCTGTCAAATCGACTTTTCAGAGTTTTTAACCATGTCATAGGTGTTTCCCCTCACCATTTACCCAAGTAAAAAAGTACTTGATTTTATTACTTAAATATAAGTATAGATAGGAGGGCAAAAAAAGTAAAAGTATCACATGAAAAAATCTGCTTAAGTAAAAGTATTAAAGTACCTGTTTAAAAATGTCCTTAAAGAGTAAAAAGTAAACGTATTCAGCAGATTTTGCGATCTAAAGCTTCAAATGTATGGATATTGATAAAGATTTAGAAGTTTAGTAGAAAAAAAACTGAATGATTTTTTTTTTTTTATAGCTGTTTTTACTTATTTGTTTGTTTTATAGCTGTTTTTACTATATTTTTATTTGCTCAAACTACAAAAAATAAACCCCTCAGCAGGACTCAGACAATAATATAAAGTAAAATACTTTAGTCCTGTTCAAATATGTAGTGGAGTAGAAAGTACAGTACCTTCTCCCAAATGTACTGAAGTAAAAGTAAAAGTATTTACTTCAAAATGAACTTAAGTAAAATACAGATACTTTTTACTTAAGTACAGTACTTTACTACTTTTACTTTGTTACGTTCCACCATTGCAAGCCGCCATTTTGCCGATCCGCCCCATTTTCACCAACATTTTCTTTTCTTAATGGATGATACATGTAGGATTTGGCAGTGTCATGTAGTCATTTCAGTACAAATAAAAAAAAAAAAATATAACATAATGATCCATGGGTATCATAGATCATAACTATACAGCAGACATAAGCACAACATGTGTTCTGTAATTATTTTCCTTATCAAGTCCAAAATTTACCTTGATTTGGTCCTGTTTTGTCGCGGGGTCATTTTGACAGAATTTCAGCAGGAAAGTAAAGTAAGTTTTGTGTTTTATTGTAATCGCATTTTGAATTTCGTACAGCCCTAGTGAGTACTGTGAGCTGTCTGTAGATCGAAATTTGTCTTGACTATAATAGAAATGGAATGGTGGAATGTGTGCAAAGCTGTGTGCAACGTGCTTAATTACAATTCTAAAAACAAGCATCTTTTTTTTCCTCCCTCTCCACAAAACCTTTCCTTAAATTCAGCATTTAAAAAAAAACCCAAAAAACTGTAACATCAATCTGTAACATGTATCAATGCCATTTTTAGGATTTCACTTTCACAGCCCATTTCTTTAACTGCTTGTTTGCTTGCTTCTCCAGCTCGACTGCCACGTTTACAGATTCCCTGACAAACATACACACAGAGCCCAAATCAAATAAACTTGTTTTACACTCGGCTAAAATGTGAAGCACAGAACAGCTGCGTGCCGTGCTCTGGAGATGTTTGGCACTCCGACTGTTTGAACGCAGCACAAAGTCATTTCCTTTCCCTGCAGTCATCACTTTCCAAGACAACGCAAACCTAAGTGTACAAAATACTAGGATGACAGTTGCCATAGAGATAAGAGCTGAGACCATGTAATGCAAAATGGGCTTTTCTTGTTCCACTTTTGTTTGGGCTTGTTTAACTGGCTTATATTACACTATTTTCTGATCTGTGTTATAATATTGCTTCCTCATCACAAACATACCTGGAGTTGTGTTTTGTTTCATTCACAGGCATACAGGAAGTGCTTCACTGTTTTTTTAAACTCCACACACCTTCACTAGAATCATGGATGGATGAATTGCCAATCTCTACTGAACTAAAGGTAAAAGAAAACTACCATTATGTGACATCACAGGGCGGAACAGAGCATTTTGAGCTTTGGAGATGTAGACAGACTAATAATGCAGGATTACTCAAACATGTGTGAATGAAACAAAACACAACTTTTTGAGGAGGTAACAACATTATAACATGGTTTAAAGCTCCATTTTGTGTATTACAGGACCTCTAAAGAACACTTACCATGGATTCTTGTAGCTTTAATTAGCTTTTAAACATGCTTTTGGTCTAATCGATACTAAAACTAGTACCGAAACTAGGTACTGTGATAATACAGAAAGTGCTCCACTGTGTTTTTAAAATCCATACATCCTCACTAGAATCATTTGGGTGATTTCAGCCCTGGAATTGCCAATCTCTACTGAACAAAAGGTAGCTGTTAACTTGAAAACTACCGCTTCATGACATCACAAGGTGGAATAGAGCAGTTTGAGCTTGGGGAGATGTAGACAGACTAATAATAAACATGTGCGAATGAAACGAAACACAACTCCAGGTTTGTTTTTGATGAGGTAACGGCATTCTAACATGGCTTAAAGCTCACAAGAGTCCATTTCTCATAATAGACCAGAAGAAATCCACCCTTCATGTTGTCTATACATGCTGCTCTGGTCTCTGTATTATTTCAACATCTAATAGGGCTGAACTTGGGGAAAATTCAGACCATTAAATTTTTTTCTGACAAGAAGTGTAATAAAATGTCTGATTTACGTTTTGAAAGTAGGATCCTGTTCAGTGTCCTCATTCTAAACAGGCCCAGGAGAATTAACATTTGAGAGAAGAGAAATATGAACTGCAAACTAATCCAAGAATCCAGTGCATTTCAGTTTTAACTGGCCTGAACTTAAGGTCATCAGGTTATATAATATGACCACACGCCATACGCAGAGGCACAGTGTGGTGTGGGAATCGAACACAAGACCTGTGAGCAGTCTCAAGTGACATAACAACATCCTATTGGTACTTGGGGGTGTTCTACATGCATCTATATGGTGGAAAGTCCAGCAGTTACCACAGAAATACAATGCACACATTAGAAAACTCAAGAAAAAGTTTTAAACTAGTCTGAAAACTCAAGAAAAAAGTACTAAAATGGATTTAAACAACACATTTTCGGAAGCCTGTGATCAATACGAGCGTTCATGGTCCTGTTTAGGTGTTGGATTTTTGACAAAAAGGTGAGCGTGACAGAAAAACTGAGCTTATGACTGAAATGTTATTTAAGAGGGACTTGTTTAACAGCACAAATCATCTCACCTTTGCAGCTCCAACTAAGTCAGTTATTTATGCTTAGATTATGTTAAAACTAGATTAAAGTCTAATAGAGCTTCTAACAGAGCAGTGCCTACAGTTAGCATCACACCCCAGGGAATATTAAAAACATCAGCTGCCAAGTATCACTAAGTGTCATTAACATTTTTTCCTGCTTGTGAGACATTATTGCAAATATAAAACATGTTGAACTGTCTAAAATGTAGCGTACCGTCGGAGGGGTTCTGCAGCACCAGGCTCTCCAGCTCTGACCACTCGGTGTTCAGCCTCTTCACCAGTTTGTAGGCGTTCACAGGATGAGCCAGGAAGCCCTCAGGGTCCGAGGTGGAGATTTTGGTCAGGGAGTCCAGTTTGTTGGCCCAACTGACACAGAGAAGATTATGTTACATTAACATTATGGAAAAATAATAGGACATTATTGTGGATAGCATTGTACAGGTTCTATGTTAGGCAGATTTCACTCTTGAGAGCTCCAAGTCATGTTATAATGCTGTTACCTCAACAAAAAAAATACTTGGAATTGTGTTATTTTTCATCTATGGGCCTTCTCCATAGCTGGCCCCACCCTTTGGAACTCCCTCCCCAAACCCATCAGAGACTCCTCAACACTTACTACTTTCAAAGCATCCCTCAAGACCCACCTCTTCAAAACTGTTTACAAATAACCTACTTCTGTTACTGTCTATTTTATTTGCTACTTTGTTAAGCGTCTTTGGGTATCTTGAAAAGCGCTATATAAGTGTTATGTATTATTATTATTATTATTATTATTATTATTATTATTATTATTATTATTATTATTATTATTATTATTATCTCCTAAGATCAAAATGCTCTGTTCCACCTTGTGATGTCATGTAGTGGCAGTTTTCAAGTTAACAGCTACATTTGGTCTTTAGTTCAGTAGAGATTGGCAATTCCAGGTCTGAAATGATCCAAATGATTCTAGTTAGGATTTATGGAGTTTGAAAACACAGTGGAGCACTCTTGCATTACTACATGACATCACAAGGTTTGAGCAAAGTGTTTCCTGCTTTAGAGAAGAACTCATGGGTGAATGAAACAAAACAAAACGTGTATGTTTTTGATGAGGAAACATTCTAACATGGCTTAAATCTTACAAGAGTCCACTTTGCATTATATAGAACCTTTAGATAATAAAATAAAATAAGTTACATTTCTATTATCATTGTTAAAAGTCTCAATAATATCGTGGGTGGTCACAATATATCGAATTCCAAGTATCTGCTTAAATTCATTGTTATGGTGCAGCAATAGTTAAAGGAAACAGAGGGAACTACATAGACCATGATCCTTTGTTCTGTTTCAGCCCAAATTTACACAATTAAATAATTTATTAAGCCTTTTTAAATCTTAACTCTTTAGATTATGACAGAACCAAAGGCTTGTCAGGGCATTTTTAAAGGAAAAAGTACCATATTCTCTACAAAATATCGCAATAAATATCGTATCGTGAAAAGATCGTACAGAGAAATGCGAATATCGTTACATCCCTAATTTCTATATCATTTTGCCTGTTAGCATGTACAATAAAGCCAATTGTAAAAGGCTTACACTGAGTCTGTGACCCTCATCCAACCTCAGACCATTAAGTTGCTCAGATTTCACATGGTCTTTCAGCGACCCAGACCTCAGCCTGGAGTTACCTTTTGACTGCGGCCAGCTTGGACTCCTCAGCTTTGATGTAGTCCCTCAGAGACTGCACCAGCTCCTTCTCGGTGAACACCAGGTCTGTCATCTGACCTGGACGAAGAAAACGGAGAAAAGTTAGGCCATGCAAACTGTTTTCCTGACTATTCACAACTGGAATGTTCCACAGTGTGACATTAAACAGCTCTACGTTACATTTATTTCATTACAGGTGGTTTTATAGCTCAAAAACACCTAGAAAAACAGACATTCTGACTGTGAGCAGGGTCGCCTCTCCACAAATCTGACCTGTAACTTGGTCTGGTTTGGTCTCCATGACGATAGAAAGCTTTACTGCCATACTGTGAAACATTCCAGACAAAGCAATAACATCTCCATGGAAAAAAAAAGCATTTGACAGACCCTCCACCAGAAAAGTTACACAATGCACCTTTAAAGTTGTACAATATGATTTTTGTGGTCACTTCCTGATAAAATGGCGATGTTTGAACCTTATCTTTCTTTTCTGTTTGCCGAGGGATTTCTGAATTATACATATTGTGCTGAATAACTAAAATTACCATTATTAATACAAATATTACCATTGTGCCATTATATAATTTAGATGCATTATTTCTTGCTGCCTCTAAAACTGGTGGCTCCATGGCATTTTCGTTTTTGTAAAAGTTGCTCACCAGAGGAAAAAGGTTGGAGACCCCTCGTCTGTGGGGTATTAACTGCTAACACATAACATATTTAGATCCAGATGTTACCTTTTATAGTTTTGAAAATACATAAATAAGTCTTTCAAGAACATTTAATGCAATTAGAAAACAGAAAATAGTCCAATTGAATGTAAGGATTGGCTGTAAAACTGTTGATCAAAATGTTGATCTTTGGTGATTTTAGAAAAGTAATAAAAGCAATGTGATAGAAAGTAATACAATTCTGTCATTTCTATTTGTAGGCTGGATGTTAAATGCAGGACAACAATGAGTATTGTAAGTGGCAGAGATTTTCTGTATGTCTGGATTTATTATTTCCATGTTCCAATTAGAATATAGTGTTCTCTAGTGTTTTTGACTTGCACAATACTATGAATTTAAGCCCATTAAATTGGCCAGTAGCAAAATAAAAATAGGGTACGCTGGCCAATTCCTGTGGTCCTTTAATAGTATAGCATTACTCAGCAGCACACCACATCCACAGATGTTTTTAGATGAGGATATAAGGGTCACTGTGCAAAGCCAACCATTCTGAAAACACTCACGGTGGAGACTTGTACATAAGTTAAAGTCAGGTTAACTCAAACAGAGACATTTTGACCTTTTTCCCGATGTGTATTGATGTAAGGCTGTGATAAATTCAGTTGTTTCTAGTCAGTAAAAGCATGTGGAGAAAGAAATCTGACTATTGTTAGTGTTAAAAGAACAATAAAGTAAATGTGTGGCCAAACCTCCTGGTCAAAGCTCGATCTGGTCAGATCTCAGAAGCTCAGGGGTTTGGGTAGGACTTGGATGGGAGACCACTGGGAAAATCAGGTGCCACAGGGGGGCGCCAGTGGTAAAAAAAACTGACATTGTGTCCTTCGGCAAGACACTTCACCCACATTGCCAAGTATGAAAGTGTGTGCGTGAGTGTTGGTGGTGGTCGGAGGGTCCGATGGCGCAGATTGGCAGCCTTGCTTCCATCAGTCTGCCCCAGGACAGCTGTGGCTACAATAGTAACATTCCACTTCTATGGAATGAATGAATAATGAAACAAACAAACAAACTGTAAATCGACTGTGAGGGTCTGGAAAAGTGCTATATAAGACTAATGCATTAAATAAAGTATTGTTTATGGGAAATAAATATTGAAAGTTATTTTAAAACTTTATGTTAAAAAAGTGGCACACTTTTGGTCATATCCCCCAGTCCTAATTTAAAGTTAAATAAACAAATCTTCAAAAACTTAAATATGTCATTTGGATAAATATGCAACTATTAAATAGAAAAAAGTAACTAAATATTTAAACAATTAATATTTGAGTGCATAAAAATTGTACCCTGACACTCCTTTCTGATTATTGGCACATTTATGACAGTGGTGTAGTGAGTTACACATTCACCTAAGCAGAGGCTACCTGGTTTAATTTTTAGCTTATCTCAATATTCATACTTTGCACCTGATGTCATCAACATTCCTTAGGGATGTGATACTAACTGGAGGCACTGCCTCTGTTTGACTTTAATCTGCATTTGATTTCAACACAATCAGACCCCAACAAGTGAGCTGATGTGCGCTGTTAAACAAGCCCGTCTAAAATAAGTTTATGGCCACAAGTTAGATAGCATTAGCCAGTTAGTCACTCTCACCTTTTTGTTTTTAGTGTTAAAACTCCTAAACAGAACCATGAACTCTCGTATTGATCACAGGCTCCTGAAAATGCGCTGTTTAAATCAATTTTGCATATTTTCTTGAGTTTTCAGATGATATTAGAACTTTTTGGGTACATTATTGCTAATGTGTGCATTGTGTCACCATAGTAACTGCTGAACATTCCACCATAGACATACATACAGAACCCCTTTAACTATATAAGGTCCTGGTGACAGTAATACTCATTCAGCAGCACTGGTTGAGAGACAAAAACAATTTAAAGACCATTACCAACAGCCATTTTAGGAGGCCATATAGTGTATTTCTTTGGTGCATTCTTTTTGGGTTAAATGGCCTACATCTTCTATTTTAAGCTCCTTTATGATGCAGAACAGGCCCAGGTTTAACATACTTCACACATATACTCGTCTGTAAATGGTGCTATTCTTACACAAGCGCTCCACAGCCAAAACAAACCACACACCGTGAACTGTACAAGGTCAATTTGAGAGAAGAATTTCAGGAAGCAGACTTGTGGCTTGAAAACAGTTTTTGTTTAGTTTAAAACAAAGCACCTTTCATTCTAGCAGTATTTTGTGCACAAAGGGGAAACGATACTTAACGTGATATTGCAGTTTTGAGCGAGCTAAAATACTGGGTAGGGTATACATTACACACTTCAATAGTCACTTTGTACTTTCAGCTTCCATCGGAAAAGGATATTTAGAACTTACTCAATTACTTTTAACAGTCTGTGCCAAAAAGTACCCAATATTTCACTTATTTTGCTAATTCTTTGAAATGCTATGTAAACTTGGCCTTAAATGTTATTACCTTCTAAAAGATGAAAATACTCTGTTCTACCTTGTGATGTCATGAAGCAGTATTTCAGCTCCTTTTACCTTTAGTTCAGTAGAGATTGACAATTCCAGGGCTGAAATGATCCAAATGAATCTAGTGAAGGTGTATGGAGTGGAGCACCACCACCTTGTGATGTCATGTGGTAATACAGGAATATTACCACATCACATCACAAGGTGGAACAGAGTGTTTTCAGTTTGAGAGAAGAACTCAAACCTAAATATGCAGAGTTTGTGTGTTAAACATCCATCCATCCATCATCCATCTTCTCCCGCTTAATCCGGCTGGGTCGCGGGGGCAGCACGCTGCCCATTACTCTGTGCACCAGACCCAGACCCAGACCCCTATGAACCCCTCTGCAGGTGGTGAGCCCACAGGAGGGAGGAATTCCTTGACGGTCCTTGATGGTAAACTGTTCATAGGGGTGTTGCATGTTTTTGGTTGATGGGGGGAAACCGGAGGAAACCCATCCAGACACGGGGAGGAAACATGCAAACTCCACACAGAAAGGCCCGGGTGACCCGGGGATCGAACCCGTAACCTTCTTGCTGTGAGGCATGAGTGTTGCCACTCAGCCACCGTGCCGCCACTGTGTTAAACATACAAAAGAAAACACAACTTCATGTATGTTTTGTAGGGCTGCACCAATACTGATACTGCTATCGAATATTGGCACCGATCTATGAAAATTTGCAGGATTGGATATCGGCTCCAAAATATCGGTTCTGTGGATATGAATCGATGTAATATCACTATTTACTGGTTATATTTGGTCCAGAAAGTCTCATAATGTTTGAGGTAAATAAGACACATTTTGTCGTACAATATTTCTTGTTTTTAGGGGAATAAAGTCTATTTTTAGTCCCTGCTCTGGTATCTGTAGATATCGGCAGACACAGTACTTAAAGCCATGGTATCAGAATCGGTATCGGAACTGAAAAAGCTGGATCGGTGCATCTCTAATGTGGTGATGAGGAGACGACTTTATAACATCAGAAAATATCGTAATTTAGGCCCTTTAAACTCATCTCTTTCTAAGGAGGCAAACAGGTAACTAGATCTGTGGAAAGTGGATATTTTTCAATGTATTTTAACCAAGACAGTTTGTCTGAATCTGAGTTGTTATTTCACCAAATTAAAAGAGTTGAGTATTTTTTGTTACCTATGGAAGTGAAGATCTCAGCCTGTGTGGTCCAGAGGCAGCAGAGGAAGACCCAAGAACAGAAGCCCACAAGTTCCCGCATTGTTTCTCCCAAGTCTGCGACGAAAAAACAAAATCACATGAAGTTATTTTCAAATTATGGACATTTTACAGAGCAAACTCCAGTCATAATGGAACAGTCAGACAGCACTTTATATTTAGAACTCCCCTTAAACATAACAAAAAGTAAATCAGGCAGATTTTCCAGGAGGTAAGATCTCGTGTAATGAGTGTTTGAGTCCAAACCTAATCTGTTCTTTCCATTATGTGTGTAATGTGTGAGTCATAGTGGTCGGCTGGAGACGGGGTTTGTACAAAGGTTTTTCACACGATATTAATGTTTGGAGAAAGAGTAATGGTTTTATATTGGCCATTTTCAAACAATTTCAGTAAATTTTTGTTATTGCATCCCCAAAAAATCTTGAGGCGCATGCAAAGGCAAATGTATATGAAATTGAAACAAAGCAAAGCTAAATTATTATTATTATTATTATTGTTAAATTTGACTTCTATGGCGTATTAACTGCTAACACATTACATATTTAGATCAACATGTTACCTTTTATTGTTTTGAAAATGCTATATTCACCAACAACAAAGTATTAACATGTTTCACTTGTGGTTTTGACACTCTGCTCCCGGCGTAATGTCACTCCCCCTTCAGAGCGCTATTACCACGGCTCCAGACTAACTTTAATCTTACCCAGCTTTAATCACAACACATTCAGCGTGCATGCTTCTAATGAAACAACTGCGCATTACTTTAGGCTTGTCAGGTTGTTGAGTACAGTTTTGTATGTATGTTTGTTTGTTTGTTTTTGTATATTTATGGAGAATTGTCGTGTGGGAGCATGGGTGGTGTGGGCGTGTGGGCGGAGCCTTGGACAGAATCTTACAGCTAACGGTAAGGAGGGTCCGAATACTCAAACATACATGGATGATCTCTTTAAAATGTTTTAGGGAAGAAAATGCAAGTTGGAGAACTTTTTCATGTGGCATTTTCTACCGTGTTTAGGCATGTTACATCTTGTGTAGATCTACTCATATAAAGAGGCCCTTATGTATTCATATGTTATGTGTGTAAAATCCCTCAATCGTCGGATGCGTCTACGCGTCTGACCAGAACTGAAGAAGCAGCTTGGATGAGCTGCGAAACGTGTTTGACCAAATAAACTTTTGTTTAGTTGACAAATTGAATTTCTCCTTTTGCTATTCATGTTATTTAATGTGTACCTCTTCTTGTACAAACACTTTTCCGTAGGCAATTTTTAATTATTTTTTGCCAAAAATAATAGCCTAACTTGACATTTGAACATTAAAACCTGCTTTTTACCATCTTAAAATGAGCAAAATAGAGTTCATTTTTGTTCACTTTGCTGTGGTCCAAACTTATTCCTCACTTTTAGGCCACTTAATGCATTCAGAGCATCTTAATTACTCACCACGATGAGTTTATAAGCACGTTTTACAACTTTCAGAGACCAGAATGGAGTTTTTATGTCACGGTAAACGCTAACGACAACTAGCATGCTAACTGCGCACTTCCTGAATATAGCAAAATGAAACTCTTTCTAATTAAATGCGGACAGTACACAACCGACTAGTTTGAGTGAAATACAGTATATCTGTACTGGGGGAAGACATACAGTATTTTGCTCAAACACTGTAAAACCGTAACTGGACTAGACCAGGACTAAACCAGCACCAGAACTGTACCAAACCAAGTCTACATAAAAAGAACCAAACAGCCACAGAACAGAAGGCACCAGCTTTCACTTTTTTGCTCTCTTCTTTGCATGCCTGCTGCTTTTATAGCCGAGATAAAGCTCGCTGTCAAAGCCCACTGCCAAAAACGAGCACGCCGTTTCAGTTCATATCCAAGCGAAATCTTTCTCCTCAACGTGCAGTGGCAAATGCAGTAATACAGCATCCAAAAACTGCACTTTCAGCCCCAGTCGTGTGTAATCAAGCAGACACCCAGCTTTTATATCGCCGTTATGTTCAAATTGCTGTTATGTTAAAGTGAATGGGACTTTGAAGAATGCGCCAAAGGGGATGACTCAAAACATACATTACTTTCACTGCGTTCCACCAGCGGGAGTCGGGCCGGGACACTTTCCACTGTCAACACAAGCTGATCAAACAGAAGGAGGCCACACAAAAGCAAGTTGCAAATCTTTGTGAATTTGCATAAAGAAGTTGGCGGGGAATTGTTTGTAAGGGAAATTTCGGACCACAACATGCAGAAGGTGGAGCACAGTTGTGAACCAACGCTGGGCTGTTCTCAGTATGGCGTTTCGGAACTTGTTCAAACAAAAAGTGTACGTCTTCCTTTATTTATCCCTGTTTCCTCCTAGCATGCGTTGAATTAAAGGTCCGATATTACGACAAATGGACTCTCGTGACCTTTAAGTCATGTTATAATGTTATAACCTCGTCAAAAACATACCTGGAGTTGTGTTTTGTTTCATTCACACATGTCTGAGTAACTCTTTATTATTAGTCTGTCTACATCTCCAAAGCCCAAAATGCTCCATTCCACCTTGTGATGTCATGTAGTGGTAGTTTTCAACTTAACAGCTACTTTTTACCTTTAGTTCAGTAGAGATTGACAATTCCAGGGTGGAAATGATCCAAATGATTCTAGTGAAGATGTGTGGAGTTTAAAAACACAGTTGAGAACTTCTTGTATTACCACATGACATCACAAGGTGGAGCAGAGAAGAACTCATCGTAAATATGCAGGATTTGAGTGTTAAAAATGTGCAAATGAAACAAAACACAACTTCAGATATGTTTTTGACAAGAAAACATACCTGAAGTGTTATATTGACCCTCTAAATTCTCCAAAAACACAATATGCCGATACGTGGCAGCTAGGGCGATCAAAGCAACAATTTAGCACGATTGTAAAGCTTATACTTGGCCGTTTAATTTGAGGACTAAGTTTTGCACAATTACAGTGATTTCGACTTGACTTGACCACACTGGCTTTGGTATGTGGGTGATATCAAAACTCACAGTGGCAGATTCAACCCTGAGATTTGAACTTTTATCAACTTGTATGAACTGAAAACACTGTCAAGCACTGTTTGTGCTCTGGGGCTCGGGGAGGAGACGAGGAGGACGGCAGGTCGTTCAGACATGTTCGAAGTTGCCAGGTTGGGAATGAGAGGGCAAATATGTGCACGGACTTTTAACTCTCCAAAAGACTATTTGCATGGAAAAGCAATAATCTGTAACTCCCCTCTCCAAATGATACACAGCAAGTTTATATATTAGCCAGATGTTAGTTATAGTTTTAACTAGGGGAGTTTGCTTTAGTCTTAGACCTTAGATAAAAAGATGAAGTGAATGAACGAGTGGTTTAGCTGAAGATTTAGTATTTTTCGGTATTTCTACGTAAAAAGTCTACGTAAAAACTCTTGGTTCACAAGTTGAACCTGTGTATACTAGTACTTTTGTTGTTTTGCATGAACTCCCCTTGCAGGTGTAGTCTTGTGAGTGCAGTCTGGGTCAGACGCACAGAGATTTGAGTTTTGAGAACTTTTGCCACACCCCCTTTTTCAACAACGAATCTATCACCAGGACATGTTTTAAGTCGACTACAGCCCTACTCGTGAGCCGTCTAAAATATGAATGCAAGTTTCTGAATAAAGCTATACAACTGCAAATCTTGGCTTGTAGATATAATTCACAAGGATGTCATTTTTGCTTTAGCAACTCCTATTTTGGTGGAAATTTCCCCCAAAACTGTAAAAAACGTACTTCTACACCTACTAATTTAAAGGTGCACTACATAAATTTCTGGTAGAAGGATTGCGTTTGGATCTGTTCATTTGAAAGAGCCGTTCAAAAGACTGTCTCTTGTTATATTTATTTATATGACAGATGCCAATGTGAGAACAGTCTAGTGCACATATGTCAGAGTCAAGGCCCGCGGGCCACATCAGGCCCCCGAGAGGGTTTTCTATGGCCCCCGGGATGATATTGATTTATTATTAGAACCGGCCCGCCGGCCACAGATGTTTTACATGCACCAGTACTACATTTCCCACAATGCAACGGTGACACACCGAGCGGGAGGCGGCTTCATTTCATTATTTATGAGCAATCATTAGCATAACAGCAAAAGTTAACTTTCAGATACCCATCAAAAATGGCAAAACGGAAGGTGGACACTGAGAACCGGGGGTTTCAAACAAGGTGGGAGTCGGAGTACATGTTCACGGAGGTAGCTGGAAAACCTGTGTGTCTTCTGTGTGGAGAAAGTGTGGCGGTAATGAAAGAGTATAATCTGAGACGGCATCATGAAACGAAACACGCGGACAAATACAAGAATATGGACATGGAACAAAGGCTACAGAAGGTTGAGGAATTAAAATGAGGCCTCAAATCTCGACAGGCTCTGTTCAGAAAAGCCAAATCACAAAGCGAGGCTGCTGTCAAGGCCAGTTTTATTTTGGCAGAAGAGATTTACAGAGGGGGATTTCATCAAAGTTTGTGATAAAGTTTGCCCAGACAAAAGGCAACTCTTTTTAAACGTGAGCCTGAGCAGAAACACCATTGCTGAGCGAGTAGACCAGTTGTCCATCAATCTAAAAGAGCAGCTTGTGAAAAAGGGAAAAGATTTCATCGCATATTCCCTGGCTGTGGATGAGAGCACCGACATTTCTGACATTGCCCAGTTGTCAATTTTCATCCGTGGAGTGGACTCCAGCCTAAGCGTGACAGAGGAGTTTTTGGCGTTACGTCCTATGCATGGCACAACTACAGGACATGATTTGTATGAAGAGGTGTCAAGATGTGTAAATGAGATGGAGCTGCCTTGGGAAAAACTCGTGGGTTTGACAACAGACGGAGCACCTGCGATGTGTGGACACAGGAGTGGACTGGTGGCGAAGATACGGGAGAAGATGCAGGAGGAAAACGTCACAGGTGAGCTGACAGCTTATCATTGTAGCATACACCAGGAATCGTTGTGTGGTAAAGCCTTGAAAATGGAACATATAATGAGCACCATCACGCACGCAGTTAACTTTATCAGAGCCAAAGGTTTAAATCAGTGTGTGAATGAAACAAAACACAACTCCAAGTTTGTTTTTGAGAGGGTAACAACATTATAACACAAGTCTATTCTGTGTAATAAAGGACATTTCAAATATTCGTGTAAGTTGTCTAAAATATAAATGCAAGTTTCTGAATACTGCTATAATTCTTGGTATACAAACTGTTCTTTTCTTTTGAAAATTACCCCAAAATTCTAAAATATAGCGCACCGAATAACTTTGGGTTTGCCTCGCATCTTGAAATTCTTTCAAAAGACCATCTCTTTTTATATTTATTTACACGACAGAAGCCAATGTGATAACACTCAACAAACTAATCACAGACAGAAATGACCAAGGTTAAGATTTGTTTAAATGGTTCAAACTGAAAGCGGGAGAGTGTTTAGACTTTGAAAGTATGCTTAATCTAAATAAAATGTTCCACTACAAAAAAACCAAAAAAAAAAACAAAAACAAAAGTGGTTCCTGAATAGAGCTATTAAACAGTATACTCTCTGGTAGATGCAGTTAAAAAACAGTATACATTTACTTCATGAGTTCTACTCCTAACCTAGAGTATTGTTACTGCTGACACAGAAAGTACTCCCCCAGCTTGTAAACTCTTGAACACAAATGAGAGAACCAGATTGCGTGCCTTTTACTTTACAGCTGTGTGCGTGTGTGTGTGTGTGTGTGTGTGTGTGTGTGTGTGTGTGTGTGTGTGTGTGTGTGTGTGTGTCCAAGTTTAAACAGGCAGCTCTCTCCTGACACTGTTCTGGAAAAAGACTATATATATTTACCTGTCATCAACATGTTCTGAGGCCGACCCTGAGCTCCGCCGTACACATGCTGCAAGACTTTAACCTTAACATTATCACACAGCTTCATTTCTTTATTTGTACTCTTGCATTCAGCTAAATTATCATAAACTACAGCCATGTTAAAAGTGTCTGTCAGCTCAGACTGTAGGTGGGGATGGGACAATAAACAATAATATTGTTTATCGCGATAAATAGGGTACACGATAATCATTCATGGGGCATTTTATCACCAAACTGTGCAGAAAAAAGCTATTTGTCCATCATGATCTCCGCTAGATTGTGGTTGTTTTCACTTATTAACAAAGTATAATTATATAAAAGCTGTTTAAACATGGAACTTATTAATAAAATTACAATTATAATTATTCATATCCATAACATTTTTATCATGTTGTCACTGTCAGCAGCTGTAATAATGATCGTGATGTAATCGCTCAAATTTCATATATCGTCCCATGCCTAACTGTAGATCTTTAGTTGTTTAGTCGATCTTAGTTGACCAAAATGTGTATTAGACGACTGCTCATTTGATTTATTTTATAAGGATTTGTATGTATATTCATATGGAAAAAGGCAGATTAAATCCATGTTTCGCAAATTAAATCTATCTTTATATAAAGTAAATGCATTGTTTCCTAGTACTTTTTGGCATTTTTACAGTTTGGGTCAGATACAAAGAGATACGGAATAGTTTTGAGAGCTTTTGCCACTACCACGTGTTTAACTAACGATTTTAGTCGACTACAGTCCTACTGTCAACAACATTATAATCTTAATCATTGAAATAGTTTTATCATTTAAGTTGCCTCCTTTTACAGAGTTTAAAACACTGTCCCACTTAGTGACGTCATTCATTTGGTGGGGGCAATCCAAAAATCCCCTTCTTCACCATGACTCAACAGGATTATTCCAGAGCCAACTTGAAAAGGTTCCGAAGTTGTGATCTATGTTATAATGATATTTCCTCATCAAAAACAGACCTGGAGTTGTGTTTTGTTTCATTCACACTCTGTCCCACCTTGTGATGTCATGTGGTAATACAGGAAATGCTCCACTGTGTTTTTAAACTCCATACACCGTCACTAGAATCATTCGCTATCGGCTGTCAACATGATAACTACCACTACAATGACATCACAAGGTGGAACAGAGCATTTTGAGCTTTGGAGATGTAGACTGACTAATAAAGCATGTGAAAATGAAACAAAACACAACTCCAGGTACGTTTTTGAGAAAGTAGCAACGTTCTAACACGGCTTAAAGCTCACAAGAGTCCATTTTGCATAGTCAAATACAGATGCATTTTTTCCACCTGTCTCAGCTCGATATCATGTGGGAGCGATTTCTTTAGAATCCAACAACAGCTGATTCCAGACACAAGATGAATGCTCTTCTCACTTGAAGACTTATCTGTGAATGTTCTTGGCAAGAAAGCAACAACTTCCAGTAAACTCTGTTATTAAAAGTGAGCTAAAGAAGAAGAAGAGAGCTTTCAGGTCTGGGAACAAAGAGGAGCTGAGGACTGTACAGGGGAAGCTGAGGAAGAAGATCAGACAGGCTAAGGCCAACTTCAGGAGGAAGATGGAACAGCAGCTGCAGCAGCGGAATGTCAGGGAGGTGTGGAGAAGTATGAAGAGTGTCTCTGGCTTCAGCCCTCCGCCCGTCCAGACAAAGGGAGACCAACAGTGGGTGAACGATCTGAATTCTCACTTCCTGAGGTTTGATCAATCACCCACTCCTCCCCCCGCACCGCTGCATGGGCTCACCCTGTCTCCTGCACAAAGGCCCAGACTGCCACCACTTCACACCTCTGCCTCAGCCCCCCAGCCCCCGAATCCACATCAACAACTCAGCCAGACCTCCAGCACACACCCCTGCTCTTTGTCTGTCACAACAGCTCAGGTTAGGAGAGAACTGAGCCGGATAAGGAGTAGGAAGGCTGCTGGACCAGACGGGATCAGCCCCAGGCTCCTTAAGTCCTGTGCAGATGAGCTGTGTGGAGTTATGGAGCATGTCTTCAACCTGAGCCTGAAGCTGAAGGTGGTGCCACAGCTCTGGAAGACCTCCTGTGTGGTACCTGTGCCCAAGACACCGCACGCCAAGGACCTCAACAGCTTCAGGCCAGTGGCTCTCACGTCTCATCTGATGAAGACTCTGGAGAGGCTCGTCCTGGGTCACCTACGCTCTACGGTGAGCTCAGCGATGGACCCGCTGCAGTTCGCGTATCGGCCTGGCATCGGAGTGGAGGACGCCATCATCTCTCTGATGCACCGCTCACTGTCCCATCTGGAGAGGCCCGGCAGCACTGTGAGAATCTTGTTCTTTGACTTCTCCAGTGCTTTCAACACCATCCAGCCGCTGCTCCTGAGGGACAAGCTGGAGTGGGCAGGAGTGGACTGTGACCTGGCTGAGTGGATCCTGGACTACCTCACAAACCGGCCCCAGTTTGTGAGAGCCCAGGACTGTGTGTCTGACCTACTGACCTGCAGTGTGGGGGCACCCCAGGGCACTGTCCTCGCGCCCTTCCTCTTCACCCTCTACACTGCAGACTTCAGACACAACACGGACAGCTGCGTCCTGCAGAAGTTCTCCGATGACTCCGCCATCATCGGTCTCATCACGGATGATGACGACGCGGAGTACAGAGGACTAACACAGGACTTTGTGGACTGGTGTCACCGGAACCATCTTCTCATCAACGCGGGGAAGACCAAGGAGATGGTGGTGGACTTCCGCAGACGCCACTCTACTGCCCCCTCACCAGTGAACATCCAGGGAAGAGACATTGAGAGAGTGGACTCTTACAAGTACCTGGGTGTGCATCTGAACAATAAACTGGACTGGACTCATAACACAGATGCACTGTACAGGAAGGGCCAGAGTCGGCTCTATCTCCTGAGGAGACTGCGGTCCTTTGGAGTGAGAGGGCCACTCCTGAGGACCTTCTATGACTCTGTGGTGGCATCAGCCATCCTGTACGGTGTGGTCTGCTGGAGCAGCAGCGTCACAGAGAGGGAGAAGAAGAAACTGGACAAGATCATCAAGAAGTCCAGCTCAGTCCTGGGCTGTCCTCTGGACTCGGTGCAGCAGGTGGGGGACAAGAGGGTCCTGGCTAAACTCATGTCTATGCTGGACCATGAATGTCACCCCCTGCAGGACGCCCTCTCTGCTCTGGAGAGCAGCATCAGTGACAGACTGATTCACCCTCGCTGTGTAAAGGAGAGATTTCGCAGGTCTTTCCTTCCTGCTGCTGTCAGACTGTACAATGATCAATGCTAGTCATGTGTCATCTCCATAGCAACCATGTGTAATCTCCATAGTAATAATAACAATGTGCAATATTATTTAAAGTCACTTTACCTGCTATTATTTATTTACCCACCACTGTCCATCACTGCACTGTACACAATCATCTCAGAATCAAAAACACTTATTGTGCAATGTTCCTGTGCCTTTTAGCTTAGCTTACAGTGTTGTGTTTTTTAGTTGATTGTAAATACTTATTATTATTATTTATCTTGATTTTGATGCATGCTCTTATTTTCCTACTGTTTCTGTAACTTGCGTTGTGACACTGCAATTTCCCCATTGTGGGACAAATAAAGGATTATCTTATCTTATCTTATCTTATCTTAAATATACTGTAGTGGCGTGGCTGAAGCTGTGCGTGTATTTTGAAAGTAGATACGCCGTGTTAAATAGTCCAGACATGAGTGCATTCATTTTGAGAGTAAACTATAAGCCGAAAGTGTGCGATAAAATGTACACGTGTTGATTTGCAGAGGAGGAGAGCCTGCCAAAGGTAAGCACAACGAGCAAACAAACGCCTAAAAGGTGAATTTTGGTTAAATATACCAGTCGAAAGTCTGGACACACCCTCTCATTCAGTGTTTTTAATTCTTAACTTTTACTACGTCCTACATTTTAGGTGTACAGAAGATGACAAATATACGAAGCAATATGTATGGAGATATGTAGTAAAGAAAAAGAGTAAAAGGTGCATTACGTAACTTTTTTGGTGTCCATTAAATGCTTTTCTCTATGGAGATGTTATTGCCTTGTCTGGAATGTTTCGCAGTATGGTATTAAACCTTTCTGTAGTCATGGAGACCAAACCAGACCAAGTTACAGGTCAGATCTGCGGATGTGGAGAGGCGACCCTGCTCACAGTCAGAATACCTGTTTTTCTGGGTATTTTTGAGCTATAAAACCACCTATAATTGAATACATTTAAGGCAGAGCTGTTTAATGTCATACTGTGGAATATTCCAGGCAGAACAGTGACATTTCCATAGAAACAAGCAGGTGACGGACTTCAAACCCCAACCTCAATATCCTACTATACTAAATGTTTTGTGACATAGTAAATGGGCGGCTACTTTGATGATCTGAATATAAAATAAAAAAAATTAAAAAAAACCTTAATTCCACATATCGCATCATTCTATTTTTGTTTTAAGGAAATAAATGTTTTCAGTCTGCACTGGTATCAATTAATATCGGGTTAATATCAGATATTAAAGTATTAGTATCAAAATCGGTATTGAAAAAGCTGGATCGGACCCTCCACCAGTATTAAGTTACACATTGCACCTTATTATTTTCTTTTCTTCTGGTAATACCAACAATAGCTCTTTTAAAACTTCAGATCTAATGAAGGGATTCTAAAATAGCCTCTATAATCTCTTTAAGTCTGTAATTACTGTGTTTCCTGTATGTCACCGTCATGTCACTTGGCTGTGGGTGGACTCAGAGCATCTGTGCACCATCACTGGGTTTTACTCTGGGTTTAGCAGGTTAAATACAGTGGGTTTGGAGCTCATTCACCAACACTGTGTTTACAGAGAGAGACCTGTGTGAGGCAAATATTAGCATTAGAGGCCATGGATTAGTTTACACAGGCCAGGGCAGGGGTGAACAAGAGCTCTGCAAACACACTACAGCTGCATTTAGACAACAACTCAGCTAATGTTTAAATGGGGAACCTATAGAAAAGTTATTTATTTATTTATTTTTTACAAATTTTACTTTATCTAACCAGGAAAGTCCCATTGACATTACATCAGCATATGTTTAGACAATTACAAGTATGTTTGCTATATCTGTTCAAATCTATGACACCTGTTCGTCTAAAACAACTTAATAAAAGAAACAAGTCCAGTCCTTTCGCGTGAGAAAACCGCAGTGCCCAATGGAAGCTGACGTCACCACACCAAAGGGTCAGTACCTCTGAGGGATATCTGCAGATCACAATGTAACGAGTACTGAATTTTTTTGTTCACTTTAACCAAAAATGACTACGCGACCATGCCGAATTCTACATGTATCACTAAGAAAATAAAATTAGAGAATGAAGTAAGGACAGAGCAGTAGGTGTGTACTGGAGGAGGTGAAAACGGGGGATGATCTGCAATATGACATGAAAATAAGTGATTAAAGATGACTAGGGATGGGACAAGAGCTCATGCCGCAAAATCTCCCAAGACCAAACTGCCACAAGATTGTGCACACATAAGGAAAATTATCTAGTGAGATTTTTTTCCTTACATTCTTACATTTGCCTTGAATGAAAAAGGGGTTCACTTTGCTGAGTAGCTCCTCTTGAGAAGCCGAGATACGAAAAAACATCGCTACACTGACAGCAAAAATGTAAAATTAAATAAAGCAAAAATTATGAACTGAATCTCGTCTTGTCTCGATCTCGTGGACTGAATCTCAACACATGTCTCGATTACTCAAATGTGCACGAATCACTCCACAAATACAACTTCGAGAGGGTAAATGAGAAGATGAACCAACTACTGTGGTCAAAAGCTCTGAAAAGTTGATTTTGCAGAATAGGTCTGCTTTAAAAAAACAGTTACAGACCATGGATCTCATTTCAGAACCTTAGCATTCATTTAAACTAACACTTGGCACTAAATAGACTATATATATTGTGAATATTCAGTAAAAACCAGTCCATGTCTTAATAAATTCTAGTTCATTTCATGTTTGTAATCATGTGTTTTATTTCAGATGGGACCGATTGGAGTTTAGTAATGAAATGTCTGTCTGCCAATGTAATAATGTCTCTTTAGCTTTAAAAACAGCACAGCATTAAGCAACAGACCTTTTCTAACCACGTCACCAGATCTCCGCCTGATTACAGACCCAATACAGCTCTGTGCCTATTCATTTAACCAGACCAGAGCCTGCCACATTGTATTATACTCATACACTCCGGCAGGGCATCTGTGCTATAGCCAGTATTAGCCTTTTATGCCATTACAATAGGCTGCATGCTGTTGAATAAAGGTTGAATAAAGGTTGAAACATTACAAGAAACTATGTGAGTACTTACTATACTACTACTACACAAAAATTTCAAATGCAGCTACTATTTCATTCCTACGTTACACTCAATATTCAGTACTGATTACAAAACCCCAATTTAGTTTCAGCGTCTGATTTTTCGATACTTTTGATGACATTAACTACTGTTTTATTTTCATAGCCGATGCTCATACCAATTGTTATCCAGAACAACCGCTGGCCGATAAGCTCTGCCGATATTTTTGGGCCGATATGCATGGCCGATTTTGAGTATTTTCACCAAATGATGTCATACTACTCACCCTTTTTACCACAAGCCTTCAAGTCACATTTTGAGCAGTTATCTATTTGCAGTTAAGCATTCAAATAAAGATTTGTGTGTACTTTTCAGACAGCAGGTCGGCCAAAACTACTCTCTAAGTACTACAATCAGATGTTTACAGTCTTATTGGAATGGCAGATGGCAAAAGCAAAGTGTACTATTTGAAATTAGGGATGTAATGATATCCAAATCTCTCAGTATTCATGATATTTTCACGATACACCTCTCATGGTACAGTATTTATTCCAATATTCTGTGGAGGCTAACAAAACTATGAATACGCTACTTTTTCCTCTTAAAATGCCTTGACAAGACTTAATCCAAAGTAGTAAGATTTAAAAGTTCTTAGGACAGTTATTTCTTCATATAGTCTGCACTGAAACAGAGCAAAGGATCATGGTCTATGTAGTTCCCTCTGTTTTTTAGCTATTGCTGCACCATAACTATGAATTTAAGCAAAGAGTCTTATATATTGTGATGGTCCACGATATTATTGAGAGACTTTTGATGATACGAAATCATGATATTTCGGTTATTGTTACATCGAAAACACATTTTGGTTGGCCAGTGTTTCAATTCAATACAAATTTAAGGAATGCGTAGATTTTTATCAACCAAAATAAAGGTTTGTGTGAATGGTTATAGGGCTCTTATTGCCCCGTGATTATCCAGGGAGGACCCCACCTCACGCCCAAACCAAATGGGACGTGCTCCAGGCTATGTCCCAATTGGATTTAAATGAATGGATGAACTAGGCCGATATGAAGAGAGCATTGTCAGACATTTCAGTTCTAGTTCACGCATAGGAAAACTAAAACAGATGCACATACCCTACTAAAATTATGAAATTTCTGAATGGCTTTGACTTCTTAAAAGGTCATATATTGCGCAAAATTGACTCTTGTGAGCTGTAAGCCATGTTATAATGTTGTTACCTCCTCAAAAACATACCTGGAGCTGTGTTTTGTTTCATTCACACGAGTAACCCTTTATTATTAGTCTGTGTACATCTCCAAAGCTCCAAACCTTTTACCTTTTCATCAGTAGAGATCGGCAATTCCAGGGCTGAAATGATCCAAATGATTCTAGTGAAGGTGTGTGGAGTTTAAAAACACAGTGGAGCACTTCCTGTATTACCATATGAGATCGCAAAGTGGAACAGAGTGTTTTCAGTTTGAGAGAAGAACTCTAAATATGCAGGATTTGTGTGTTAATGAAACAAAACAAAACACAACTCCAGGAATATTTGTAATGAGGAAACAAGATTTTAACAAAGATCAGAATACCTGGATACTAAACAGAAAATGTAAATGACTCGGGGCCTTGCATTTCATGCTGAATTTCTCACTTGGCTTTTCCCTCGCTGACCCCATTTGCTCCATCTCCAGCTGGATGTTTGGGACGTGACGTTACGCCAAACGTGCCTTCTAGAAAACTCCGAACATTTGCGCATTTTGGGGCTCAGCGACCACTCTTTCCCTTAGGCTATGCGGTCGGTAACAGAGAATTTGAGTAGTAAAGAAACTGCCATGTCGATTTTAAGTAATGTCTTTGCGGAATAGCTTAAAAATGTGGTGTTTAGCGGGAAACTTTTGAAACTTTTCGCTTTTACGCATGGAAAGCCTCGTCTCGTAATACGCGTGTAACATGTCTAGTATGAAACAAATCCGTGTTTAATTGACCAAATTATGTCATTTCACTTGCAGATTTTATTCTTAAACGTGCAAAAATCATTCTAACACACCGCTATCCGCTACAAAAACCTGTTGGAACGTTGTTTTGACAGCGGAACGTGTTGGTGGCGCACGCTAACACGTCCCAGGCTGTAAGGATGAGAGGGGAGACGTGTTTTTAGCCAAACTGTTTAAGTATTAAATCTTGTCTTACCTTTATTTCCCTGGTGTCGGAAGATTAAGGGCTCACAGCGTAACCAGGCGCAGGGCAGCTCGGTTCTCCGGGGTTATGAATAGCGCACACGGAGGATGTTTTATCGTTGCCACGTACAGAGTCCCGCAGAGCACGTCCCGTAATGGCAGCAGCACAGGCGCACGCACATTCCTCACTGTGTGGTTATTTGGTGAGAAAAAAAAAACACCCCTCCTTGCAATTGGTAGTCTTTCAAATAGCCACGTTTTTACTATTTTTCATATAGGCTTAGTACTTTAATTTAGAAGATAAAGTAAAAAGGTAAATGTTGCGCCCCCCACCGCTTTAGACGATAAAAAAAGAATCTTAAGAGGACATTTTTGTATTATAAGTCAGGTAAATGTGTTGCGTCACCCACCCCTTTAGATAATAAAACAATAATAATAATAATAATAATAATAATAATAATAATAATAATAATAATAAAATAATCTTAATCTTAAGAGGTAAAGATAAATGTTGCATCCTCCACCCCTTTAGATAATAAAAAAATAATAATAATAATAATAATTTTAAGAGGACAGGTAAATGTTGCATCCCCCACTCCTTTAGATAATAAGTTAAAAAAAATAATAATAATACTGTAAATAATTGATTTTATAGTTACCGCTAAAATATTGTTGTTTTGTTAAATATGGATTAAAATAAAATATATTACGTTTAAAATAAATAAATAAATAAATAAATAAATAAATAAATAAATAAATAAATAATAGGTTAAATATGACTACTGACCACTTTTAGCTAAGAAATACTCCATATATTTAACCTTAATACAACCCAAATGCGTAATGAGAAAATACGCAGTTTTTTTTGTTTTTTTGTTTTTTTTTTTAGATGAGCACTTTCCTCATTGAATAAAGGTTTAAAATGATCCAAATAATACCAGTTTAACCCTTTTTTTTATAGCCTAATCTAATTTCATTAAGTCTAGGCCTGTCTTTACAGAGGGGGTCGTGGTTTTACTGTGCGCCTTTACGCAGTGGTTGCGGTAATAAATCCATGCAGCTCGTCACGTTCACGGGGGCTCTGGAGCTCGGATCATGAATGGTTCTGTTCGATGTATGGAACATGTGAGGAGCAGAACATGTGGAAGAAACACAAAACATCTGGACATGGACTTGAAAAAAAACGCATTTTTATAAGCCAAGCGTGATTTTATGGGTGTTTCATTTTCATCCTGGTGTTTAAATGCGCCTGCGTTCTGCAATAGAAAGGGTCTTGAGTGTGAGCAGAATGATGTATCCTTGCGTCATTCAGACATACCACGCAGCCTGCTCGTTCTTATTGGGTAAATCAGGTTTGGAAAATAAAATAAAATAAAGGTATACTTGTTGTGTGTAGAAATATGTAAATGTAATAACTTAGTATTGATTTACTATCCCATGTAAATAGTTCATATGGTCTAATGTAAAAATGTCTGAAGAATGCAAAAGAAAGATCATCATGTTAAATTAAAAGAGGAGGTGGGATTAAATAAATTTTCTTCTTCCCACTCCTTTTTGGGCAAATGTTTTTTTGTTGTTGTTATTTCTGTTATGATTGCACCTTTGTCATATGTATATGTAAAAGAATCTAAATTGCTTACTTGCCCAAAATAAATAAATAATTAAATTAAATTAAATTAAATTAAATTAAATTAAATTAAATTAAATTAAATTAAATTAAATTAAATTAAATTAAATTAAATTAAATCCATGTTATTACAAAGCTCACCTGTAGAGAGCAATGTTACAATATAAATGAGTGTGTGATATATTGGATAATCTGGGACATTTTTTTTTGACAATTTGACACCATTTTATTAGAACTTTCCAGTCACCTATGTTGACTTATTATATCATTCTGGAACCCCAAAACAATTGAGAGGATATCACAAAAATGAAACGAATGGCATAACTTTTTGTCCTTTTTGTGTCTTCACCAAAATGTTCTTGGAAATTTGATCATCTTGAACACTTACATATACAGCATTTTATCATTACAATTAATAAAGAAAATTTGATACAAATAAATACATGGAAATAGTACATTTCTCTCTTCTTTTATGTGTTCTGGTAAGGCTGATTAGACTTAGTATAAGTTTAAAATGAAAATTACAGGTGTCTTTTGTTTAAAACCACATTCTAATGTGTGCATTTGCTGTAAATAGTATTTTTATTTGATTATTCCATTAATAGGTTTTACTTGATAGTTCTGTTACTTGCTTAGATTTGTGCTTGTTTGTTTCTTTTCATGTTTTAATGCGTTGAGCGCATTTCGTGCAATTTCATGCAATGACCAGTTGTCACTAAAGATAACCTTTTATAAGGAATAAAAATCTAAACATGTTCAACTCAGTTCCCAGTTTAAGTCATCACATTTTACAGAGTAAGAAGAGTTCATATCTGTTCATGTTCTGGTGTGTGAAATATGAGACACTGGACTGGAGTGATAAATAATGTAACATACAGTGTTGGGAAGTAACTGAATACATGTACTGAGAATACTAATGAATACTAATTTTGAGTAACTGTATTCCGGTACAATTAGTTTTTCATTTGGTGACATTCACAGTACAGTTACTTTTCTAAAATCAAAGGAATACTTGGCGGTATTTGATTTTCAATTTAGGCTTCAAACTGCAGAATATTAAAGAGAAAAATTACAGTGATGTAATATGTAATTTTTCCTTCTCTAATCAGCGATAGAAAATCCAAAACAAACAGTGAAACAAACATAAATCTGTTTTCAATCCTACGTAGCGTCTTTGTATCACTATAACTTATGTGCAACTCTGCGTGAAGGTATTCTAAGTACTCAGAATACAGTACTCTGATTGGACCATGTATCAGAATACGTTATGAAATATATTTTACTGCAGGTATTCAGTATTCTGTAACTAAATACAGTTTCTAAATACAGTGATTGTGATCGCTGTCTATGTTCCTCCCTCTGCTAATGCTGAGACAGCATGTGACACACTGCACTCCTGTACGAGCACACTCCAAACAAAGCATCCGCAGGCTCTCTTCCTGATTTCAGGAGACTTCAACCATGCATCTCCTGCACCTGTTCTGCCTACATACACCCAGTATGTTACCTGCCCCACAAGAGACAATAAAACACTGGATTTATTTTTTGCCAACGCCAAGGAGGCTTATTCTTCATCCCCACTGCCTCCCCTGGGTAGAGCTGACCACAACATTGTCCATCTGCGGCCTGTGTACCAGCCTATTGTGCACAGACAGCCTGTGGTGCCCCGTGTGGTGAAGAAGTGGACTGCTGAGAGTGAGGAGGCTCTGAGAGACTGTTTTGACACCACAGTGTGGACAGAGCTCTGTGACCCACATGGGGAGGACATCAATGCAGTGACAGAGTGCATCACGGACTACATCAACTTTTGTTTTGAAAACATCGTCCCCTCCCAGACGGTGCGGTGTTTTTCAAACAACAAGCCGTGGATTAACCCTGACATAAAAGCTCTGCTGAAGGAGAAGAAGAGAGCTTTTAGGTCAGGGACCAAGGAGGAGCTGAAGGCTGCACAGAAGGAGCTGAGGAGGAAAATCAGGACGAGCCAAGCCAGCCAAAAGAGAAGGATGGAGCAGCAGCTTCAGCAGAAGAACATCCAGGGGGTGTGGAGAAGCCTCAAGACGATCTCAGGCTTCAAAGCGCCTCCTGCCCAGACGGAGGGGGACCGGCAGTGGGTGAACGAGCTCAATTCTCACTTCCTGAGATTTGATCAATCACCCACCACTCCCCCCACCCAGCTGCCAGCTCTCACCTCCCCAGCTGGACAATGGGGAACTCCTGCACCTCTTCACACCTCTGCCTCTGCTCTTCAGCCCACCACTACACATGGACTCACCCATCCCCCCAGCCTGCCACTGTCATTTTCTACAGCCCAGGTGAGACTGGAGCTCAAGAAGATCAGACCCAGGAAGGCAGCAGGACCAGACGGCATCAGCTCCAGGCTCCTTAAGTCCTGTGCAGACGAACTGTGCGGAGTTATGGAGCATGTCTTCAACATGAGCCTTAAGCTGAGGGTGGTACCACAACTCTGGAAGACCTCCTGCGTAGTACCAGTGCCTAAGACACCGCACGCTAAAGACCCCAGCAGCTTCAGGCCGGTGGCTCTAACATCGCACCTGATGAAGACACTGGAGAGACTGGTCCTTGGCCACCTCCGCTCCACCGTGAGCTCAGCGATGGACCCGCTGCAGTTTGCATACCGGCCTGGCATCGGAGTGGAGGACGTCATCATCTACCTGCTGCACCGCTCACTGTCTCACCTGGAGAACCCCGGCAGCACTGTGAGGATTCTCTTCTTTGACTTCTCCAGTGCTTTCAACACCATCCAGCCACTGCTCCTGAGGGACAAACTGGAGACCGCCGGTGTGGACTGTGACCTGGCAGACTGGATCCTGGACTACCTCACAAACCGGCCCCAGTTTGTGAGAGCCAAGAACTGCGTGTCTGACCTACTGACCTGCAGTGTGGGGGCGCCCCAGGACACGGTCCTCGCGCCCTTTCTTTTCAGCCTTTACACTGCAGACTTCAGACACAAAACGGACAGCTGCGTCCTGCAGAAGTTCTCTGATGACTCTGCAATCATTGGCTTCATTAAGGATGATGACGATGTGGAGTACAGAGGACTAGCGCAGGACTTTGTGGACTGGTGTCAGCAGAACCACCTCATCATCAATGCAGGGAAGACCAAGGAGATGGTGGTGGACTTCCGCAGACGCCACTCTACTGTCACCTCAGTGAACATCCAGGGAAGAGACATTGAGAGAGTGGACTCTTACAAGTACCTGAGTGTTCATCTGAACAACAAACTGGACTGGACTCACAACACAGATGCACTGTACAGGAAGGGCCAGAGTCGGCTCTATCTCCTGAGGAGACTGCGGTCCTTTGGAGTGAGAGGGCCACTCCTGAGGACCTTCTATGACTCTGTGGTGGCATCAGCCATCCTGTACGGTGTGGTCTGCTGGAGCAGCAGCATCACAGAGAGGGAGAGGAAGAAGCTGGACAAGGTCATCAAGAAGTCCAGCTCCGTCCTGGGCTGTCCTCTGGACTCGGTGCAGGAGGTGGGGGACAAGAGGGTCCTGGCTAAGGTCACCTCTATGCTGGACCATGAGTCTCACCCCCTGCAGGACGCCCTGTCTGCTCTGGAGAGCAGCATCAGTGACAGACTGATTCACCCTCGCTGTGGGAAGGAGAGATTTCTCAGGTCTTTCCTTCCTGCTGCTGTCAGACTGTACAATGAACACTGTTAACACTGAACATGTGTCATTCAACTCTATCTATGTGCAATACTGAAGACCTCTGGTATAATTCACTCATGTCACTTTACTGATATTTATCCTGTCTGTACATAAACATAGTCATTACTGTAAATAACATAATATACTGAAGTCACTTTACTGAGATTTACTCTGTTCATATGCTGCACTGTTACTTTTATTGTACATAATAGTATTTTTTGGTATTTTATATTTTATATTTTGTATTTTATATTTTTGCTCCACCGGAACAAAATTAGAGTCTATCTTTAAGTCTATTTCTAAATTATTATTTTTTTAGCCATTATCTATTATCTTGTTTTACTGCATGTTCCATTTTCCTGCTGTTCTTGAACTGTGCGTTGCAACACTGGAATTTCCCCACTGTGGGACTAATAAAGGCATATCTTATCTTATCTTATCTTATCTTATCTTATCTTCAAAGTATTCTTTCCATCGCTGCAATGTGTTTATTTGACCACCAGGCGTCACTGTTGGATGTTTGCGTGCTGCGGGTGTGTGTTAGTGTCTGTATTAGGAAGGAAGCAGCTTGGATGAGCTGCGAAACGTATTCAACCAAATAAACTATGTCCAGTTGACAAATTAAATTTTCTCCTTTTTTTTGCCATGTCTGTATTAGTGTTTTCAGAGGAAGTCATTTGGAGCAGGTTTAACTCTCAGCACGTTTAGACTCCACAGAAGCCTGGTCTGTGTCACTTCTGGAGAAAAACACTGATCTGATGTTTTGTTTTTGTTTTTTTTCCTGAAATACTTAAACTTAGACTTAGACAAACTTTACTGATCCACAAGGGAAATTATTTGGACACAGTAGCTCAAACGTCACAATATAATATAATAACAGAGTAACAAAAATAGATGGTATAGCAAAAAGAGCAAGAGACACGTGTCAAATGAGACATAATAATAAAAATAAATGTATATGTACAAGTCAAAATAAAATAGAAAAATAAGTAATAAACTATAAAATAAACTATAAAATCACAGCTATAAACAAGAGACAAGAACGACAGCGCAAATAATATACTGATTGACAGGGCATAAGGTTATCTGTTACTTAAGATTAAGTTGTTGTACAGTTGTAGGGAGTATTATCTCCTCTGTCCCTCTATAGTCTGGTGCAGTGGGTGAGTTGTACAGTTGTAGGGAGTATTATCTCTGTCCCTCTATAGTCTGGTGCGGTGGGTGAGTTGTTGTACAGTTGTAGGGAGTATTATCTCCTCTGTCCCTCTATAGTCTGGTGCAGTGGGTGAGTTGTTGTACAGTTGTAGGGAGTATTATCTCCTCTGTCTCTCTATAGTCTGGTGCAGTGGGTGAGTTGTTGTACAGTTGTAGGGAGTATTATCTCCTCTGTCCCTCTATAGTCTGCTGCAGTGGGTGAGTTGTACAGTTGTAGGGAGCATTATCTCCTCTGTCCCTCTATAGTCTGGTGCAGTGGGTGAGTTATTGTACAGTTGTAGGGAGTATTATCTCCTCTGTCCCTCTATAGTCTGGTGCAGTGGGTGAGTTTATGTACAGTTGTAGGGAGTATTATCTCCTCTGTCCCTCTATAGTCTGGTGCAGTGGGTGAGCAGGAGTGTCCATGATGGAGAGCAGTTTGTCCAGTGTCCTCCTGTCCCTCACTGTGACAAATGTCTCCAGCTCACAGCCGATCATGTGACCAGCTTTAGGAATCAGTTTGTCAATCCGCCCAGTGTCCCTTTTACTGGTGCCGCTCCCCCTGCAGACCAAACAGAGGGATTCACTGAACATGTGGATAGTTCAAAATGACACACCTCTGTCTTATTTGTGCCCTCAAGGTTAAAGAACATTTTCATGAATGTAAATCTGCGTGTAGAAGTGTATCGTAAAGGCCACTGCGCCGAATTATCCACCAGGTGTCCCTGTTACACTGTAAAGCACAAACAGTAACACAAACAGGTTGTAGTTGTGATTTCAATCCAATAGAGGTCAGCATATCTCAACAAACAAAAGTCATACACGGTACATTTTTATACAGTTCTCAGTTACGATGGAACACTTTTTTTTTAGTCAATTCATTTTGTTAATTAAATTGACACAAGTGTTTGGCCTAACACACAGTTAAATAAACAAACTGTGTGTTACTTAGCGCACACGTGCAAAAACAGATAACTCAAGTCAACTCTGAAAATGTGATTTATGTATTTGTTCATTCATTTAACTATTTATATATAGTAATAACACAATAGGAAGTATGATTTTATTTTGTTCTATATCTATTATTCCAGGATGTTTGTGTCTGCTATATTTATAATCTACAGTCCCTGACAAAAGTCTTGTCGCTTATCCATTTTGTAGAAACAAAAGCTTATAACCTGACTTTAAATTAATCGATTGGTTTTAGAAATGTCTCATATGAAAGCTAAAACCCTCCCAAATTATGCTCAATATACTAAAATAAATTTGCTTCACTGAAGAAAGATTGATCATTTAATGAACACAGAAAGGTCAGATTTTGGCAAGACAAAAGTCTTGTCGCCTTGTCATATGATGCACCCAATCCTAGATTACAGCCTCACCTGTGATCAGTTACTGATCAATCAATTAGTGGGTGTGTATAAAAAGAACCCCAGCACACCAGACCTTCACATCAACTGCAACTTGACCTCTGACAACATGCCTAAGATCCACCCTGAGACCAAAGCGTTAATTATCAAGAGGCTGAAGACCAGATCCACTGCTGAGGTGGCTGACACCTTCAATGTGTCTCAGCGTCAAGTACAAAGAATAAGAAAAAGATCTGAAAAGACTGGAGATGTTTTTGACAAGCCCAGGTCCGGCAGACCCCGCAAGACAACTGCTCAGGAGGACCGTTTGTTGATTCGAAAATCCAAGGCCAGCCCCTTTTCCACTGCAGCAGAGCTCCACCAGGCCTGGTCACCTCAAGTCCCTGTGTCAACCAGAACAGTTTGTAGAATTCTGTCTCGAAATGGCCTCCATGGTCGAATCAGTGCACAGAAACCAGCACTAAACAAAAGGCAATTAAAAAACCGTGTGGCATTTGCCAAGGCCCACAGCCTGCTAAAAGGATGGACACTGGAAAAGTGGCAGAAGGTGGATTTCTCAGATGAATCCTCGGTTGAATTACATCACAGCCGCCGCAAATATTGCAGGAGACCTACTGGAGCCCGCATGGATCCAAGATTCACCCAGAAAACAGTTAAGTTTGGTGGCGGAAAAATCATGGTCTGGGGTTACATCCAGTATGGGGGTGTGCGAGACATTTGCAGGGTGGAAGGCAATATCAATAGCCTAAAATATCAAGAAGTATTAGCTACCTCTTACATTCCCAACCATAAAAGGGGTCAAATTTTGCAGCAGGATGGTGCTCCATCGCATACTTCTATCTCTACATCAAAGTTCCTCAAGGCGAAGAAGATCAAGGTGCTCCAGCACTGGCCAGCCCAGTCACCAGACATGAACATCATTGAGCATGTCTGGGGTAGAATGAAAGAGGAAGCATGGAAGGCAAAACCAAAGAATCTTGATGAACTCTGGGAGGCATGTAAGACTGCTTTCTTTGCTATTCCTGATGACTTCATCAACAAATTGTATGAATCATTGTCGAACCGCATGGATGCAGTCCTTCAAGCTCATGGAAGTCATACAAGATATTAAATATGGATCTCACAGCACCACTACTTAATTCACTGACGTTATGCAACATATTTTTGTATTTGAAGTAAATTATTTGTTCAGTTTTCTGTAGGCGACAAGACTTTTGTCTTGCCAAAATCTGACCTTTCTGTGTTCATTAAATGATCAATCTTTCTTCAGTGAAGCAAATTTATTTTAGTATATTGAGCATAATTTGGGAGGGTTTTAGCTTTCATATGAGACATTTCTAAAACCAATCAATTAATTTAAAGTCAGGTTATAAGCTTTTGTTTCTACAAAATGGATAAGCGACAAGACTTTTGTCAGGGACTGTATGACATGTGTGGATCATTATGTTATAATCTGCACATTTTAAATCACAATATTCATCTAAAACGACTTAATAAAACACAGCAGTGGGTGTGTACTGGTGGCAGTGAAAATGTGAGCTGCTTGCCAAAGTGGTGTCTTGAAAATAAGAGATTAAAAAGATTGTTCAAACATGCACAAATCACTCTAAATACAACTTTGGGTGACTAAATGGTGAGGGGAAACAAACTGTAACGTTGTTAAAAGCTCAGAAAAGTCCTTTTAACAGGTCTGCTTTAAGACCCAAAGTTTCTGCACACACCTGCTGCTAAACTCATTTAGTTGAACACATGACTTGTTCCAACTCTGTCACAAACCCGTGGTGATGTCTTCACACCTGAAGAATAACAAAAGTACCTGACTGTAGGCCTGATTTAGTGCTCAGTCAGCTGAGCGTGGTATGTCACACTTTTACAACATAATGAGAGAGCAGCAGGTCTACAGAAGCAGGGCCTGGAATGTGGCGGACATCTTTCACAAATGCTTTATGGCGCTGCTTTGTCAAAATGATGTCAGCGCTTCACAATGTGCTTAGTGCCAAACATTGTGTACTCAGGCTTGTCATTTTCACCTTTTCAAGATGCTTCAGTGCTGCTGTAGTTGTTTTGTACCACGTTCAGGATAATGCATAAAAATCTAGACAAACTTTATTGATCCACGAGGAAAATTACTTGGCCTCAGTAGTTCACAGTATGATATAATAACACAAAGAAAAACTATAAATGGTAATAATAAATTCTAAATAAGTAGCAGATATGGCAAGAGACTGGTGTCAAATAAGGCATAATTATATAAAAAAATGAAAATAAAGAAAGTACAATGCTTTAGAATATCCATATTTTGAGATGTTGTGATTAAATCTGATATAATTTCAAAATCAAGACATAGATCACAAACAGCACATATTTAAGTTTATTTATTGTTATTTTATTTTTCATATATATGTGTGTATATATATGCGAATGAAAAAACGACAAATCTTTTTAAAAGTCTTATATTACACAAAATGGACTCTTGTGAGCTTTCAGTCATGTTGGAATGTTGTTACCTCCTCAAAAACAGACCTGGAGTTGTGTTTTTTTTTTTTTGTTTTTTTTTTTCATTCACACGTTTGAATAATTCCAAAGTAATTCCAAAGCTCAAAATGCTCTGCTCCTCCTTGTGATGTCATGAAGTGGTAGTTTTCGAGTTAACAGCTACATTTTACCTTTAATTCAGTCCAAGTTTGCAATTTTGGAACTAAAATCATCCAAACGATTCTAATAAAAGTGTATGGAATTTAAAAACACAGTGGAGCACTTCCTGTATAACCACATGACATCACAAGGTAGAAGAAGAACTTAGCCTTAATATAATGTGTTAAACGTGTGAAGGAACCAAAACACAAGTCCACGTACACTTTTTTTGTTAAAGGAACAACATTATAAGATAGACCAGAAAACAGCATGATATGGGCCCTTTAAATCACCAGTTAACTTTTCGAGCGCCTTTATTTCCAGCCGTTCAAACTCGGATTCACGGGCGATAAATCTTTCACGCTTCCATCGTAGCTGTTTTGTCAGTAATAAATGCATGGGAAAGGTCATAGGTCACAGGATGAGGGTGTAGGAGACGAGCCGGGAAACGTGATAGGACACTTTTAGGTGGTGTTGACCTGCGCTTTTGAATGGAGACGAACACACACACACACACACACACACACACACACACGCGCGCACACACACACACACACACACACACACACACACACACACACACACACACACACACACACACACACTGGTCTAAAGTTACACTGGTTTTAATCAAAGCTGTCTGAGGAGAGCAGGTTCTGACACTGACTCTGGCCTGCAGTCCATTTACTACGCCCCGGTGGTAAACAGTGTGACAGAGATATAAGGTTTAAGGTAATGGTTCAGAAAGTGCTCTATTTTTACAGTTTGCAGTTCATTTCCTGTTGATCTCACATGTTTTTCTAATGTGCAGAATAATAAAATACCTTGTAATCAGATTTGTTTATTTCAGTGATGCATGTGAAACAAATGACCAACAGATTTAAGGGCTTCACTCACTGATTCTGCAGAAATCCACAATGTTTGTCAGAGCCCTGTGATATTGTTTTCCTTTTTTTTCCTCATCAGCAGCCATATTTGTTTTGGTATGGACGAGCTGGACAAACTGCTCTCCATCATGGACACTCCTGCTTATCCACTGCACCAGACTATAGAGGGACAGAGGATATAATACTCCCTACAACTGTACAACAACTCACCCACAGCACCAGACTATAGAGGGACAGAGGAGATAATACTCCCTACAACTGTACAACAACTCACCCACAGCACCAGACTATAGAGGGACAGAGGAGATAATACTCCCTACAACTGTACATCAACTCACCCACTGCAGCAGACTATAGAGGGACAGAGGAGATAATACTCCCTACAACTGTACAACAACTCACCCACAGCACCAGACTATAGAGGGACAGAGGAGATAATACTCCCTACAACTGTACAACAACTCACCCACTGCACCAGACTATAGAGGGACAGAGGAGATAATACTCCCTACAACTGTACAACAGCTCACCCACGGCACCAGACTATAGAGGGACAGAGGAGATAATACTCCCTACAACTGTACTGTACAACAACTCACCCACAGCACCAGACTATAGAGGGACAGAGGAGATAATACTCCCTACAACTGTACATCAACTCACCCACTGCAGCAGACTATAGAGGGACAGAGGAGATAATACTCCCTACAACTGTACAACAACTCACCCACTGCACCAGACTATAGAGGGACAGAGGAGATAATACTCCCTACAACTGTACAACAACTCACCCACTGCACCAGACTATAGAGGGACAGAGGAGATAATACTCCCTACAACTGTACAACTCACCCACTGCACCAGACTATAGAGGGACAGAGGAGATAATACTCCCTACAACTGTACAACAACTCACCCACTGCACCAGACTATAGAGGGACAGAGGAGATAATATTCCCTACAACTGTACAACAACTCACCCACAGCACCAGACTATAGAGGGACAGAGGAGATAATACTCCCTACAACTGTACAACAACTCACCCACTGCTCCAGACTATAGAGGGACAGAGGAGCTCATTCTCCAACAGGCTCCTTCAGCTCCGCTCAAACAGTGAGAGATACAGGACTACATTCATACTATAATACTCCCTACAACTGTACAACTTAATCTCAAGTAACGGATAACCTATGCCCTGTCAATCAGCAGAGTATTTGCACTGTCGTTCTTGTCTCTTGTTTATAGCTGTGATTTTATAGTTTATTTTATAGTTTATTACTTATTTTTCTATTTTATTTTGACTTGTACATATACATTTATTTTTATAATTATGTCTCATTTGACTTCTGTCTCTTGCTCTTTTTGCTATACCATCTATTTTTGTTACTCTCTGTTATTATATTATATTGTGATGTTTGAGCTACTGTGTCCAAATAATTTCCCTTGTTGATCAATAAAGTTTGTCTAAGTCTAAGTCTAAGAGCTGTGCCTGCCCCTGATTGGCTAAATCATCATCAAGATCCAGATAAATGTTGTTCTCCAAAAGGGTAAATTTGTCTTGGGCTCACTACCCGCAGCTTAAAAACACAGTTACACTCACACATCACACTACAGTCAGACGTAAGACATAAAGTGTCCAAGTTACTGCACCAGCCTATTGCACAAACAGAATTCATAACAACCGTTAAGTTCACACATTCAATTCAGCAAATTCAGCTGAAGCACATTGGACTTTGTTTTAGAGTGCAACAGAAGTCGGCACAAATGAGTTTTGTGCTCAATAGCGTCCCCGCCTGCCTGAAGGAAGAATGTCATATTCCTCAAGATAAGGGTTTTCCCACAATCCGTCTGGCCTGAGCGAAAACAGAGGTTTGCAAAATGTCCTGCAGAGAGGGAAACTCTTTCCTGCCAATCACCCTCATGGCCTTATTACCAGTTTAGTTTTACATTGCACAGTTAAATCCACCTGTCAATCACACTGTCTGAGCTCGGGAGATTCAGGGCCCAGACTCACAACTTTAAAAGGAACTGGAGAAGTGTGGAGAAGTGTGTGTTCATCCCATGCAACATGTTATGGCTGTACACCTTTAGTTTAGTTTAGATTAGTCGGTCAGTGATTTCTTAGTCAAGGTTTAAAATATTTTAGTGGGATAATAAAGGACGGCAGAGTGAATCATGTATTTATTTTTCCAGTGTAACTAAATCTACCCAGTTGTGTTTCTGTATTTATTTGATTGTGGAAAGAGTTAAAAGCTTTTACCAGATCTACACAGTTCCCCTTTGACTCATCACTACACAGTCATTGCTCTGCCTTGAATGTTCCACAGTATGACATTAAACAGCTCTACCTTACGTTTATTCAATTACAGGTGGTTTTATAGCTCAAAAATACCTTGAAAAACAGACATTCTGACTGTGAGCGGGGTTGCCTCTCCACAGATCTGACCTGTAACTTGCTCTGGTTTGGTCTCCATGAAGATAGAAAGGTTTAATACTGTGTACTGTGAAACATTCCCGGTCAAAATATGTCCCCTGCGTGCCGTCTGCATCTAAGAAAGTGTTTTATTGTTTGATAATCAGGATAATCGTGTAGCATGCTAGTAGTTGTTAGCATTACTGTGATGGCAAAAGTACTGTGGACTCTGAAAGTTGTGAAAAGCGCTTATAAACTCATTATGGTGAATAATTAGAATGCTCAGAATGATTAAGTTAAATGAAGAATTAAGTACTTTTGTCTCAAATGTTTAAGACAGTAAAATCAGGTACAGCAGCTTTAAAGATCCTAAATTATGCAAAATTGACTCCCTCATTTTATTCACACGTGTTTGAGTAACCTTTTATTAGTCCATCTACATCTCCAAAGCTCAAAACGCTCTGTTCCAACTTATGATGTCATGACGCGGTACTTTTCTAGTTAACAGCTCCTTTTACCTTTCGTTCAGTAGAGATTGGCTATTCCAGGGCTGAAATTACGCAAATGATTTTAATGAAGGTGTAGGGAGTTTAAAAACACAGTGGAGCACTTCTTGTATTACCACATGACATGCCAAGTTGGAACAGAGCGTATATTGTTTGAGAGAAGAACCTAAATCTGCAGGGTTTGTGTGTTAAACATGTGTGAATGAAACAAAACACAACTCCAGGTCTGTTTGTGATGAGGAAACGACATTCTAACACAGATCAGAAAATACAGTAACATGGGCCCTTTAAGAAGTAGCAACATATACAATATTGTAGTACATGTGTCAAATCCATGGTGAATATTTTGCTTTTTGTGACGGGCTCTGGTGTGAGGCTGGAGATCAGGTTGCAGAGCCTGTCAGCACTTCTGTGAACGAGCCCCTGGAGATGGAGCAGTTCACACCGTTTTCACTCCTACACTTCAGAGTCCATCCATCAGGTTTAAAGGGCCATGGCCGTAATAACAGGGACGAATTACACTGTTATCTGCACTGATACAGGCCGCTGAGAGACAGGCCTGTGTGCGGTGACAAATCCGACTACCTCGAGCTGATGTTTTTAATGATTCTTGTTTTGTTTTTATTTTATTATCACCAGGAATTGCTGTAGCTGCGGGCGATGAATGTTACAGCTGATGTTAGTTCGTCATTTTGTGCAGAACCTTTTTGAGTGCGTCAGTTAAAGTACAAAAACAAACATTTGAGAATCACCAAAACACAGGCCACAGATGAACAAAGTGAGTAAACCAACGAAATGATTATAACAGATAATATTTTTGGTAACTGGTTTGGAAATTGAGTCACTGCTGGCCCACCATATTCTCAGCGGACTCCCATCCGAGCACAGACTGTATAAAAACGTGGACTAAAGAGAGTCCGACGTCCCCCACAGCGTTCAGCTCCTGTCAAACGAAGCTCACCGAGGTTAGCAGTTGTAGAGGCGAATTCGGAGTCGAGTATTTGGAATTCAGACCATGAGTATCATAGCAAGCGGAAAGCCAATCCAAAGCTCTTAGCAATGTCAATGTCGCGGTTAATCAAACCTGCGGAGTGACCTCGGGGAAAGAAGGCGCCTAATTTGTCTGCTATTAATGTTCGTATCTTGATTTAGGGAGAAAATAGTGAAATAAAAACCAGGATCGTGTAAAGAGGGTTAACACGAACATTTTAAGACCAAAAACGAGGACTCTGACAGGAGCAGTTACAGAGAAAGGGGTGACGGTTTTTCAATAGAAACTGAACTGGAGCCAGAAATGCACCCATGTTCACTTCCTATTTGGAACTATGTCCATTTATACATACAGTCTGTTCTATTTCTTTCCAGTTACTTTCATTTCAAATTGATTTTACATCCAGACAGTGAGTATGAGGAAGCTATTCTGGTACTCTTGAGTATTTGTTTTTCAACCACTGTATTCATACTTATAAATATATATATATTATTTTGAAGTAAAAGTTTTCTTACTTACATATTACACAATTTTCTGATCTATGTTATAATATTCTTTCCTCATCACAAACACACCTGGAGTTGTGTTTTGTTTCATTCACACATGTTTAACACACATATTTAAGGCTAAGTTCTTCTCTCAAACACCCAAAAACACTAAGTTCCACCTTGTGATGTCATGTGGTAATACAGGAAGTGCTCCACTGTGTTTTTTAAGGTCTACACACTTTCAGTAGAATCGTTTGGATCATTTCAGCTCTGGAATTACCAATCTCTACTGAACAAAAGGTAAAAGGAGCTGTTAAAGGTCCTATACTACATAAAATTGATTCTTGTGAGTTTTAAGTCATGTTAGGACGCTGTTACCTCATCAAAAACATAACTAGAGTCACACTTTATTATTAGTCTGTCTACATCTCCAAAACTTAAAATTAAAATTGATCTTTTAACCATATTAGAATGCTCTGTTCCACCTTGCGACTAGCTACTTTTACCTTTATTTCACTACCTTTCACACCTTTATTTTGTGTGTGAGAAGTGAGAACTGCTGCAAATGAATTGGCCTCTGGGATCAATAAAGTTGTCTTAATCTGAATCTGATAAAATGCTATAATATGGGCCCTTTAACTTGTAAACTGCAATTTCGTGACATCACAAGGTTGAACGGAACATTCTAACATGGTTCAAAGCTCACAAGAGTCAATTTTTCCTACTCAACCCACCTCAAAACTAGAAAACGCACACACTCTTTGAACATTACATAAGCCTAATAATCATGTATACACTGCCATTATTAGATAAACATCATAATTAAAATAAAACTTTACAGTCAGGTTTCTTTTATCGATTTTTCCACACAAATGTAAAGTAAACCGCTATCATAAAATCAATCCAAACATGATCCTGCTTATCTCCCAGCCTCTCCTCTTTCTCTGTTGTACTTGTGATGACTTGTACTTTAGTAACAGATAACAGAAGTGTCTCTATTTGCACACACCTTCTTTACCTATTCACCCCATTCGGTGAAGCATTACCTCACCGTTCACGGACAATTACAGCTCCACTAATATTGACAAACGGAAAAATTCAGATAGATGAGGTCTTAGCTGCATGTATAATCCAGTGTTCCTCCTCCAGGGCATCTGATACAACAGTGATTTGAAGTACAATTACACAACACATTTTGTCTAGTTTATTCAGTCATCTGTCAGGTAGATAAAAGGGTTTAGTTGACAGTTGACATAAAGAGGGTGGAAAATTGTTTGGAAGAGGGTGAGTGAAATCATTTGTGAATCTTGGCAGGTTTTGTGTCTGTTAGTGTGGGGCTGTCGCTTGGTTTGTGTAACTGTGTAGCTTTGAGATATTACTGTTTAGTGTAGAATGTTGCACAATATGGTATTAAAGTGATCTGTTTCCATGGGGACAAGCAGTTGGCGCAATCAAGTCAAGTTATCTGAGAGGTCTGATCTGGAGAAATGTGACCCGGTTTACTGTAAGAATGTGTTTCTTAAAGAGGGAAATTTTCTATACACATACAAAAGCCTGATACAAAACAATACGCACAACTTGACAAACCTGATGTGATGTGCAGTAGTTTAGTTTCATTAGCAGAATGCATGTCGATTGTGTTGTGATGGTGCTCTGAAGAGTGACTGACTTAGAGCAGGGAGCAAAGGGAGGCGTAAAAAAACCAACCTAAAAATTATTTTTAAAATGAAACAATAAAAGTTAACATGGTGATCCCAATATGTTATGTGGTAGCAGTTAACCCTCAGGCTTCCCACACAGACATGTTTGTCCATTTTGCAGCTCACTATTTTAGTTCAGTGATTGCTAAACCACATTTTTGTTTTTAGTCCCCTCAAATTTTTTTGCTGCTGTATTAGAATATTCAGATAAAAAAGGTCACATTTAGGACCCTCAGGACAAAAATGTTCACTTGGATTTAGTAAATTAAAGGGTTAAATATATGTTGATTAAAATAAACAAATAAATACATTTTTATTAGCGCAGGGATAGAGCTTTGGATTTACTTGAAAAAAGTATGAAAAAAATATTAGATGCTGTTTTTACAGCTGTTTTTGTAAGTGAACCTTTATGTCCTTAGGGTCCTAAGTGCAACTTTTTAAAGGGAAGTTTGAGGGTTAATACTCCATAAAAGTGTAATACCCATAATGAAATGATAATATTATTCAAATGAATAGATCCATGAGAGAGTACAATTTCTACCATTAGAAAAATATCTTTTTTATTTTACTGCAAATTCCTAAAATGTCAAAATTACAGACAACTTCAATCCTTGGTCCATTGATTTTTTATCTGCCACTGTTGGGTTTAAATAAACATTACACAACAGTGTAAAAAACACAGACGAGGAGTTGAACAGCTTATTTCTATTTTACGCCTCATATACTCCTCAGTCATGGTTCACCGACTGGGTCCTGTCCTTTAGTGTGATTTGTTTAACAATTGCCCAAGCACCAGCCTCTCCAAGTTCAGATGGTTTATGGTCCAAACAAGACAGAGATCACCTGGGATCAGGAAGCACAGGACCTCTTAAATTCACAGCCCCTTTGAGATTTGGCCTTGCTTCTGTTGCTTTTTAACTATTTCCCATCGCAATAAAAGACTCCGATGAGAATCACAGTGACACAGCCTGGACTTCTGCTTATACTGCAAAACTGCTGCTGTCCTCCTTGACCCATTTGGAAATTTCTTCATGGTCAGTTTGGTACATGCAAGATTCGTGGAGTTTTTCCAATGCATCTGCTTCTGTTTGTAATTGTTTTTAATGTCACAGCAAACTCTCTTGAGGAACCATCTGCGATTGCAAATCCATATACAAATGATTAGAGAGTGCATGAGCATGTAACAAGATCCTTTCAACGACAATAAAGTCAACAGGACAATGTACTAATGAAGTTAGTAGTAGAAGTTGACTTTTGTATGGTATTTTAGACGAGTTTGACCCATACTTCATGTAGATTTCCAAGACTGTGCATTCACGTTGTACTCAGAATGCATAATAACTAGTTCCTACTATATTCTGAATCCAGAGGGGGCTGGAACCAGACTATAAAGTGTGACAAACCTCCAACCAAACTCGAGATGATCCAACCACAGCTGCTAATTTGTATCACATTGTCCCCTTAAAATGAAAAGGTTCTATCTGACTTTTTTTTTTTTTTTTTCAAAATTGAGTTATATATTCTGGTTCCTGGTTGTCTACTATACACTATATCAATGCTGTACGGAGTTTGGGGCTTTTTGGAGGATTTTATGAGCAAAAACAGATGTAGTTTTGAATATTCACTTGGTGTTATATGGTTCTTTCTGTCTGAACCAATCAGAACACAGAATAAATTTAAACTGACCAATCACATTCAACTGCTTTGGAATGTTATATCCTTGTTCTGTTACAGACAACAGCATTTTTGATCTAAAAAAGGACATTTTGTTTCATTTACACATATTTGAGTAACTCTTTATTATTAGTCTCTACATCTCCAAAGGTCAGAATGCCCTGTTCCACCTTGTGATGTCATGAAGTAGTAGTTTTACCTTTTGTTTAGAAGAAATTGGAAATTCCAGAGCTGAAATTATCCAAATGATTCTAGTGAAAGTGTGTGGAGTTGAAAAACACAATAGAGCACTTCCTGTATTACCACATGACATCACAAGGTGGAACAGATTGTTTCCGTTTGAGAGAAGAACAGGTCTGTTTGTGATGAGGAAACATAATAACATAGATCAGAAAATAGCGTAATATGGGCCCTTTAACCTGAATGGTTGAAAACGGATCTCATTTTTTAAAAGCGCCAAATCTTTTTCTTTCTAATTTGTATGCATTTTTAAACTGAACCAAAACCAGAATCTGCACAGAAGCAGGGAAGGCAACACGAGTGAGAGCTTGGTGCACAAAAAATATTTGGCATCAAAATAACAGTTTTGACACTATTATTATAGTAGTACAACGTTTTATTTAGATTATCCTTCATTTCAAAGGGTAAACACACCCCACTCTCAGTCTGAACCATTCAAACAAATCTAAACTTTGGTCATTTGTCTCTGTGATCAGTTTATAGGTAAAGTAGAAGCTCTCATATTGGCTTCCGTCATATAAATAAATAGTAGAAGAACGAGTCTTTTAAATGGTTCTTTGACATAAATGGAACAAAAAGATTCAGATCTCTACTTCAAAAACACATCTCTTCACTTCACAGGCAGTACTTTTTGAGCAGAAGAAACATCAATCGAGATGCCGGTCTTCTGCGCCGCATACAGACTGAACCAGGACTAAAACAGGACTGATCCCAGGACTGAACCAGGACTGAACCAGGACTGATCCCAGTACTGAACCAGGACTGAACCAGGACTGAACAAGGAGGACTAAAACAGGACTAAACCAGGTTTAAACCAGGACTAAACCAGAACTGAACCAGGACTAAACCAGGACTGATCTTGGAACTCTGCACTGGTACTTTCGCCTGCGGTCACCTGACAGGCTACGCAGGCGCACCTCCAGGTTCAGTTCTGGTTTGATTCTGGTTTAGACCTGGTTTAGTCCTGGTTCAGTCTGGGCTTAGTCCTGGTTCATTCCTAGTTCAGGCAAAAAAAGTGACGCTCCAAACTACGAGAAGATTGTCGGAATGGCGGCATCAAAAAGTGTCGGAATGGGGCATGTCGGAATGACGGTATGTTGGGGTGGGGGTCTGTCGGAGTGGCGGTATGTCAGAATAAGGGTTGTACCCCGATATATGTGTTTATTTCTATTCCAAACATTCTAAACTAATATAATATTTCCAGAATTTTCAATATAAATTATAAATTGAAATCATGTTGTTTAAATGTTCACTTTTTATTTGAATACTTGATGAAGACTTGCTCCAACGTGCCGAAAGATCGATGATTCTTAGTGAGGGAACGTCGAGGGCTACAGAGGTCAGAGGGGAGCATATTTTCAATCTCAATCAGTTTCTCGCTTAGATTTTTAACCTAAATAAAAGAAATAACAAACACAAACAAGATAATGTACATTTCCATCGAACAGTGTTTCTCAAACTATGATGCGTGTACTACAAGCTCCTTTGGGTTGGACAGCTCTTCAGTTTGTGCATTTGCCTTGGTAGAATGTGTGTGTGCGTATCATAGACTGTAAAAAAAAAAAAAAGTGGACGTAGCTAACCGTCGACATGGCTCCATCGACTCCAGCTCTAATTCACTTTGTATTGAAAAACTGTGGCCCCTCTCTTTGTAACTGCAGCTGTCAGGTTCCTTATTTTGGTCTTAAAATGTCGTTTTTAACCCGCTCTACAGGATCCTGGTGTTTTTTATTTTGCTATTTTGGATATCATATGTAATCAATTCCTGTTTCTAATATGGAACTCAACTCCAAATTCGCTCCTGTAACTACACACTCCCTTAGTCCACTTCTTTATACAATCTATGGTACATATGTAGACCCTTAACGGAGGACGGGTTAAGGGAAGTGGGTAATAGTATTTGAACAATATAACCCTGGCTATTACATATCAGAGTGTAATAATTTACTGTATGTAGGGCTGTAGTCGACTAAATAAAATTTTTGATTAGTGACTAAAAAGAGGGCGTGGCAAAAGCTCTCAAAACTATTCCGTATCTTTGTGTATCTGACCCAGTCGCTGACGGCACCCACACCTGCAGGGGGAGTTCATGTTCATGCAAAAATGACTATTTACGCAGAAAAATGTACAATTTATCGATATAAAGACTTGTGAAACTTGTGAATCATGAGTATAATCTGACTTTTTACATACACCAAAAAGTACCACATCTTCAGCTAACTCACTCACTAACTTCTCCTTTCTGCTGTTGTCCCACAGAAATCCTTAAAATCTAAATACAATAATGAGTTAGAGTAAGAGCAAAGACATGTGAGCAAGGATCAAACTGGACGTGTCGTTGCTACAATAGAGCATGGAAAATTCTCATCACTAAATGTCAGCAAGTTATATCCTGCTTTAATGGGACAGAGGCAGCTAAAGAGGAAAAATAGAGCCGAGCCAATCAGATATGAGCATGAGAACGGAGAGAGACTGGACTTCTGGATGTAATCGTAACATCTTCAAAATAAAATGGAATGTGCTTTACCTCCCCTCTCCTTCTGGTCAGAATTTAAAAGCAGACATGATGTCAGTGACAACACAAGAAACGCCTCAAGTAGCTATAAAAACTCCCACTTCCCCAAACCGGAGTGCACCTGTAATGAAATTAGGTTTGAGAGAAGAAAGAGCTTCAATTACCACTCAGCAGGGGCCAAAGACAACAAGCTCACAGAATCTCACTGGGAAATATCTGCTACTGAGAAGCAGAGGATATATTAGTGTCAGAAAACTGTTTTGTATTGTAAGGTTTAACAGTAATATTAGAAATAATAGAAACATTTGCCAAGGACGCTACACTGGTCCAGTCAGGCACAAGGGTGAAAAGAACAGTTCAGTTCCTCTAATCTCCCCATGAGAGAAATAAATGTCGCCAGTTGTCAAAGCAAAAACAGTTGTTGTGTCCTTAGGCAAGACACTTCACCCACATTACCAAGCTTGAATATAAGTCTTGGTGGTGGTGGGAGGGGCTGATGGCATAGATGGGCAGCCTTTCTTCTGTCAGTCTGCTCCAGGGCAGCTGTGGCTACAATAGTTGCTTACCATCACCAGGTGTAAAGTGAATCAATACTGGAAAGCTCTTTGAGTGTCCAAAAACTAAATCCAATACATCATAATTATTCATTCTCTGCATTTGACCCATTCTTCAACCAGTGCCACTGGGGTAACCTCTCAGGAGCAGTGAGTTACTGCAGTGCAGCACCTGGGGACCCATCTCCAGATCTTGACTTGGCTTGGTCAGGACCACCTTAGCTGGAGAATTGCCTGTTGTAATGTGCATCTTTTGGGTTGACAGGGGAACCTAAGTGTCATAAACCCACTCAGACACAGGGAGAACATGCAAACTCCACAGAAAGGCCTGGGAGGGAGTTCAACCTGTAACCTTCACACTGTAAAATGTGAGTACAGCCCCTCAGCTACTGCGTCAACATTTGGAATTCAAATAGGGTTTTCAGTCAGTTCAATAAAAAAAAACATTCTTCAGTCATGTTCAAAATCAGGTTCAACACCTTTGAATTCAATAAATGACGGATTTTAAGTGTTGAAAAGACGTATTTGGCAACTATGCAGTGGTGAATATTACTATAAATTGGAGTGACAATACTTTGATCCAAAAATAGACAGTCAGTAAGCATGCAAACGGTTGTAAATATAGATTATTTGAAATGATCCTGCACCACACCAGAGCTGAATGTCTCTGGTGTGGTCCAGGATAAAACCAAAAATCCATGGCATCCACGGTTTGTTTCACTTTGGGATAAACTCAAAGATTGCCCATGAAATATAGCTCTAAGAGACCAGAAGACACGCACCGGTCTGGACCTGACAACCTCAGATACCTTTGTCTTCACTAAGCCCCTCTAAAACTAGTCTCCAACCGGAGTCTAAGAGGCCGTAAAAGGCTCCTGCACAATCTTCAGCCTCTACACAAATGACAGTGACTTTTACTTAAAGTGTATTTAAAGTGATTCATGCGTGTAATTTTTCCTAGATTTATGAAGTCATTGCTCCGATCCACCCTTGTTTTCACTGCTACCGGTACACACCCACTGCTCTGTACAATTTTATCTTCTTCAGTGATACACGTAAGATTTGGCAGCATCACATAGTCATTTTGCCATTAAAAAAAAAACAAAAAACACTACAGCTGGCATGATCTGGGCTCCATAATTTTCCAATCTGGAAGTTTCTTTTTAGATGAATATTGTGATTTAAAATGTCCAAAATATGAAAAATCAAGATCCAAGAGTGTCATCATACAGCAGACAAAGAGCACACTATCTTCTTATATAATAATATAAATCTAATATAAAAAAATACAAAGTTTACAAAAGTTTAAAGGTGCACTGTGTAACTTTTTGGTTGGGGGTCCGTCACCTGCTTGTTTCTATGGATATGTCATTGCTCTGTCTGGAATGTTCCACAATATGAATTTAAACAGCTCTGTCTTACATTTATTCAATTCCAGGTGGTTTTAGAGCTCAAAAATACTTAGAAAAACAGACATTCTGACTGTGAGCGGGGTTGCCTCTCCATAGATCTGACCTGTAACTTGGTCTGGTTTAGTCTCCATGAAGATAGAAAGGTTTAATACCATACTGTGGAACATTCCAGACAAAGCAATAACATCTCCATGGAGATAAGCATTTGATGGACCCTCCACCAGAAAAAACGCACCTTAAGCTTAAAACAAAAGAGAAAAGAGGTCATTTATTTCACTGTGACAGTACAAAAACACAAGTAGAAATTATTCAAAATCGAAACATAAACAACGACATAATGAGCCAGTTCCATGCCCAAATAAATACTGTGTAGTGGCTGGAAGGGCATCAGGTATAACACATATTTGTGGAAGAAATAAAGAAGAATCACCTCAAGCAAAACATTTTGACTGCGTTGTTAATGGGATAGAAAATGTTATATTTTTGTACCTTTCACAGCTCCCAATACTTCAACGACAATCAGAAAAAAATACGGTAGCCTATATGCAAAATTTTAACTTGAATTTCAGTAAAGAAATATATTATAGCAGTATATTTTAAAGTATTCAGTGCACATTTCAAAAAAAGAAAGTAGAACAAAAGTACCAGTTTGGAAAGAGCAGATCCTTTTGATTTCACATTGTACTTTCACTTTCTTTATTAGCTCTTTCTGGGATGCAGTAGGGGACTTTTTACAGTTGAATTTTGCAATAAGTTGGACCAGGATCAAATTCTTGTAAAAATGTAAAAAACAAAACAAAAAAACCAAAGTGAAACCTGGTAAGCAAGCTGCTGTGACACAAATGAAACAAAAGGCAGACGAAGGTAATTTCCTGAGTGTTTGTGGAGGGGCTGTGGAGCTGGGAGAGAGGGAGAGTTGGTACTTTTTAAGAGCTGTTTAGCATTCTCCCAGTGGACCAAGTAGGAAAAAATCTGTTTACTGTTTACTAATCTCAAATTTAAACCAAATATTTCAGATTTTGTGCTGCAAATCTACTTGTTTACTGGGATTTCGTGTCAGGAAGGCCTCGCTAATCTCCAACATTCCGCAACAGTGCCCAAAGCGGGGAACAGATGATCTTCAAGTTGCTACCGGTTTAACTGATTAGGCTATTGTGACTATTAGAATGGGTGAAGTGTCTTGCCCTAAGACACAACAACAACAACAACAACAACAACAACAGTGTAACCCTGATTGAGAGTCAAACTGGCTACCATCTGTTTTATGGACAAAATATTATACCCACTGTGCCATCTGAAACACATAGGCTACTGTTTTTGTGCCTCTGAGCAAGACATAAGCAGTGATAAAAGCATTAAAGCATCAAATTTGACTTTTTTTACTCATGATTTCAAATAAATACATGGATTTTGTATGTTTACTGCAGGGAACGGAATATAACGTCTGTGTAAATAGTGCTCAGAGTTTGTTGCAGTTGGTTATGTTAGCTTGGCGCACAGGTGTGTCTGTAGTGCGTGGGTGTCCAGCAGCTGCTCTACAGTAGCTCTAACTCAGACAAAGTTTCACTGCTCCTCTGAGGCCAAACACAACGACCCCATCATGTACACACTGCAGGGACAGACTGGAAGCAACGAGAACGTTATGTAGGAGGTTTATGATACAACAAAACTAGAGCGACCAGATTTTCAGCATTAAAAACTGGGACAGCCCCCGTTTGTGGTGGCTGGTAATAATAAAACTGTGAAACGAGCACGAGAAAAATAGTTCTGCACTCGGCCCATTCAAGACTTATTTATGACACACATTTTCTTTGTGTTTTAGTCATTTTTAAGCAGCTTTTCTGTATTTTACCTGAACAAATGACAATGTATGCCTCTTTTTACTGTTGGTGGGTGTCAAATTGGTCAAAATAGGGACATTTCTTGTTTAAAACTGGGACAAATCAATGGTTTTGGATAAATCTGCTGGGACAGGGGACACAGGGCTCAAAACAGGGACTGTCCCAGATAAATAGGGACGTCTGGTCACTCTAAACAAAACATTTACATGTGCTCAAAAATGGTGCATGTAAGGGCCTGTATGCTACCATTTTGAGCTGTTCTATTAAATATGTTATATAGCTTAAATTTATCTTGGAAATTAGTTGAAATTTGTCAACAAAACACTTAAGTGAAGTAGCTTGAATGTGGCTGTAGCATCAAACAAGTTAATCTGCTAGTGCACACAAATGTAGCCTGGTGAAAGCTTATGGACTTTAATTAGGGTGACCAGACGTCCCTATTTACCCGGGACAGTCCCACTTTTAAGCCCTGTGTCCCCTGTCCCAGCAGATTTATCCAAAACCATTGATTTGCCCCAGTTTTATACAAGAAATGCCCCAGGTGTCTCTATTTTTGACCAGTTTGATACCCACCAACAGTAAAAAGAGGCATAAATTGTAATTTGTTCAGGTAAATTACCAAAAATCTGCTTAAAAACGACCAAAACATAAAGAAAATGTGACTATACTGGCTCACGTTAGTCATGAATGGTCTCTGCATAACAATTTTCCTTAATTACACACTTGTTTCACAATTTTATTATTACCAACCTCCAAAATCCAAGGATGTCACAGTTTTTTTTTTTTTGTTTTTTTTTTTTAAATTCTGGTCACCATAACTTTAATATATATTTAATTTAATATATATTACACTATATTTAGTCTGTGTTTTGTTTCATTCACACACGTTTAACACACAAACCCTGCATATTTCAAATCCAAATCCAGTTTATTTATAAAGCACTAGTAAAAACAACAAATCTGACCAAAGTGCTGTACACAGAGATAAAAACATGTATAATACAGTGAAAAAACTATACATACAACAATTATTGAACACTAAAAGACCTCAAAACTAATTAAAAGCCAAAGAAAACAAGTGTATTTTAAGAAGTGATTTAAAAGCAAAAAGAGAATCTTATGTCGTATGTGAATCGGCAACTCATTCCATAATTTAGGCCCAAAAACAGAAAATGCTCTGTCTCCTCTAAACTTCCTCCTGGACTGAGGAACCACGAGCATTTAGGCTGAGTTCTCTCCAACAGAAAACACTCTTCTGCTGTTCCACCTTGTGATGTCATGTGGTAAAACAGGAAGTCCTCTATTGTGTTTTTAAACTCCATACACCTTAGAATTGACAATCTATGTTGAATAAAAGGTAAAAGGAGCTGTTAACCTGTACTACCATGACGTGACATCACAAGGTGGATTGAGCTTTGGAGATGTAGACAGACTAATAATAAATGAAACAAAACGCAACTCCAGGTACGTTTTTAATGTGGTAAAAACATTTTAACATGGCTTAAAGCTCACTGGAATCCATTTTGTGTCATATAGGACCTTTTAAAAACACGACTAATGCGAGGACAACATCGTACCATAGTTAAAGCCAAGTAGATAAAGCATAACAGGACAAAACTGCGGCTTATTATAACCAAATGGATCAACAAATGCTTCTTTGAAAAACTTGGGTGTTCTGAACTCGCGTTTGATTCGCAGATGTTGGAATAAAGGCTGTGTGGACATACCTGAAGATTTAACTCCACATTCTTGGTTTATTGGCGGAGCTTGATCAAATAGTGTTTTATGAATGGGTCTGGTTTGAGTGGAGTGTGTTAACGTTAGGTATTTGTTACACCCAGAAACCTTTAAGGAATTACTTAAAGCAGCACCAACCCTTGTGGTATTTGCTGTAGTTAAATTAGCTCATTAAAAAGCATTGTTGAGTAGGTTTTTTTCCTTTTCAGTTTGATCGTTACCTTGAAGTCAAAAAAGCAGATTTGTATGATTAAAATAATGGATAAACAGTATTGATACTTTGTCATCAACATTCCTGACGGGTGTGAAGCTAACTGGAAGCACTGCTCTTAACACAATCTGACCATAACAAATTTGGAAGTTTCTCACACATAAAATTACAGTCAAAATAATAATAAGACATTTTATTTTTCTAGCGTTTTTCTTAACACTCAAAGACGCTGTACAAAGAGTACAATTAAAAAAGTACATATTAACAAAATATAACAATAAATAACAAAATAAAGGCATAATTTAAAAGCAGGTTAGGCATTAAAAGTGGTTCTAAATCGATGGGTTTTGAGCAGGCCGACTTTTTTTTTTGATTGGTCACTCACTTAAAGAAGAGCATGAACAAAAATGTGTTGTTTAAATCCATTTTGTGTTTTTTTTTCTTGAGTTTTCAGACTTCTTAAAATGCGTTGTTTAAATCCATTTTGTGTTTTTTTTTTTTTTTCTTGAGTTTTCAACTTCTTAAACTTATTTGACAGTGTTTGCTACTGTGTGCATTGTCTCCATGGTAACTGCAAAATATTCCACCATAGAGATACATGTAGAACATCAATGTGACGCAACCGCAAATTATCAATAAGATACAGAATAAAGTTAAACATAATGAAAAAGTTGTGGGTTGTAACTTTCTCTGAGAGGAGATGACTGGAGGCCTGGAAAACAATTAAGAACACATGCTATCTTTAACAACCAAAGTAAATAAATGATGACGAGTGATGAGGCAGATTTATGTACTACACTGTTCATCTTAATTGTTTTCCAGGCCTCCAGTCATCTCCACTCAGAGAAAGTCCTGTTTTTATGTTCTGAAGTGTCTTGTTTATGGCTCGTGGCACCCTCTGGACTGGCCTCCTGTCCGGCTTCCTCCTCTGTGTGTGGTCATCTGGAGGAAATCTGGACCTACGCTGGACTCACTCCTCACTCACTGCCTTAAGAAAAGACTGAACTAAACGGAACACTTAAGGGTTGTGGTGGGGCCATCAAACTAATACGTCAACACTGCAAGGGAGGAAAAGGCTATGCAAGGAAGGTAAGGATTCTTTTTTTTTTACTCCACTGGCACAATGCTGACAGTTGGGGTGTGAGAAAAAAACGATTCAGTGATATATCGCGATACATCAATGCGCAATTCTCGAATCAATTCAAAATGCGTCCGAATTGATTTGTAAAATAATAATACTAATAATATTTCACAAAAAATCATTAGTTACATTCACTGTTCTCATGATTTAAAGGTGCATTGTGTAACTTTTCTAGTGGAGGGTCCGTCAAACGCTTTTCTCCATGGAGATGTTCTCGCTTTGTCTGGAATTTTTCACACTATGGCATTAAACCTTTCTATCTTCATGGAGACCAAACCAGACCAGGTTACAGGTCAGATCTGTGGAGAGGCGACCCCACTCACAGTCAGAATGTCTGTTTTTCTAGGTATTTCTGAGCAACAAAACCGTGTGTAGTTTAAATAATGTTAGTTAGAGCTGTTTAATGTCATACTGCGGAACATTCCAGGCAGAGCAATGACATCTCAATAGAAACAAGCAGGTGACGGACCCCCAACCAAAAAGTTACATAATGTACATCAATTATATTTCATACAATTTTGGTCTCATGAAGGTGTAATTGACTTTATTATTAGAAGTAATTACTGATAAATCGCAATATATCATCTGTTGTTTTAGTATTGAGATATGCTGCGATATATCGAATTGTGACGTCATATCATATGTATTGTATCGTCTGACTTAAGGCAATGCACATCCGTAGCTGTCAGTAAGATAAAAAAGACAATTTAGACATAGGCTACTACTATTCAAAAGAAGAACAGAGCGGTTCAGTGGTTAGAATTTTCGCACATCGATTTCTGTTCTGACCAGTGCATTCTGTTTGCATTGTGTCCTTAAAGCAGAGCTGTTGTACCCACGTCATAGTCGTTTCTGCTCACTATTGACTCACCCACAGTTGTGTTTGGAGTGATTCGTGCATGTTTGAGCCGTCTTTAATCTCTTATTTTCAAGACGCCATCCCTGATAACATGACGACGTCATGCCAACGTTGGGCCAACGTATGTGTATATGTTGGGCCAACGTTGGCAGTTGACGTTGGGCCGACGTCATTTTGCTCATTGGCAAGTGGTTGGGCCAACGTCATCAAAAGACGGTTGGATAGACGTTGGTCCAACGTCTTGCCAACATTCAATAGGTCAGTTTCAGACGTTGGCCCTACGTCGGGCCAACGTATGTGTGGACGTTGGGCCAACGTTGGTAGTTGACGTTGGCCCAACGTTGGCAGTTGACGTTGGGCCAACGTTAGCAGTTGACGTTGGGCCGACGTCATTTTGCTCATTGGCAAGTGGTTGGGCCAACGTCATCAAAAGACGGTTGGATAGACGTTGGCCCAACGTCTACCCAACTATTAATTAGGCTTTTAATATACTGTATATATTGTACTACTAAATTGCATACTTTATGGAAAGTAATCACAGGTGAACAGTGCATGTAGGTTTTGTTGCAGTATTGCAACATTTATTGATAATACTTGAATTCATGTACACACATATTATCAAAATATAATGTTCAAGGGTGGTTCTTAATTACAATGTACAAAAAATGTTACCAAAATATATTGCTGAAGGCTGATTTACAACAGAAAAAGTTAACTACATTTCAAATGCATTAAAATGCACTACAAGTTTCTGTGTACCTATATAAGTAGATGGAAATAAATGTAATGAGATCAACTTCTGAATGTAAAAATAAAATACTAACAACATGTCAAAACATACCTGAACAATCATGAGAAATCATAGCACCAAAACATAGCATATTTTCATACTTTTATCAACTAAACACACCCTAACTACCCTGATAACATGACGACGTCATGCCAACGTTGGGCCAACGTATGTGTATACGTTGGGCCAACGTTGGCAGTTGACGTTGGGCCGATGTCATTTTGCTCATTGGCAAGTGGTTGGGCCAACGTCATCAAAAGACGGTTGGATAGACGTTGGTCCAACGTCTTGCCAACATTCAATAGGTCAGTTTCAGACGTTGGCCCTACGTCGGGCCAACGTATGTGTGGAAGTTGGGCCAACGTTGGTAGTTGACGTTGGCCCAACGTTGGCAGTTGACGTTGGGCCAACGTCATTTTGCTCATTGGCAAGTGGTTGGGCCAACGTCATCAAAAGACGGTTGGCTAGACGTTGGCAGTTGACGTTGGGCCAACGTTAGCAGCTGACGTTGGGCCGACGTCATTTTGCTCATTGGCAAGTGGTTGGGCCAACGTCATCAAAAGACGGTTGGCTAGACGTTGGCAGTTGACGTTGGGCCAACGTTAGCAGTTGACGTTGGGCCGACGTCATTTTGCTCATTGGCAAGTGGTTGGGCCAACGTCATCAAAAGACGGTTGGATAGACGTTGGCCCAACGTCTACCCAACTATTAATTAGGCTTTTTATATACTGTATATATTGTACTACTAAATTGCATACTTTATGGAAAGTAATCACAGCTGAACAGTGCATGTAGGTTTTGTTGCAGTATTGCAACATTTATTGATAATACTTGAATTCATGTACACACATATTATCAAAATATAATGTTCAAGGGTGGTTCTTAATTACAATGTACAAAAAATGTTACCAAAATATATTGCTGAAGGCTGATTTACAACAGAAAAAGTTAACTACATTTCAAATGCATTAAAATGCACTACAAGTTTCTGTGTACCTATATAAGTAGATGGAAATAAATGTAATGAGATCAACTTCTGAATGTAAAAATAAAATACTAACAACATGTCAAAACATACCTGAACAATCACACCCTAACTATGCATACACCGTGCGTGTGCCAGCACTGGATGGAATTACTAACAAAATAACAACCAAAATTACGAACCCAAATCTTAGACAATATATCTAAAGTGAATTTCAAATACAAGCCGATAAACCACGTGGGACAAAATCCAGTTGGAAAATGGATAATTAGTCAATATTCAGTGAGTAATCTAGCACTTTTCACGGGTGACGGCACATACTTGGAAACCGATGGGATGTAGTCAGGTGAAAGCGGGTTGTCACTCTTTTTACCTAGGACACAAAATAAGTAACGTTAAGTAAAGAAACCACTAAGATTACACTGAGAAAAAATATTCACTATTCAATGATACAGGCAGTTTAAAATGTTGTGATGTCACATGAATGCAACCCATTAGCTAATACGTTGTTAGGTCTGGACATTAACCACCGTAGTGAGGTTTATATCGCCAACTAGACTGGGTTGGTAGATTAGGTTGAGGACGTTTCGGCTCGTCCGACTGAAATACAATCCACCCAGTTTAGTCGGTGATATTTATTGTCCAAAACAATAACTATCAGCACCATTTAAGATAATATTAAATGTATAATGTTTACGTGAAATTACCTGATATGAAATGGTCACTGCACAAGCGAAATCCATTAGGTGACGGGTTCCAACGCTCGGTTTTCTTCAGCGCGCTTCTTGCCCGTTTTATCGCAGAAATCCATTTTCCCCTCCGAGCTGGATCTTTGGGAATGCGATAAAAGGCTTTATCTTTAACTTGTCCTCGGTGGTTTGTACATCCAGGGGCACAGCATGAGTCTACCATCGTTGTAAGCTGGAAGTTTTGTAGGCTAGTTAGTTAGTTTGTTTACAATAATTCCTGCCAAGATGGCGCCCGGTGGTGCATGCTGGGATAGCGTGACGTCATCTCCCGGAGCTCTATTGAAACGAATTGTCATTACAAACGTCGGCTCGACGGTCGCGCCAACGTCGTTAACCTGTGTCAGATATGACGGAATACCGAAAAATCGCGAACTTCAAACAACGTCGGTTCGACGTTGCGTTGCGTCGTGTAGACGTCGGCTCGACGTCTAAGATTATACGTCGGCAACGCCGACGTCGGCAAGACGGATCAATGTTTTCAGGGTATGCATACACCGTGCGTGTGCCAGCACTGGATGGAATTACTAACAAAATAACAACCAAAATTACGAACCCAAATCTTAGACAATATATCTAAAGTGAATTTCAAATACAAGCCGATAAACCACGTGGGACAAAATCCAGTTGGAAAATGGATAATTAGTCAATATTCAGTGAGTAATCTAGCACTTTTCACGGGTGACGGCACATACTTGAAAACCGATGGGATGTAGTCAGGTGAAAGCGGGTTGTCACTCTTTTTACCTAGGACACAAAATAAGTAACGTTAAGTAAAGAAACCACTAAGATTACACTGAGAAAAAATATTCACTATTCAATGATACAGGCAGTTTAAAATGTTGTGATGTCACATGAATGCAACCCATTAGCTAATACGTTTTTAGGTCTGGACATTAGCCACCGTAGTGAGGTTTATATCGCCAACTAGACTGGGTTGGTAAATTAGGTTGAGGACGTTTCGGCTCGTCCGACTGAAATACAATCCACCCAGTTTAGTCGGTGATATTTATTGTCCAAAACAATAACTATCAGCACCATTTAAGATAATATTAAATGTATAATGTTTACGTGAAATTACCTGATATGAAATGGTCACTGCACAAGCGAAATCCATTAGGTGACGGGTTCCAACGCTCGGTTTTCTTCAGCGCGCTTCTTGCCCGTTTTATCGCAGAAATCCATTTTCCCCTCCGAGCTGGATCTTTGGGAATGCGATAAAAGGCTTTATCTTTAACTTGTCCTCGGTGGTTTGTACATCCAGGGGCACAGCATGAGTCTACCATCGTTGTAAGCTGGAAGTTTTGTAGGCTAGTTAGTTAGTTTGTTTACAATAATTCCTGCCAAGATGGCGCCCGGTGGTGCATGCTGGGATAGCGTGACGTCATCTCCCGGAGCTCTATTGAAACGAATTGTCATTACAAACGTCGGCTCGACGGTCGCGCCAACGTCGTTAACCTGTGTCAGATATGACGGAATACCGAAAAATCGCGAACTTCAAACAACGTCGGTTCGACGTTGCGTTGCGTCGTGTAGACGTCGGCTCGACGTCTAAGATTATACGTCGGCAACGCCGACGTCGGCAAGACGGATCAATGTTTTCAGGGATATTGCTGTTTTCACCTCCACCGATACACGCCCACTGCTCTGTACTTATGTTGTTCTCCAATTTTACTTCGCGCTCTTGACGTAAACATCATCCGTTGAGTGGGCAGATCCACTGACCCACAGGTTGAATGCTGTTGTTGTGTCCTTGAGCAACACACTTAACCCACCTTGCCCCCAGTGTCTGCGTACGCTGGTGTATGAGTGTGTGTGTGAATGGGTCAGTGCTTCTTCGAGTGTCTTAAAAGTGAAAAGTGTTATATAAAAATGCGACCATTTACCATTATTTTCTTAATCTGTGATCCATGCAGGATTCGGCAGCTTTGCGTAATCATCTTGGTAGAAATGAAAAATGTATCTACAACTGAATAACGTCTACTGTTTCACACTCTGAGAGGCTTAAAGGCAGTGATGTAGTGGGGATTTTTTAAGTGGGAGTACGCGATTCGTGACATCATTGATGTGAGGAAAATCTCACAAAAACTCACTTTCAGTACAAGCAGACTAGTAGCGTCGATCCAGGGATAGGCCTCCTTTTTTCTCTTCCACATGTCTTCCATCCATATCGTGAACGGTGAGCTGTTGGAGCTCCATACCACCTCCGTGCTGTTGGCGCTGGCTGGTTGCTCACACTTAAAGTCTCTGGCTTGGGTGTCTGAATGCTGGTGGCGTCTTTCCGAAAATAAAAATCAGTATTTTTCTGTTCAGTTGCCATTTTAGAGGAAGACTAAAACCAAAGCAAAATCGAAATGCACAACACATGTTAAGTTATGTCTTCGTTTGGGGGAAGTTGATGACAATCATGAAGGTGATGTATGTGTTTGTGTGCGCGTCCCATCATGTCGCAGGTCACTATAGGCCAGTCCTAGAGAAATCATAAGCCTATGCAGGTTGTTTTCACCATTGCCAATAGGTCCTGTTTGACATTTAAGTTGTAGACTATTTTATATTTGTTATTTTTTTTAATATATCTCATGTCAGAAGAAGTAGGTGAATGGCGTACCCTTGCGTACCACGCCCACAACACCCCTACTTAAAGGCCATGCATCACAAATACAGATGAAAAGTAATAACATGTGTCTAAATGAAAGACATTTGAATAAGAGAAGATAAAAGAATCTTTACACAATGGGAAATTCCAGCATTTCAACACACATTAGATGATGTTTCTTGGGGAGTTCACAATGTCACAAGCATAGACTGTATAAAGAAGTGGAGTAAGTGTTTGGCTCCAGTCAAATGAAGCTCATTGAGGCTGGCAGTTATAGAAGAGAATTTTGCGCCAAGTTCCATATTAGGAATAGTAATTACAGAAAACATAGCGAAATTAAAACACCAGGATGATGTAGAGTGGGTTAATATGAACATTTTAAGACCAAAATGAAGAGTCAGCAGTAGTTACAGAGAGAGGGTTGACTTTTTTTAATACAAAGTGAATTGGAAACGGAGTCGATGGAGCCGGAAGCCACCCATGCTCCCTTCCTACTGAAACGCAGCAAGGTACAACAAAACAAAAAAAAAAACAAAATAATCAGAAATCGCTCCAATATATGCTTGGTTTGCTGCTGTTAAGTCTTGAGAAATCCTGGACTAAGCTGAGTTAAAAAACTACATTTTCCAGTGGGCCATCAAATCAGTACTTGAAAGCATTAGTGAGTATATTTCTCCATTTCAAAATAAGCTGTATCCTGCACACCTGCGTCTACGGATCGTTTTACCGAGTTAATAAGGAAAATGGTGGAAGTGATTATGGCACTACTTAAGATGAGTTAATTGGAGCTTATCTGCTACAAGGCACAAACCACAAGACCATGACAAATGTGGCCACCATCTGGACCTCAACCGGAGTCGTGTATTAGACTATTCAAGAGAAAACGGCTGACTTCAGACTTTTGTTCATCTAATCTGTTTTTCAGCACATTTTTATTCATGTCAGCAATGTTCCAGCATCTATAAACACGCCACGCCGGAGAGGGATCATGTGCCAACGTACTGACAGCTAACAGCACAGAATGGCTCGGTTTGACTTGAGTAACAATCTACACCGATCGCCTCTACGACCGCCGCACACGACATAGGCGAGGTGTGTGAAGTGTCTTGCCCAAGGACACAATAACAGTATGCCATCAACCCTTCAGTTATTCATTAATCAAGTCTAAACCAGGCCAAACCAGGACTAAATCAGGTCCAAACCAACTACAGGCTACATTCACCCAAAAAATAATATAACCAAGGTATAAATTGACTGAAATGTCACAGCAAATCATAAATACTTTAATATTTTTTTATTTATTTAATAATAATAATAATAATAATAATAATAATAATAATAATAATAATAATAATAATAATAATAATTTCCCTTGTGGATCAATAAAGTTTGTCTAAATCTACAGTACAGTATCTTGGAGGTGGCATGTCACCTGCACGATTACAAGGAGATAGAAATTTAGAATCATAATTTGGAACATTCTCCATGGAGATAAATAGGCTTGTGTTTTATATGTGATGCTAACTGTAGGCACTGCTCTGTCTGAAGCTTTGTCAGACTTTAATCTGACCGGAAAGAGCTAACTTATCTGGAACTACAATAGGTGAGCTGATTTGTGATGTTAGACAAGTTCTTCTCAAATAACATTACAGTCACAAACAGTTTTTCAGTTAGTCACTTTCATCTTTTTTGTTAAAAAAGAACCATGAACGCTCGTATTGATCACAGGAACCTGAAATGTGCTGTTTAAATCCATTTTGTATTTTTTTCTTGAGTTTAAAACTATTTTGACTGCGTTTGTGTGCCTTGTGTCTCTATGGTAACTGCTGAACACTCCACCATACACATACATGTTGAAACCCCCAGTGTGATGTTATTGCACAATATCGATAGCCAAGGGAACAACATTTCCATGGAAACAAGCCGGGCCAAATAAGAGTCAGGTTTGCGGAGACAACCAAAATGAAATGAATTAAAATTAACTTTTTATTGGAGCCTATTGATACTTTGCAGTGACATCACACTGGGAGTGTTCTACATGTATTTCTACGGCAGTGTTTCTGTAGTTACCATGATGCAATGCACACATTAAGAAGAAACACACACATTACTCAAGAAAAGAATCCAAAATGGAGATAAACATCACATTATCTGGAGTTTGTGATTCGTGGTCCTGTTTAAGAGTTTGATTTTCAACCAAAAAGTTGAGTGACTAACTGAAAAACTTGTTTAACAGCATGAATCAGCTCACCTGTTCCAGCTAAATCAATTCTTTATTGTCAGATTGTGTTAAATAAAACAAAGCTCAGATTAAAGTCTAACTTGAGTAACAGCACTTCAGACAGAACAGTGCCTACAGTTAGCATTAGTTGATGACATCAGCTGTAATGTACGCATTTTTGGCTAAAGTTATACACTGTGGCTTTAACTAAAAAGCCTTCTGTATATACTGTCCCACCTCCAATGATTTTCCTGCACAAACATTAGCTCTGTCTAGTCTGGTCTTGCTGGATTTAATCATAGTTATTATGAAATATGACATCTTTTATTACAAGACTCTTAAACTTACTTCTTAATACTTGTGTTCCTTTCACTTTTATGTTTTTTTATGCACTTAGGAGAAGCATTACTTAGCTTAGCATATATAATTTTTATTTTATAGATAGAACATTGAACTGTGCACTATTGGGGCTTTCCCTGGATCTAAACTCTTCTAGCTCCACACACCTGTTTCTTTAGTCAAACCACACACTGATATTTACTGTTGTTAGTGGTTTTCAGCTCAACCTCTGAAGCAAGTGAAAACATGAGGTGGTGTGAAAAAATGCACAGGAAAAAAAAAATTCTCACACTTTCTTCGTTGGCGTTCTTTATTGTTTGGCTCTAAACAATTCGCCACATTAAGGGATTTTTACAAGTTGTTTTACAAATGTCTTGCTTGGAAAGGGGAACTAAGGATACAGCGCAGACTGGGGCTTGCCACTTTCTCTGAACAAAAGTGAAGTTTCCTCGCAACAATCAGACAGAGGATCAGGGTTATGAGGCGTTCAAATCCCTTAAGAGCCAATTATTAGTGCGTATAGAGAGCACGCTGCTACTGTAAACACTTCTCACTGACTCACGCCCGTTGATAGGCCTAAAATAACAGTACAAAATGGACTTTTTGGAGCTTTCTACCATGTTATAATGTTGTGCCCTCATCAAAAATGTGCCTGAAGAAGTTTTAGATGTCATCTGTGCATGTTTGAGTAATCTAGCGATCTCTCTCAGGCTTTGGTGGAAGATAATGAAGTACAAAAGTAAAAGTACAAATTTTAGGTGTCTGTTTTTACTTAAGTACATTTTACAGTGGATACTTTTTACTTTTACTTCACTACATTAAAGAGCGTGTATGTGTACTTTCTTCTCCACTACATTTTAGATCTGGACTAAAAAATAAAAGGTACTGAAAAATAAAAAGTACTTTTATGGTTGAAATGTTGCTGAAATGGCTGAGGTGTATTATTAGCACATTTCATTTGAGTTAATGTCCCAACTTTGAGCAAACCCCCCCAAAAAAAAATCAATTGAATCACTTAAAATTCTCTAAACTCATTATAAAAATCACTACATTTCATCCTTTAATTGTTCTAAAACTCTGCAAAATATTCTAAGTACATTTTTAAACAGATACTTTAATACTTTTATTTAAGCAGATTATTTCATGTGATACTTTTACTTGAGTAACAAAATTGAGTACTTCGTCCACCACTGCTCCCAGGCCCTATATGACTCTTCCTTATGGTTAGCAGAATGAACCTGTCCAATGCTCCGCCACACAAAGCGACCCACATAGCAATTTTCCATACCAATACAAAAGAATGATACAAAACAATGTGCTACAACTTCACAAACCTGATGCGATGTGTAGTAGTTTCATTAGCAAGTAATAAGTGGAGAAACAAAACATGCTAACATGTTGTTTTTCGCAAATACAGCATTTTCAAAACAATAAAAGCTAACATGGTGATCTACAGTAAATATGTTATCTGTTAGCTGTTAATACCCCACAGAAGTAAAATACCCCCTCTTTAAAAATGTATGCTGGTTCTTTTTAAACTAATGTTACATAACACACTTTATATACAAAGGCACTCTGCAATTCTTTATTTACTGTTTAAGTTGTTGAAAGCCAAAGCTGCCCTGGGGTACAATCACAATCACTCCCACACCACATTCTTAACATGGGAGAAGTGTCTTGCCAAAAGACACATCTGCTTTCTTGCAAGGCTTGAACCGTTAACCAATCTGAGTTGGCAAAAGCTCAGATCGCTGAGCCTAATCTCCCCCCATAAAATACAAAATATTTATTCAAATAAAGTACACAATATCTAATTAGATCTAAGGGAAGTTGGCAATTTGAGTGCTGAGTTGTATGGACTTTAAATTGCCAATATAGCACAATTTTCTGATTTGTTATAATGTTTCCTCATCAAAAACACACTTGGAGTTGTGTTTTGTTTCATTCACACATGTTTAGCACATAAACCCTGAATATTTAAGCCCTGTTCCCACTGAAATTGTCTGGCGCGGCAAAGGCAACTGATTTACATGTATACCCTATGTAAAGGCGCGCTGACGCGTGAATGAGCAAAACAGGAGGGGCATGTGAATGAAGCGGCGACTTCGCAAAGTTGAAAATGTTGAACTTTCTGTGTCTATTTGCATCGCATAAACCAATCAGGGGCTGTGTTTTGATAGTGACGTAAGGCAAAAGGAGAAATTCTGTTTGTCAACTGGACAAAAGTTTATTTTAACTAAACTTATTTAAAATAAAGTTTAGATTATTTAAAATAAACTTTTGTCCAGTTGACAAACAGAATTTCATCTTTTGCCTTGGATTCTACCTGGACCTGTCCCTCAGCTCTTCCCTTCTCCAAGCAACATCCTTTTGTATTCCGCTCTCTGTAATATGTTTATACTGTATGTTTAATTGTACATTATGTATTTTGTTCATTCTATGGTCTTTTTATGCACATCATTTGTAACTGTTAATGTTTCATCGTAGTTGACAATAGAATATAATGCTAGTAAACACCAACAAACACATAGGATTGTGACAGTAACTAAAAAAAAATATTAAATTGAATTGAATAAAGCAGCAGGTCAAACAACCAGATGCAGTGACAACATTGCTCTGGTAGATCTCCCTGGGACAGGTGAAAGTACCGCTCAAAACGTCCGTGATCCAGCTGCAGCTCTTGGAGGAGATGGTGGAACAAGCCTCAATGAACCAAATGAGTAAACAACATAAGAGCAAGATTAAAGGGCCTATGTTATGCAAAATGGACTCTTGGGAGCTTTAAGTCATGTTATAATGTTGTTACCTCCTTGTGTTTTGTTTGAGTAAACCTTTATTATTAGGCTGCGTCTCAATTCTCCCCCTTAGCCCTCTGTCTTAGCCCTACCCCTCTGTTGTGCGCGTTCACGAGAGACAGAGGGGTGTCCCAATACTCTTTTCTGTAAGTGCGAGGGCTAAGGAGAAGGGCTGTTCTACCCCTCTGAACAGAGCTTTTTCAGATGCACCCTTTGCGCAAAGGGGATAGGCGTGGCTTAACGCAAGTCGGAGTAAAAAGCAACACGGAAATCGGGAAGTGTCGAGCAATCGGGAAGAAATTGGACAAATGTGAGTATTTGCACTCAAGAACCTCATAAAAAGTTGTATAAAACTGTAGTAACTTTTGAAAAGTTGTAGGTATACTCATGGCGCCTGCATTTACGCTTTCTGACATATACGGCTTATCGTAACATGCCCGGTTAGAACTATACGCTTGTTACGGTAGAATGTGTAAAGTATTACGAACATGCATGGCCTAAAAGAACTATATACGCATATATGTTAGACTAGAATGTGTCAAATACATCACTGTATTTCGCTTCGTTTCATAACTCGTCTCATGAGCTTTTAGAACTATACACATGTTACGTAGAATGTGTAAAGTATTACGAACATGCATCGCCTAAAATATTATTGTTTCGTTTCGCCTTGTAAATTATCCCCTATTTATATTAAAAATGACATGTTATTAATCACATTTGTATTTTGTTTAGAAATTTCTTGTAGGAGGCTGGACTTGTTGGAGTTGTGTCAGCCCAACAAGCTTCAAAAAAATGGGAGAATTTGAAAATAAAATATAAGGTATATTACATTCTATAATATTTGTAGGTACCAGAACAACTATATATGTTTATGACTATGTATTAATTTTGTTTTCTTTTTTGTGTGTACCAGGCATCCTCTACAACTCCGTCCACCTCTGCAGCATTTTAATTTTGTGTTACAGTTGATTAAAATTTGATTTACATATGTTGTACAGAGTATAGTAATTTTAACAAATTAAAAAAATTAAAAAAACATTTGACTTTTTGCAAAGTTCATTTAAAACAAACTCAAAAGGAGCACAATACTTCAAAACTTTAAAAATAATGTCATATTGTTGCGACTGCAAAGGGGTGTCCCATTTCTAAGGGTTTAAAACACACCCCTTTGCCTTACCCCTCTGTTTAAAGACAGAGGGGTAGGGCTAAGGGGTAGGGCTAAGACAAAGACAGAGGGCTAAGGGGGAGAATTGGGATTGGGCCTTAGTCTGTCTACATCTCCAAAGCTCAAAATACTCTGTTCCTAATGAAGCAGTAGTTTTCATTTTCTGTTTGAGAGAAGAACTCAGTCTAAATATACAGGGTTTGTGTGTTAAACAAGTGTGAATGAAACAAAGCACAACTCCAGGTGTGTTTGTGACGAGGAAACATTATAACATAGAAAAACACCAGAAAATAGTGTAATATGGACCCTCTTAAAGTTATCAGAAGGATATTGTAGAAACTGTCTTCTAGAAGCTCCTGTTAAGTCCTCGGTTAACCCTGTCTCCCGGTCTATTTAAAAAAAACAAAGAGTATTGTGGAGTCTTTAGTTTACAGTAAACAGAAGTCCGTGTGTTGTTGTGTTGCTGTTAATTTGGGAAAACTCACTTAAGAGCCATTCACGAGCACAAAGAAGTCATTGTATCCTTGTTTATCTACGCCACATCTCTGCGAGGGGAGTTCTACTTTATAATTACAGAAACCAGGACCGAAATGAGACGGTGCCAAAGTTAAATGAAAGTCTGTGAGCTTCCTCTGACTCTGCTGCTCATTTACAACTTTATAACGTTATATTCGGAAAGAAAATGAAAATCACATTGCTCACAAAATCTGGCTTTAATATCGTTGAAAACTGTATTGTTTTTGCGAAATGCCGAAGGGGGTCTGCTGTCTTATGTCTGATAATTATATTTGCGATGAATAGCAAAACATAACGGTTGGTGGTCCAAAGCCCTCTAAAGGAATACTGCTGTTGTTTCCGCGGGCAACACACTTGATGCGTGCATTCTTGGCTCTTGAGTGACTTTGCGGTTGGTGGTTGAAAGTTTGATGAACAAAGATTGGCAGCTGCACTACTGGTTAAATGTTTGCATGTTTGGATATGTAATCTTAATGAAGTTTTTGTTCGCCAATTAAATTTTTATGGATTGTTCACACTAATTAGTTAAGAAAAACAGTAATGCTGTCTAGAAGTGCTTGAAGTACCCAGACGATATTTGAGTACTTCCAGATGTACTTCTGCGTATACTGTACTGTATGCCAGTGTTTCTCAATCTGTGGTAGGTAGGTCCTTCAGGTAGTTTTGGACAGCTCTTCAGTGCGTGGGTTTGCATAATTTTATCAACTTTTTTTTGGTCCTCCTTTTGATAATTTCTTGTCTAGAACTACAGTGGAAATGATGTAGTCTACGTTTAGATCTGGTGTAGTCCTGGATTAGACCTGGTACAGTATATGTTCATACTGTTTTGACTTTAGAATTAGCGATTCTTTTGTCAGACATTAGAGTTCATTTACCTACTTGTGGGCATTTGTTCCATTTTAAACCCACATTAATTTGTTTCATTTTACACATTTGTTCATTTTTCATTTTACCGTATCGTACCAATACAGTTTGACATGTAATCCTGGGTTCTGTTTCGTTCGTTCAGTTTAATTATCACACACACTGTTAATTTAAATATACTTTATTTGATAATTCATTTCAATTATACATTCCACCACTTACCTGTTACTCCACATGCTCTGGAGACAAAAGAGCACTCCCATATTTAAAACCTCTGAGGGAGGTTGTTGGCCAGACCATGTGGAGGGTGGACTGGTTTGTTTTTGTGTATTTAGTTTATAATTTATTTTCAACACACTGTTTAAGGGGACTTAGGCCCTTGTTAAACAAAAGGGCTAGCTTTAGAATTTTGAAAGTTACCTGTAAAGGAAATGAGACTTACCTGTTTAAGGAAATGACACACACCTGGTGGAGGCACTTCTGAAGATATAAAAGCAAGCAGGTTCTGTCAGTTAGAGAGAGACTTCTGTGCAGTTGAGTGCACCTGGTTGTTGCATTTGATTTAATTTAAGTTACTTATTTTCTACCTGGATTAACAGTTTATTTGTAATGAATTTAGTTTATGTTAACATGGAAATCAATTTTAATAAATTTTGTCGGGTCAAAGACACTTTTTTGTCTGAAGTCTGCCTCTAACTTCGACCACATTGGACCAGCTTCCACACATACTTAAAGCTCCTTCCTGTATCTTCCTCAGAAGCGTCAGTGATGGTGGTGTAGTGACGTGTGTTAAACTCTAAGTTTGACTATCTGGAATTAACACTGGAGATAACAACATTGTCTTTCTGACTAGGCGTAATTTAATTTTCCATACTGGGAATTGTCATTAGTGGGATATCTGTAACATAATTTTGACTAGACGAAATGACATTTAGAGATATCTGCAATTCAGTTTGACCAGGCAAAACTGAATTACAGACATCTGAAATTACATAATTGAACTCGTCACACACCATAAATGACAATTGCAGATATCTGTTATTCAGTTTTGACTAGGCAGATTGGAAGTTAAAGATATCTCAGACGTCATTATGACGTCATGACACAGAAAGCACCACGTTGTCTCGAGCTACAAGCAATGCAATAATCTGTCCAAAAAGCCATTTGTCCCTAAAGCTAAACAACCGTCAGTGTTAAAATTAGTTTTTGTTAATATAATTTTCAATGAACGTTTCACTAGAGTATATTAACAAAAAGACCCTAAGATGCATTTTAGCGCTCTTACTAATAAATTAACTTTCCATTAACAGCCGACAGGTGTCATGTGGAAATGCTCCGCTCCTGCCTAAAGTGGATCATTTGCATACAGACATCTGCAACGTCATTTGGCAAAACTCCACTTCAAGATATCTGTAATTACATTTTGACTAGGCAGGATGAACGTTACAGATATCTCCAATTTCAGATATCTCTAATCAAAATTCATTTCAAGATATCTATAACTTGATAACAGATATCTACAATTGCATTATGACTATCCCTAACTCCAGTTTGAGATATCGACAACATCATTTTGACTAGTCATAATTCTAGTTACAGATATCTACAACTTCATTTCGCCTAGTCACACCTTAATTTAAGACATCTGAAAAGGAACATTTAGATATCTTGAACTGAGGTGAACTAAAGATATCTTGGACTGGAGTTATAACTAGTCAAAATTAAATTGTAGATATCTCAAACTGGAATTACAGATATCTATAATTCAGTTGCAGATATCCATAATTCACGTAGTGGAAATCTGGAAATGAATTGTAGATATCCATAATGATGAATAACCCCATACAAATGAATGGCAAAAGTGACGTCATTTGCCTTGGGAAGAATTTCTTTGTGGATATCTGAAATGACAATTATGGATAGGCAGAATGTAGTTGTGGATATCTGAAATGTTCTTTTTGACTAGGCAAAACTGAATTACAGATATTTGCAACACATATCCAGTTTAGCTTTAAAATGTTAAAATGGCTTGGCAAATGTCTTGTAGGCTGCTTTACTTGGTTTTATCAGACAGTAGACAGTAGCCTTCTCCACGACTGCATCCCATGTGTGGTGATAACACACTGCACATGGACTGGAACAGTGCCAGGGGTCATCCATGCTGAACACAACAAATGTCAGCGCCGGATCAGAGAGGCCTTTGAGATCCGCAAATGAGGTCCATAAATCGTGACAAGGGGGCGTACACCTTATCAAACACATGCAGTCCTGGAGAAGACGTCAGACAGTAGGGGGCGTAAGATTCCCCTACTGCAAGACACGTCACTACACCGTCACATGACACTTCTAAGACACTTCTAAGGAACTCTCCTGTCTGACAAAAGAATTATATATTTAGACCTGGAATAGTCCTGTTATAGACCTGGTTTAGATTAGACATGGAATAGGCTTGGTATAGACCTGGTTTAGACCTAGATTAGACCTGGAATAGTCCTGTTATAGGCCTGGTTAAACCCTAGATTAGACCTGGTATAGTCCTGTTATAGACCTGGTTTAGATTAGACCTGGTATAGTCCTGTTATAGACCTGGTTTAGATTAGACCTGGAATAGTCGTGTTATAGACCTGGCTTAGCCCTAGATTAGACCTGGAATAGTTCTGTTTTATAGACCTGGTTTAGACCTAGATTAGACCTGGAATAGTCCTGTTATAGGCCTGGTTAAACCTTAGATTAGACCTGATATAGTCCTATTATAGACCTGGGTCAGTCCTAGATTAGACTTGGAATGGTCCTGTTATAGACCTGGTTTAGATTAGACCTGGAATAGTCCTGTTATAGACCTGGTTTAGTCCTAGATTAGACCTGGAATAGTTCTGTTATAGACCTGATTAGACCTAGAATAGTCCTGCTATAGACATGGTTTAGCCCTAGATTAGACCTGGAATAATTCTGTTATAGACCTGGTTTAGATTAGACATGGAATGGTCTTGTTATAGACCTGGTTTAGACTTATATTAGACCTGGAATAGTCCTGTTATAAACCTGGTTAAACCCTAGATTAGACCTGGTATGTTGTAGACATGGTTTAGATTAGACCTGGAATAGTCCTGTTATAGACGTGGTTTAGTCCTAGATTAAACCTGGAATAGTCCTGTTATAGACCTGATTAGACCTGGAATAGTCCTGTTATAGACCTGGTTTAGTCCTAGATTAAACCTGGAATAGTCCTGTTATAGACCTGGTTTAGCCCTAGATTAGACCTCGAATAGTCCTGTTATAGGACTGGTTTAGCCCTAGATTAGACCTGGAATAGTCCTGTTATAGACCTGGTTTAGCCCTAGATTAGACCTCGAATAGTCCTGTTATAGGACTGGTTTAGCCCTAGATTAGACCTGGAATAGTCCTGTTATAGACCTGGTTTAGCCCTAGATTAGACCTGGAATAGTCCTGTTATAGACCTGGTTTAGCCCTAGATTAGACCTCGAATAGTCCTGTTATAGGACTGGTTTAGCCCTAGATTAGACCTGGAATAGTCCTGTTATAGACCTGGTTTAGCCCTAGATTAGACCTGGTATATTCCTGTTATATGTCTGATGTAGAAAAACTTTTATTCTAAATTCTAAACAAATTACACCTGCAGAATTTGAGAAGCACCACTGTATAATTTCTGGCACATTAACCCAAATACACTTGTTTGTCATTTGTCATGCGCTCCCATATCTTATAATAGTCACAGAAATGCCTCCAGCCTGTGTCATACTCAGACTGCAGTAATCCTGTTCTTATCCTGTTCTTAAGACCATAAAGCGGCTCTGACCCATCCCTCCTCACAGTTAAACACCACTGCAGCTGTAAACATAATGTAAAGGCCCAGACAAGACGTGACACACCGAAACAAAGTCTAATACTACGTTACCACAATATCACATACATATTCATGCTTTTATCACCAACACAGAGACTGCACATTTGTTAGCAGAATTTACTAGCAGGTTTAGTTCCTGTTTTTCCAGCCAAACGAAAGAAACCACTTTTTTATTATTATTATTATTTTTTAAGCTTACACGCAGTCGCCATTTACTACTGTGCAAAGTATGACTACAGTATAGATCCATTACTGAGAGATTAGTAGGTACTTTGATTCTTTGGGGTCCTATATTACACTAAATTGCCTCTTGTGAGCTTTAAGCCGTGTTATATTGTTGTTATCTCATCCAAAACATACCTGGAGTTGTCTGAGTAATCCTTTATTATTAGTCTGTCTCAGTGGAATGTAACGAAGTACAAGTAGTAAAATGCTGTACTTAATTATACAGTTTAAGTATCTGCACTTTACTTAAGTACATTTTCAACTGGATACTTTTTACCTTTACTTCAGTACATTTGAGAGCAGGTATCTGTACTTTCTACTCCACTACATTTTTGAACAGGACTGAAAAGTTAAAGCATTTTGCATTCTTGTCTGAGACCTGCTAAAAAGGCTGAGGTTTTTTTTTTTTTTTTTTTTTAAACTAAAATATACCAATAAAAAAGTTAGAAAAACAAACAAACAAAAAAACAATCGATTCAATTGTTTATACTGAACAAAATTCAGCACAAATCTGTATCAAAAACACTACATTTGAAGCTTTATAAGATCTCAAAATATGCGTGAAACCCTTTCACTTTTTACTCTTTAAGTACATTTTTTTTCATGTGATACTTTTACTTTCATTTGAGTATCTCATTGCTCTGGTATCTGTACTTTTACTTGAGTAACAAAATCAAGTACATCATTACCACTGAATTTTCTACATCTCCAAAGTTCCACTTTGTGATGTCATGAAGCAAAGGTTTTCAAGTGAACAGCTCCTTTTACCTTTAGTTCAGTAGAGATCGGCAATTCCAGGACTGAAATGATCCAAATGATTCTAGTGAAGGTGTGTGGAGTTTAAAAAACACAGTGGAGCACTTCCTGTATAAGATAGCGTAACATGGGCCCTGTAGGTCTTCTGAATAATTTTCAAATAATTCTGAATCTTCTTAAGTAATAGACTCAATAGAACATGTATTAGGGTACCATGGGCAACAGTATATATAATATATATATAATAATCTAAAATAATTTATGTCAAATCCATATGAGAATTATGATGGAAAGCAGATGATTTTTGTGTGTGTAACTAGGGGTGCACCAATCCATTGTTTTCAGTTCCAATACCGATATCTATACTTTGCCCAGTGCAGGGATTGGGAATGGCATTTATTTCCTTAAAACACAGTGAAGTTATTACACAAGAGATCCAGCTGTGTTATGTAACTGTCATTTATCCTTCCTATCCACTGCTGGACAGCTGTGCATGAATAAAAGTTCAAATATTATGAGACGTTTAAGTCAAAATCAACCTGTAAATAATCTACATCCAATTAAAGGCTCCACCAGGAATATATCGACTGGATCGATATTTGGACGCCGATAGCTATTCCAGTGCTAGGGACGGACCGATACTGATAGTGGTATTGAATATCGGTGCCGATCCAGGGAAAAAATAAATAAATGCAGTATCGGGTATCAGTTCCATGATATCGGTTCAGTCGATATCGTGCTTGGATGCTTTACTGACTGTTGTAGGCCCAGGACTAATGATGTTTGAAATCTGATACATTTTGTAATAAATTGTAATAAACTGTATTTTGAAAAAAAAACACACACCATTTTCAATTCCTACACTGGTATCTGTTAATATCGGATATCGGCAAATTCTTAAAAGTGCACTGCGCAACTTTTCTGGTGGAGGCTCAGCTACTTGTTTCCACGGAGAGGTTATTGCTTTGTCTGTTATGTTCCATGATATGACATTAATCATATCCATCCAGCATGTATTCATTACAGATGTTTCTATTGCTCAAAAATATATGAATTCCTTCTGTGAATAGAGGTGACTCTCCACAGATCTGAACTGTAATGTAGCGTAGTGCTGTAACCCGCTTGTCTTCCTTGCAATAGATAGGTTTAATCGATACTGTGGAGAATTCCAGACAAAGCAATAACATCTCCACGGGGAAAAGCATTTGACGGACCCTCCACCAGAAAAGTTTCACAGTGCACCTTAAATGCCATAGTAACGAGCCATAGTTCTACCCCCAGATGAGCCAATGATACAATATGAAGTCTTGTGTACACTGTAGCTATAGACGTACATGGAGAACGCGTTGATTAAAACGTTATTTTAGAAACTGCACTCAGCTGACATCCCGAGAGCTCTGATGATCCCGAACCCATCTGCTCCCCATGTCTGACTCAGCAAATATTACAACCACATGAATTAAAGCTTTACAGCGTCCCTTCCAACAAGCCTGCGCATCGCAAAAGGCTACTGCAGTGCGGTTAAAGAATGAAAAATGAACAAAGGACTAAATATTTTCTTTGGTAATGCGTTCAGTGTGTGAGCAATCAAGAGCTGGTTATGTGGTGACAGTGGTATCTGAGGGGTTTTCAGGATGTCACTCAAATTTGCATAAGTTATTCATCAAATCAATGCGAGCTACAGGCTAATAGGGCCCATATAACAATGATAAATGATGTTTTATATTTGACCAAAACTGCAAAGACTTAGGCAAAACCGCAAAAGAAATATGAAGCTTCAGTCAGTTTTAGTACAGCAGCAATGTGATACGGGTGTTTTCCCCGGGTCTGTGAAATCAATGAGTCAGTATGTTATAATGTCCATGTGATGTAGGGTAATGCAGGTGATTAAATTATAAGATTTAACATTGAATTACATCGGTTACACTGAGATGGTGAAACTCTCTGAGGTACGTATATATGTATAAAGTGACAGATTTGAGTTTAGCATTTTACTTCAAAATATATTCAAAATACAATCTGTTATCCCGATTTGCAACCTTTACTTGTAATTTAACTTTTCAGGTGGTGTCTGCTTCCTACCAGCCCTCCAAATTGATAGAGCTAACCTGCTAGCCGCTGCGTTCCAAATAGGAAGTGAGCGTGGTTGTGCTTCTGGCTCCATCGACTCTGGCTCCAATTCACTTTGTACGGAAAAACCGTCGGGAATCTCACCATAACTGCTGCTGTCAGGCTCCTCATTTTGGTCTTAAAATGTTCGTATTAACCCGCTCTACTTCGCTATTTTGTCTTTAAATCAAAATATGAACATTAATAACAGACCAATGAGGAGCCTTCTTTCTCCGAGGTCACTCCTGATCGCGTTAGCAACAGGTTTGATTGACAGCGTTGCTAAGCGCCTACTGCCTGCCAAACAAACGGCGTGGGAGGGAAGAGGTGTTACTTTCAACAGCCTCGGTCCTGATTGCCTCTGTGGTTGCTATAATACTTGCAATTTCGGATAGTCGGAATTCCAAATATGGAACTCTGAACTGCAAATTTGCTCCTATAGCTGCCAGCCTCGATGATGTTCATTTGACTCACACTCCCTTAGTCCACTTCTTTATACAGTCTATGGTCCAAGCTAAGTAATATTATCATGAAAATAGAATTTGGAGATACAAAAGTCTAGATCGGTTCCTCAAGCGCTTTAAACTGTAGCCTAGTCAGCTACTTCCACAGCCTTCCCCCTCCCCAGACGCTTCCTCAAGGAGAATACTGAAACCCTTGAAGACCAACAAATTCCCATGTGGCCTCCCTGGGGAAAAAAAAGTAATCAGATTACATACAGCATCTTGAGCTAATATAAGTCCAGTCTAGGAATACAACAAATTTCACATTTCAAATTTCAAACCGTCCAAAATGACAGAGTTCATTCGCCTCTTTCTAATCTACCAGACAAATTTATGGACTTCGTTATAGACCAAACCAGTGCATATGGTCCGGGTACTTTATATTATTCTTTCTCATTCAAACTCTGTCTTTTCAAACCACATCAAAGCCCTTCATAACAGAGCATTAGGAATTATCTCCAGACAGTTGACTGCACTCGAAATTTACAGCGCACACCGCCGCTCAGACATTTGGAACATGCATCTTCTTCAAAGTCTGGTATCTATAAATCTTTGTCAAAACTACAGAGGGGTTTTTACCTTGGATGGTCAAAATTGGACACACTCTCAAGGAAAAGCTGAGCGGACATTATAAATCACTGGTATTTACTTTGTACTCAGAGAATAAAAAGCAGCGGGGAGGCAGGTAAAACTAGATGTGTTGTAATCTCGGTTTTGGACATTACGGCTACTATCTGGAAAAGTGATGTCATACAAGATGTTATACCAAATGTTCCAATGATTAGCACTGTCAATGTGATTCACGCTGTATGACTGAATGAAACTAAACATGTAGTGACAGACCTTTTATCCAAATTCCACTTTTCAGAGCTTTTAACAATGTCATAGTTGTTTCCACTCTCCATTTACTTACTCATCCAAAATTGTGTTTGGAGTGATTTGTGCGTGTTTGAGTAATGCTTATTTTCAAGACACCACATTGCAGATCAATCCATGTTTTCACCACTACCAGTACACAACCACTGGCGTACTTACTTCATTCTCCAATTTTATTTTCTTAATCAGTGATACACTTGGGATTTGGCAGTATTTGTGTAGTCAATTTGGTACAAATGAAAAAAAATATGCTGCTCGCTACTATGATCTGCAGCTATGTATCCATCAGAGTTACCGGCTCTTTGTTGTGATGATGTTTACAGCGACGTCAGCTCCCACTGAGCACCACAGTTTTCAAACGCGGGAGTCAGCAGACTTTATTCTTTTAGTAAGTTGTTTTAGATTAATATTGTGATTTAAAATATAGGTGATACAGGTGACTATAACTATATAGCAGACACAAGCACAATATAGGTCTTGAAGATGTTCTGAAGAAGAACAAACTGACTATACAGTATATAGTAGAGTATTTTGTGTAATATCACTGGTGTCTACAAGTGTCTCCTCTTTGAATTTGTCTAAGAAAATTTGATTTTCAGACATACTAGGAACTCTGCAGCACAATGAACACACTTAAGCCCCAGTTTCACTTTCATTTTAACGCAGAAGAGCAAAACAATAAAATAACATTGTCTGTGATAGAGGGACTGTAGTTTAGCCAATGAGTAAACATCCAAACAAATATTATCCTGGCTGTTTCTTACCTCGTGCAGTTGAACGCCACTCCTAATCTGCGCCTAATGGAAATTGGACTTCTCAAGATTTGAACCATGACAACTCAATCATAGTTTCCAGGTTTACATGTATTTTGAAAAAAAAAAAAAAAAAAGTTAAAAGTCTGTATGACAGGTTTGATGATTCTCAAATTTTGACTTAATTTGGTTGTATAAAACCTGTTGTAAATGTACATGATAGTTTTACAAGAAGAAGAAAAGTTGAAAAATATGTTGAAATTTACAGGAATTACAGAGTTCTAATTTAGAGAGTTCCAAATTAATGACATCATACTGGGAGGATTCTGTCCAAAAGTTTGACACAATTTCAAAGACAAACACATTTCTTCTGAGACATTACTTCAACAAAATAAAGGAGAGTTTTCTTACCTGTTCTGTGTGTCAAATAATAATCTGTGTGTACATTAGAGGAGCTTTGGTCTAGTGGTTGCCAGCAGAGGCGGACTGAGACCAAAAAACGGCCCTGGACTTTTCCTACACAAATCGTCCGCCCCAGTTGCCGTCAGGAATTCCCTAGTGTAATGTCATGATTTCCAACCAGAAGTAACAGTTTAAACCTAAAAAATGGCCAAACTTGGAAAAATAATTTTAACTTTTTTTGTAAAATCTTAACTGTGTTTTAGTATAATGTGTAGCCCATCCTGTCATAGGCAGTTGGTGAGTAATGAGCTTTCACATGGGACACAGCCTGTTCATATACTGAGAATGAAAAGAGCTTGTATATGGCCTCATCAAAAGCATTGCATTTGTGCTATACAGTACTTGAACCTCAATGACAGTAAAAAAAAAATAAATGTATGGATATGTTCATTTTTTGTCATTATTGCCTCTTAATTTGATCTTAAAAAAGGAAAAAAAGAAAAAAAAGAATATGTATATGTGTATGTTTTTGTATTTTAAATAAAGTATATAAAAAAATAAATAAATAAAAACTTTGAACACTGAAGCTTGAACAGCCCAGAAACAGAATGGAAAACGACCCAACCAAAGCACAGCATTGACTTAGACGATCCATAAATCTGCATTACACAGTTTGACGGGGACCATAAAGAGTTCATGCCAACGACAAGAGCTGCTGTACACTGCATCCATATGTGTACATGTCACTCATACACGCATTATTATCACAAGAGTTATGTTTAAATCAATCATTATTTTGCCTGTCCTAAGCCGAGATAAATGGAGTGGATGGTGCTGGGAAGGGCATCCAGTAAAGAAACATTTACACAAAATTATCTGTTTGATTTGATGTATTATTAATAATTAACCACTAATAACTGCATTAATAGTTAAGTTGTCTGTTGTGTGTTTGTAGTTGTGTGTTGCTATTAGAATCTTGAACTATTTAAAGTTGCATTATGTAACTTTTCTGGTCCTCTGCCTGCTTATCTCCAACGGTCTTCTTGTTTTGCTCAGAATGTTCCACAATATTGAACTTCTGAACGGGCATTTTCACTCCTACACTATCCCTTTGAGGGTTTTGTTGAGTCTCGCTAAAATGAATAAATCCTGAGTCACGCGGGAGAGCCGTGGGTGGCTGTCACTGACAACATGTTAAAGCTACACTGTGTAACTTTATGGTTGGGAGTCTGTCACCTGCTTATTTCTATGGAAATGTCATTGCTCTGCCTGGAATGTTCCACAGTATGACATTAAACAGCTCTACTTTACATTTATTCAATTACAGGTGGTTTTATGGCTCAAAAATAATACCTAGAAAAAGAGGCATTCTGACTGTGAGCGGGGTTGCCTCTCCACAGATCTGACCTGTAACTTGGTCTGATTTGGTCTCCATGAAGATAGAAAAGTTTAATACCATACTATGAAACATTCCTCTAACCCAAAGCAATAACATCTCCATGGAGACAAGCACTTAACGGGCCCTCCACTAGAAAAGTTACACAATGCACCTTTCAACAATTTATAAATGAGGAGAAAACTTCACCGGAAGACTCTTCTGTGTTTACAAAGGTAGGCTAGGTCTTTGTATTTTTTTAAATACGTTGCATCTAACATTACAAAAGGTAGAATTTAATTTGCAATGTTAGATTTAATGATTATTTGTATAAACTGGTATTTCTGGTGTGTATTTATTAGAATTCAGGCTTGATTTTCACGATTTATGGAGTCTGGAAAGAAATTGCAAAGTTATTAGTTAAAAATGGACTCTTGTGAGCACTAAATCATGTTATAATGTCGTTACCTCATCAAAAACATACTTGGATTTATTGATTTTAGCATGACTCGACATCTTACAGGGATTACATTACAGCTGCAGTGGTTGGACCTCTGATTGGATCTAGCAGCTACTGTAATGGAGAAAATCAAGTGACAGATCTACCACCAAAGTTACACAGTCATCCAAAAACGTTTATTGTGTCGTCTTCTGTACATTAACTTAAGTTACAAAGTCAGTAAATGTCAAATACTGCTTGAAATAGGTATTCCTTTTGTTAAATAGTAATAAAATTCAGCAAGTTGTTTAAATGACAGATGTTTTCTTAACACAATTGACTTATTCATTCTTAGATGTAGTCTGTTTTTCTTCACAATGACATCAAACTCAACAGATGGTAACAGCATTTCCCCATGACCTCCTCCGATCTCAAACAAGTCCTCACTGATCTGCTGCGACGCTGACACACAATACTCACATGGACATCACCAGCGCAGTGAGGGGGCGGGTTCCTCAAAGGCCCCGAGCTGCTCCACAGGCATGTTCACAGGAATGTCCATGAGATCATCCCAGAATCACACACGAGGAGCGGGGTGAGTCACCGTGTGTGTGTGCGCTGAGCGTCTGAGGAGAGGCGAGGTGTCTGGGGAGAGGGAAGAGTCCAGAAACGGGGCCAGAGGATACCCCGAGAGCTGCACGTGATCACTGTCAGAGAAGTATTCAGGTCACATGAGTCTCCAGGAGTTCAGTGAGATGTTATTGGAGCTATAGCATGTGCTGGGGGTTTCTGATCGTTAACATAAGGCTGAGTTCTAGTTTTGGTGTCTGTGTTTTGTTTCGTTCACACAGTCATGTCTAACACACAAACACTGCATATTTAGGCTTCTCTCAAACACAAGACACTCCAACTTCCAACTTGTGATGTCATGTGGTAATACAGGAAGTGCTTCAACTCCACACACCTTCACTAGAATCAATTGGATGATTTCAGACCTGGAATTGCCAATTTCTCCTGAACTAAAGGTAAAACTGAACTTGAAAACTGCCGCTTCATGACATCACAAGGTGGAATTGAGCATTTTGAGCTTTAGAGACGTAGACAGACTAAAAATAAAGGGTCACTCAAACATGTGTGAATGAAACAAAACACAACTCCAGGTCTGTTTTTGAGGAGGTAACAACATTATAAGATGGCTAAAAGCTCAAAAGAATATATTTTGTGTAATATAGGACCTTAAAAGACCACTACAATACAATCAAACTACAATTGGGATACCACTCTCTCATATTAAAATTAAACATCAGGATGGGTATTTTACTTCTACGGCGTATTAACTGCACTAACACATCACATATTTAGATCACCATGGTACCTTTTATTGTTTTGAAAATGCTATATTTGCCAAAAACAACATATTGACATTGACATGTAACATAAGTTTCACTTTTGTTTTTGAGTCTTCCCTTGTTTTGCTTCCCGCATTAACTCACTCCCCCTTCAGAGCGCTATCACAACACAATCAGCGTGCATCCCGCTAATAAAACTACTGCACATCGCATCAGTTTTGTTGCTGTGTACAGTTTTGTATCATGTTTTTGTATATTTATGGAGAATTGTCGTGTGGGAGCATGGGTGACGTAAGCTTGTGGGTGGAGCCTTGTACAGAATCTTACAGGAGGGTTTGAATAGGGCCCAGGAGAGATCACTACATTACGCAAATATGCATGGATGAGATCAAAAACCTATTCAGGCATGTTTTTGGTGAGGGAACAGTGTTATAACATGATAGAAAGCTCATAAAACAGATTTTACTTAATACTTTAAGGTGAGGGATGTCCTTTTTAAATATTAGTCATAAAAGGGAGATTAAAGTAGACACTAGAACAACACAATTCTCATCAGAGGAGCTTTAAAAGTCTTGTTCTTGCCTGAAACATTGGCACACAGCTACAAGATCACATTTCAAAAACAAAGAAACTGATAGAAAGCACATTATAACTTTGACGTACAATACCCACTGGATAAGCAGTTTATTTAGTGATGTTATTATTTAGCCTGGGATGATCCGCAGTAAGGCATTCAACACATATATCTTGCATTTATTCAATTACAGGAGTTTTTATTTCTCAGAACTACCACTAAAACATGCATTATTACTGTGAGGAGGCCCACTTCTCTACAGATCTGACCTGTAACTTGGCCCGGTGTTATGGCTGCTAGTCTCCATGGAGATAGACAAATGAAATACTATACGGCAGAACACTCCTGGAAAAAAAACATCTGCATGACCTCCTCAAAAACATACCTGGAGTTGTGTTTTGTTTCACTCACACATGTTCCCGGTTTATTAGTATGTCTACATCTCCAAAGCTCAAAATGATAGACGGATATGTAGATTTTAAGTTAACAGCTCCTTTTACCTTTAGTTTGGTAGAAATTGGCATTTACAGGGCTGAAATTATCCAAATGATTCTAGTGAAGCAATCCAAAACATGCACCACAGGTAAAATCCCCCGAGGTAGTCCTGACCAAGCCTAGCAACAAGATCTCAGAGATGGATGCGTCAGAGGGCAAATTTCCCTATGGTGACAATAAAGTGTACCTATTCATCCATCCATTTTCTTCCGCTTATCCAGGGCCGGTCTGAGCAGTCTGAGCAGGGACTCCCAGACTTCCTTCATCCCGGACACTTCCTCCAGCTCCTCCGGGGGACCCCAAGGTGTCCCTCCAGCGTGTCCTGGGTCTTCCCCGGGGAGGTAAAGTGTACCTAAAAAAAAAACCCAAACTGTATTACCACATGACATTTTGTTTGCGAGAAGAACTGTGTGTAATACATGTGTGAACGAAACAAAACACAACTCCTGGTCTGTTTGTGATGAGGAAACAACATTAGAACATAGATCTGAAAATACTGTATTACGGGCTCTTTAATGTCTCTGGAGGCACTGGTGGAGGTGTCTGGGGAGGGGGAAGTCTAGGATCTCACATATGCATTAATATTTTAAAAAGGTTTTCTTACGCTTAGAATGAAAATGAAAAAAATGTAATAGCCAGCTCGACCTCTTTTGGAATAAAAATCAACCCGTTACTTCAGTCAGTCTAAACAGAAACTTGTCGTGGCGGTCCAGCTGCTCCGTGCGTGACCCCTGTACGCACACACCATTTTGATCTTTTATTTGAGTTGCTTGGTAACCAGTTATGCGGCCTGTAATAAAACAATTAATGAATAACCAGCCGTCCTCGTTAATATTAACACGCTAAAAGAAAGTGACAGCCGAAGTAGCGAAAGTATTTGTGAGCTTGTATCTAAAATGTCCGAGTTGGGTTTTCCTTTATGGCGCCTGTCTAGTTGAATTATCCGCTTTGGCTCACGGGACTCCCTCCTCGCGGCTCCCCTCCCTCCCTTCTCTCCTCTTTTCTCCTCTCCTCTTGTCCTCTCCTCTCCCAGCGCTCTTACCAAAAGGGGCCGGACAGAGGACAGCCCGTGTCCCACGTAAACCACGTCAGAGGCGGCTTCGTTTATTTAAACCTGAATCAAGACCGGGGCAAAGTTTTCTCAGCCGGCACAGCGTTGCCTAGTAGCAGCTACTGGCAGCGGGAGAATAAGCCAAGAACTTACTTGGTTTTACGCACGCAATTTGTACGCACCGTGGACGCTTGCCTTCACTATTTGTGCGCCTGTCATCCGTCTGTCTCCATCTAAAAGCGATATACACTCAAAATGCCGCAGACTGTGACGCTAATGGGACCCTCTCCTTGGGGTTTTCGGCTCGTGGGTGGACGGGATTTCAGCACGCCCTTAACCGTATCCCGGGTAAGTCCTGACACCGCCGAGTGCAGTTTCATTCATTGAGTCTGGAAGGAAATTGCGAAGTGACGCGGAGTGGACACGTTTGACTTGGCATTGTATTTATTTAGCCTAATGGTCGCTTTTACATGTGTATGCGTTTTGTTTGTGGGTCTGCGGGGATGTTGACAGCGACGCTATGAACTTTTACGCACGGAGTGATCATAAACGAACCTATAGTCTACTGTTTAAAGGTCCAATAATGCGCAAAACTGACTCTCGTAAGCATTAAGCCATGTTATAATATTGTTACCTCATCAAAAACAGACCTGGAGTTTTGTTTTGTTTCATTCAGACACTATTGAGTAACCCTGGTTTATTAGTCTGTCTATATCTCCAAAGCTCTAAACTCTCTGTTCTACCTTGTGATGTCATGAAGATGTAGTTTTCAAGTTAACAGCTACGCTTTTACGTTTTGTTCAGTAGAGATTGGCAATTCCAGGTCTGAAATCATACACATGATTCTAGTGAAGGTGTGTGGAGTTTAAAAACACAGTGGAGCACTTCCTGTATTATCACATTGACTTAAAGGGCCTATATTACGCTATTTTCTGATTTATGTTATAATGTTGCTTCCTCATCAAAAACAGACCTGGAGTTGTGTTTTGTTTCATTCACACGTTTAACACACAAACCCTGCATATTTAGGCTGAGCTCTTTCAAACACACAGAGAAAACACTCTGTTCCACCTTGTGATGTCATGTAATAATACAGGAAGTGCACTGTGTTTTTAAACTCCATGCACCTTCAGTAGAATCATTTGGATAATTTCAGCCCTGGAATTGCCAATCTCTACCGAACTAAAGGTAAAAGGAGCTGTTAACTTAAAAAAATCACTACATGACATCACAAGGTGGAACAGAGCATTTTGAGTTTAACTTCTTGGGTTCTTTTTTAAAGACAATACAGTAAAGTGTATTTACCTTGCTGACATGTTTCGGCTGCTAGCTGCAAGCCATCTTCAGAACTGATATACGACACGTCACCACCAACACCGGTGACAGTGACAGTGACGGCACCCAAGAAGTTAAAATACATAAGAAGACAAAATGAACATCTTTCTTTTAATAAGAGCATTTTGAGCTTTGGAGATGTAAACAGACGAATAATGGAGGATTACTAAAACATGTGAATGAAATGAAACACAACTCCAAGTCTGTTTTTCATGAGGTAACATTATAACAAGACTTAAAATTCCCAAGAGACAATTCTGTGTAACATGGGACCTTTAAACCCCATGTGATCTGATTGCAATAGCAGGCTTATAGCATTTTACATATAACTTATTTTCTATCAACAGAATATTCCGAATTTTCTAGCTTTCCTCACAAACTTTGGCACTGACCGGTCTCCAGTGCTCCAGGCAAACGTTCCAACTTAAAAAAAAAAACACCCACTTCAAACTCAGCCCTTCACATTTACAACTCTATTAACACCAGTAAAAAGTGTGTACAGTACTTCTATATAGCCAGTAATATTATAAGGTGTGGGTTTGTGTATATGCGATTCTCCCTGTATGAACTTCTCTGACCATTTGAATTTTACATATATGGGTCAGAAGTCAGAGCTCTGGCACGACACAGCAGTAGCCGATTCGCCGTTTATACTGTCCAAGATAAACAGTGGAAGGATAGAAGGGAGAGAGAGTGAAACATTTGGTTTTCATTGGAGACGGTGAGAGACTCCAGGTGTTGCTCAGATACAGGCTTACCGGCGTGCACCAAACCTGCTTTTAACTATGACGCAGAGATGTAATTTATGGATTTACGGCGGTGGAGGATTGGACGAGAGCCGGAGAGGTCACTAGAAGTCAGCGGTGGTGCTACGGCTTGTGATGCTACGGTGACAGAGGAGTGAGCAAGGGCTACTCATGGTTATAGGCTATGAGTCGGCTTATTTTATAGGCTTAGTTGTGTGAATAATGTTGAAAAAGTAATTACTGTGTGTGTGATTTTGTCGGTTGAGTGTAATTTTGCTGCTTAAATGGCCCATATTACATTATTTTCTGAGCTATGTTATAACGTAGTTTCCTTGTCAAGAAAATGCCTGAAGTTGTGTTGTGTTTTGTTTCATTCACACATTTTTAACACACAAACACTGCATATTTAGGCTGAGTTCTTCTCTCCAACTAAAAACACTCTGTTCCACCTTGAACAAATTTCATCCATCCATCCATTTTCTTCCGCTTATTTGGGGCTGGGTCACGGGGGCAACAGTCTAAGCAGGGACTTCCAGACTTCCTTCACCCCGGACACTTCCTCCAGCTCCTCCGGGGGGACCCCAAGGCGTTCCCAGGCCAGCCGAGAGACATAGTCCCTCCAGCATGTCCTGGGTCTTCCCCGGGGCCTCCTCCCGGTGGGACATGCCTGGAAGACCTCCCGAGGGAGGCGTCCAGGAGGCATCCGGAACAGATGCCCAAGCCACCTCAGCTGGCTCCTCTCGATGTGGAGGAGCAGCGGCTCTACTCTGAGCTCCTCCCGTATGACTGAGCTCCTCACCCTATCTCTAAAGGAACGCCCAGCCACTCTGTGGAGGAAACTTATTTTGGCTGCTTGTATCAGCGAGCTTGTCCTTTTGGTCATTACCCAAAAGATGAGGGTAGGACTGTAGATTAACCGGTAAATCGAGAGCTTTGCCTTTCGGCTCAGCTCCCTCTTCACCACAACGGTCCGGTACAGCACCTCAACACCACATCACTGCAGACGTTGCACTGATCTGCCTGTCAATCTCACGCTCCATCCTCCCCTCACAAGTGAACAAGACCCCGAGATACTTGAACTCCTCCACTCTCCTCCACTCTCCACCCACCCAGAGAGGGCAACCTTTTTCCGGTCAAGAACCATGGCCTCGGATTTGGAGGAGCTGATCCTCATCCCAGCTGCTTCACACTTGGCTGCAAACCACCCCAGTGCGATTGGAGGTCCTGGTCCGATGAAGCCATCAGAACAACATCATCTGCAAACAGCAGAGATGAGATCCTGTGGTCCCCAAACCGGATCCCCTCCGGCCCCTGACTGCGCCTAGAAATTCTGTCCATAAATTCAATGAACAGAACCGGTGACAAAGAGCAGCCCTGGCGGAGTCCAACATGCACCGGAAACAGGTCCGACTTACTGCCGGCAATGCAAACACAGCTCCTGCTCCGGTCATACAGGGACCGAACAGCCCTTAGCAAAGAGCCTGGACCCCATACTCCTGGAGCACTCCCCACAGAACACCACAACACAACTAGTCATCATGACACTGTGTGTTTTTCGATCTCTTTCAGTGAGAACCATTCCAGATTGATAATGCATGGAACTCAATTCAATCTGGTGTGAGATAGTCTAAGTCTAAGCAACTCAAACAAAACTCTAAACAAAATCAAGTCATGATCAGAAATATTGGTAATTATAAGTAGACCATTATACTGTTGAGTTGTTTCTTTTGTTAACAGTGATCTAATGCAACTGTGTGTTCTGAAAGCAACCCCTTTGTGACCCCTGCTTTCAAAAACCACAGATTTACATTTGGAAAACCTGCTGCACTGGACCAGCCTTCACATTTCTCTCTGATTACCACATCCACTCTGCTCATTACGAGCTGCGCTTCAGAGGTAGCCATAAAAAACATTTACATTGATTAGCTCATTGTTGACATAAATAAATGCGAAAGTTGGCTGAGAATCCACGAAGGGAAGCAGCTGGGAGACGCATTCACGATGAGTAAAATATGCAACGTCGTAAAGCATTTGTTCTTGTCTTTTTTTCTTGCTTAAAACTTTATTGTCCGGTTGATGTCAGTGCCTCCGCAGAAGAAAAAATCCCCCCTTTTTGCCAAACAAAATAATTATTTGACTATGGGAGCCAATTGTTCTGATTTATGGGAGAATAAGTCAAAATTAGCTTCAGGAAATGGTCATGGACAGCTATTGTAGGTAGCAGTAGTCCCGTAGGATTGTGTATAATGCAATTTAGTGCTGAGGCTAGCGTTACCATTGTCGTTTATCACTAGCTTGCCGCATAACTCTGAGAGCTCAAGTCGGTAATAAAAATGTCTGCATATAGGTAAGACTATTTTCTGATCTATGTGATAATGTTGTTTCCTCATCAAAAACAGACCTGGAGTTGTGTTTTGTTTCATTCACATATTCACCCTGCGTATTCAGGCTGAGTTCTTCACTCAAACGGAAAACACTCTGTTCCACCTTGTGATGTCATGCAGGAAGTGCTTCACTGCATTTTTAAACTCCATGTATCTTCACTAGAATCATTTGGATGATGATTTCAGGCCTGGAATTGCCAATCTGTACTAAAATAAAGGTAAAAGGAGCTGTTAACTTGAAAACTACAACTTCATGACATCACAAGGTGGAACAGAGCATTTTGAGCTTTGGAGATGTAGACAAAGACAAAGATAAAGGATTAAATCTTATCATAACCAAAAAGCAACCCAAAATTTCCCTGTAGTGCAAAGAAAAAGTACCAAAAACTATTGTTGCATCTGTCATGTATTGAAGTCAGTATAGCATTTATCACGACAAGTCTAATGGAGTTTAAAAACAAAGTGGAGCACTTCCTGTTTTACCACATGACATCACAAGGTGGAACAGAGTGTTTTGCGATTACGGGAAGCCAAAATATGCAGGGCATGTGTTAAACATGTGTGAATGAAACAAAACACAACTCCAGTTCTGTTTGTGACAAGAAAACAACATTACCGGGAGTCACTGTACTATGTGTTGTATATTAACTTGAAAACTACCACTACATGACATCACAAGGTGGAGCAGAGCATTTCTTCGAGCTTTGGAGATGTAGACAATAAAGGATTACGCATTACTCAGGTGTGAATGAAACAAAACACAACTCCAGGTATGTTTTTGATGAGGAAACGACATTCTAAGTCCTTTTATAGTCCGTTTGTCTGCAGATAATTATAGCACAGAAGTATATAGGACTCAAGTCAAAATATATACCATGAAATACTGTTTTTTAATAAGTAATTTCTTTGCAACTTTGAAGTGAAGTGTGTAATTTAAGCACCTGGAAGCCTGCTTTGATGTTATAGGCCTGAGGTGAGCTGCTGCCATGTTTTTCACCTTTACTGGATCAGAATGCATTTCATTTATTTGTTTACTTCAACCAAATATTTATAAAAATACTTTACAAGGCCAGAAATGTTGACAATTCTTTTTTGTATAATGATAGTTTAGGTCATAATGCTTTGTGTTCACGTGACATGACGCCATTCTAGAATTCAGTCCCTATTTGTACTTTGTAGTAAGATCATGCTGGGGGGTTCTACATGTACTTCTATTGGCGGAATCTTCAAGAGTTACCATGGTGTCACAATGCAAACACTGCCAAAAAGTTTTAAGATCTTCTGAAAACTCAAAATGGATTTAAACAGCACATTTTCAGGAGCTTGTGAACAATACGAGCGTTCATGGTCCTGTTTAGGAGTTTGATTTTCAACAAAAAGGTGAGAGTGACGAACTGAATTTTATTGTGACTAATTTTATGTGAGAGTAGGGTGACCAGATGTCCCTATTTACCCGGGACAGTCCCAGTTTTGAGCCAGTGATTTATCCCTGTTTTATACAAGAAATGTCCCAGGTGTCTCTATTTTGAGCACTTTGATACCCACCAGCAGTAAAAAGGGAAATATATTGTCATTTGTTTGGCTAAAATACAGAAAATTCATAAGAAAAAAAAAGTATTATGATTGACCCACAAAATATGCTGATTGTGCTTTTCACAATTTCATTCATGCCGACCATCCCAACCTGGTTGTGTCCCAGTTCTGAATTTTGAAACTCTGGTCGCCCCCATATATGACAGGGGCAAATCAGCTCACCTGTTGTAGTTCCAAGTAAAACACTTCTTTCCGGTCAGATTGTGTTCAAATAAAGCTCAGATTCAAGTCTAACATCAGTAACAGAGCTTCAGACAGAGCAGTGCTTACAGTTAGCTTCACACCGCCAGGGAATGTTGATGATGAAAGTATTAATAGTCAGAGCCAGAGGGCAGGTCTAAGTTGTTGTTTAACTGTCAGATAGCAGATTTGTTGGTTTAAGTTAAATAATTTCTGAATTTATCCATGTGAAACAAAAACTGTCACAAAGTTGACAGAGTTCAACATTGTGACAGCACGAAAAGGTCATTTTTTTTCATAATTGCCTCAGAAAATTGCCAGAATTCAACCCCATGCGATTTTCACTGATGATTTTAAATAAATTTACGCCATTAAAGTTTGTAAAGCCAATCCTTCCCAAACAATAACGATAAAGTTTTGATACTTTTTTCAAAAACAGTGAATCTTCCATCGTTATAGTTATATAGATTCATATGACCAAATCTCTAATAAAAAAGTCCCACAAATTTGAAAAAGAAATTAGAAAATACAATGAAGATTTATCTATTATTTGGCGGCTATTTTGTTTGTGTTTTTTGTTCTCATCACAAACAAACCTGGAGTTGTGTTTTATTTCATTCACACATCTTTAACACACAAACCCTGCATATTTAGGCTGAAACAGAAAGGAAACACTCTATTCCACCTCGTGATGTCATGTGGTAAATGTAAAGTAAGTTAGTTAAAGTAAGTTAAAGTACATGACACATTTTGACAGTTCTCTAATTTTGACTTAAGTTGATAGGATAATGGCCTGTGGTAAATATAAATGATAGTTTTACACCACTCCAGAAGAAATTTGTGAAGAAAAGTTGAAAAATGTTTTAGAAATTACAGGAAGTAGAGAGTTCTGTTTTAGAGAGTTCCGTTTTGAGAATTCTGTCCAAAAGTTCGGCACAATTTACCCAAGAAATAAATTTTTCTGATACTTTAAACATGATTTCAACAAAATAATACTTAATACTTAATAGGTAATACTTTCTGTGTACATTAGAGGAGTTTTGACCCAGTGTACGACATTGTTGCTAGGTAACAGTTATGGAATTCCCTTGTGTGATGTCGTGATTACAAACCAGCGAGTAAAATTTAATAAAACTTAATAAAATGGCCAAACTGGGAACTGTTTTCTTTATTTTATTTTTAGTAAATTCTTAAATATAATAATCGTCACTGTCTTTTGGCAAAATTTGTTGTTCAACCTTTAAAACATTATCAAATTCTGGAACGTGAACGCAACTTATCCGTGAGTTTCCAGATGACAGAAAAGTAGCAATGTGGCCTTAGCGATAAACAGTTGAAAACAAAACATTGCAACAAAAAAAAAAACAACTCCTCGATATTGCCTAATAAAACAGGAAGCAAAAGCTCATTCGTGCATTACTCAATTTGTCAAACACTTACTGTTCGCCTTCAAAAACCCCGTAAACCAGAACCAACCAGCTCTGCAGTGTGGTGATAATGAATTGGTCCCATGGCGCGCATTAGGACTTGTTAGTACATTCAGCAATGAACAGTTCAATATGTCAAAGGTCCAGTATTACACAAAATGGACTCTTGTGAGCTTTAAACGTGTATTGCGTAACTTTACTGGTGGAAGGCCCGTCAAATGGGGATGTTATTGCTTTGTCTGGAAACTTTTCTATTCTCACAGAGACCAAACCAGATCAAATTACGGGTCAGATCTGTGGAGAGGCGACCCCGGTCACAGTCAGAATACCTGTTTTTTAAGGTATTTTTGTGCTATAAAACCACCTGTAATTGAATAAATGTAAAGTAAAGCTGTTTAAAGGCATACTGGCCATGTTTAATTCAATTCTGAATTAATTGTTCCGAATTAAGTAGTTTGGAATTAAATTATTCTCCTTCGAGTTTACATGGAAAACACATTAAATTGCCTTTATTTTTCCGGTCAATGTCTGGGGGTGGGGAAGGGTTCTGATTGGACAAAGACACGAACGGGTTTACGTCGACCAGAAGAAAACACACGATCAGCTGCTATCAGCTTTTTGTCATCTCGGTTTGGTTAGTGTTTTTATGTTTTCTGCCATCGACTCTTTTCATTATTTGTAGTTCTTCCTGCGTACTTTAAAACAATAGTTTCGGTTTGAGATGTTTGCTCCGGGCCGCCATCTTGCAGTGCATCATCGCGTCAGAAGGGCGACCCAACGAGCATGCACCGAACTAATTATTTTTAAGTGGAATAAATGATCAAGGAATAAATTAATTCAGCTTTAAAATTGGAATAAACCACCCACTAAATTCGGAATTAAGTTTAATTCCGAATAATCATTTTCATTAGGAATTAAGTGTTTTCATGGTCTTTTTAACGCTTAATTTATTTTTATTCTGAATTAAATTACTTTTAATTGGAATTAAAGCTCTCATGTAAACGTGGCAATTGTGGAACATTCCAGACAGACCAATGACATATCCATACAAACAAGCAGGTGACGGACCCCCAACTAAAAACTAAGCCATGTTATAATGCTTCTACCTTCTCAAAAATGTATCTGGAGTTGTGTTTTATTTCATTCACATGTTTGAGTAACCCTTTATTATTAGTCTGTCTACATCTCCAAAGCTCAAAATGCTAACGTGGTAGTTAAAATGGTCATTTTCAATTTAACCCCTGCTGTTTACCAGTAGATGTTTGCAATTCCAGGTTTGGAACGGGCCGGGCCGGGGGCACAATGAGGCTGAAATGAGTAAAAGTCCAGGAAATGTATAAAGCCACTGATATAATGGAGCAAACATTTAGACAGGACGTGTTAGAGAAGCAGCTGTACTAAAGACGCTGTTGTGTTGGTGTGAAAGTGGTGTCGGGGCAGAGGGTGACGCAGGGGGGCTGTTTGAGCTGCCCATGAGCAAACACTGTGCTGTGGGTAGGAATTTACAGCACACTCCTGGGCAAATAGAACCATCAACCATGAAGGATCTTTTACTCTGACAGCTATTTGTTGACGTATTGTAAACGTCGTCTTACGTTTTCCACGCGTTGTTTAAAAGTGCGTTGGTGGAGGGTCCGTCAAATGCTTTTCTCCATGGAGATGTTATTGCTTTGTCTGGAATGTTTCACAGTATGGCTTTAAACATTTCTATTTTCATGGAGATTAAATCAGACTAACTTACTGGTCAGATCTATGGAGAGGCAATCCCGGTCACAGTCAGAAAAGCCGGTTTTCTAGGTATTTTTGAGCTATAAAACCACCTGTAATTGAATACACGTGAAGTACAGCTGTTTAATGTCTACTGTATACTGCGGAACATTCCAGGCAGAACAATGACATATCCATAGAAACAAGCAGGTGACGGTGCATGTTTCTGGCTGAATTCTTTTATGTGAAGATTTTGAAGTACTGATCTGTACCACTTTATACTACAACTACTACTTTAAGCTTAGCCTTAAAGCTTAAAGTCACAGTATGTCATTTTCTGGATGTGCCCCATCATCTACATGACACCACGGAAACAGAAAGTTAAAACCATACTTCGAAACATTCCCCATGGAGATAGACAAGTTTTACGCCATGCTGTTAAATATTATAGTCAAAGGAACATTTCCATAGAAACAAGCAAAAGGAGATGCTTCTCCAGGGCAAATAAGAGTCAAGTTTGTGGAGATGCAAGCTCGCTATACTTTTTTTTGTTTTTTTTTTCAGAGTAATAAACAACCAAAACTGTCTACACTCTGGAGCACTCTAATACAGGAAGTGCGTCAAACCTTCACTAGAAATCATTTCAGTCCTGGATTTGCCAGTCTCCAGTAAACAAAATGTAGCTGTTAACTTGAAAACTGCCACTTCATGACATCACAAGGTGAAGCAGAGCATTTTGAGCTTTGGAGATGTAGACAGACTAATAATAAAAGATTACTGAAACATGTGAATAAAATAAAACACAACTCCAGGTCTGTTTTTGAGGAGGTAACAACATTCTTCTAACATGGCTTAAAGCTCACAAGATCAATTTTGTGTAATATACTGTAGGACCTTTAATTATGGGGTTAGGAGTAGGTATTTATTTAGTAATTATTAAACCTGAATCATTGTTAATAAACTATTTCTTCATTATGAATTAAGACTTCGTTCAAGATTTATTAAAGGTCCACTGTGTCATGTGTTGGAGTTTCCGCCACTTGTTTGTCTCTGTGAAGATTTTACTGCTATGTTGGGAAGTTCCACAGTACGGCATTAAACTTGTCTATCTCCTTGAAAACAAGCAAGTAGCACCACCAAACCAAGTTACAAGGCCGATCTGTGGAGTGGCGACCATGTTCATAGTAAGACCGCATCTTTTTCTAGCAACTAAACCTGAAATTGGGTAAAAACGCTGATAAATAAGTTTAATACCATATTGTGGAACATTCCAGGCAAGGCAATAACATCTCCATGGAGACAACCAGGTGGCGGACCCTCTAGAAAAGTTACACAGTGCACCTTTAAGGCTTATTAAAGTGTAGTTATTATATACAAACAATCCAAAAGTACTTTATTCTCCCATATACGATCATTTTCATTTTTATCCAGACTTCAGGGTCAGGAGATACATTTTCTGACAGAAGCTGTAAAATACTTGCGTTTTGAAATTCCCCGAGGCGTGTGTACACTAAAACGATAACTCACCACGTAGAGCCGCAGTCAGGGAAAGATGCTCGCCATAGTAAAGATAGTAAAGTGTGTGTGAGTACCTGGAAAAACACATTTTACAAGACAAATACATCTTGTTATTATTACAAGGAGCTGCACTAGCCCAGTCTGTTGTACGTCACACTACACCTGTACGCTCTCCCAGGTCACCCATTTTCTCAGAAGAGGAATTTCTGGAATCTCAGGGTCACACTGGGAGACACTGGACTTTGTGTTGTATATTTTGACATGACAGAAGTTTGAAGTACATGTTTTTACTTTTATTTGTAATGTAAAGTATGATAGTAGTGCATTCATTCTACCTTACTGACACCAAATGTATTATTGTTGTTGTAACAATAGAGCAACAATGGTAGCATTAATAGCAGTACCAACAGCAGTGGTAGTAGTAGTAATAGTAGTAGTAGCAATAGCGGTAGTCATCATAGTAGTATTAGTAATACTTTAGTCATTGTCTAGTAGTTGCAGTAAAAATAGAGCAACAACAGAGTAGGATTAACAGCAGTTGCAACAGCAGTGGTAGTAGTTGTAATAGTAGTAGCAGCAGTAGTAGTAATAGTAGTAGTAGTAGCAGTAGTAACAGTATTATCAGTAGTCATAATAGTAGTAGTAGTAGTAGTAGTAATGTACTTTTGTCAGTGTCGAGTAGTTTCAGTAAAAATAGAGCAACGATAGTAGTATTAGTAGCAGTTGTAGCAGGGGTGGTAGTAGTAGTGGTGGTGGTAGTAGTAGTAGTAGTAGTAGTAGCAGTAGTAGTAATAGTAGTAGTAGTAGCAGTAGTAGTAATAGTAGTAGTAGTGTATGTCAGTGTTAATGGGATTCATAGCAGTTGCAACAGTAGTAGTAGTAGTAGTAGAAGAAGTAGTAGCAGTTGTAGAAGTAATAGCTGTGTGAACAGTTTGTGAAGTAGTTTAGTTTAGGTTATTTGTCACATATACAAATCCACGCAGTACAGTGTGTAATGAAAGTCTTATGTACCATCCAGCAACAATATAGTACTTTTTTTAGTACCAGCTTGGTAGTAGTAGTACAGTAGGAGTAGTAATAGTAGCAGTAGTAGTATTAGTAGTAGCCTATGTTTTTGTCTTGCCAACAACATTACAACAACAAACATTTATCCAGGATGGCGTCATTATCTGAAACAGGCCTATAGACGCCGGGACATACACAGGGAGATTACATTGCATTGAGTTGATGTTAAATGAAGCCAGCGTCCTGTCTGAGCTCTAATCTGTGACTCCGTGTCTCTGGAGCACATACCACAGGCAGCACTTGTGACCTGAAGCACTCCCAACGCTAACGCTACATGTTCTAATTGTCGGCTATGGGAAGGTTAGTGGTAGCACTTTACTCTGAGCTAGAATTAAACTCACTGTGAGGGCACGTCAACGACCAAGTGAGCAAAAGTGAGCAGATGTTTTTCCTGAAGTATTTCCTGTTGTGAGTGGAGAAAGAGAGAGAGGGGGAGTGTGGGGTAGAGAGGTGGCAGGTTCCTGGAAGAGAGGAGCTTTCCGTCAGTGTCCAACTGTAAGTCTAACTCATTATGGTCATTTTTCTTTGCCTGAAATGTTCCACAGTATGGCATTACACGTTTCTCTCTTGCATGTGTCGTTATTGTTTACGTTTACCTTGGAAAACATACCATTTAATGACGTACAGTGGAACATCACCACATCATCCGGCAGACTAACGGAAGTGAAGCCGCCAGTCTGCACCATTAGCCTTTCCCACCACCAGCCATCACTCACGCACACACACACCACACTGATATAGGCAGTGTGGGTGAAGTGTCTTGCCTAAGGACACAAGAACAGTTTTTGTCACTGGTATCCCACTGAGGTACCTAGTATTCAAAGCTGTCTCTCATTTGACAAGCCGGTATGGGCACAGCTGTGACCTGGGGATGACTTTGATTCTGCTGAAAACTGTCTCAAAACCCAGCAGGCATCAAACTTTCATTTCACATAGCGCACAATATGTGAATGTAAGGTTGCGTTCACACAAAATTGCGACTAAACCTACAACAGGAGACATACCCAGATTGAAATAAGAGCTAAACTGGGCTCAAACCAGTGTGTGTCTGAACCCACTGCTTGAAATCCTTTGATTTATTGATTTCAGGTGAAAATACACAACTGCTTCAGAATAAAGTAACAGTGTTTATTTTAACATAATCTGACCAAGACCAAGCTAAAACAGGTCCCTCTCAAATAACAGTACAGTCACAAGCATTAGCCAACTGTTTTTCAGTTAGTCACTCTCACCGTTTCGTTGAAAATGAAACACCAAAAGCATAAACGCTCGTATTGATCACAAGCTCCTGAAAATGTGCTGTTTGAATCCATGTTGTATTTTTTCTTGAGTTATCAGACTCTTAAATCTTAAAACTTTTTCGGTAGTTATCGCTAATGTGTGATCATAGACTGAATATATAAATGGACATAACTAACCCGCTAATCACCACATAGAAGTGAGCATGGGCGTGCTTCCGGCTCCATCGACTCTGGCTCCATTTCACTTTGTATTGAAAAAACATCGCCCCTTTCTCTGTAACTGCTCATTTTGGTCTTAAAATGTGCGTATTAACCCGCTCTACGTGATCCTAGTGTTTTTATTTTGCTATTTTGTCCATAAATCAATTCCTAGCGCTAATATGGAACTACAAATTCCCCCTATAACTGCTAGCCTTGGTGAGCTTCATTTGACTGGACCTGAACACTATGGGTAACGTCACACTCCCTTTATACCATCTCTATGTGTATTAGTTAGTTAGTTTATTGGTTTATTAGGACAGTGTACAATTACATTAAGTGCGTTGTGTCTCCATGGTAACTTCTGAACATTCCACCACAGCATACAGGCCGAACACCCCGAGTGTATCAAATAAAAAATAATAATACAAAATAGTATTTGTTCCTCAGATAAGTTTCAAAAGTTTCATTTAAGTCTTCTCCTGATGTCCAAGTGCTGATTTCCACGGACACTGACTGAAATTCGTTAAACCTTTATCTCCAGCGCCGCGTATTGGTCTTGGCACATTAACCTAGGCCTGTATTGTTCTATATTATCCTTGACACCACTGGCTCTGAAATGGTTTCCTGAAATGTCACCAAGGTCATTACCATGGCTTTTATCTGCAATAACACACAAACAAAGGCGGCGCGGTGTTGCCAGATATTATTTTCCCTGTTGCTCGGAGGTGTGACTGGTGAACTGTGCGAGGCCTCGGAGGAATTCAACACACAACCAAAGTTACAAATTGGCCTTTGAATGGAAAGAATGCATTTTGACACTGTAATGGGGGAAAACCTGCTCTTAATCACGTAATAGTCTATTGTTATGAGAGTCGATCAGAAGATTATTCATGAAACTGGAAATGTGACAAGTAATTATACAATCCATAATACAGGGGTCCATCACCTGCTTGTTTCTATGGATATGTCATTGCTCTGCCTGGAATGTTCCACAGTATGACATTAAACAGCTCTACTTTACATTTATTCAATTACAGGTGGTTTTACAGCTCAAAAACACTGAGAAAAACAGACATTCTGACTGTGAGCGGGGTCGCCTCTCCACAGAGCTGACCTGTAAATTGGTCTGATTTGGTCTCCATGATGATAAAAAGGATTAATGCCATACTGTGAAACATTCCAGACAAAGCAATAACATCTCCATGGAGAAAGCTTTTGATGGACCCTCCACCAGAAAAGTTACACACTGCAGCTTTAAGATGTAGGGATTAAAATAGTTTATAAATAATAATAATCTTCCTACTCCTGTTTTGAACATTTAATGTTTTTAACAATTTTGTTTTTTTTTGTTTTTGTTTCTTTCTTTGTTAAATGTACATGTTCTGAGAGTATGGAGACTATGTTGTGCCTTCATACCTTTTCTTTTTTAAATGTTCAAATAAAATGAACTCTATATCTAAATCTATAAGGTTGTTACATTTAAGATTTTACAAAACAAATTACAAAAAAAAAAAAATGATATCACACTAGAGCCATAACTCGTGTACTGAAATAATTATTTGACTAATAAAAATATAAGAAAACACCTTGATTTTTGTTGAAAACATGTTTAAAACAATCAGATTTTTTTTTTCTTGTGTGTAAATAGTGCCAAACTTTTGGACAGGATTCTCCCTGGTGTGATGTCATCAATATGGGACTCTCTAAAATAAAACTTTCTACTTTCTGTCATTTTCAGCATATTTTCCATCTTTTCTGCAAACTGCTTCTTGATTGGTGTGAAACTTAATTTATTTTTATTTTCAAATTAAGTAGAAATTAGTGAATCGTCAAAACCTTAAATAACAAATACATCAGCGTAGAGACTTACGAGTGGTCAAAAGGCAAAACAAAACAAACAACGTGATTTTCTTGGAGCCTAGAGGTCAAAGGTCATGTGGACTAGAGCCAACACAAACAATAAAATCCTGCTTTATCAGGGTGAGAGGGGTGATAAAACAAACCATAAAAACGTCAGATACAAATCAACACTGACATGCTGAGAAAATAGCCTACTCAATATGTTAAAGGTCTTATATTACAACACAAAATGGATTTTTGTGAGGTTTAAGCCATGTTATAATGTTGTTACCTCATCATAAACAGACCTGGAGTTGTGTTTTGTTCGTCTGTTTACATCTCAAAAGCTCAAAGGTAAAGGTTAAAGCTCCAGGTATGTTTACAATGAGGAAACATTATAATATAGATCAGAAAATAGTGTAATATGGGCCCTTTAAAGCTGTGGAAACTTGCGCTAAAAATATTTGCTAATGACGGCCTGTGCTGCTAACCTCTGGGCTTTTCCTGGTTCTCCTCACAGCGGTCACAGGCTGTAAATGAAGATTCCTGATTTGAACCACGGTCTCAGGATTTAGCGGCCCATGGAGCGTGAACCTCTGAACTGCCTCCTGCCTACGAGTCTTTTGTCATTTAGTTAGCTTTAGTTTTACTTATGGTATGTTTTAATACTCATTTTTGGTTTAGTCTTGGTTTAAATATTACGCTATTTTCTGATCTGCGTTATAATGTTATTTCCTCATCACAAACCTACTGTACCTGGAGTTGTGTTTTGTTTCATTCACACGTTTAACACACAAACCTGCATATTTAGGATAGGCCGTTCCACCCTGTATTGTCATGTTCTAATACAGGAAGTGCTCCATTGTTTTGTTTGTTTTTTTAAACTCCATACACCTTCACTGGGATCATTTGGATGATTTCAGCGCTGGAATTGCCGATCTCTACTGAACTAAAGGTAGATGTTAATTAAAAAACTACAGCTTCATGATGTCACAACAGAGAACAGAGCATTTTGAGTTTTGGAGATGTAGACAGACTAATAATCCAGGGTTACTCAAACATGTGTGAATGAAACAAAACACAACTCCAGGTCTGCTTTTGAGGAGGTAACAACATTCTAACATGGCTTAAAGCTCACAAGAGTTCATTTTGCGTAATAATAGACCTTTAAGTTTTGATTTCCTCTACTCAGGTCTTTGGCAAGATCTAGCTCATGGGGTTTGTTTAGTCCAGACATAATCTTGATCCAGTTTTAGTACTCATTCAGGCGTAATATAATTGCTGTGAATGCTGTTTTAATTTATCCTTACCCATTGTTTTAGATTTGAGCTGGTCTCTATTTAGCCTCATTTTAGCTCTTGTGAGATTCATTTTAAAGATGCACAATGTAACGTTTCTGGTGAAGGGTATGGCATTTAACATGTTTTCTCTATGGATACAAGCAGCAAGCAAAAGCAGACCAAATTACAGGTCAGATCTGCGGTGAGGTGAGGCCGCTCTCAACAAGAATGCATGTTTTCACAATTAAAACATTGTATTGCAAAACAGATACGGTATGTTTAATGCCATACTGTGGAGCATTACAGCCAAAGAAATAACGCATTCCCTCACCGGAAATGTTACATATTGATACTTTGCAGTGATATCACACTGGGGGGTTCTGCATGCATGTCTATGGCGGAATGTTCAGCAGTTACAATGCTGACACAGTGCACACGTTAGCAAACACTGTCTGATAAGTTTAAAGATACAAAATTGATTCAAACAGCACATTTTCAGGAGTCTAATCAATACAAGCGTTCATGGTCCATTTTAGGAGTTTGATTTTCTACTAAAAAGGTGAGAATGACTATATTTGAGAGTTTAAAGGACACCTATTATGCAAAATTGACTTTTCAGAGCTTTTAATCATGTTGTAGCGGTTCCCCCTTCTCATTTACCCTCTGGAAATTGTATTTGGAGTGATTTGTGAATGTTTGAGTCATCTTTAATCACTTATTTTCAAGATGCCATTTTGTCGATCATGCACCGTGTTCACTGCCACCAACACATGCCCACTGCTCCGTACTAACTTTGTTCTGTAATTTTATTTTGTCAGTCAGTGATACGGGTAGCATTCAGTCATTGTGGTATGACTGAAAAAAAAAAAAAAAAAAAATCTGCTGCTCGCTAGCGTGATGTGCAGCTATCCACTGAGTTGCCGGTGTTACGGATCTATTGGTGGTGATATGTCAACAGGGGGCGATGTGGGTGTCCTATTTCTGTAATTAAATAATTTTAGATGACTGTTGCGATTTAAAATGTGTAAATAATAACATAATGATCCACGGGTGTTGTACATTTTAACTATATAGCAGGCTCAAGCACAAATCAGCTCACTTGTTGAAGATCCTGATAAGTCTGTTCTATGGTCAGATTGGGTTAAAACAAAGCTCAGATCAAAGTCTAACTTGAGTAACACATCTTCAGACAGAGCAATGCCACCAGTTAGCATCACAATCCTGAAGGAACATTGATGACATCAGCTGCAAAGTATCAATAGAGTACCTTCAAAAAGAAACGATTCCCGACGTGAAGCATTTTGTAAAAACTTTGGACATGTTCATTACTAATATTGACAGGTTGTCCTTAAGCCTGCAGCGTTTAACGTTTCAAAGTGAACAGATAATGGGCTCCTGTCACAGAGATCGGGTCAGGCTGTCAGAGTCTAAGTGCCCTTCTATGGAGTTAAATGAGTGTAAATACAGTTGTACATGGAAAGGTTTAAAAGGGAAAATGACAGATGATTAACACTGTCTTGGAGTCAAAACAGAGTGGTTTGTTTTTGACTACGTTTGGAATATACACTGCCAGTCGAAAGTTTGGACACACCATCTCAATCCACTTTTTCCCTTTATTTTTCTAAACTTCTGACTGGTAGTGAGTATCTTGAAAGCTGGTTGTTGAAATGTTCCCAATGAAAGTTACAATGTACCTCATTTTTACTCTTAAAAGGTGAAAAACAGAACTACTGTTTGCAGTGTTTTCCTCACTTACCTTATGAATTCCTAGCATCCTAATTATTTACTACCACTTTTCTTGACTTACAGAGTAGTCATTCTAGTGAGAGGTAATAATAAAACAGAGTAGTAATTAGAGGTAATAACAACAACAAGCATGCGAACTGCAAACTTCCTGATTTTCAAACAACAAATCATTTTATAATTAGATGCAGACTGTAAACAGCAGACTTACTTGGGCCTCAAGAGCTGCTTATACAATATATTTGTACTAAGCAAGACAAAATTTGCTCAAATACACAAGACGCGGAATGTTCCACAGTGTGACATTAAACAGTGTAATTGAATAAACTTATATTTACAACTTACAATTGAATAAACTTACATGTAATTGAATAAACTTACATTTATTCAATTACAGGTGGTTTTATAGCTCAAAAATAACTAGAAAAACAGACATTCTGACTATGAGTGGGGTCGCCTCTCCACAGATCTGACCTCTAACTTGGTCTGGTTTGGTCTACATGAAGATAGAAAGATTTAATACCATACTGTGAAGCATTCCAGACAAAGCAATAACATCTCCATGGACGAGCAGATTAGAGCAAAAAAAAAAAAAAAGTTCCTATTTTCAAACTTTCCAACGCCAAAACACATAAAACGACTTTATTAATCTTGGTGGAACTTCTGGTAGCTTTTAAGATGCAATGAAATGCAGATCGTGTAAAAATGTAGAATAACGAAATCTTAACCCTGGCCAAATCAAGCTTATCTAACCTCACAGTAAGCTGGAAACCCATTATAATTATAGGAATATGACAGCGAAACAATATGAAAACTCCTTCCAAAAACACTATGTGACACAATTGCACACAGCTGTGGAAACCTTGTCATTGGTGTGAAAATAAAACTTTTCCTAAACTAACACAAACGAACCAGGGCTCCCACAGACAGAATGACATCCACTCAAATAAAACGAATTCAACCAAGTTATAGTATTTTTTTCCATGTTTTTCCCCATCTTGCGACCATATGTAGGTGACCATTTTATCTTACCTCACTCGGTTTGATATTTTGATTGGTTCATTTTCGTTCTTTTTTTTTTTTTTTTTTTTTTTTGTCTAACACTATATGAGCTGAAATCCATGCCTGGAAATTGAAGTAATGGAGGAAATTGTTATCATATGTTACTAATGTTTTTTTGAAGCGACTGTTACCCACTGGGCTTAAAAAGACTATACGCCGTTATCTGAAAGCAACCTGTGCTTTGTCAAAACGCTGACAGAAAATTCTTTAAGTGCATGTTTTACAAGCTCAGGACCGACTAAGGGAGGAAGGGGGATAAACTCTGCAGATGTTTAATCTATACGTTACACAGAGGTGGATTTTAGGTTGACCTGAAATGAATCGTGGGAGTTTATTGGAGGAGACCCTAGAAAATCTTGGGACCGTCCAATCACAGGCATTTATTTGTAGCGTCAGATTCTGTACGGAATAGTTTTTTTGGGGGTGGTCTACGTGCATCTCTATTGGCGGAATGTTCAGCAGTTACCACGGTGACCCAATGCAAACGCAGACAAAAAAGTTTTAAGATTGTCTGAAAACTCAAGAAAAAATACACAATGGATTTAAACAGCACTTTTTCAGGAGTTTGTGATCAATACGAGGGTTCATGGTTCTGTTTTGGAGTTTGATTTTCAATAGTGACTGAACTGAAAAACTTTTGGCTTATGCTAGCTAGCTTGTGACTGTAAATTTTACGTTTGAGAGACTTGTTTAACAGCACAAATCATCATACTTGTTGTAGTTCCAACCAAGTCAGCTCTTTCTGTTTAGATTGAGTTAAAATAAAGCTCAGACAAAGTTAAATTTGAGTAATAGGGCTTCTAACAGAGTAGTGCTTTCAGTTAGCTTTAGACCCCCAGACAGTTGATGACATCAGCTGCAAAGTATCAGTTCACCTTATCCTGGAAAGTGCAAATTCCATCACCATTAAAGTTGCATTGATTTGATGCAGTGTGACCTGTTGGTGCACATGAACATTTAATATTTTACATAAATCCACCAACATTTTATTATATTACAGCAGCAAATTTTTCTCAAATTCTCAACTGAAATGAACGGGATTCACACTTAACCGGAAATGCCACCACAGCAACAGTGTGGTTTAGCATTAAGATCAATATTTTACTTGTTTTACCTCAGATTTACAGAGTTTTTGTGAAATTGTGTCCCCTGTGTTATTTTTTCTCTGACTGACTCTGAGTTTTTGTAGTTGTGTCGAATAGTTTTCACTGGCCAGACAAACTACTGTATGTTATCAGCTTTTAGTTACTTTTTGCTGATAATTCAAGAAGCACACACTGTATAAAAGAAACATTTTGTAATCCTTACCAAGCGCAATAGACAATTCATCAAAGTAATCCTGACCTAGATCCTTGCTCAAATTAAGTGTCTTTGTGCCAATATTTCAAAAAGGTTGGGCTATTCCACAAATAAAACATAACACAAGCCATTGTTTGAATGCTTTCCAAACAGAGTTTGTTTTAGACTATATGTAATCAATTATCTCATCAGTAAATGAAAAAAAGAGCCAATAACTGGCTTTTCTGTCTTTCTGCTTAAATATACTTGTTGTGTTACAGTCATACAACTATTTTGCTACTACTACTACTTATTGATTTAGTAATTTATCTGGTTATAAGGTCCTGTATTTGATTTTTTCCCATGCATTTGAGTAAAATGTGTCTTGTCCCAGTACAGATATACTAATATTGCATCTAGTAAAGCATTTCATTGTCAGACAAAGTGCGTGTTAGCATGCTAGTTGATGTTAGCTTTATCTTTACAGTGCTGGTCTCTGAAAGTTGTGAAAAGCGCTTATGAATTTGTCATGATGAAAAATAAGCTGCCACGTTTCAAATAGGCTGTGAGCGTGGTTGCACTTCCGGCTCCATCGACTCTGGCTCTGATTGACTTTACATTGAAAAACGGTCGCCCCTCTCTCTGTCAATGCTGCAGTGAGCCTCCTCATTTTGGTGTTTAAATGTTCATATTAACCCGCTCTATGTTTTAATTTCGCTATTTTGTCCGTAAATAAACTCGGCTCCAAATTCGTTCATATAACTGCTAGCCTTGTGAGCTTCATTTGACTGGAGCTGAACTCTATGGTGACATCACACTCCCTTAGTCCACTACTTTCTATAATCTATGGATGAAAGTGAGGAGTAACATTGGACCACTGCAAACAGTTTAAAATATTTATAATAATCTTTCACGTTTTTAAGAAGTCCAGTACAGAGCAACAGAGTAAATTTTGAATAAAAGCAGCCAAATTTCCATCATGACCTATCCATAGCCTCTACACAGCATGACCTCTGACCTCCTGATGTCATTGTTAGCCTCTGTTGAAAAGGTAAACCAATAGTCCCACCTGAGGCTGTTTGTCACTACCAGAAGAAGCTGCTTTTGTTGTAACACGTCTGACTCCCGCTCCAGTTCCTCTCCTTTATGTGGCGACATTTTTCTCGCTGACATTTTGACATGATTTGTAACGCGCTCCTTTCTTCTGTTCTTGTCTCCTCCTGGGCGTGTGTGTGTTTTGTCGCGTGAATGATATCTGCAGGTGACAGCGGGCAGTAAAGCGGCCCTCGGGGACCTGTGCGCGGGGGACACCATTTTGGCCATCAACGGAGAGAGCACAGAGAATATGACCCACATGGAGGCTCAGAACCGCATCAAGAACTGCAGCAGGCAGCTCTCACTCAGCATCTGCAGGTAGGCTGGTGCAACTCCGACTTTCATACTTGACAATGTGGGTGAAGTGCCTTGCCTAAAGACACAACAAGCTTTTTTTTTTACTACTGCGCTCCACTGTAGCACCTGATATTCCCAGTGATCTCACATCCAAATACCAACCAGACCTGGACCTACTTAGCAAACCAAACAAAGCTCCAGGTCTGTTTGTGATGAGGAAACAACATTGTAACAGATCAGAAAATAGTAAAATAGAAAAAAAATGAAAAAAAGAAAGATTCAAGCTTATTATTTCCATATTTATTACCCTAACTCCTAACCTTAACCCCTTCATCAAGACGTTACTAAGTATGAGTCAAAGTATGTAACAGAACGCACTTGTCGGAACTGGGCCATTGAAACAGTAATAGCCCATCTGCCAGCGGGTTGCGAGTTTGATTTCTGCCTGAGCACTTGCTGTTGTTGTGTCGCTTTGCATGACACTTCACCTCCATTGTTTACCCTAGTCACAGAAAAGTGTCTGGTTATGTAAAAGGAGGCTAAGTCCAACTTTTAGGCGCTTTGATGATTTCAAAAACTCTACAAACAGGCAGGTTGATTTCTAAAAAAAAATACATTTTGCACAGGGACAGGAGGGGGAGTGTTTTATCCAGCTCTTATTATAAATCCATGATTGGCTAACAGCAACAGACAGGTGAAAGAGCAAATAACGTAGGAGCAAGCTAGGAAATGTTGCTTCCATGTTCCAACGGCTGCGAACTCTTCAGGCCGTATACGAAAGACAGGACACTGTGTGGAGTAATTATTTGGAGAGACAAAAGCAAAATTAAAACATTTTACATACATATAGACATAGAAAAACTAAATATTAATATGCCTTCACACATCAGGCATCACACATCACACACGAAAATGAGCGGCCAATTTTTCGCGCCATTCAGAACCAGGTTACAACATGAAGCTTCAAAAAAATTTACAGTGCAAATAAAAAGTACAAAACTTAAAATGAGCGCACCAAAATACATTCATTACACATGAAAACATCGTCTTATCAACACATATTCTTGTATTTATGATAACAGTACGTTTTTGTGAAATATATTCTTTTCAACCGAGACAGAACTTACCCTCTGCAGTCTCCAGTGTGCTACTGAAAGAGGAAATAAAAATAAAATAAAATAAACAGGAGCAGCACATATGTCCGGGTTTCAAAATAAAACATCAAAATCATAAAACTGACTTAGAAATTATAATGAAACATAAAATACAAATAGGAAATGGTAATAAGTGCATTTTAAACTTCATTACATATGCTTAACAAGAGAAATTAGCTGTTCCAGTTATGGTTAAACATAATTTGGTACGTTCATACGGCCTTTCATATTGATATTTGAGAAACCCAGTGTAGCTTTTAGTAATCTTCTATGGTCTATTTCTAAATGATGATTCCAGTAAAAGCAGATCCAATTGTGTTGCACGGTTGTCAGTGTAATTGAACACAGTTTGAGTCCTGTTTGGTCTCCATTACTTTTAGGTTGTGGTTCGTTAGATGAGTTTGTCACGGTTAAGGTAATTCACTGCAGGAGCATATTGTGTGTGTTTGCTTTATCCGACTTGACTCCGATCTGGTTTTGGGGGGAAGATGACAGCTTTATAACGCCAATAGTTTTGTGTCTTCCTAAATGAGCCTGTATGCTGTGAGTCAGACTGACCTTTTCACTGGCCTTCACATGTCTGTAATGTTTTCTCTGCTTCGTGAGATGGAAAATCGAGCAAGCATCATGGCGCTAACATCGCTTTTTAAACTGCTGACATGCAGACGGGTTATTTAGTCTTGCCCCAGTTCGGATATTTTGGAAAAGCAGCTCCTCGGGGTTAAAATGAGATCGCTGCCGTACCACTACTCGAACTGTATCTAATTACAAGCATGCTAGTTGTTGTAAGCTGTCACGTGATGGCAAAACTCTGGCATTTGAAAGTTTTGAAGCTTATGAACTGATTGTGGTGAATAATTAGGATGCTTTTAAGTCAGTCAAAGTCAGTTACAGCCAAAGAAGGTTTAGTCCGTCTTAAATTAAATACGTTTAATTTTAGTTCCAGATACGTCATCATTTTCTTATTGCTTTACTGTTTAGCTTTCTTTATAGCTATTTTAAAGACCTGTTGTGCTTATGTCTGCTATAGTTATAATCTACGACACCCGTGGATCGTTATGTTATAATTTGCACATTTTAAATCACAATATTCATCTAAAACGACTTAATGAAAGAAACAAGTCCGACATCATCGTAAACGTCATCACAACAAAGCGCCTTGCAGTTGTGGACCCCTTCGATGGATAGCTGCAGATCACACTAGCGAGTAGCAGATTTTTTTGTTCATTCTACTACACGACGTTGACGTATAAATTAAGTAAATTAATTGGAGAGCGAAGTAAGTACAGAGCAGTGGGTGTGAAAGCAATTAAAGATTACTCAAACATGCACTTGGAGAGGGTAAATGAAAACTATTACAACAACTATTACATAATTAAAAGCTCTGAAAAGTTGATTGTGCATAATAGGTCTGCTTTGAACAGATTGGACGGAGATGAAAACAAATTCATATAAATCTGCAAATTGGTCCATCTGCTAACTGCTAAAAAAAATCAGTGTTTCATTCCACTGTTCAATCCAAAGTAGTTTTAACAGTTTTATTGCCTTGTTTTACCTCTTTTTAAAGACCCATCCCATTCTATCTATCTCAAACTACCTTCTTGGCTTAGTAAATTGTAAAATGTGAGATAAACGTAAGATAAAACTATATCAGATACAGAAGCTACGCCATGTCATCTTTGCTACAGAAATGATTCATCTAAATTGCTAATGACAGTGTTGGGGATAAGCAGGGAAAACTCAAATGTCAACCCCTTCCCACACACTTATTAAATAGATTCTTGGGCTTTTCCAAAGTACTGGAAAGTGCCGAGCAAATCTGGCAACCTCTGACTCCTATCCTTTACTGTGGTTTGAGCCTCAGATACACCAGAGTGCTGCCAAGTGGTTTCCAAGCTGTCTCCTTTTAGGGCTAACATACACTGTTCTTCCCATTGGTTTGGACGGGCCTGTTGCAAATACAGCAGAAAGCCTAACCACCGCGTAAACCTTGTAGATAACAGGGCATCTGAACTGACACATGCACGAGCTCGAACGGTGACGGATGAAAACTTTCCTCTTCAGTTCTAACGTGCAACAGCTTTCCCCGCAACGCAACTGCGGTCCATAGATCAGCGTTAGCCTAGTGTTAAGTGGTGTGTCCGCATTGGGATAGTAAATTTATTTAAGGATACGTGGAGTGGTGCTCAGTGCAAAAGCGTGAAATCTCTCCAGCAGCTGCAGCCGAACCACAGTGCCATGTGCAATGTGGAAAGTCATGTTTAGGCGATGGATTCTTAAAATATGTTACCATAATCCCACAGTGAGATTGAGAACCTGGTACAGGATTTTTTTTCCATGTATGTGAAAAAAGTTTGTCTTGTTCCAGTACAGATACAGTATATTGTATAAGCAGCTCTTGAAGTCAGAGATTCAGCTTTTTCAGTTTCAATACTGATACTATAGCTTTAAGTGTCTTGCCAGTACCCGAAATCAACCGACACCAATGCAGAGACTGAAAACTGCATTTATTTCCTTTTAACAAAAATAAATCAAGACAAAACTGATCCAAATGTGTTATGGAGCTGGTATTTATGCCTTGAATAAATACTGAAATAAGTACTGAATAAGCAAGTACTGAACAGCTTTGTATAAATAAAAGTTCAAATATTATGAGACTTTCTGGGACCAGTAAATAGTATTATTAAATCAATATGTCAAACCAGGATATCGTCTTAACCAGTATTTGGAAGCCAATATCTGATTCAGCAGATTTTTTGGTTTTTGAAACTTTTGTTTTTGTTTTTTGAGCTCAGTTTTTAACATCATATCATGGGATTTTAACCAGCTAAGAAGTGCAGAATGTGCAGTTCAAAGGACACAAGTGAGCGACTGTTCGATTGTGTGAAATGAGCTGTTTGTTTTTGCCGTATCCATGGAGACCGTGCAAGGACATTTGAGATGCTACAGGCTTTTTACACCAACCATTTCATAACCAACTGAAACACCTGAGCGGAGAAAAAGTGAGGCCACCTGGTTCTGCAGCAAAACTCTTTTTCTGTCCGATACCAGTATTGGATAGGTCTGCTTTGTGTGTCTGCATGCAGAAAGCATTTAGTTGTCCGATAATCAGGAAGTGATCTATCTATCTATCTATCTATCTATCTATTTAATCACAGGTGTTTTTAATGCTCATAAATACCTTGAAAAACATACATTCTTACAGTGATCGAGGTCGCCACTACACAGATCGGACCTGTAACTTGGCCTGCTTCGCTTCATGGAGTTTGATACATTTAATGCCATACTGTGAAACATTCCAACGCAACGCAATACCATTTCTACTGAGAAAAACAGGTAGCTTACCCTCTAACAGAAATGTTTCATATGGACATTTTTAAGAGTGAAAAATGGTATGTAATTTGGTCATTTTCATAAAGAACTTTTGCCAAAACTTTTTTTTTTTTTTTTTTTTTTTTTTGGAATGACGAAGAAAAGCCAGCTCAATCCAAACAAATACCTGCTTTACTACCTGCCTATCCCCTGCTCAGAAGGCTGTGCTCTGATCCCGGTCTGTGAGTCTGTGTATGTGTCGGAGTTTGACATGTGCACAATGTAAACACACTGTGGGAGGTTCGAGACATTTTAGCAACTGAGAAAATGGCTGATATACATGGTGTTAATATTTCACTTCATCACAGCCTTCCAAGCACAAACGAAAAGAGCTGTTCTGTTCTAACCAAACCAGGACTATTCAGGCTTTTCAGATCTTTTAGCCATGTTCTAGTTGTTTCCTCTTCACATTTACCTCTTGAAGTTGTATTTGGAGTGATCGCTTATTTTCCAAACACCATATTGCCATTAAACCACTGTTTTCAACTCCACTAGCATACGCCCACTGCTCTGACCTAACTTCTTCAATTTTATTTCCTTATTCTGCAATACACATAGGATTTGGCAGGCAATTTTGCATATGTGTTCTTTGACTTTTTGATTTGGACTATATCAGGTTCAAATCAGAACAAACCCAGGTCCTAACAGCTCCAAAAGGAAAACTCTGTTCCACCTTAAGACATGCTCCGCTGTATTTTTGAACTCCACACACCTTCAGAGCTGAAATGATGTAAATAATTCTAATTGACAAAAGGTAAAAGGTAGCTGATAACTCTGTTCCATCACAAGGTGGAACAGAGCATTTTGATCTTTGGAAGTGTAGACAGACCAGTAATAATGGATTCTTCAAACATCTGTGCATGAAACAAAACAATTCCAGGTATGTTTTTGATGAGGTATCAGCATTTTAACACGGCTTAAAGCTCACACGAATCAATTTCGCGTAATGTAGACCCTTTAAACAAAATCAGGCCCTCAATTGGAACAGTCTCCTTACCACAAATGGAACCCTTTTAGTTTACGAACCAATGCTTCTCAAAAAATAGGTCAAACATTATATTTAACTATGTGCTTCATAAAAACGTGGATCTGTCATAAAACCAGCTAAATGGAACAAACAAGATCCAAAAGTCTGAGCTGGTCTCCCTCTCGTTCTCTCCCAAACCCAATGATCTGTGAAAGCGCACTCAAACCTGCACGCTTTAATGAGAGGCCACATGGTAGTAATGATTTCTGTTTGGTGAAAAATGTCCCAGGCCTGGTAAGCATTAGCCAGACAATGGTTTCTGTCATATACAAGCTATGAGGGCCGATCGATGTCGTGTTATTGATGGAGAAATAATGGCGATTGTTTTTTGTGGTTCACTTGGAGAGTACAGTTTTACATCTTGGGTCGAAATGTCAGGGAAAGCTTTGGAAAGAATTATATTGAAGGTTGGACTCATTAAAGCGTTACGCAAAATTTCCTTTGCTGTTTCGAGAGGCATTACTTGGTGTCTTTTGTAACCTAACACCATTGACACTTTTGGATTTTATTTTCAACATAAATGATAACAAACCACAGTAATTGATCAATCATAGACTAGGCATTATTAAAGGGGCCATATTACACTATTTTCTGGTGTATTACTATTACTGTTAGGCTGAGTTGTTCTTTCAAACAAAAAAAAAACAAAACACTTTTACACTGTGTGATATCATGTGGCCATACAGGAAGTGCTCCATTGTTAAACCAAAGATGTTCATTTTGTCTTCTTATGTACTTTAACTTCTTAGGTTCTTTTTTAAGGACAGTTCTGAAGATGGTTCACAGCTAGCAGCCGAAACATGTCAACAAGTTAAATACACGTTACTGTATTAACTTTCAAAAAGAACCCAAGACGTTAAAGTGCTCGATTGTGTTTTTAAACTCCATACACCTTCACTATAATAATTTAGATGATTTCAGACATGGAATTGCCAATTTCTACTGAACTAAAGGTAATATGTAGCTATTGAAAACTATGGCTTCGTGACATCACAAGGTGGAACAGAGGATTTTGAGCTTTGGAGAGTCCATTTTGTGTAATATAGGACCTTTAATGCTCAATTTGTGTTGTCTCTTTCTTTATTCGTTTATTTTTGGGTAACTTCATCATATGGGCAAGTAATATTAATGTTTTTTTTTATTTGCTAGTACAACTTTACTGGCGTTTCTTACTGGCATTGTGTCTTATTATTACACAATATTAAAATTTCAAACTTGATTTTGATCCCAAGGAATATACTCAGTACTCAATACCGATTCTGATACTACGATTATAATAAATAACACTCTTTTTTTTTTAGACAATAGGATGTAATTTTCAACATTAAATGGTAGTACTTTCATTTATATTACTGTATGTGTCCTTATATGTGTGTAATCCCTCAGTGGTCCTGTAGGTTCCATAGTGGTCCATGGGTGTATACTAGTCTATGTGCTCTTATACTTGTCCTGATACAGCTCAACATCATTCTAAAGACATTCAGGAAAGGTTCATTTCTGTCCTGTGAATGTGACTTTTTTAATATTGATACCTGCTCAAATGAGGATTAGTTTCGATATTAGTTTTAATATCGATTAGTACCTGCTTTTCTTTTGAGAACCCTACATCATTTAAAATCAAAATTTAAAGTGTCTTCCATGCAAATAATGTACTTTTTTATAGTTTAAGTTTGATATCTTTCAATATAATAATAAAACGTGTCATAAGGGATTGAGTTATTGTCCAGCTTGGAAAAAGAGTTAAAGGTGAAGCGGTAAACGTCCTTCAAAACAAGCAGAGGAAGTGAAACGGAGGGTTGTAATTTTGCGTTGCTGGTGATGGACAAATTTGAGCGTGTGCATCAACCAGGAACCAAAATTACAGCGCACCGTCTTCCTGTGTAACTCTAGTGTTTTGTTTGGAACTCCTCTGAATATTGCACTTTTACAACCTCTATAATTCATAATTCCTAATAAGCTCATATTTAAGAACAGTCTGGGGGTATAGCTTGTGTGAATGGGAGCCTGGCAGCTGCAGATGTTTGTGTAAAAACTTTTATTTCTTTGACCCCCGTGTTGGATCATTACAGGGAAAAAACATACCCCAAACCTGTGGAGTTTTCTGCCCCAATGTATGTGCACAGTACAGCGGCAGGAGCTCTTTTGCAATCATAAAATGGAATGGTTTTCTAGCAGTTTTCTTTACTCTTTCTTCCAGTGTGTAAGTTCATGGCCATATTGGGGAGTACCTAGATGTAGGTGTGGGTTGGGATTGGGGAGGGGTGGTAAGCCATTGTACATTGTATTAGGTTGATGCATACACTGTATACAAAAAGTGGTTCCTTTGAGCTTTGGTTCCATTTGACTTCGACTGAAAAATGGAGGCCTCCCTCTGTAACTGCTGCTGTCTGACCTAGTAATGCACCGATCCAATACTGGTATCGGATATCGGTGTCAATATTGACAAAATTTGCTATTTCAGTGATTATCTTGATTGGACATTTAAATTAATGTACTAAGAAAACTATTTACTAGTTGTATTCAGACCAGAACGTCTTTTAATGTTGAATTTTTATTTACACAAACTTCTGTAGTTGAGAGATAAATAACAGCTACGTGATCAGTGCTGTTTTCGGAAATCAGCATTATTGATTGGCTCTTTGGTTGCTATTATATATGCGCTCGGATTTCCAAATATACACCCCGGTTGCAGATTAGTGGTTATAACTGCTAGCTTCAATGAGCTTCATTTGGTTGCAACCGAACACTATAGGGTACTCCACACTCCCTTAGTCCACTTCTTTATACAGTCTATGGATTGATGTGATGTTGCAATGGTTGGCTACAGCAAGACATCATTAATCTCAATAAACAAAGATTCAATGAACTTCGATTAAACTAAAGGAAAGGAGAAAACAACAACAAAATGAAAGCTAAATCTACGCTATTATGTCAGTATTTTCCTCCGCTGCTGCCTGACATGAGGTGAACCACTCGCCCATTAATCACAAACAGCCTTTTCACTTAGGGGGATTTAAGATGGCTGCCAGAAAATCCATCCTCAGTGTTCGGTTTAATGTCATGTCTACATGGTACATCTATACATCTACATCAGCTGTAAAGAGCCCAGCCGCGAAGTGAACACAGGAGACTCACCTGACTTGACTTCACGTTTTGTGCTTCTAGTTTTCTAGTTTTTGGTTTGAATGTGGGATATTTTTCCAATTGCAAGTATAGTTTTGACTGGAAGGTATTTAGTTAGTAGGCCAAAGGTTTTGCGTTTTATCTGCAGATCTTGCACTTGTAAACATATTAGCAGCACGCTACTGCCAGATAAAACATTAAAAAAGACTTATGAAAAAAATGTTTATTAAGAATGATTCAGGCTTTGCAATACCCTACATTAGCTACATTAACCTGAACCCTCTTTTAAGTTTATGCCTGAATAATCCTCAAAGGTCCCATATTACCCAATACAGACTCTTGTGAGCTTTAAGCCATGTTAGAATGTTGTTTCCTCCTCAAAAACAGACCTGAAGTTGCGTTTCGGTTCATTCACACATGTTTGAGTAACCCCTGTCTACATCTCCAAACATCACCTTGTGATGTCATGAAGCAGTACTTAACAGCTACATTTTACCTTTACTTCATTAGAGATTGGCAACTCATCCAAATGATTCTAGTGAAGGTGTGTGGAGTTTAAAATACTGTTGAGCACTTCCTTTACCACCACTTGACATCACAAGGTGGAGCGTTTTCCATTTGAGAGAACTCCAGGTATGTTTTTGATGAAGAAACATTATAACATAGATTAGAAAATTGCATAATATGTGCCCTTTAAATCCATAGACTTAGACAAACTTTATTGATCCACAAGGGAAATTATTTGGACACAGTAGTTCACACATCACAATATAATATAATAACAGAGAGTAAAAAATAAATGGTAATAATAAATTCTAAATAAGTTGCAAAAAAGATAGCAAGAGACAGGTGCCAAATAAGGCATAATCAATGTATATGTACAAGTCAAAATAAAATAGAAAAATAAGTAATAAAAATATAAAATCACAGCTATATACAAAAGAGAAGAAAGATAGTGCAACAGTGCTTATTGACAGGGCATAAGGTTATCTGTTACATAAAGGTGAGTTGTTGTACAGTTGTAAGGAGTATTATCTGTTACATAAGGGTGAGTTGTTGTACAGTTGTAGGGAGCATTATCTCCTCTGTCCCTCTATAGTCTGGTGCAGTGGGTGAGTTGTTGTACAGTTGTAGGGAGTATTATCTCCTCTATCCCTCTATAGTCTGGTGCAGTGGGTGAGCAGGAGTGTCCATGATGGAGAGCAGTTTGTCCAGTGTCCTCCTGTCCCTCACTGTGACAAATGTCTCCAGCTCACAGCTGGTCACGTAATCAGCTTTAAGGATCAGTTTGTCAATCCGCCCAATGTCCCTTTTACTGGTGCCGCTCCACCAGCAGACCACAGTGAAGTCCAGGGCGCTGGCCTCCACAGAAGATCTCCAGTAACTTGCTGCACACATTGAAAGACCCGAGCTTTCTCAGAAAGTAGAGTCTCCTCATGCCCTTTTTGTACACAGCATTACAGTTGTCCCTCCAGTCCAGCCTGTTGTTCACATGGACGCCAAGGTACTTGTAGAGGTCAACTATTTACACATGATGGTAAATAATGAATGGTAATGAGCTCCACTGGTCCACCTCTTTCTCCTGAAGTCAGTCACCAGTTCCTTGGTCTTTTCCACGTTCAGGAGCAGATGGTTTGCCTGGGACCACTCCACAAAATTTGCAATCAGTGTCCTGTACTCCAGCTCCTGTCCATCCCTCATGCACCCTACCACTGCAGAGTCATCAGAGAACTGGAGCTGTACTGGAAATCAGAGGTGTACAGAGTGAACAGAAATGGAGACAGGACTGTACCTTGGGGGGCTCCTACATTACTGACCACAGTGTCAGACAGGGTGGTCCCCAGTCGCACGTTCTGAGGCCTGCCTGACAGGTAGTCAGTAATCCAGGAGACAATGGAGGAGCTGACACCCATCCTGAGCAGCTTCTCACTCATCAGAAAGGGCTGGATTGTGTTAAAGGCATTGGAGAAATCGAAAAATAATATCCCCACAGAGCCCCCAACACTATCCAGGTGAGAGTGAGCCCGCTGCAGAAGATAGATTACAGCATCATCCACACTAAAGTGGGCCTGATAGGCAAATTGTAGAGGATCCAAGGATGGTGCCACCAGGGGTCTGAGCTGAGCCAGAACAAGTCTCTCAAACACTTTCATGACATGAGAAGTCAAAGCAACTGGTCTGAAGTCATTAAGTCTAGATGGAATAGGCTTCTTGGGCACAGGCACAATGCAAGAGGTCTTCCATAGCACCGGTATCCTCTCAAGCTTCAGACTCAGTGTGTAGAGAAAGTGCAAGATCCCAGTGAGCTGTGCTGCACATGTCCTCAGCACGCGGGAGTTGACTTGGTCCGGTCCAGGAGACTTGTTCTGGTGAACTTTCACCAACTGCCTTCTCACCTACACAGGTGACAAAGACACTGTGCTGGATAGTATCTAAAAGATATTAAAAAAAAAAAAAAAATATATATATATATATATATATATATGTATATATATATATATATATATATATATGTATATATATATATATATATATATATATATATATATATATATATATATATATATATATATATAACGGAGAATGTTTCGAAGCATGTTTTAACTTTGTGTGTAGAATCCCTCAGTTGTCCAGGTTTTAACTTTATATTTCCATGGAATCAAGCTGACTTTCTACCTCCAGAAAGTTCCATACTCACTTTAAAGTATAGACATTATAAAGTGGTCAGAGAGACCACAAACTAAATGCATAAAAATTGGTACAAATGTAATTATTTTTTAAATTAAAATTGAAATTCTTATTTTACCTGACCTGTTCATGTCCTTATAGTTCCTCACTCTCTCCTCTCTATGACTTATTTTCCAAACTCTTCTCAAGTCCCACTTTGCTTCGTGTAATTCTGCACATCTCCAGCGGGTCCCGAGCCAGAGTAACAGTCCAGAAACTGGTGTGGTTGGGGTTAAGATCCAGCAGAGGACAGATGTTAGGGGTGGCTTTCCAGGTCTTCGGTGGCTTCTGGTCAAACACACTGAAAAATGAGCCATGACACTGAGCTACACATTACTCCAAGTGTTTGTGTAATCCTTGGTGAAACGGACGTACTTTACTGGTCTGTACTCTGATGGAAAAGAGGAGCTTGGAAACCAGATTGGAAGGAACGCTGCACTAGAGGTTTGGAGATTTCAGTCACATGTCTTTCCAATGTCAACATCAAGACAGTTCAAAATGATTCATCACTCTAACCTGAAGTGAGTCTTGTGACTGTGTGTGTAGATCATTTCACCCGGTTAAGGTAATATTTATTGTCCCTGTAATTTGTCATCTGCATTTGACACACCCTTCAGCGCTACTGAGGCAACCTATCTGGATCTATCTCTAGATCTTGAGCTGGACTTGGTCAGAATTACCTTAGCTGAAGGATGTTTATGAGTCTCATTTTTAGTTGAAGGGGGGGCCAAATAACCCAGAAGAAGCTCACCCAGACACAGGAAGAACATGCAAAGTCCAACCACAAAGGCTTCAGGTATCCAGAAACCTAGGACCTTCTTGTTGTGAGGTGAGAGTGCTAACCACTCATCTGCCATGTTGCCTATTAACAGAGGGTCAGTGGTTCAAACCTTTACTGTTGTTGTGTCTCTGGGCAAGACGTTTCACCACAAGGCCACATTGCTCATGCCAGTCACTCAAAAGTACAGGTTGTGACCAGGGGCGGCGTCAGACATTTCTGGTTGGAGGAGCTATCTGGAGCTAAGTTCCTCAGTGGTGCTCACTTAACACGTTCATTTAGAGCCTTTTATGGATTTGAACGCACCTCCACCCCCCACCATGTTTGCTTTGCTGTTTTAAACCAGTTTAGATATAGCTAGCCCCTGTAGTGATTCATAAACCTAATATGGAATTACTGTTTTATTGGTCACAAATGTTGCCATTTGAACGTTTTTAGTTGAGACTGAATGTCTGATGAAAATAGGGCAAAAATCAATGGGGGAGCTATGGGGGTACATTGACCATTCTAGGCGGGGCTAGTGCCCCCTCAAGTCCCTCTTGGTGTTGCCCTTGGTTGTGACAGGAAGGGCAACCCTTGCACAGCAAGATGGATTGTCGAGAGCTGTTCCAGCTCGATAAGGTGTAGAATTCTATTCAGAGTGACACATATCAATCTGCTGTGAGCCAGTATAAGGGCATCCATTTCAAATCTACCTCAACATGTGACAGCTCTGTGTAGTGAGCTGTGACCTTGAAAGAAAAAAACACCTGAAACTATTACCCAGTCACACTAAATTCACTTTCCAACTGGAACAAATTGCATAAGATTGTCCAGATTTCCTCAAAAAAAACACCTTAACTGCAGAAACAGCTTTGTCTGGTCATCACTTTTCCACAGTTTTTTCCATTTTTCCAAATCATGTTAACCGACGAAAAGAATACAACTTTCTTAAATAGTCACATTGTCATAGAGTCATGTCTACACAAATGGGTCAGACAGTCTCAGGTCGACTGGAGGGTTTCCGCTGCTCAGACTTTCCTCTGGCTGACCTGCGGCTGCCAGCGTTCATTTCCTCACTCACAAATCTGCTTTTCAGAAGAATGAGTTTATACTGGCTGCCATAGGCCATTATCACAAGAAGGTGAATATGTGGACAGCCGAAGCACTGACCTGAAACTAAGGCCATCTCAGGACATTTTGCACTGATCCAAGACTGGCATAATGTGTGTACCTGCTTGTGAATGCCAATGAAAATGCCAACCAGAAAATTCACAAGATTTACTGAAAAAACAAACAATAGTACAACCATATGATTACAACTACTGCAATGACTTATTAGACTACTTGCTACTACTACAACTTACTATTTCTACAACAACTTACTACTACTACTACTACTACTACTACTACTACTACTACTACATACTACTACAATGACTAATTAGAGTACTACTACTATAGTGGAGAAAGATTTGCCGAGTATTGGCTGTAATATTACTACTACAGTTACTATGACTACATTCACTTATACTACCACCACGGCTTACTACTAAAGCATCAACTTATTATACTACTTCTACTAACTCCACTGTACTGCAACTACGGAATCAGTCAGTGGACAAAGTACTTGCAGAGTACTTTTTTAAATTTAGATTTTAATCCTTTTATGATTTGATATGATTCAGGTTGCATATTTTATGTCAAATTTTGTTCCATTTTCTTTAGACTAAGTCTTCTAGATCTGTTAAAAAAACACACACACAGTAAATGAATGGTACGTTTCCAAGCCAATCATACATCAAACTGTCACTGGAGCAGCCCCTATGTTTGTGTGTAACTTTAGCAGAGGTTAAATGCTTTTTCAAAACTCCAGGAGCCAAAGTCCACAAACGCCTCTTTAAACACCAGGTCTGTGTATCACCGTCACAGACCGCAGGGGGTCCAGCTGTAAACCTATCCCTGCGCTGACAGGATCAACGCCGGAGGGGGGAGGGCGGAGGGGAGCTTGCGGTTCCTTTTGGCAACGCACTTCTTTTCAATGGGCTCCTCTTGTGTAGCTCTACGCCCACCACATGAAGGCCGGCGCAGAGATGAGGGATGAGGAGGTGATGGAGACGCTGCCAGGGTGTATTTTGGACGGGCTCTTTGGTCTCTGTCCCCGTCCTGTCTGGAGGTTTGAGGTGGGGTCACCTCTGAGGTGAAAAAGAGGTTGTGGAGTTAAAAGGAGACTGCAAACGAATTTAGTATGTAGTGACCTAAGCTACGGGACTCGGATGAAAGTATGAGGATGTATGTATTACTTTGTTGTTTACAAGACAAGACAAAATGGACTGTTGTAAGCCATGTTTTAATGTTTTTACCTCCTCAAAAACACACCTGGAGTTGCGTTTTGTTTCATTCACATGTTTTGGTAATCCTGCATTATTACTCTGTCTATATCTACAAAATTTCAAATGCGCTCTTCCACCTTGTGATGTCATGAAGCAGTAGTTTTCAAATTAATAACCACCTTTTACTTTTAGTTCAGTAGAGATTGGTAATTCCAGGTCTGAAATGATCCAAATGATTCTAGTGAGGGTGTATGGAGTCTGAAAACACAGTGGAGCACTTCCTGTATTATCACATGACATCACGAGGTGGAGCAGAGTGTTTTATGTTTGAGAGAATACCAGTCCACAACCCTAAATATGCAGGGTTAGTGTGTTAAACATGAGAATGAAACGAAACACAACTCCAGGTATGTTACATTATTACATTCGACATTATAACAGATCAAAACTCCACTCCGAAAGAGCTGTCCAAAAACACAATTAATAACACAATTTCACTATTAGAATGACTGAATCGATGTATGAGATAAATATGTCTTGGTCACTTGACATCATCCTCACTAATAACAGTAATGCAGACAGAATAGACCACACTGTATCTCATCATGCACTGTACTGCCCAGTGTGACTGAGTCATTCATGGAACATTTTTCTTTGAGCATTTTAAATATGTCATTGGCTTTTTATGACATGACATAGCCCAATGGTTTTTCTGTGGTTCACCGTGCCAAGCTACAGCTGGAAGAAACAGTGAGGATAGGAAATGTAGGGTTCAAGGAAAAAGTCATTCTTCATTCTTTTATTAGTCATTCTTTTTGAACTTTTTAAATACTTTAATTCATACTTTATGTGGTTTAAAGGGCCCGTATTATACTATTTTCTGATTTATGTTATAATGTCTAAAAAATACCTGGAGTTGTGTTTCGTTTCATTCACACATGTTCAACACACAAATGCTGTATATTTAAACTGTTCCTTTCTCAAACAGAAAACACTCTGTTCCACCTTGTGATGTCATGTGGTTATACAGGAAGTGCTCCACTCTGTCCTCACTGGAATAATTTGGACATTTTCAGCCATGGAATTGCCAATCTCTACTGAACTAAAAGGTAAAAGGAGCTGTTATCCTGAAAACTACCACTTCATGACATCGCAAAGTGGAACAGAGCATTTTGAGCTTTGGAGATGTAGACAGACTAATAGGGTTACTCAAACATGTGTGAATGGAAAAAAAAAAAAAAAAACAACTTGGGTATGTTTTTGATAAATTAACAACATTATAATGTGGCCTAAAGCTCCATTTTGCGTCATATAGGCCTTTAAACAATTATCTTGTGTCTTGTTCCACTTTATTTTGCAATCAGTGGTTTCGTTTTAGTATGTTTATTACTATTACTTCCTGTTATATAACGCACCAAACAGCTAAAGTACACTCATAACATAATACCTTAACCAAAACTGAGGTCCATTCATTTGTGTATAGCCAAAAACTCCCCATTCAGTCCATTGTAGATACTCAAAATTTCCACTTACGCCATTCCGTCCGCAAGCCTCCCCCTGGGTCTGTCTCTCACAAATGTCATCTGAAATTAGTCTGATCTTTCACTGCTGTCGATAACGCGTGTATATGAGCGTCGTGTTGCCATGGACGCCCCAAACAACACGGAGGTCTTGTGTTTTCCGGGACAGTGGGGAGGGTAGGGGTCGGGGGGGATACTGTCCGTCCCACGCGCTCACTGTTGCCTGTTCACAGACACTTGGCGCCTCATAAAAAGCCGTGATAGCAACACCTCCGTAGTGGATATCTGAAGCATGACCTAAGCTCTGCCCACGCTCCACACTGCAAAACAAATAAATATGGATTGGACTGATAACAGACTATTTAAGATGTTACACTTTGAGTAATAAAAGTAAAAACGCTTTTTACTGTCTTAAAGGTACTGTTTTCTGGTGGAGGGTCTGTCACCTGCTTGCTGTTCCAATCTCTACTGAATTATTGTTTTATTGGTCTCAAATTGTTTTATTGGTCTACATTTTATCTTTAATCTCTACTGATTAAAGATAAAATGTAGCTGTTAACTTGAAAACTACTGCTTCATGACATCACAAGGTGGAACAGAGATGTATGTATGACAAATAATAAAGTCTTACTCAAACGTGTGAATGAAACAAAACAAAACTCCAGGTATATTTCTGAGGAGGTAACAATATTATAAAATGGCTTAAACCTCACACGAATCAATTTGGCGCAATATAGGACCTTTAATTAGAAACAACAACTCCTCAAAATCATTGTTCAGTGTCTCTCCGTCTTCACCAAACACCACTTTGTTAAATATTTGTCTTCCCAGGTGCCACCAGGCCAAATCTAACACATAAAACCGGTCTAAAACTGATCTTGAATCAAATAATATAGATCTAATTACAATGAATAGACCAAACTAGGACTTTTTACAGTGCACCTGCCATAAACCATGACCTCACCCTCTGGCCTGGAGCATTACACTGTAGTCGCTGGTTCTCTGCCCGAGGTGTGGATGAATGGGGAAAGAGCGGGTCAATTGCAGTGCGCTCCCATTGTCCACCCCACTTGGCGTCTTGCCGTGAGCTTTGTTTGGAGCAGAGTGGATGCTTTCGAATACAGCGGCCAAAACCATGGAGACTAGCCCCCCTTTAGTCCCCCCTTTAAGCCCCCAAGAGGTGAAAAATGCAGACGGTAACTGTGAGAGGTGAAAAACAACTCTTGGACATTGTAGACTGGAATAATATGTCCCAGAGCTAGGTATTTTTCTTGGGAGAAGTGTCTGCTGTATTTAACCAATCTCTTAATGCCTGTCAGGAGTCCCGGTGACTTTTCTCCAGGTCTTGAGCTATAGGTTCCAACACAGAAAGAACGTGCAAACTCCAGGCTGGAAGTCCTCACATACGGTCCAAGGAATCAAACAAAAGACCTAACTTTCAATCACTTCAGTCTGACACTTGTACGAAGCACTGTTAGCTTTAGTGGAGGGTTTGTCACCTGCTTGACCTTATGATGATACTAATGCATTGTCTGGAATGTTTCAGGGAATAGCATTAAACATATCACCATGGAAACAAGCAGGTGACGCTATCAGCTCAAGTCAGTTCAAGTTATAGGTCAGATCTGTGGAGAGGTGTCTGCTTAAAGAAGACTTACAGTGCTTGTGTCTGCTGTATATTAATAATCTATGACCCCCCATGAATCATTATGTTATAATTTGGACATTTTAAAGAAAACTGCAGTGCCAGATTCACTTTTTTAAATATTTTGACAAGATTGGACTTGAGTGACAGTTGATAGTTTTATTTTATTTTTTTTTTTTTTAAGTTTTGGGTTTATTATGAGTGTGGATTGAGGGGTGGGGGATGGTAGGGTTTCTATTTTTGTTGTGTAAAATTTCAAAATTGGAAAAAAAAAGTGAAGTGCCCAATGGGACCTGTAAAACGCTGTAAACATCAGCACAACAAAGAGTTTATATTATAGTCATTTGTTCCAAAATGATTATATGTGATGCTGCCGAATCCTGCTTGTATCACTGATTAAGAAAATAAAACTGGAGAACAAAGTAAGTACAGAGCAGCGGGCAGATGTAAAAACGGGGGTTGATCGGCAAAATGTCATCTTGGAAATAAGCGATTAAAGATTACTCAAACATGCATGAATCACTCCAAATACAACCTCGGGTGATGAAGCAGTGAGGGGAAACAGCGCTCTGAAAAGTCGATTTTCCATAATAAGTCTGCTTTAACACCACTAAATAAATAAATGCAAGATAGATTGGTTTGTTGCCATGGAACATTCCAGGCAAAGCAATCACATCTCCATAGACATGCACGAGGCTCAGTGCACTGTTTTTCCACTGAATTTGGTTCGCTTCCTTTTTTAGTATCATCAACAGTTTGCAAGGGTCATTTGCAGTGGTGGAAGGCAACAAAGTATAAGTGATAAACTACTGTACTTAAGTCGATTTTTTAGGTGTCTGTACTGTACTTAAAGGCGCACTATGTAACTTTTTGGTTTGGGGGTCGGCACCTGCTTGTTTCTATGGAGATGTCATTGCTCTGCCTGGAATGTTCCACAGTATGACATTAAACAGCTCTACCTTACATTTATTCAATTACATGTGGTTTTACAGCTCAAAAACACCTAGAAAAACAGGCGTTCTGACTGTGAGCGGGGTCACCTCTCCACAGATCTGACCTGTAACTTGGGCCTGGTTTAGTCTCCATGAAGATAAAAAGCTTTAATACCATACTGGGAAACATTCCAGACAAATCAATAACATCTCCATTGAGAAAGGGTTACACAATGCACCTTTAAGTTGATTTTTGCATGTGATACTTTTACTTTTTTTTTTTTTTTTTTTTTTTTTTTTTTTTACTTTTTACCTTTTTTAAGTGACAAATTAAGTACTTCTTCCACCACTGGTTGTTTGATATTAACCAGATGCCCTAACCACTGTAACCTAAGAGTAAAAATTGTCTTTGCCTCTTATTGAAGTTATAAAGCCTAAAATCTACTGCTGCCAAGCTTAGTTTGTGGGTGAAAAGTTATCAGCGATCCAAATGTTGAGCTAACCAAACCTGATTCTTTAGATGGACCTTTGAAGCTATGTTTTTCTCACAGTAATGATGTTGATAAAACAGGAACTTCAAATCCCAGACTGAGAAGATTGTGCAAAAATGCATATTCCAAGACAAAACTAATCCACAATATCACAGCATTTTAAAATCTGACATGATCCAATGGAAACTTCACCCGAGCATTCCTGTTTTCATACGGGGTTTGAAGTGCACGATAGGCCTGGCCCAACTCACCATATTAGCAAAAGTATTTTATCGCCATGACATTTACGTAATTCAGGCTGAGAAAATACCAAGAGCTGATCTAAAGAGCAGACGGCTTCAGATAGGAGCAGTTATCGGTGTAATCCAGGCGTGTACGAGACAGTTCTTAGTGAAAAATAACGTGCCACTGATGATTACTGTATTATCTTTCAAATAAAATGCAAGCTTCATCGTCTGCTTAATGTTGCCAAGTCTGAGAAATGAGAGGTTGACCTGGTTGAATTTACACAGAGCAAAACAAAAAAAGAATGAAAGAACTGCTAGAGTTGAGTTACGTTTGTTCATATTTTCTTGTTCTAAACCATAGACTGTATAAATGGACACAGCTAACACGCTAATAGGAAGCGAGCATTGGCGTGCTTCCGGCTCCATCGACTCTGGCTCCAATTCAGTTTGTGTTGAAAAAAGTCACCCCTCTCTCTGTATCTGCTGCTGTCAGGCTCCTTATCTTGGTTTTAAAATGTTCATATTAACCCGCTCTACCATCCCATCCATCCGTTTTCTTCAGCTTATTCGGGGCCGAGTCGCAGCGATTCCCAGACTTCCTTCACCCCGGACACTTCCTTCAGCTCCTTCGGGGGGACCCCAAGGTGTTCCCAAGCCAGCCGAGAGACATAGTCCCTCCAGCCTGTCGCACTCTTTTGTTCGTAAATAAATTCCTAATTTGAAACTCGGCTTCAAATTTCGCCCCGTAACTGCTAGCCTCATTGCACTTCATTTGACCAGTCTGGCTATGTTGCCATTGCAGGGAGTATTATAACTAAGATATCAAGGACTGAGCTGGCAGTGTGGTACCGGCACAGCACAGACATGCAATTTCTCTATCACCTTTTACCTTAGAATACACATAATTATTAGATGTTGCATATTTAATATTTGATGACAAAAAATGTGTGTGTGGTTGTTTTTTGTATGAATTAATTAGTGTATTGATTTGTGATGGACTTGTTTTGTTTCAGGTCGGGGTCAGGAGGAGACAGAGTGTGGTCTCCAACAGTAAGTGATGACGGAAAGATTAGTCCCTATGCAGAACCAGACTCACAGGTAAGACCATGAACGCTCGTATTGATCACAGGCTCCTGAAAATGTCTTGTTTAAATCCATTTTGTATTTTTTCTTGAGTTTTCTGACCTACAACTTTTTCGTCAGTGTTTGCTAATGTGTGCATTGCGTCTCTGTGGTAACTGGTGAACATTCCGCCAACACACACGTAGAACACCCCCAGTATGACGCCACGGCAAATCAATCAGTATCAATACTATGCAAAAACAAACACCCCCAAGTTACGATAATCATGCTGATGCTGCAGATACAGGCCAAGAAAAGCCATTGTATTGTATTAATACTTTCTCTCACTTTGGTATTTCAGATATTTAGATTTGTAATTTTGTTTACTTGTTTTAGATAGAAAGAGGCAAAGTATGTCTCCATTGTCTTTAAATTATAGAAGTCATTTTTAAATATCCTTGGGTTTGAAAAGGTGGGACCATTTCCATTGCAACTAACAAGTGAAAACATCATATAATAACTTCTGAATGGGAAAAAGTCCTTAAAATATTACATATATCTAAAGCTGAAACCATGAATAATGACACTACCTTGAGCCTATATGTATGTATGTATTTAATTACATGGGATTCCTGTACCACATACGATAACCACATCTGGGGCCCGTGCTGACTTTCTCATTTTGGGCGTGCGTCTGTTTACATCACAAACAGAAACCATGGCAACAGGAAAACAGCGTATCCTTAAATTACCCGTTCAATAATGCCCCTTTCTCTTCACTGAGGCTCTGAATAGTGTTCGATTGTTCCCGACTTGTACAAGCTGCCAAACTGACATTCAGGCGTGTGGAGCACATGGACTTTCTCATCATCTCCTCTTCCTGTGGAACCAAGGACACATGTTATACAGGAATCATTACTGTGTAACATGTAACATTTATTCACTGATTTAAAATATTTTATATTTATTCACCTATTTAAACCCTCATAAGATCTTTTATTTAATCTCTACATGACATGACATTTCACACATCATTTCACACACATTTGTTGATTAAGGTACATCTTATTGTGATAGTGGATTATTTATTTTCCATACAGGGTATACAGGGTAACATATGCATACCCTACATGACATATAGACATATATGGTTTATCATACAAGAAAACATCTTATAATTAGATACAGACAGCACACAGATGACAAATGTTTACCTTAAGTGCTACTTATTGGGGCAAGACACATTTTGCTCAAATACATGGGAAAAATTTATACAGGGCCTTAAAAATGTATGATTCGATTAATACTGTCATGCATGCACAGAATATGGAAATGCAGGGACAAAGCAGTTGTTGATAGCTTGGACTTGTACTGGACATGTCCTCTTGTCCTGCATTGTGCTGCTGGCTGTCTCTGAGGGTGGGGGCCAAAGGCTGCAGCTCATTTGAGATGTTTCCACACGTGAGGACTTCAGCACAAACAGAGCAGTGTCCACACACATCTCTGTGTCATCTGTGTGAGGACAGAGTGGGACACTTTTCATGGGACATCATGTCTATGAAGAATTCCAATGTCTCTTGTGAGTTTCACTAAGCCAAAACTCAGGCCAAAATCATCATATAGTCACAGCAGATTGTAACTCAACAGTCAGAGTGCCTTCGTCTGATTCTACCTCTGTCTAATGATAAATAAAGGAAATTATCGTACCTTATTATACCTTACCTTACTCTACTTAAGTGGTTACTCAATTAGCAAGAAAAACAGACTTAAATATAATCATATATTTTTATCATGGATGTTTTTATTAACCTAACACATGTCCTTATTGTGAGAGGGCTTGCATCTCAGAATCCTGCCTCAAACGTGGCCTGAGGAGGAGGGCCGGCCTGCTTGTCGACATGGAAATGTCATTGCTTTGGATAAAATGTTGCACCATATGGCATAAAACCCATCTATCTCTATGGAAAATGTTTTAAGGTTTAGTCTGAACTTTCTATTTCCATTGAGTCATGCAGCTGAGCAAAAAGTTACGCATAGTTGCTTTAAAGTATCATTTTTCTCTTCTTTGTCTGTCCTATCCATCCATTTCGACAAGTAACAAACATGCACTTTCTCATTCTGATTACTACTTTCTATTGGTCCTGTATATTTGCAGCGTCCAGGTATTGTCCAGTTGTGGTCAGTGGTGGTTTGATCTGAGTGTGGATCAGGTTTCCTCTGATTAAAAGGGGGAATGCCAAAGTGCAGATGAAAAACCCTTAGCTCTGCGCTCTTGTTCAAACTCAGACACAGATGACAGACGAGATTTAGGCTGAAACCTGAGCAGACGAGGCCTTACACACCACTCACATTTACCCTTCTCCTGTAGCTCTCCGCATTAGTCAGCCACATACTTCATTTTGACTGTCTTAAAAATGTGAAAAAGAGTCAGTTTTAAAGCGTTGCGGTCCAAACTTATTCCTCACTTACTTTACGCATTCAGAGCGTCCTATTTATTCACCACAGTGAGTTTTTCACAACCCTTAAAGACAAATAAAAGAGGGGACTTCTGCCATTTTGGTGAAGCTAACAACAACTAGCACACTAACATACACTTCCTGATTATCGAACAATAAAACACTTTCTAATTAGATGCAGACAGCAGCTGGATATATATATATATATATATATATATATATATATATATATATATATATATATATATATATATATATATATATATATGTACTGGGGCAAGACCATAGACTGTAAATGGGCATAGCTAACAGTCGATGGAGCCTGAAGCGCACCCATGCTCACTTCCTTTTTGGAAAACGGCAGCTAGCAGGCTTTTACACCATAAAATATAACATGTTATATCTGTTATAACATGTCCTCCAGCACCTCTTCCTCCTGTATCATAAGCCCCATGACCCAGAGTCTGGTTTAATGGAGTGACTCTGAAGGTGCGGAGTCAGTGCAGTTCAGGTGGTTCCTCAGAGGAGAGAGACGAGGACAGAGACAAAAGAGGAGAGAGGAAACATCTGCTCCCTAAGGCCTTTTAAAGCAACAAGCCTCCTCTCTTTATGTCCTGTTGAGAACAAAGAAGCCATAAAAGGATACTACCTCATCAAATGGATGGAGGAAACATATTTAGGAACGAGAAACCGGTTAAAGAGAAACCAATAGCTGAAGCATGCTCAAGATGCTCAAGATGTTTAACACCGTAACTTTTCTGGTAGAGGGTCCGCCACTTGCTTGTCTTCATGGCATTTTTTTTTTGCAATGTCGGAAAGTTCCTCAGTATGGCATTAAACTTATCTATCTCCATGAAGACAAGGAAGTAGCACCACCAAACCAAGTTACAAGGCAGATCTGTGGAGTGGCCATGTTCATAGTAAGAATGAACATTTTTCTACTAAACACGTGAAATTGGATAAAGATAAATAATTGTAATACCATACTGTGGAACATTCCAGGCAAGGCAATAACATCTCCATGGAGACAACCAGGTGGCGAACTCTCCCACAGAAAAATTACACAGTGCACCTTTAGTGTGGACCTTTTGTAAAAATGCATTTGTGCTTTTGTACTTGCAGTATCTTATTGGCAAAGTTGTACGTTGTGTTGTTGCCTTGCAATTTAAAAAGAAGAAAGAAATCATAAATGAAAACTTAAGTTAAAAAAAAAAGATGCTGTATCGGATTCTGACTGATACTTGTTAGTGTCCGAATTATTCACTACAATGAGTTTATGAGCACTTTTCACAACTTTCAGAAACCAAAGTTTTGCCATCAAGGTAAAACTAACAACAACTAGCATGCTAACTGTACACTTCTTGATTCTCGGAGAGGAAAACGCTTATTTTGACCTCAACGCTCGATTCTTTCTGTGTATCGGTTGACAGTTGGTTGGAATATTAAGTCATCATATTCAAAAAATGAGTTACCCCAAAAGTAATAAAAAACAATATTGAGTTTCAAGAGGCAGTTCTATAAGGCGGATATTCAGTGACTTAAACTAGGTCACATATAAACTCCATAAATCTGGTCACCGTATTTCTCTGGCCAAAGTCTTGCGTTCAATTTCCGTTTTAATCAGGCATTTGGTGTTCTAGTTGGAAACCGAGAATCATTTATGGGAATGAATAAGTCTCTATGCAGGAAGTGACCAGTGGAACCTATGAGCTGAGACCAGTCTATTAGTCACTGAAAACTCTGAAATGTAAAAAAAAATCTGTAGTGACTGTGATAAAGGTTCACCTGAAAAAATAAAAAAGTGAAAAACAGAACTAGTTTGCAATGGTCCAAAGTTCTTCCTCACTTACCTTATGCCTTCAAAGCATTCAAATTATTCACCATGGTGAGTTTAGAAGCAGTTTTCACAACAGCTAACCGACAATAAAACACTTTAATTAGAGCCAGACAGAACTGTACACTCTTGACTTTTTAGGGCTGTTTCAATACTGGTATTGGCAAAAGCTCAGCAACATTTTCAGGTATTTGTAAATACTCAGACCAAATCACTGATCCGGTACCACTCTGTATTTTTCAGAATGACAAGTGTGGAGGTTAAATATAGACTGTGGAGGCTCTGCAGACACTTAAAACACGCTAATAAAGACAGAAAATGACCTGGGTGTTACCTCTCTGATTTAGCCTTTAGTGTGGACTCTCAACTACAGAGTGCTGCCTGACAACAGGACTAAATCAGACGTGTTTACTCTGCAGAATTAGCCATGTGCTCAGAGGATGAGCGTCTTTTTACAGGCCTCAATGTTGTTTTTATCCAAAAAGTAACGAAGAAGAAAAGTAAAAGTGCTTAAATCAGCACATTTCATCATCAAGCCCATTATACGTTTGACTCTTAACTCTTTAGTACTCAAAATCTCTTTTATTCTTGTAGATTTTATAGCCTTTTACTAGAGCTATTTTTTGCTTGTGCTGGAACAAAATTGAGTAGTCTTTGTCTACTTCTCCACACTATGCGGGATCATAGTGTCATGGAGCGACAGTAGCTCAGTTGGTAAGGTGTGTGTCCACTGATCCGAAAGTTGGCGGTTCGAATCTCGCTCTTGGCAGTGCAATTCCAGCTGTCGTTGTGTCCTTGGTAAGACAAAACCTACCTTGGCCTCAGTGTCTGTGTCCACTGGTGTGTTCCTTGGTGTAAAGTGCTTTAAGTGCCTTAAAGATGGAAAAGAGCTAGTGATCAAGGCCATTTACAGGCCTCGCTGCGGTTTTGATCCAGAATGTGACGAAGTAGAAAAGTATAAGTGCTTAAATGAGCACATTTCATCATCAAGACCATTATACAGTTGACTTGTAACACTTAATCTGTTTTATTCTTGTTGTTTTCTTTAAAGATCTAGTCTTTTAGTAGTCTATTAGTAGTTATCTTTTGCTCTTGTACTGTAAAAAAATTGAGTAGCCTTAGTTTACTTCTCCAAACTATGCAGTATTGGACTGATATCGATGTGCACACTAAGGCCAAGTATCGGCATAAGAATGGTATCAGAACAGCTCTGCTTATTTTGACCACAAGAGCTGCAACATATCTGCACTGGGACAACACACATTTTGTCAAATTTGTGGAAAAAAAATCGGCGCAGACTGTACAACCATTGGAACAACTAGATACTTGCTCCGTCTAGTCATCTTGGCTTTAAATGCTTTTCTGCAGTATTTGCTATCACATCAAACTTAAAATAGACATCATCAAGAAGCTCAACCGTGACAGTTTAAGCGGAGCAAAAATATTGACTCAGTTTCGTGTTACTGTCTTTAAGTGCAAGCCAGTGGGAGAGAAGCTTCACGGAGCCAAGTACTATCCACTCACAGCTAGAAGCACAGAGCTCCACTCAACATATCAGCACTGGAAGAGCCTTTGTTTCTAATAGCACTTTGATGAGGTGTAATCACTATTTCACACACCTCATGTTGAAGCCAGAGCGTGTTTTAATGATTAATTTAACTTTCCTTTCAAAAACGGTCATTGGGAGGTGAACGCGCATTGGCTGGGTGGTTCAGAAATTGGACTTATTTTTTTAGATATTCAAATTTGGGGACTTGCAGGAGTGAAGAAGGTAGAAAAGATGCAATTGTGCAGAGCTTTGGAATTATAATTATAAGTGATATATTAATAGGCACACATTGTACAAAAATGCTGCAAAATATTAGAAATTTAAAGACCCAGAAGTAGGTGCTGTGCCTAATTTTTACTGTGAAAACAAAACAAAACAAAACAAAACAAAACAAAAAAACTTGAAAAACTGAGCTAGTTTATTGCTGTGATGCTAAAGCTAACAACATCACTCAGCTGGTAGAATGTTTGGCCACTGAGCTGAAGGTTGGCGGTTCGAATCCCAACATAACGTATCATTGGTAGAGCCGTCAGACCCACTGCAGTGCGATTCAGCTCCCAAAGATGAATGCTGTCATTGTGTCCTTGGGCAAGACACTTAACCCCCTCACCACTGGTGTATGAATACGCGTGTGAGTGGGCGATTGGTTCCTTGATGTAAAGCGCTTTGATCCCACAGATGAAAGCTGTCGTTGTGTCCTTGGGCAAGACACTCAACCCCCTCGCCTCTGGTGTTTGAATACGTGTGTGAGCGCGTATTCATACACCAGTGCTGGATGTAAAGCGCGTTGAGTGCCTTGATGTGGGAAAAGAGCTATATAAAAGTGTGACCATTTACCTTTTTTAACCAACTAGCATGCTAATGTGCACTTCTTGATTATCTGAGAATATCTGACAGCATAGACTTGGCATATTTTAACTTCAAGAGCTGTTTATACAATATATCTGTGCTGGGGCAAGACACATTTTGCACAAATACATGGGAAAAATGTAATATGATTTGGCCCTTGGGAAAAAAAGAGGAAAAAAAGCAGTTTTTTTCCATTTAGAAACGGTTTGAGTTTTTATCTTGTCAAACGTGACAGCAGAAACAGCATTATAACCATTATGTAAGACAAAACTATCAGTGTTGGCATTCATTGTTGTGTTTTTAAAAATACTTTCTTGACATCGCTCAGTGGCAACTTCGAGTTGGTAGGAATGGCCCCTTGCTGCTTGGTCAGTGTTGGACTTTGGCACACGTCTCTAAATGCCATTCAGATCTGCTCCCCTGTTATTAAAGTCATATCTGCCCTGGTCTCACACTTGTGGAAAAATCTCTGTGCGGAAGCTGAAATATGTGGAGCAGTGAGGGCCCAGTGCTGGCAGCTGTGGCTGAGTGGAGTTGACAAGAGCGAGTCCTTGCACAACTTCCAGGGTTTAATTCCCACAAAACGTTAAACTAAAGGAGGCAGAAATAGACTCATTTTCAAAAACGGAAAGACTGATCCCTTTATTTTAAACATGCACTATGTAAATTTTTTGGTTGGGGCTCCGTCACCTGCTTGTTTCTATGAAGATGTCATTGTTCTGCTTTGAATGTTCCACAATATGAACAGGCATTCTGACTGTGAGCGGGGTCACCTCTCAACAGATCTGACCAGTAACTTTGCCTGGTTTGGTCTCCATGAAGACAGATAGTTTTAATGCCATACTGTGAAACATTCCAGACAAAGCAAGAACATCTCTATGGAAAAAATCATTTGACGGACTCTCCACCAGAAAAGTTACACAATGCACTTTTTAAAAATCTACAAGTAAGACATAGCACAATAATGTCAATAATAAAACTTAGAATATATACTAATACAAATAACTAAAACAAGAAATATACTATGACAAAAAGCAAAAGTGTGAAGTCCATGTTGCTTGTCATTCACAGCATTCACCATTTTTGCTTTTTCTGTGACTGGCTTCATGAAATCAGAGCTTTTTGAATGAAAACGTAAGTTTGTGTGAACCCTAGTTTTCATTTACGATTGTTTAGAATCCAGAGAAACTGTTGGCTGATAAGGTCTGCTAATATTTTTGGGCTAAGTCTGATTATTTTCCCTAAATGACATCATTCGATTTACTAAAAACTCACAAACCATAAAATGCTGTTATCTTTTTGCAATAAAGTCATAAATAAAGCTTAAGGCATATTCTTTAGGCAGCTGATCAGTGATGGGAAGTAACTTGAGTGCATGTACGAAAATATATATTCAGAATACTAATTTTGAGTAACTATATTCCGGTACAGTTACTTTCTCATGGTAGTATTCAGAGTACAGTTACTTTCCTAAATTAAAAGGAATACATGTCTGTACTTTATCACATAATTTTGGCTTTGTACTGCAAGTTATTAGTGAGATTAGTGAGGGTGTGTGCGCATTTTCTCCCTTCTCAAATTAGACACAGGTTTATGCATGACAAACAGAGCAACAGAAATAACACTTGTAATAATATATATATTTTTTGTTTACGAAAATATAATGCAACTTGGTGTAAAGGTATTCTAAGTATTCAGATTACAGTACTCTGGTTGGCCCATGTAACAGAAAATGTTACAAAATACAGTTTGATTCGAGTATTCAGTATTTTGTAACTAAGTAGACTACACTAAGTATTCTTCCCAACACTGCCAATAGCCGTTACACTAAAAGTTAATCTTAACATCCACCTGATAATGCAGCAGATTAGCGTTGTTTTACTGTTAAAACACTCATCAATCCACGCACTTTAACACATACCCTGAGCCTTAACAGCTTGTGTCTAATGTTTTGGTGTCGACAGGGGTTTGAGCGTGCCCACTTTCCCTAAGCCCTGTTAAAGTACCGGAGCACAGAGAGAAAGAGCTCCACACTCACCCAGGCTTTGCTTTTAGACCTGTGACCTGTCTGTTTGGTGTTTGTGTGTCTCTAATCAGGCCTAATCCTCACAAGGCTCTAGAGAATGGGATTTTAGTCAACACTGGCTCTGTGTGTGAGCGCTGACAGGGACGAAGCTGAGGAGAGGTGGAGTCGAGAAGATACAGGCTGTCTGAATAGTCAAACACTTTATCTGGCTTTATCTTGTCAAATTAAACGACAAACAAAAAGTGTTACGTTATATTTTTGTGATTTGAAAAGTTTGGCAAATGCCACTAATCCAAATTCATACTGTGGTATCCTTGGACAAGACATTGAGAAATGACTTTTTCTGTACAAATGTGTTCGTCAATAATAGATAGTCACTCACACACATTATTAATTGGACCATACAGACTTGTCGAAAATCACAAGATGAAGGCTTCAGGCTCGCCTTTTATTTTGTTGAAATGTATGCAGTCTAATCATAACTACTATGCAATTTAGACAAGTTTTCGCCCTTAAGATTATAGTTTCGAGGTAACACTTATGGAATTACCCCTTGTGTATGCTATGTTAACAATGTTCCATGAAATCAGTAGTATTCATATGCATTTTAAGTGCTAAGTAGAATTTTTTACAAAATGAACTTACTCAAATGTATAGTATAACCCATTCATAACTTAGAAATACTGATTCTTTTGTCAGACAAGACAGTTTGTTTGTTTACCTGCTTTACAAGTTTAAGCTACTTCCTGTATCAAGCTTACGCCCCCTACTGTCGGACTCCTCCATCCCGTGTGCGATAAGGTGTATGCTCCCTCGTCACGATTCATGCTCCCTGGACTTGGTTTGCGGATCTCGATGGCCTCAGATGACTCTAGCATTTTCCCAGTCCATGGTTTTGCCTCTTGCAGTGGTCAAATATGGCTGATTTCAGATTTTACTGCTCTGTAGGGGGTGAAAGCTTCCCCGACTGTCTGACAAAACAGTGTAAAGCAGCCGACAAGACACGACAATACACCATCACGTGACGCTTCTGAGGGAGATACAGGAAGTAGCTAAAGCATGTAAAGCAAACAAACTCTCCTGTCTGACAAAAGCATATTTTAAAGTTAGGAAAGCATTGGAAACTTGCATTTGAGTAAGCTCATTCTACAATAAATCCTACTTCGCACTCAAAATGTATGACTACCACTGATTTCACGATAACATAGTTAACATAAAATACATGAGGGTAATTCCATAAGTGTTACCTTGAAACTATAATGTTAACAAGGGCGAAAAACTGTATAAATTGCCCAATAGTTATGATTAGACTGCATACATTTCAACCAAATAAAGGGTGAACCTGAAACCTTCTTGATAGATCATATTTATAAAAACAAAAGGGTAGTACAACTGTTCAAAATCACAAAATGTTAAAACAAGTCTGTATGGTCCAGTTATGGTCCAATTATTTTCCAGTCGATTAGTCTTATAGAATTATTTAAAATTAATTGTTGCAGCCCTAGGTAGTTGTTTCAGTGTCTTGCTCAAGGACACAACAACAGTATGCACTTTGAACCGCCGGCCAAACACAATAATTTTTGTTATACTCTCAATACAGCATCACATGAAGCTTCTGAGAATACAGGAAGTACCAAAACACGTAAAGCAGTGAAACAAATGTTCCTGACTGACAAAAAGAATCACAAATTCTAAGTTTGAAACTGAAGACAGAATGAACCTTCACCAAACATATTTGTATATTTTGTTCAAACCAGCATGTGAAGACTTATTCCTGCTATCATTCCCATGGGACTTTGCCCTAAATCCCACAGTGCATTTCTTTGTTTTTGTATCTTCACACTCACACATGCACAGAGCCCTGGTTTATGTTTGATCGCTGGAGCAGAGCAGCTTGTGAAAACCCTCATTTTGAAGTCCCTCGAGGCTTAGCCCTGAGCAGGAGCTGTGTCCAGAAACCAGGCCCAAATCTGGACTCAAAAACACATGACTTCAATTACAGCCCCCTCCTCCTCCTCCTCCTCCTCTTCCTCTTCCTCCATCTACTACTCTTTAACCAAACTGTGGTCACTGGGTTCATTTAAGACCATGGAACTATAGCATTCCATATACTTACCTATTATTGGACCTTTTCAACGGGAGAAGTAAGAGTTAGGCTGCAGCTATTTTTACATACAGCATTTGTTGATACTTTGCAGCTGATCATCAACATTCCCTGGTAGTGTGAAGCTAACTGAAAGCACTACTCTGTTTGAATCTCAAATCAAACACCTAAACAGGACCACAAACGCTTGTTTTGATCACAGACTCCTGAAAATGTGCTGTTTAGATCCGTTTTGTGCTTTTTCATGAGTTTTCAAACGTCAAACCTTTTGCTCTGTGTTTGCTAATGTGTGCATTGTGTCACCATGGAAACTGATGAACATTCCATCAATAGAGATACACGCAGAACACCCGCAAAGTAGAAATTGAAAAATCCAGTCAGCAGTCACGTCACATGGTAGGCCTGTTTAACTTTATCTTTCCCTATCTTATCAGAAGAGCGAACTCGAGCAAATGAGCTGTTGGCACATTGGTAGTTGCAGATAAAATAGCTAACAAGGAACTATTTGACCAACAAGTGTGGCAAATGATCTTCTAAAGCATGGAATAAAAGTTAATGGAAGTTTGATTCAAGAGTTAAGTACAAAACTATAGTGGAATGTTGAAAAAGAATAAACACCACTGGAGTACCCTTTACAGTTTTAAAAAAGGTATTACAATCACAAGTGAACATCAGCTGCCAATACCTTAACCTGAAAATAGGACATATTTTTCTCATTCTCAGTTTCTGGAAAGCATAAACTGATTCATGGCTGCAGGTGCTGGGGTTTAGGTAGTGACCATTCAGTTCAGAGAGAGACATTTTAGGTTTAAACCAACTGGATTTCAGCTTTGAAACTGTCAACCGAAATCAGACTTGTGTGAAGCTCATGCTGCTTTTCTGGTTGGATAATTATCTTGAGAACCAAAACAGCAAATTACAACATAAACAACTTGGCAATCATGTCCAATGTTTTTGTAAAAATAAATCAACATTACAATTGTTATCAGTAAATGCTGTGATTTTAACACATCTACGTTGTGTCCAGTAACATAAGTTAGGTCTCGTTTACAAGAAATTCATGACAATTTCTGAACTTGGTAACCTCTTTTTTTAAGAGCTCCACTGTCAGAAGGATTTAACTGCTTATTTTTATTTATCTTTCAATTTCTGCCCATTAGCCTCTAGGGATGTAATGATATCAAAATCCTTTGACAACAATATTTTCACGATATGCAGCTCACGGTTTGATATTTATTGCGATATTTTGTGGAAGCTTAAAAAATTGTGCGACTTTTCTTTTAATAACAGCTATTTCTTCATGTAGTCTGCACAGACACCACCAAAGGATCATGGTCTATGTAGTTCCCTCGGTTTTTTAGCTGTTGCTGCACCACGGCAAGGCAAGGCAAGTTTATTTGTATAGCACAGTTCATACACAAAGTAAAAAACAGAATAAGAAAGACATTAAAATCACAAAGAATGACATGCAAACCACATAACTATTAATTTAAGCAAAAATACTTATATTATAATTCAATATATTGTGATGGACCACGATATTATTGTGACTTTGGACGATACGATTAGCTAGGACGGATAGCACAATCTTAACAGGTCAGTCCATCAGCACACTCACAAAGCTCTTTTTAGCAACTTTTTTCTCCATTCAAAGCTAGAGCCAAGTTGGATCCTTTAGAGATTTACAACGAAAGATCAGTCATCCTCAAAAGACACAAACTATTATTCGAAATCTAACCTTTTCAAACAAAGACGTGACCCCAGATTCATAACACATGTTTTGACTGCACTGAAGCTACAAGATAGAGTTACTTGCAATTTGGGATTTCTGCTGTTTAATCCGACGGTCACACCTAGACAGCTTCCCAGTGTGAGCCATACATTGTCCAGACTTGTAATACAGCAATTAATCAAAGTAACGAGACAGTTGGCGTTAACCAGATTATCTTAACGTAAACAAACCCAGCCGGTATACCTGTGAATTCGAGATTGCTACGAGTTACCAAATGGGCCTTTTCTGCGGCACGTTCCAGATATCTCGCCCCATAAATCTGCCAGGCGGTCCGGGCGAGGATCTGTTTTTCAGGGTGGAGTGTTGCGAGACGAAAGGCAAAAACAGCAGCGGTGAACAGACTGTTGTGAGCGCAACACGGGCTTATGGAGGAATGCACGTGTCAAATATGAGGTCTGCAGCTTTGACCTTACATGTTCGTGCTGGTGTTTGTGGAGGTAAAGAGAGCAGAATCACTTAAAGGTGCATTGTGTAACTTTTCTGGTGGAGGATCCATCAAACGCTTTGTCTGGGATGTTTCACAGTATGGTATTAAACCTTTCTATCTTCATGGAAACCAAACTAGACCAAGGTACACGTCAGATCTGTAGAGAAGCAACCCCACCCACAGTCAGAATGTTGTTTTTCAAGGTATTTTTGCGTTATAAAAACCACCTGTAGAGATTGGCAATTCCTGAAATTATCCATATGATTGGAGTGAAGGTGTATGGAGTTTAAAAACACAGCAAGCACTTCCTGTATCGCCACATGACATCACAAGGTGGAACAGAGTGTTTTCCGTTTGCGAAAAAAAACTAAATATGCAGGGTTTGAGTCTTAAACTTGTGTGAATGAAACGAAACACAGCTTCACTCCCTTTCTGAGTTACATCCATAGACTGCTAGCCACGTTCCAAATAGGAAGTGAACATGGGCATGCTTCTGGCTCCATCGACTCTGGGTACAGTTCACTTTGTGTTGAAGAAACGCAACCAAGCTCTCTGTTACTGCTGCTGTCAGGCTCCTCATTTTGGCCTTAAAATGTTCGTATTAACCTGCGCTTTGCGATTCTGAGGTTTTATTTCGCTATTTTGTCTGTAAATCAATTCCTATTCCTAATATAGAACTTGCCTCTAAATTTGCCCCGTAACTGCCAGTCTCAGTGAGCTTCACTTGACTGGAGCCAAACACTATGGGTGATGTCACACTCCTTTAGTCCACTTCTTTATACAGTCTTTGGTTACATCTGTCTCGTTCAATATAACCAATGAGCAAAAGACATGTAAAACAATTTCCAATAAAATACAGTATAGTTTTAAGCTAAAGAAACTGTTCAAAATGGCAAATCTACACTATTTTCCTCAAACAAAGATTTCAGTTTCCTATGGCAACATAAAGCGACAGCCTTTTACTGTCTACATGCTCTAAAATTCATTGTTACTTGTGACAATGACAATAAATCCTTGAATCTTGAATCTCGTATTTCCTATAGCGTCCCTGAATGTCCTCACTTAGCTCGTGTAAAAGTGAAAAGGAGAAGCGTCATTGTGGTGTGTTCATGTTCGTGCAACTGGAGCAGTAACACAATACACACACACGGGGACTTCCCACCTCTTTGTCTGCTTAAATCTCTAAATATCGGCATGAAAGTACACGTCTGCTAGTATGACAAGACCTCACATTACGTTCACTCAATGGTTTTTCAGTTATAGTTTGATTAGGGGTGTGAACAAAATGTACACCCACATATTACGGAACTGAAATTTGCACTGAAATTAGATGCATTTGAAGTGGTAATGAAGTACAAATGTAAAAGTACTGTATTTAAGTAAAATCATTATAGATCTGTAATTCACTTAAAGGTGCATCACCTGCTTGTTTCTATAGATATATCATTGCTCTGCCTGGAATGTTCCACAGTGTGACATTAAACAGCTCTACATTACATTTGGTCAAATACAGTTAGTTTTATAGTTCAGAAATACCATGAAAAACAGGCATTCTGACTGTGAGCGGGGTCGCCTCTCTGCAGATCTGACCTGTAACTTGGTCTGGTTTGGTCTCCATGATGAGAAAGGTTTAATGCCATACTGTGGAACATTCCAGACAAAGCAATAACATCTCCATGGTGAAAAGCAATTGACGGACCCTCCACCAGGAAAGTTACTTTTACTTTACTTTACATTTCAGATATTTACCTTTTTTTTTTTTTTTACTGGACTTTGCATATAATTTTAGGGTAATTTTCTGCACATTCATTGTAACAAGTTTCGGGTTTGAGAAAACAAAAATATATACACAAAAGTCAATATAAACATTTTGAAATTGAAGTTTCACCAAGTACAGTTGGCGAAAATCAGCATCTTTTTTTAAATTAATTTTACTTTTACATTTTTGAACAGATACTACAATACTTTTTATGTGATACTGTAAGTACTTCTTCCAGCACTGCTTTGAACTAGTACTAATACTAAAAAAAAGGATTAAAGATTGCTCAAACATGTTCCACTCCAAGAACAACTCCAAGAGGGTAAATGAGAAGGGAAACATCTACAACATTTTTAAAAGCTCTGAAAAGTTGATTTTGCATAATAGGTCTGCTTTAAGAGCACATGGGAAAAAAAATGAACAAACTACGATGATTTTGTGTTAAAATAAATACTCTTTTCTTTTTAATCATCATTGGGGATTAGCATTATCATTAGTGCCAAAACCTTGGTATCAAAAGAGAGTTTAAAACGATCTGTTACGTTATGTCTGGTCAGGAAATGAGTGAAATAAAATCCACTGTAGTAGAAAACTAAATCCTACAAGAGCTGTACTTTTTGGTTGAATAAAGTCGATACGAAGGGCACCATCTGGAGAGCATAATGACAGGCTCGGGGTTGGTCTGGTTGGCTGTGGGTTTAGTGTGAAGTAGGAAGGGCTACTGCAGCAGAGACAGAAACCACAGTGATCTGGGTGTTTTACAATACACTATGGTCCAACAGTCTCTCAAACCAATCCCATAGCCAAGTCATACATGGTAGAGTTGGCCAAACCTAACTCTGGTGACGCCCCTGACGACGGTATTCAAGGAGTTGTCACAATACTAACATTTCAAACTTTATTTTGATAGTAAAATGCACAAGTCAAAGTCATAGTGTTCAAGGTACATTGTGTAACTTTCCTGGTGGAGGCTCCGTCAAATGCTTCTCTCGGTGGAAATGTTATTGCTTTGTCTGGAATGTTTCACAGTATGGCATTAAACCTTTCTATCTTCATGGAGACCGAACCAGACCAAGTTACAGGTCAGATCTGTGGAGAGGCGACCCTGTTCGCAGTCAGAATGCCTGTTTTTCTAGGTATTTTTGCGCTATAAAACCACCTGTAATTGAATAAATGTAAAATAGAGCTGTTTAATGTCATACTGTGGAAGATTCTAAACAGAACAGTGACATCTCCTCAGAAAAACGCAGGTGACAGACCAAAACCAACCAAAAAGTTGCATAGTGCACCTTTCTTCGACCGTTCTAGAGCTAAATACATTTTCTCAGAATTACTGTCTGGTGCTGGGTTATTTGTAATATGCCATTCTCTGTCCACAACGTCACAATGCCTCATTCAGTCATTAATAGAGGGAAAGCACATTTACAGGCTGTATCTGATTGTCCGCCCTAGTCCCTAACCCCTCATTCACTACATAGGCCAGCACTATTGAGCTGACTCGTTCACAGAGACATTTGAACAAGCAGCTCACTAGTTTTGGGTCAGTGATTCTGGTGTCTGGGTGAAAAAAAGTCTGCTCAACTCTGATAAAACTTGATTTTCGTCATAAATAATGATCAGATCACACTAACACACATATTTATGGACTAATAATAGCCAAATATGTTTTTTTCACGCTGGATCTCATGTAAACAGGCTGGATAATTTTGGTTGAGATGTAGAAATTTACGATCTTTTAACAGCTCGAGCTAAGGTTTTATTTATAATCAGGATCAACAGTGCAAGAAACCAGTGCTCCTATCTGTTTCATTCACAAGTGTTCTGTCCAGTTAAATGCTGTTGTTTTTCCGACTCTCACAATGCATTATGGTCTATATTGACCGGTCTAGTGAGCAGCTCTGGACATTACTTATCAAAGTGCATTGAGTGCTCTACTTCTTCACCAGCTGGACTTTCAGACACCCCTAAATAGTGCCGTCAGTAGGGTGGACATGTGGACACAGCCATAGTTTCTGTTAGTAAGTGAATACTGAAGACTCATACTTAGCTTAATTTAACAAACGTATTGAAACTTTTTTTACATTTGGCACTGTTTCAACGGTTTGATATATTTGTGTTTTAAATGGAAACACAAACTGTATCTCTGCTTTGATTCTTTGTTTTTAGACCTTTGCATTCATCCGTCTTTATTTGGTGAGGTCCTCAGTAAAAGCAAAGTGAAACGGGTTAACATTTCGTCGGAGCATCGGTTTCATCAGCGGGAGGTCGAGCAGTGACTGGTCCCGGGTTGAAACGGCGATGGTGGAAGTGCTGATTACAGAGAGAGAGTGTGACGGGTGCGACGGGTGCGTGTGGTCCTGCCGGGGAGGAGGACTGCAGCATGTGTACGAAGCTGACAGGGGTTATGTTTGGAGAGGTGCACAGGCCAACCTCCTGCGGCTCAAACACTTTAAACATGATCCCAATCTACACCTCCATCTCTCTATCGCCCTACAGCTCTCTCTATCTCTTCCCTTGTTTCTCTCTTTCATTCTACCTCTCTTCTCTCTCACCATCTGCCACATAGTCACTTTTTGCTAATCGTTTATCATTCTGCCAAAAGACATTTTATAATTAAAACTGTGGTATTGTTAAGTTTCAGATGACATTGCAAGATTCTATTGGCCAATAATATTTAATACAAATGGGGAGACCTAAAATTAGGGTTAGATGAGGTTCAACAGTTGTGAATTTTCCTTATATATTGTGTGTTTCAACTGAGAATACAATAACAGATAATAGATGGATGGATTTTACTGCCACCTATTTTAAAAACCTCCTCTAAATTCACCAAAATGCAGGAAATTACACTTTATTTTGCACAAAATTTCTTGGACGAGGACTCCCAAACCACCTGCTTGACAGGACCATGGGGTCAAATAAACAGTAGGTGTCCTTTATTTGCAACAGTAGAGTCACAAGTACCATTCAAATGCGGAGAACGAATAAACACTTGCTTATTTAGTCGATATGATTGGTTTCACATGTTCTTCATCGAATTTGAGTTCCACCAGAAACTACCAAACCACATCGTTATTACACAAACTATAAGAATCTGTAGATGTAGATGGTGTGATAACATAACTAAAAAAAGTCCTGGAAAATGATTTCTAGTTAATCGTGGGATCCCTGAATAGAAAAATCTGTCTCTTTCCCTCATCTGGAACTATAAAATCTAGGATCTGAAATCAATTAAATCAACAATAAAAGAACTCACATTTGTATTCTGTAGACTTTGTTCGTTTGACTAGTCGACTTACTTTTCTTTTTCTATCCTCTTTATCCTGTCCTCTGTCTCTGTTACAAATACTCACACTGAGACCATCAATCTGTTTGCCCACATTGTTCAAACTCTTAAACAAGTCACTTTAGTTCATGAGTTGGTTTACTGAGAAACAACAGTAGTGCCCGCTCGGCAGCACCGCAGTGGCACTGGCAGTTAGCGAGCTCTTTTCTGCAAAAAGCCCCTGGTTCAGTGTGTGTGGTTCCCAGTACTTTGCGTACACCGGATACATAAACTTTGGATTTAGTGTATAAGATAAGATTGATGAAGGCATGGTTCCTGATTTTTACCATCTTAAATATGTGGAAAAAATAACTAGTTCATTTGAAACAGTTTGCAGTGGTCCAAACTTATTCCTCACTTATATCCGAGCATCTCAGTTTTTCACAACAATAAGTTTATAAGCACTTTTCAGAGCTCTCAGAAACCAGAGCGGAGACTAGCCATGACGGTAAAGCTAACAACAACTAGCATGCTAACCTTGGACTGTATGAGGAATTGATTAACATGCAAAATATCAAAATAAAAACTCCGGGATCTTGTAGAGTGGGTAAATACAAACATTTTAAGACCAAAATAAGGAGCCTGACAGCAACAGTTATAGAGAGAGGGGCAACGTTTTTTCAATACAAAATTAATTGGAAACGGTGCCGATGGAGCCAGATGCGCGCCCATGCTTACTTCCTATTTGGAACGCCGCAGCTTGCTGTTTAGCTATGTTTGTTTATACAGTCTATACATGCTAATACACACTTTCTGATTATAGGATAACTAAACACTTTAGAATTTGACGTAAACAGCACACAACAGACATATTTTGACCTCAAGAGCCGCTCATACAAGAAATCTGCACTGCATGTGAATCAGGCCTTCATAAAGCATTCTTCAAGTTTAAAATGATTTGACAGAACGTTGCTCAATAAAACAGGGCCTTAATACCTTTCCAAAACCAAACCATGATCCTGCGCAGCTGTCTTGAGCGGTTGGCCGTATCAGAGGTGGTGACTTCATGTAATAAAGTTTATCAGGGTTTGGAGTGGGACGAGGTCAGCTGGGCGCTTATCTGAGAGACGAGGGAGATAGCTCTGTCTGCAGCCCTACCGCTCTCCAGCACCATGACATCAGTGTTTAACCCGAGTCCAAACACTGGAGGAGTGCACTGTCATTTACTGTAGGTGTTGTTCAGTCAGCCCGGGTAAACAGCGGCCTGGGTTTGTGTCACTGGGATGGTGATGTGGCAGGACATGGGAGGTGGAAAAACAAGACATGTTTGATCAAAGAATAATGTGTGCGTACAGTAACGTTATGCAGTTGTGGTATGACAGTTGTAGTAGTAGTTGTTGTGTAGAGTAGTATTAGTAGTATTAGTAGTATTAGCAGGCTGGTGGTGGCATGGGCGATATATCGGTTCCAGTTTCAGTATCAGCCGATATCAAACCATTTTTCAATACCGATATTTGACACGGACGGTCACATTTTTATACAGCGATTTTCCACCTTCACTCAGGCACTCAAAGGAACCACTCTCCCATTCACACACACGAAACAACAGTGTACGCACACACTGGGGGAGAGGTGGGTTAAGTGTCCTGCCCAACAACACAACAACAGTATTCATTTGTGGGAGCTGGAATCGCACCGCCAACCTGTGGGTTAGTGGATCTGACCCCAATGATGTTTATGTCGAGAGCGGCATTCAAACTGTCAATCGTAGTAGTAGTACTGGTAGTAATAGTAGTACATAGTAGTAGTACATAGTAGTAGTAGTAATAGTAGTACATAGTAGAAGTAGTAGTATTAATAGTAGTACATAGTAGTAGTAGTAGTTGTAATAGTAGCACCTAGTAGTAGTAGTAGTAGTAATAATAGTACACAGTAGTAGTAGTAGTAGTAGTAGTAGTAGTAGTAGTAGTAGTAATAGTAGATAGTAGTAGTAGTAGTAATAGTACATAGTAGTAGTAGTAATAATAATAGTACGTAGTAGTAGTAGTAGTAGTACCTAGTAGTACCCAATATTCATAACTTGTAGTCATATACTTGTAGTAATTGTCATACTACTGTTCAGTGGCTCTGGACTGATTTCTTGACAGTTTTCGTTGCATCTTGAGTAATTCTATTTTGAAATCTCTGCAGTTGTTTACGAGGGAGCGTTTAAAGTCGTGATTCCAAACAGTTTACCTCAAAACAAAATCATGTTCTGTCATCGACTACAAGCACCAGCAGCTCAAACCTGAGCCCGAGGTCAGACATTTCTCAATATTTATACTCTTAAAGTAATTTGCTTTGACAGAAACATCTGCAGAAAATCTACAACAACAGCTAAACTAAATATTGAAAAGTCCGCAAGAGAAATGAGGCGGAGAGCCCATTCTCTTTGAACAATGTGGTTTTTAATATCACCACCACCGCCAGCTCCTCTCATGTGGCTGTTTATCCATGTCACAAAGACCAACATTTACCACAAGTTTGAAATGACTGCTTCCTACTGAAATGTTTTTGGAGGACATTTTGAACTTGCCTCTCTCCGTCCTATTTGACCTTATTTTTTCTTTCTGTTTTTCAGTTCCAAATGTAAATTGTTTGCTTGATATAATATTTATTTATAATTCTAGCGCAGCATTACAAACTTCTTAATAGTCTCCTGGCTTTGATAAGATACACCATGGACACAAAGAATGGCTTCTGTTCCATCTCTAATCACTCAGTTTGTATAAATATTTTTTCCACTTAAGTCTGTTGGTTTGATTCCCAATATGTGCACTTCATATTGCTGTTGTGTTCTTGTGCAAGACACTCAATTTGCCTTAGAGGGCCCATATTATGCTATTTTCTGATCTGATGTTGTTTCCTGACCAATAACAGACCTGGAGTTGTGTTTTGCTTTATTCGCACATGTTTAACACACAAACCCTGCATATTTAGGCTGTGTTCTTGTCATGTGGTAATACAGGAAGTGCTCCACTGTGTTTTTAAACCCCATACACCTTCATTAGAATCAATTGGACGATCAGCCCTGGAATTGCCAATTTCTACTGAACTAAAGGTAAAAAAAAGGTAGCTGTTGACATGAAAACTACCGCTTCATGACATCACAAGGTGGAACAGAGCATTTTGAGCTTTGAAGATGTAGACAGACTAATAATAAAAGATTTCTCAAGCATGAAACAATAAAACAACATTATAACATGGCTTAAAGCGCACAAAAGCTTAAAGCCCATTTTATTTGTTTGACAATACAGGTAGTTATTGGAAGCTCTTAAGCTAAACTTGAGTGTGCAAATAACTGATACATTATTATTGTTATTATTATTATTATTATTATTATTATTATTATTATTATTATTGACTTTTCTGGTGGGGAATTTGCCACCTGTTATTGCTTTACCAGGAATATTCCACATTTTGGCATTATCTTATCTGTCTCCATGGAGAAAAGCAGTTGATACGGACACTGAATGAACTAAATATCAAACTAAAATATCAAAATCTAATAACAGTTTTATATTTTCTCTCTTTTTCAGAATTTCCGTCCCATTTCAAGCGGCTTCTCCAGTTACCACCGCAAACCCTCGTACGGCTCAGAGCCTCCCTCCCCCCCGGCGCCCGTCTCCTCCCCCACCCCGTACGCCAACAACGGGCATGCCAGGCCCAACAACGGCCACAGCTACGGGGGCTATGGGAATGGGCACACCCAGTACAGCGCGCCCCAATACAGCACCCAGCAGTACAGCACCCAGCAGTACAGCACCCAGCAGTACAGCACCCAGCAGTACAACGCGCCCACTGCTCTGTACTCACACAACGGAAGCAACGGGGAGCGGTGTCTGTCCAATAAGATGAGTGGACTCAGGCTCAGTGCCCCGAACAGGTCTGTCAATATATTTGCTAATAAATGGAAAACTTAAACGCACTGTACCTGTGATTTTTACTGTCTTAAAAACGCAATGAGTTTATAAACGCTTTGCTCTAATTTCAGAGCTCAGAGGGCTCTTGTAATGCTAACAACAACTAGCATGCTAATGTGCGCTTCCAGAGTATCGGATAATAAATGCTTTATAATTAGATGCAGCCGTGACGCTGCCGACTTATTATGACTCAAGAGTTTGCGTCAAAGTAAATTACTGTAGTTGTGTTACAGTGTCTTAAATTGTGATTAGGCATAACATTCTGATCTTTCTTCTAAATAATTGTAAAACTTGGATGAAAGGGATGTGGTAGTGAAGGTCAGAGAAGCCGTTGGCACAGGTTTGCAGCCTTTAGCGTGTCAGTCTGGCCCAGGACAGATGTGGTAACAGTATAGTTTACCTTGCCAAATCCAAAATGATCTCTCTCTGTATTTTTATACAGACTCATATCAGTCTGGTCCACAGGCCATCAGTCCAGTCAGACTTGTTTTTTTTTTCAGTGACGCTTGTGAAGTGAAGGAGCTCATTGGGCATATAACATTTGCAAATAAAATCATATTTATCTCCCCTCAGATGCACAGAATTTAGTGCGTTGCTCATTGATTTTGCAGAAATCCATAAATTTAATTTCGAAACTATGTAAAGAATAGGGGTGGGTTAATATAAGTTTTTTTTCTTCCCACTCCTTTTCGAGAAATGTGCTTTTCTGTTGTTTACAGCGTATATATAATATGTACATGATTATTGTTTCTCTCTTGGCACAAACTCGAAATAATACGAATCAATCAGTCAATCCATAATGTTTTTCAGCCCCTGTGATATTTTACCCTTTATTTTTGCCAGTATGGATGGAGCATGCATGTCCCTAATTCTAATCCATCTGTCAGTCACACCCATCTAAAAACTGGAAGACTCACATTTTCGTAAAGTAGTGGAGAAGTGTGTATTTTGAATCAAGGCAACAGCTGTCACTATTAGAATGTGTAATGGCCTAACTCTGGTATTTCATCACGAAACTTGAATAAAACAACGTCTAAACCAAACTTGCTTCACGCGGCATGTGTTAGTGTTGATATATTTATTAAACTAAATTTGCAACAAAAAATTTAAGTTAACAACGCATGTTTCTTTTCCCCATATGGTTTTCCCCGAATGGTCCCCAGTGGTGTATGGAGAGGCCAGGACCTAACTTTCCTATAGGGCACTTTATTACTCCTATAAACCCCATCTTGGCTTACACGTGACCTAGTTTTATTTAAAACATTGCAGCTTAAATTCGAAAATGTGTGAATATGAGCCATAAAGTCCGTCTTATTGAGTTATAAAAATGCTTGTAAAATCCATTTTCAGTGGTGCCGTTTCTTCATAATTCTTAGTGTGTTTTGGTGTAGTGCCTGGAGTGACAGCTGGAGGAGTGTGAGGATATGGCGAACACACCTGTGCTCTGGATCACTGCAGAAGACATTATGCTGTTTTGGATCTTCTCAAGTGGCTCATAAAAGCTCAGAGTTTCGAGGCTGCATCTCTTGAAAGAAAGCACAGTCCCTCTCCACCCAGCTCATTCATGTTATATCCCAGTCCAGGTGTAAAATGTTTGTTTATGCAGTCTATTGTCCCAGGTGGGAATTATGTTCTCTGCATTTGACCCAACTTGTCAGGAGAAGTTGGGTGAAAGCCACCTCCACATAATGAGACAGGATCAAAAGATTAGGTCAGTACAAGGGCTGTTAAGTACGCTAAAGCCGGGTGTTCCCTGCTACGGGTGCCAGAAAATTAATAGCAGTGATGGGACTTTCGGCTCTTTTGTTGGATCTGAATCTTTCGGATCTGATCATTTCAAAGAGCCGTGCAAAAGACTGGCTCCTTAACAATTCTTTAACGTGACAGAATAACGAATAACCCTAAACCTAACGAATCAAGACTCAGACTTGTTTAAAATGGTTCAAACTGAAAGAGTTTACCCTTTGAAATTATTGTTGATCTAAATAAAACATTGCACTCAAATAACTGTGAATGTTATGACACCAAATGTTTTTTTTTCCCCTTTCTTTTCTTTTTTTTTTTTTTTGCACAAAACTCAGCTCTTTTTTAAAAATGAGATTCGGATCCAGCAATTCAACGTTTTTTTTTTTTTTTTAACTTTCATTATGAGCCATTCAAAAGAGCCGACTCTTCCACAAACATCACATCACTAATAGCACGGCTTTTAGATCACGATTTGGATTTGATCAAAATTCAAATCAAGTTACTGTCTTTATATTACCTTCTTCTGAATGTTCACACTTCACTGAAATTGAGTCGAGTGTTTCTGAGGCTGACCAAAAGGAGGTATTGGCAGGAAACTTTATTTGAGCTTATAAGCGAATGTCGATTTGACCAAAATATCAGATTGTCACAGAAATGAACCACAGTTTGATTTTTGTCACCATATGTCCCACCCCTTTTTTTCATCTTAAAAGTTGTTTGAATGTCAGACTACAAGATGTGAGGGAATTCAAATTGCAAATCATGCCTATGCTAAAGCAAGAGCAGAGCAGTTTCTAACCTGAATTAGTTTTCAGGATAGAACAATAAGGTGATCACAGTTGTGCTGGTGAGCTGATACTGCACTAAACTCTACCTGGGTTTTTGAAATGTGATTTAATGAAATGAACAGTGGGGAAATGAGGACTTGTTCACGGTCGAGTTCTTTTGCTGTTACTTTAGTGCGATTGTTTTTACTGTCGGTAGAACTCGCTCATAGACAACCAAGATTCCAAAATATCAGACAATCGAAGCTCATCTCTGATCGTACAGCAATTCAAAGGTCCTAGATTACGAAAAACTGACTCTTGTGAGATTTTTAGCCAAAAATAAATCTTTTGGATGATTTCAGCCCTTGGAATTGCCAATTTCAGCTGAAATAAAATTGGAAGGTAGTGAAAGGAGCTGTCAACTTGAAAACTACCTCTTCATGACTTCACAAGGTGGTACAGAGCATTTTAAATTTTGGCGCAAAGAGCCTAATAATAAAGAGTTACTCAAACGTGTGAATGAAAGAAAACTCAAGTCCATGCTGTTACCTCATCAAAAACTGGACTTGAGTTTTCTTTCATTCACACGTTTGAGTAACCCTTTATTATTTCACTACCTTTCAATTTTATTTCAGCTGAAATTGGCAATTCCAAGGGCTGAAATCATCCAAAAGATTTATTTTTTATAATTATGTCTCATTTGACACCTGTCTCTTGCTCTTTTTGCTATACCATCTATTGTGATGTTTGAGCTACTGTATCCAAATAATATCCAAGGTGGAACAGAGAAGAACTCAGCCTAAATATGCAGGATTTGTGTGTTAAACATGTGAATGAAACAAAACACAACTCCAGGTGTGTTTGTGATGAGGAAACAATATTATAACAGATCAGAAAATAGCCTAATATGGGCCCTTTAATCCATGACAAGAGTGTGGCAACAATGTTCTGGTTCCTCACTGTCACTTTCGGTTTACAACCATTACACAATGTCTCTCCTTTCGTCACTCCAAAGACTATGAACCAAACCACTTCTTCTGGCCTGTAGCTGAGTCTAATTGTTCCATCAGTCTCATCTCGTGGTGGTTTAAAGATGAAGTCAAAACTGCTCCTTTGGGTTTGGAAGTGACTTGATGGGTGGATGAACACAGCAGACGTCAGTGATTAGAGCTGCAGGCATCTGGAGGCACATGTCTGCAGCTCTGTGTAGATTACCGAGAGCGAAGTGAAGCAGGAGAGTGACTTGTGGAGAGCAAAGTTTAGATGAAAAGTGTATTTCCTTCTCTTGGTGGTCTGGATGTTCTCGTCTGGGCTTTTATCCGAGTTTAAACACAGGCGAAAATTAGTCAAACAGAATCAGGCTTGTTTTGGACTGAAGCTTTGCAGGAGACCTATTACTGTTAGAGATGGGCGATATATCGGTTCTAGTATCTGTATCGGCTGATATTTGATATTTTTTGGAAGTGAAAATTGGTTTGTGATCTTTGCTTCAGCTTGATAGAAACTTGTGGGAGTTGCTATGGGTTTTAAAAGCGAAATATCGGCTCTAACAGCTCAAAAAAACAAAAACAAATTAGAAAAAATCCATATATATTGCCTTAGCTTAAAGTCATATCTAGTTTGTAATTATTTTGTAGGGATGCACTGATCTAGATTTTCTGTTGCAATACCGATGTCGGTACTTTGGCTTGAAGCATATGCTGATACCCGATATTAAACACTAGAGCAGAGACTGAAAATAGCATTGATTTCCTTTAAACACAAACAGAATCAGGTAAAAAAAAAAAAAAAGATCCATGTATTTACTACAGAAAACATTTGTAAAAATACAAGTTTGAGATTACGAGATGTTTTGGGCCAACATTAGGACCAGTAAAACATGTTTTTACACCAATTTGTAGATTAAAATGGGATAAAAGATGAACTGATATTGGAAACCGATATCTGATCCACCAAAATGTTCAATATCAGTGCCAATATTCGATACCAACATTGTGTCCATACATTGCTATTATTTTGTACATTTCTGCCAGTTCAGTTGTTTAAAAAGATTATTGTTGTGTACTTATTGCCAGGGGAAGTTTCAGAATCTGATTGTCCTGATTGCAGTAAATGAAACGAGTCGTTGTTGTGTGTTTCCTCCAGCCCAGAGCCCCCCATGCACTCCCCTGACGTCACGCAGTCTGATGTCTACAAGATGCTCCAGGACTACGAAGAGCCGGTGTCTGAACCCAAGCAGTCCGGCTCCTTCAAGTACCTGCAGGGCATCCTCGAGTCCGGAGATGGAGGTAAATACAGGAACTTTTCTACTGGAGGGTCTGTCAGATGCTTTTCTCCATGGAGATGTTATTGCTTTGTCTGGAATGTTTCACAGTATGGTATTAAACCTTTCTATCTTCATGGAGACCAAACCAGACCAAGTTACAGGTCAGATCTGTGGAGAGGCGACCCCACTCACAGTCAGAATGCCTGTTTTTCTGGGTATTTTTGAGCAATAAAACCACCTGTAATTGTAAATGTAAGGTAGAGCTGTTTAATGTCATACTGTGGAATATTCCAGGCGGAGCAATGATATCTCCATAGAAACAAGAAGGTGACGGACCCTCCACCAGAAAAGTTACGCAATGCACCTTTGAATAATAATCTGAATAGAACAGAAGACATTTCATAAAAAGGTGATGTAAAAGGCGATACTGATGGTGTAAGCCAACTACAACAGCTAGCATCCTAACTGTGCACTTCCTAATTATCTGACATTAAAACGCTTTCTAATTAGATGCCAATAGTACACGGGAGACATAGATTGACCGCAAGAGTTGCTTATATAAAATATCTGTACTGGGACAAGACCAATTTTGGTCAAATACCTGGGAAAAGTTATGTACAGTTAAAGGGCCTGTACATTATATTATGGGATATTACACATGTTTGAATAACCCTTTAGTATGAGTCTGTTTACCTCTCCAAAGCTCAAAATGCTCTGTTCCACGTTGTGATGTCATGTAGTGGTAGTTTTCACGTTAACAGCTACGTTTTACTTGTTGTTTAGTAAATATTGGCAATTCTATGGATGAAATAATCCAAATGATTCTAGTGAAGGTGTGTGGAGTCAAAAAACACAGTGGAGCACTTGTATTATCACATGACATCACAAGGTGGCACAGTGTTTTCTGACTGAGAGAAGAACTTAGCGTAAATATGAAACAAAACACAACTCCAGGTCTGTTTTTTTCATGAGGCAACAACATTATAATATAGATCAGAAAATAGCATAACATGGGCTCTTTAAATCCATCTGGAGTTGTGGAGGACATCTCGTCATCTCCAGCTCCTCTTTGCTAATCCTCCCATTCTCCTGTGAATACTTTTCCTTTTATAGAGACACACACACAGGTCTCAGAGATGAGGATGGGGACACAGGGTTTTTGGACAAAATGAGAGCGACTATTAGCCCAAAGATAAAGTGCTCTGAATAGCTCCACAGAAGAACTGGGGAGGAGAGTTTTGTTAGGACAATTTACTGCGAAAACAACTTCTACAAAGGACTATAACCTCAGATTTACGGCCTTCCTGTCTGGCTTCTGTCCGTTCAGCATTTTTGAGTCGTGTGACAAGATCCTGCACTGCAAAAAAACAGCAGTTTGTTTACTCACTACATCAACATATATTCAAACCCATATTTTGAGTCTGCTAGCCACTCCACAGATTTGACCTGTAACTTTGGCCAGAGTTATGCAATGTATGATTAAAGTGGTTGTACAATTAGCAATTTTTTGGGAGATGATTAAAATTTGTTTTGCCCTAGCGCAGATAGAGTGTAAAAGATCTGTGGGTTCAAAATATGACCACTGTGCGCTAATAACAATGTGGTTTATTATCAGAGAATCAGGAAGTACCTGTTAGCATGCTAGTTTTTTAGTTTTTCTATTATCCGCTCTGGCTGCTCAAAGTTGTGGAAAATGCCAAGTACCTCAGTCGGTGTGTTTGTCCACAAATCCAAGTGAGATCCACTGACCAACAGGTTGGCAGTGTGATTTCAGCTCCCGCAAATGCTGTTGTTGTGTCCTTGGGCAAGACACCGAACCCGCCTGTGTATGTGTGTGTGAATGCCTTGAACACTTTATTTACCATGCTTATAACCTCATTGTGGTGAATAATTAGGAAGCTAGGAATGTGTTATAAAAGTGAGGAAGAAGTTTGAACTGCTGTAATTTCGCGATTTGAAAAGTCAAATATTGCAAATTTCAAATTAAATGTATTATGGACTGAATTTTTTGCAGTGTGTTCTGTAGTTGTTTTCATTGCCTCTCAAGGACAGAGCTGAAAGTCAGAGTAAATATAAGTGGGCTTTAAGCTCAGCGCTGACCTCAGAGGAGTGACCTGTGCTCTGTTCTCAAAGATAAAACATGATTAATGTTTAACAGTGGCCTCCTGGAGAAAACAGACCTTCATGTTAGAATACAGGCTGAAGAATGTGGGTGGACAGTAACATGCTGTGAATGTGTGGAGCCGGTCCTTAGGCAAACACTGGTTCATAATTAACATCAAACACAAAGATATGCGTTGAAAGTACCGTCAATGTTCAGTATATGTTCACTAAGCTTATGTACTTTTTGAACTATAAAGATTGTTTGGTTTGACAATCAAACCCCTGGAATCTGTCTACAAACAAGCTCTGAGGATCCTCGATAGAAAACCAACAATATCATCACTGCAAAATACTTGACAGACATAAAATGCTAATCTTTGGAAACATGATTCAGTTTGGAAATGTGCAAATGTCTTGATCAAGATGATTAACAATATGGCTCCTCCACCACTCAAAAGATTTGTCACATTAACATCTGAACAGATGAGCAGAACTACAAGGTCCACCTGCAGTGACCAGTGTGGCACCTGAAAGAAAACAGCTCTAGGCCAATCAGCATTCTTTTTCCAAACTAGAACAGAATGGAACAAATTACCAGCAGATTTGAAACTATGCAAAGACTTCAGAAAGTTTAGTGCAGAATTAAGAAGATATCTTTTAACGATGCAGAAGTGCCAACATAAACTAACAACTAAACGAAACCTGATTAAGGGCACAGAGGCAGCAGAGTGGGAATGGGACAGAGATATTTAATGTCATTGTACTTTTTTTTTTTTAATAACTGTTTGTATATAGATTGCATCGTTTATTTTATTTTTGTATTCTATGTTTTGTGTCTTTGAGTGTCCAAAAAAGCGCTATATAAAACTGATGCATTATTATTATTATTATTATTATTATTATTATTATTATTATTATTATTATTGTGTCTCAGGGACTATAGATGGAAATGATCTCCGAGAGCTACAGTCTTGTACAAAGCATCTCTTCAATATTTGTTTGATTAATGCCCTTTTACATGGTCCCTGTCAAATAAACTAAATAAATAAATACATAAATTAGAATTGTGCACTACCCAGTCAGGTTTCACGGGATGTGAAAAAGGCACTATGTAAGATTTTTGGTTGAGGGTCCAAAATCAATTTTTCACCGTGGAGAGGTTGTAGTTTGGCCTGGTATATTCCACAGATTTGCAATCTCCATGAAGCCCACCAAACCAAGTAGCTCAGTGGGTAGAGTGTGTGTCCACTGATCTGAAGGTTGGCAGTTCGAATCCCGTTCTCATTGGTAGAGAGGTCAGGCCCACTGACCCACAGGTTGGTGATGCAGTGTTTGTCACATTAACATCTGAACAGATGAGCAGAACTACAAGGTCCACCTGCAGTGACCAGTGTGGCAATATATTTTTAACTTTAAAGCTTAAACCTCTGATTCTTTACAAACAAAAAATATATCTACAATATATTTTTCAAAGGGTTCACACTGGTGTATGAACCCTTTGAGTGCCTTCGGGGTGTCATTTTACCATATCTGGTGTCTTAAAACTGCCTGTAATTGAAGATTATATAACTCTGTAAATATTCTGACCTCCACCAGAAAAGCTCCATAGTGCCCCTTTATCATTACTGTTACATAAGATGAGTAAAAGCCCGTATGTTTGACAGACAGCTGAGGATGTGATGTGCCTGGTGGAGTTAACAGCTTAAAGTGCACTGTTTTTGTGCTCTGTCAGTGAGCAGAGCTGTGATTGGCAGGTTAACCCCTCCATTTAGCTCCATACGTTTACTTTGGGATCATATCAAAGCTACCTGTCCACCGTTCTATCAGACTACCGCAGCAGCTGCAGGACCAGAACTGCTCATTTGTACTCAGAGAAAAACATGTGTCAAACTCCCCTCCAGGATTATAAATGCGTTTTTAATGATGGTCTGTAATGTTGTTTTCAAAGCTGGAGTTGTGCCCATCTTCCTTCTGCAATAATCATGTTTTTATTCATGCAAATTATAGACCTTATCTTTGCTTTCCTTTAATAAAGGTCCTTTATTACACAAAATTGACTCTTTGAGCTCTGAGCCATATTATGATGTTGTTACCTCTTCAAAAACATACCTGAGTTGCGTTTTGGTTCACTCACACATGTTTGAGTGATCCTGCATTATTAGTTTGTTTATTTCCAAAGCTCAAAATGCTCTGTTCCACCTTGTGATGTCATGAAGCAGTAGTTTTCAAGTTGACAGCTCCTTTTACCTTTAATTCAGTAGAAATGGGCAATTCCAGGGCTGAAATTATCCAAATGATTATAGTGAAGGTGTGTGGAGTTTAAAAACACAGTGAAGCACTTCCTGTATTATAACAAAAATTATAGACCTTATCTTTGTTTTCCTGATTGTCAAACAGTTTAATCACAGCTTGTCTAAACTTGTGAGTCAAATTACACGCTTAACAGGACTCAAAATCACGTAAGAATAATCATTTGGAACAATATTTTATTTGAAAATGTAAAGTCCTGAAATAAACCAAATATGCCAACTTGTTTCCAGAAATACATATCAGGCAGTGGTGAAAAGTAACAAAGTAAGTAAAGTACTGTACTACTGTAGTTTACTGTACTGTAGTATTCGTACTTAAATAAGTACAGAGCAGGTATCAGTACCATCTACGTCAATACATTTTTTGAACTGAACTGAAAAGTAAAAGTATTTTAATATGATTGTAGGGTTTATTGTGCCATGTTTGTGGTAACTTCCTGACTAAAGTTTTTGAGTTCAAGCTTCGGCTTTGAGCAAACAAAAAAACAATTCAGAAATTAAGAAACTGATTTGGAGAGGTATACTTTTTAATCAGTATCACTACATTTAACACAAATTAACAACACTTTATCAAAATCTATGTGAAATACTTTTACTTTTTACTCTACAAGTATATTTTCAAATAGGAACTTAAATGCTTTTACTTAAAGGTGCACTGTGTAACTTTCTTTAGTATGAAAAACTTTTGTATTTCTATGGAGAGGAGCACTGCACCAATTTACAGGTCCAGTTTGTGAAGAAGTGGGCTCACTTACAGTAGAACACATATTTTTCAAGGTATAATTAAATAATTAGCAGGTTTAATGCCGTACTGCGGTACATTCCAAAACAGGAAAGCAATCTCCCTAACATATCTCCATGGACACAAGCAAGTGCTGGACTTGTAGCATAAAAGTTACATAGTGTGTCTTTAAGTAGATTTTTTCATGTGATACTTTGACTTTTACTTGAGTAACCTTTTGCCTCCGCCTCTGTACTTTTACTTAAGTAACAAATCTGAGTACTTCATCCACCACTCATGGGCTTTTTTCACTGTCGATGCCGAAACTGATTATTTAGAATCCAAAGCAACCGATGACCGAGAAGCTCTGCCGATATTTTTATTTATTTATTTTATTTTTTTACCACAAACCTATAAGAAAGCTGTGTAGTCAGGTTTTGTACAGCTATCTCTTTGTATTAAAGTGTTATAAATAAAGCTTTTTGTGTGTATTTTTAGGTAGCAAATCGACCAAAACAAAATGTCGGCCTACAAGATTTAGCCGATATGCTAAAAGTCCAAATGTCAGCCTTATTTCTACCATATAGAATATAGCTGATAGAAAATATGAACTGTTGGTAATGTCAAAAGTGTGGAAAATATTCTTATATATGTATTATGCTATTCTTCAAAGTACTCCTATAACTGCTCATGTACCCCGCTGGTTGGGAAGATAGCCTCTAGGCAATGTTGACTTTTCAGGACAGTCAAAGGTAAACAGTAGTATCAGATTACCCAGAATTCCACATGAGGTTGATGGAGATGGGTGGAGGGACCTAAAACCTGGAGTTAGGTTTGACGGCTTCATCTCAGCTCAGTTAGAGACATAAGTATCTCTTAACATTTGGGAACAGTTCGCTTGCTCTCAGAGGAGTCATTTTCTAATTAGCTTCATATTTCTTGAACAAGTTGTAACTTAGGATAAATACAAATTGTTTATTCAAAATACTGAAGTCATTGCCCAATATTTTTATGTGTATAAAAGTACTTGAAGGCCCATATTACGTTGTTTTCAGATCTCTATGTTCTAATGTTATTTCCTCATAACAAATATACCTGGAGTTGTATTTTGTTTCATTCACACATGTTTAACGCACAGATCCTGCATATAGAGTTCTTCTCTCAAACCAAAAAACACTCTGTTCCACCTTGTGATGTCATGCGGTAAAACAGGAAGTGTTCTACTGTGTTTTTAAACTCCATACACCTTCACTAGAATCGTTTTGATAATTTCACCCCTGGAATAGCAATCTCTACTGAACAAAAGCTTGAAAACTACCACTTCATAACATCACAAGGTGGAACAGAGCATTTTGAGCTTTGGAGATGTAGACAGACAAATAATAAAGGATTACTCGTGTGTGCATGAAACAAATGTAACCCCAGGTATGTTTTTGAGGAGGTAACAGCATTCTAACATGGTTTAAAACTGATAGCCACATTTTTATATAGCGTTTTTTCCATCTTCAAAGCACTTTACATCAAGAAGCCAATGGAAAAAAATAGGGGTGAGGTAGGTTAAGTATCTTGCCCAAGGACACAACTACAGCATTCATTTGTGGGAGCTGGAATTGCACTGCCAACTTTTGGATGAGTGGACAAACGCTCTACCAACTGAGCCTAACCCTAACCCTGAGCTACTATCGCTTAAAGCTCACAAGAGTCATTTTTGCGTAACGTAGGACCTTTAAGAATAAAGTTAATGAAGTTTTTTAAGATTTTTGGCATGACGAAAACCAGGCTTCCATGTTATTTTGTGCATACAGGATGGTCGTATATTGGAGGGGGAATAAAGGGAAATATTGTTGCCTCCAGATACATCGAAAAGCCTCAGATCCAACTTGATGCCTGAAGGAGGATTATGTCACAATGTTGGAACAGTACAAAGTGTTAATCCTCAAAAAGAAAACACCGGATCTATAAGGGACCACGGAGCAGCTATGGGCTCAGTCACGCTTACTGGAGAGAGCCCATTGAATTTGGAGAGTACGGGATAAGGTCAAATAACCAGACTTTGTAGTGTGGGGCCATTGGCTTGTCAGGCCTTTAATCCTGCACTTTCTCACACAATCAAAGTACCAGTGATTTGCTTTGATACGTCAAGGGTGATGCCAAATCTGCTGTAGTATTCTCAAGTAAGCATGACAGGCCTTTTCTAATTTCTACTTAACAGGGCGGGATAATACCTGTTGTAATTATAAATGAGAGTTTTACACCAATCAAGAAGTAATTTGCGGAGAAAAGTTGAAAAATATGTTGAAAATGACAGGAAGCAGAGAGTTCTGTTTTTATTTCATTCACATTTCCACATTTTCTGCTACTTGAAACATGTTTTTTCAAAAAGTAAAGGTGTTTTCTTTTAATTGTTTTTGTCAAATTATAATTTCGGTGTAGATTAGAGGCGTTTTGGCTCAGTGTAGATAAAAATTATGGAATTCCCCAGCATAACGACGTTTGGAAACATGGATGGCGACTTCCGGTGTAGTTTCTGACGCTGGGCATGTGATAAAACCGTGGATTCAGCAGCAGCGTCTTCACAACCTGCCAAAGTTTTCCATAGGGGATGGGACTCTAATTGTGTCTTCAATGTCACTTACAGGCAGCTGGTTGGAACTGTTGATCTGCCGAACATAACGGAACGCTACAATAACATCTTTATTTATTATTATTATTATTATTATTATTATTATTAAGTTAGACAAATTATCATACACAATTTAATAGGCAATTTATAAAAGGAAAAAAGAAAGAATACAGTGACATCTAGATGAAGCAAACTGGGCCCGTTTTCCCAGATTTTGGGAACAGAGCCCGCCAGAAGTCCTCATAGGCATGTTTAAAAACGCTTTCCGGTTTTGTGACGTAAGCGTAAATAGAGTCCATTGCTTTCGTCTTGGCAACGTGGATCTTTGCTGCAGATTTTTTCACTTCAAATTTTACACTCTGAATTTTGACTGGGCTTCAAAATATATGTGCTTAATATTTCAGGTGATTTTTTAGGGGGGAATTTTTAAACACATGCAGTGCACAAAATTCAGCAATTGAAATTCAGAATAAAAATAATTCAAACATGTTTTTCAGAGTTTAAAATTCAAAGGGAGAAAGTCAGTGGCATTTAAAATACAAATCTAATGAAACAAATGATCTTCCATCGTTTTGGGTTTGATAAAACTTTGATGCGTGTGTATATGAACTGCTTTAAAATCCTAAAAGAAAATAATGATACATACAGGTCTGCATGTTTTGTCAAATGGCTCATCCCTTTAGTTGCTACTGGTTTAAATTCATGGTGTCCAGCAGCTCACTACACTTGTGAGGCAGAGTGAGAAATGGTCCAAAGGGAGACACAAAATGGACCCCAGAGCCTGGTTTAGAGCCTGCTTTAGAGGCGTTTAGGGTAAATGTGTAAGAAGTCAGTTTTAATAGAAATCGACCACCCCTGCCTGGAATCCAAAGCACTTTCTCAGAGTGGAAAGACACACACTTTCCAGATTCTGTGTTTCTTTGAAGCAGATCTGACATTTTAACCTCTATAAACCCACAGAGACAAAAGGTCAAGGGCAATGTTTGCTTAAATAATATAATTAAAAACAGACACCAAAACCCCAAGGTGCTACTCGGGTAAATAGAATAGGAATTAAACACACAGAATAGGCTGAATTAAGTTGTCTTTATGTAATAATAAAAACAATTTGACAAGTATATACATGTTTTTATATTGAATGAATTTTGGTTGGTGAAATTCAGAACAAAACAATACATTTTCTACTTAGAATTAGCATTTTTTTGTCAGACTTTAGTTTACCTGCTTTGGGCTCCTTTCTGTATCTTCCTCAGAAGCGTCACATGATGATGTAGTGATGTGTCTTGGGTTTTGTCAGACAGTCAGGGAAGCTTACGCCCCCTACTGTCTGACTCCTCCATGTCCTCCATCCCATGTGCATGACAGGGTGTATGCTCCCTTGTCACAGTTCACGCTCCTTGGATGTTGTTGGCGGATCTCAGTGGCCGCTCTGATCCAGCTCTGGTATTTGTTGCTTTACAAATTCCTTTCTTAAGTCTATGTCTTATGTTTAATCCCCAGAGTTATCCTCCTTCTGTCTGTTGGAGTGGTCAGACCTGTTAGAACACCCACATTGCAACAGAAAAGTCATCCAACATAAATGACTGAATTAGATCAAAACAAAAACACTGTGTCTTACCATCTGACTTTTTCTGCGTTTCCAGGTGCGTCGCCGACTGACAGGCTGAGGAACCTCAAGTCCCCCATCAGGTCCCCGGTCCACAAAATGGGAAACCCGATCCCCAGCCCTGCCCCTGGACTCCAGAAGCTGCCCCAGTGCACACGCTGCTGCACCGGCATCGTGTGAGTGTTTCAGCCTGGACAGACTTAGATATAGACCAGTGACGGATACACACTGAAAACTGCATTGAGAACATAACTGCTGGGGCTTGGATCAGATTAGGTTGAGGTCTGCAAGTGCATGAAGGGGGAGAATGACATATTTGCTAACACTAATGTTCAAAACCTTATTAAGCAAGAGATGGCAAGGCAAACCTGTTAAATGCAACAATTTGGACAGTTTGGAGTGAATAAATCCCTCAGGACAAAAGTGTTAATTTTCACAGCCGGCCAACTATTCAACACTTACGCTTTTGTTTTGTGAGGCCGGTGTGTTGTTATGAATTTTACTTATAAAGTGCATTTTAGTGCTCTTAATACACAGTGACCTACAATACATTTTATTTCCAATACATTTTATTTCTCCCTTCGCAATTTTCAGTTCAGGGTCGTGCCGAGAGTCGACTCAATGACACCGTTCCCACTGCAGTGTAAATTTCAAGTGCCCCTGCTCATGTTGTTGTATAATATAATAGTTCTGTGTTATGTGGTGGCAAACTATAAAACACTTACCACAACTGTAATGCACACTTCAGTCATAAGGATCTAGACATGACGCACTCAAAAGTAGGTGAGAAAATATATAAGGGAAAGTTTAGTTTAGTCTGCTGCTTTTGTCAAACTCATAGATGCAGTTTCACTTTATTATTGTATTCAGCTGCAGTTCTAAAGCAAGAAAGAGTAGTGGTAGTTGAAGTAGTAGTAATAAAGTAGTAGTAATAGTAGTCCACATTCTTTTTCTTAACAATTCACTGCACTGACTTGCTTAACAGCTTTTAAATGCCTCTTTTTTTTTGCCAAAATCGTATTCATCAGTCCGTGGCCTTTTACTGCATCTATCAAAGTATTTACTGTAATATTTGTTTTAATATAGAGAACATTTCAACAACAATGCTTTCCAAAAAACATATTAACACATTAACAAAGAGTGTGATAAAATAAGTAACCGAACTGTATGTAAGATTTTGATTTTAAACTTCATGAACCTGACCCATCTGAGTCCTCGGATACAACAAACATGTTCAAATCGTTATAGTTTTTACTGATAATCGTAATGCTGATTCAATTCTAATCACAAAAACATGATGTCCTATTTATCTTTTAATTTGGTGTTTTGGTTCTCAGTCAGAAAGCAGAATGAGCCTCACTTGAGTCTCTCATTTGGGTTTCCAGTTTCAATCCGTTTGGTTTAATCCTGAAAAGAATGGTCACTACCTAAACCTTCAGCCAATCATTAATCAGAGCTAGTGGAACAAAATCTGAGCGTGGACATGAGTCATGACATTTCCATAAACTTGAATAGAATAACTTGTATGTGTCCTCTATCTGCAGGTTAAGGTACTGCAAGTCAGAGTCAGTTGTGATTGTAAGACTCTTTAAAACAGCAACACCACGGGCTGCAGACAGTTCCTTAAAGAAATCAATTTACTTTTCTTAATTTGGAAAATTAAAAAAATGGACTTGCAAAATGGACTCTTGTGAGCTTTTAGCCATGTTATAACACTGTTACCTCTTCAAAAACATACCCGGAGTTGTGTTTTGTTTCATTTACACATGTTTGAGTAAGATTTATTAGTCTGTCTGCATCTCCATAGCTCAAAGTTCCACCTTGTGATGTCATGAAGTGGTAGTTTTCAAGTTAACAGCACCTTTTACTTTTTGTTCAGAAGAGATTAGCAATTCCAGATCTAAAATGATCCAAATGATTCTGGTGAAGGTGTATGGAGTGTAAAAACGCAATGTAGCACTTCCTGTATTACCGCATGACATCACAAGGTGGAAGTGTTATCTGTTTAAGAGAAGAACTCAACCTAAATATGTAGGATTTCTGTTAAACATTTAAGAATGAAACAAAACACAACTCCAGGTCTGTTTGTGATGACGAAACATCATTATAACAGATCAGAAAATAGCGTGATCAGGGCCTTTTAATATCAAATCAAGCAAAACACCACTTCTAAATTTACTTCAAGCATGTGACGCCTCCACCCAGACACATAGAGGGCGTTATGCCAAGGAAACCAAATGTGCCGGTAATCCCTCTGTGCAGTAAACGCAGCCACAGGTGAGCATGAGGTCATCGTTCACATAGGGGCCCATTGTAGACGCACAAAAACCTGTTACACCATTACAGCATTACATTCAATAGGCCAGTGTCAACGTTTATCCAACAAGACAAGTTTGTGTGTAAATGTGACTCACAAGCCCAAATGGAACTCAAAAATAGGCGGAAATAACTGACTTTATAACTGAATTTCTGTTTTTTTTTTTTTTATTTCATAGACAGACAATCAGCTGGGGTACCTCAATATAATTATCATTAATAGCACTGTACCTGATTTTATTGTGTTTAAAATGTGAAAAACAGGTTCATTTTTAACTATTTGAGGTGGTCCAAAGTTACTCCTCACTTACATTACACATTCTGAGCATCAGTTGTTCACCATGATGAGTTTGTATAAGTGCTTTTCTCAACACAGAGGCCAGAGCGGAGCTTTGACGGCACAGTAAAGCTAACAGCAATTACCATGCTGATGCGCACTTCCTGAAATGCTTTATAATGCTATAGACAGCATCCGGTAGACATATTTAGACCTTGGTTTAACACACAAATCCTGCATATGTAGGCTGAGTTCTTCTCAAACAGAAAACACTCTGCTCCAGCTTGTGATGTCATGTGGTAATACAGGAAATGTGCCACTGTGTTTTTAAATTTCATGCACCTTTACCTGATTTTACTGTCTTAAAAATGTGAAAAACAGGCTCATTTTAAACAGTGCAACTAGCATGCTGACACGCACTTCCTGACATGCTTTAGAATCAGATGCAGACAGCAGCAGTGTTCAGCATTTTGCGTTTTGCTCAAATACATGTGAGTGTTTGTCCACTAATCCAGTGGTTGCCAGTTTGAATCCCACTCTTGTCATAAACATCTTTGGTAAAATAGACCGATCCACAGGTTGGTGGTGCAATTCCTGCTCAAACAGATGAATGCTGTCACTGTGTACTACACTGTGGGCAAGACACTTAACCCACCTCGCCCCAAATGTCTGCATACACTGGTGTATGAATGTGTGTGTGTGTATGAGTGGTTCCTGGTGTGACCAGTTACCATCTACAGGGCCTTTAATTTCGCTTCACTTTGGCAAGAGGTTCAACAATTTGATGAATGTCTCTCCCTCTCTTTCTATTTGACAGTTTTGACAGTTGGGCCTTTAAACTTCTAATAACCCTGTATACAGTCCCTGACAAAAGTCTTGTCGCTTATCCATTTTGTAGAAACAAAAGCTTATAACCTGACTTTAAATTAATCGATTGGTTTTAGAAATGTCTCATATGAAAGCTAAAACCCTCCCAAATTATGCTCAATATACTAAAATAAATGTGCTTCCCTGAAGAAAGATTAATCATTTAATGAACACAGAAAGGTCAGATTTTGGCAAGACAAAAGTCTTGTCGCCTACAGAAAATTGAACAAATAATTTACTTCAAATACAAAAATATGTTGCATAACGTCAGTGAATTAAGTAGTGGTGCTGTGAGATCCATATTTAATATCTTGTATGACTTCCATGAGCTTGAAGGACTGCATCCAAGCGGTTCGACAATGATTCATACAATTTGTTGATGAAGTCATCAGGAATAGCAAAGAAAGCAGTCTTACATGCCTCCCAGAGTTCATCAAGATTCTTTGGTTTTGCCTTCCATGCTTCCTCTTTCATTCTACCCCAGACATGCTCAATGATGTTCATGTCTGGTGACTGGGCTGGCCAGTCCTGGAGCACCTTGATCTTCTTCGCCTTGAGGAACTTTGATGTAGAGATAGAAGTATGCGATGGAGCACCATCCTGCTGCAAAATTTGACCCCTTTTATGGTTGGGAATGTAAGAGGTAGCTAATACTTCTTGATATTTTAGGCTATTGATATTGCCTTCCACCCTGCAAATGTCTCGCACACCCCCATACTGGATGTAACCCCAGACCATGATTTTTCCGCCACCAAACTTAACTATTTTCTGGGTGAATCTTGGATCCATGTGGGCTCCAGTAGGTCTCCTGCAATATTTGCGGCGGCTGTGATGTAATTCAACTGAGGATTCATCTGAGAAATCCACCTTCTGCCACTTTTCCAGTGTCCATCCTTTTAGCAGGCTGTGGGCCTTGGCAAATGCCACACGGTTTTTTAATTGCCTTTTGTTTAGTGCTGGTTTCTGTGCACTGATTCGACCATGGAGGCCATTTCGAGACAGAATTCTACAAACTGTTCTGGTTGACACAGGGACTTGAGGTGACCAGGCCTGGTGGAGCTCTGCTGCAGTGGAAAAGGGGCTGGCCTTGGATTTTCGAATCAACAAACGGTCCTCCCGAGCAGTTGTCTTGCGGGGTCTGCCGGACCTGGGCTTGTCAAAAACATCTCCAGTCTTTTCAGATCTTTTTCTTATTCTTTGTACTTGACGCTGAGACACATTGAAGGTGTCAGCCACCTCAGCAGTGGATCTGGTCTTCAGCCTCTTGATAATTAACGCTTTGGTCTCAGGGTGGATCTTAGGCATGTTGTCAGAGGTCAAGTTGCAGTTGATGTGAAGGTCTGGTGTGCTGGGGTTCTTTTTATACACACCCACTAATTGATTGATCAGTAACTGATCACAGGTGAGGCTGTAATCTAGGATTGGGTGCATCATATGACAAGGCGACAAGACTTTTGTCTTGCCAAAATCTGACCTTTCTGTGTTTATTAAATGATCAATCTTTCTTCAGTGAAGCAAATTTATTTTAGTATATTGAGCATAATTTGGGAGGGTTTTAGCTTTCATATGAGACATTTCTAAAACCAATCGATTAATTTAAAGTCAGGTTATAAGCTTTTGTTTCTACAAAATGGATAAGCGACAAGACTTTTGTCAGGGACTGTAGATCGTTAGAAAAGTCAGTGCGAAATGTTCATTGTAATTTTCCTTAACCTGATGTGAGCTTGTACTGTTGAGCTACATTCCCACAACCAGAATGGAAAATGTCATCTGTGTGAATGAATAACGCCCATAGAGCCTCTGTCACTGTGGTCAGAGCCTTAATGGAGCCGTGCTGCTGATCTGGGGCCAAACACACATAACACACTGTGTAACATTCAGGCCCCAAGTGTGAGTCAATGAGCTGAGCTTTCAAGGTGAAGGACAGGCTGTAAATGATTTAGGACCATATGCTACTGCGTTTCAGATGACATCATTCATACGATTCACAACAATTAATATATCGACTGACGGTTCAAAATACAAAGGCGGGAACAATATTGTTTAGGGCTCAATACTTGCAGTGTGTACATTTACTTTGTACTAGTGGGTATTTTTGTTATTTATTTTTGGTATCATAAGATTTGACCTGTTCAATTCAGCTGGTCAATTAAGTAACTTATTTGACTAAAATATATGAACTAAGTCATGTTACATCCGTTTTCTTCTGCTTATCCGGGGCTGGGTCATGGGGACAACAGTCTAAGCAGGGACTCTCAGACTTCCCTCACCCCAGACATTTCCTCCAGCTCCTCCGGGGGGACCCCAAGGTGTTCCCAATTCAGCCCAGAGACATAGTCCCTCTGGGTCTTCCACGGGGCCTCCTCCTGGTGGTGGTGACATGCCCGGAACACCTCCCCAGGGAGGCATCCAGGAGGCATCCGGAACAGATGCCCGAGTCTCAGCTGCTCCTCTCGACATGGAGGAGACCTGCTCTGAGCTTCTCCCATGTGACTGAGCTCCCCACCCTGTCACTGAGGGAACCTCCAGCCACCCTGCGAACGAAACTCATTTCCACCGCTTGTATCCGCTATGTTCTTTCGGTCATTACCCAAAGTTCATGACCATAGGTGAGGGTAGGAACGTAGGCTGACCGGTACATTGACAGTTTTGCCTTTAGACTCAGGTCCATAATATGTGGTGTGACTGGATAAATATGTATAGTAGCCTATGCAGTGTCAGGGATGGTCATTAAACATCTGTCTCCACGGAGTCAAGCAGGCGATGCCACCAGGCTAAATTACAAGCCAGATCTGAGGAGAGGCAAGCCCATTCACTGTATGTTTTTGGAGCAATGAAAACATTAATAATGGAATAAATGCTAACTATGGATATTGTAACGTCTGTGGAACATTTCACAACATCTCCAATGTTGTGAAATGCTCTTGATTTGCATAGTGTAGAGCTCATTTGCATTGATAACACTTGCTCATAAGTCTATAATATCTTGTCCTTTCAAGTCTGTTATCTGTCTGCTCTCCCCAGAATCATCCTCCCATTTATGGTGTTTAGGTCCCATGTGACAGATGTTATTTTCCTATCAGATGTTCAGTGGGTATATTTATTTTCATAGCAAAAACATGACCATGTAAGGACTCCATCTCCATCATACAGGCTGTTTATGACATGACCAAACATAGGATGAGAAATTCAGAAGTTGCTGTAAATATTCCCGTGAAAGTGTTTCTGAAATTGTATAGACATGCATACGGTTAAAAATGAGTTATTATTTGCCAGCAATAAATGAACACTAGTTTTTTGTTTTATGTATCTGTACCAGTCCATATAGCCCCAAAATGTGTCTGAAAATCCACAGATCAAATCTCAGTAAATCTCATGACGTCATTTATACTGTATACGGGTTCTGGTGTTGATCACGTTGAAAGAAACAAACAAAAACAAAAAATAAGAGAAGGGAAATGTAACTTTTTTCTTTTTTTTTGCAAACTGTGTCCTATCGGTTGCATATTTTTTCTGAAAGACAACAGCATTTCTAATTTATTGATATTTAAAGGCCCAATCTGAACTTTTTCCATCTGTTAGAGTCTTGCCCCAGTAACTAGTAGCAGTTATTTTGACCTCAAGAGCTGCTTATACAGTATAAGTCTGCGGTGTACTATATGCATATAATTATAAAGTGCTTTATTGTCTGATAATCCAAAAGTGCACTGTTAGCATGCTAATTATTGTTAGCATTCTCATCACGGTTGAATCATTTGGATGTTCAGAATGCAAAAGTATAAGTAAGTAATGCGTTACTCCACAAATTGTTTAAAATTGACAAATTAAAGGGCCCATAAAATAGAGAAAAACACTTGGTTCCTCTTTGTGATGTCATGTGGCAATACAGGAAGTGCTCCACTGTGTTTTTAAACTTCATACACCTTCGATAGAATCATTTAGATAATTTCAGCCCTGGAATTGTTCATCTCTACTGAACAAAAACTATCACTACATCATACAAAAACTCTATCACTACATGACATCACAAGGTGGACCAGAGCATTTTGAGCTTTGGAGATGTAGACTAATTAGAAAGGGTTACTCAAACATAGTGAGTGAAGCAAAACACAACTCTGAGTATGTTTTTGAAGAGGTAAAAGCATTCTAACAAGGCTTGACTAAAGAATCAGTTCTGAGGACCTTTAAGAGTAAAAATAGGTACAGCGACTTTAAGCTAGAGGTCAAATCGTTTACGTGTTTGATAAAATTGCCGTAAAACTTCAACATTTATAGATTTTTCTTCTTATTTTCTGCGTTTCAGGGGCACGATCGTGAAGGCCAGAGACAAGCTGTACCACCCGGACTGCTTCATGTGTGACGACTGCAACATCAACCTGAAGAAGAGGGGCTACTTCTTCATCGAGGAGAGCCTGTACTGCGAGGCCTGTGCAATGGCGCGCGTCCAGCCACCCGAGGGCTACGACGTGGTGGCCGTGTACCCCAACTCCAAAGTGCAAATAGTCTGAGAGATACACACAAATAACTAATGTAAATACAGGACCCAGATCTGTAGAATGGGATAAGCGGGATTTCGTTGAGATGTGTCAGATACTACAAGCTTGGTGCAAAGTTCAGCCTTACATTTGTTTATCATTTATGGTATTGCCAAATTGAAACTCTGAGGTGAAAAAGAAAGATTGTCTTCCCAGGAAATTATATATATTTTTATCTTTTTTTCTGTAAAAGATTATCATTATAGTGTTAAATTGTAAGGACTTCTAAAAAAGGATTTATTCTGGGTTTTTCAGGCTTTTTCAAATTTCAAATTTAAAGTTTCAAATGAGTTCTTTCACAAGTGCATTGCAAAAGAATGTTTAAAGTGCATATAGCAGGTTTTCATGCTATTCTCATTATCATTTTGCTTAGCAGGATAGTACATGTAGTCAATGTCTGTCATCGTTTTGAATGAGTTAAGTAGCAGTCTGTGAATAAAAGTTGAAAAATAAAAGTTGGAAATGCCAGGATGTAGCGCTGTGTTCTAAAAGGAAATCCCGCTATCTGTATCATCAATTCACAAAGTTCCTTCCAAAATACAATGTTGAGACAATTTTTGCACATTTTTTTCATCAGAATAAAGATGTTGACATTTATTCTTATTTGTCAAACATTAACTATTGTGTAATGTAGGTACAGACCTTGGCCATGGTATACAGAATAGTTATGGAATTACCTCTTTTTATGTACAATCTGCTGCCCGTGTCCATAAGTACAGTTACAAACTTCACTACAATTGTCTCTAGCTAGTGAAAACGAGATACAAATATTAAGTAAAATCTTAAATATACTTCCTCAGACTACCCCTGAGTCTGGCGTAATCATTTTTACTATGTTTGATTTATAGATTGCATAAGGAAGTGCACTAAGTAGAACATCACCCGTAGTATTTGGCTCCAGTCAAATGAAGCTCACAGAAGCTAGCAGTTATAGGAATGAATTTGGAGCTGAGTTCCATATTAGGAATAGGAATCTATTTACAGACAAATTAGTGAAATGAAAACACCAGGATCAGATTCAGATTGAGAAAACTTTATTGGTCCCAGAGGGCAATTCATTTGCAGCATTCTCAGAGCAGTTCTCACACGCACATAAGCACAGTACCAGTCCACAAGTGGAATTCAATACAATAACATATTACAGTGCAAATATAAAGAAATAAACATGGCCATCAGAGTTGAGCAATTTAATAACAGAAGTCGTGAAAGAATTAGAAAAGCAGTTTGTTTTTCATATTGGCGCATGACAAACTCAGGAGCCAGAAGATGGAGGAGCTGAGCCAGGAGACGTCATCACGTAGAGCGGGTTAAGACGTCATCACGTAGAGCGGGTTAAGACGTCATCACGTAGAGCGGGTTAAGACGTCATCACGTAGAGCGGGTTAAGACGTCATCACGTAGAGCGGGTTAAGACGTCATCACGTAGAGCGGGTTAGGACTTCATCACGTAGAGCGGGTTAAGACGTCATCATGTAGAGCGGGTTAAGACGTCATCATGTAGAGCGGGTTAAGACGTCATCATGTAGAGCGGGTTAAGACGAACACTTTAAGACCAAAATGACAGGGCTCACTGCAGCAGTTACAGACAGAGGGGTTATTTATGTCCATTTATATACACAGTCTATGGTTTGAATGAGTAGTCTAACCTGTCATATGCACTTTAAGATTTAAGTCTGTTGTTCAGTTTTGTAAATATCTACCGAGATTAAGAAATTCTTTTAAAAAATACATTGTGTATGCAGGCAACATGGCGAAAACATGTCTTTACCGCCTTCAAATTTGTCTTGTTTGATTTTTGGGTTTTACCGAACTCATTTTATTTTGTGTATAATTGTGTCACGTCATCTTTACCGTTTCTATGACTTTTGCTGTTTTGTTTTATTGAATTTCACAAAGGATAAAACTGAATGACGTTATGTTTTGGTAAACTTAAGCCCTACCCGCAATATAAGCAACTTCACAGGCACCACCTTTTCAAATGTAAACTTTGAGACTTCGTGAAAGAATTTTTCCCACTGGTTTTAGCATAAACAGCTGATCGCAAGTAAATTACACTTTAATAGTGGCTCTAATTGTAAGCATCGCATGAGAAGATGACATTTAATACCAGCTTGATTCACGAGTCACAAGACCGTTTGTTTTGAATACTCTGCACCTGACTGGGAGAGGAATTCCAGCTAAGGATAAGGTCCATGGCATTTATTGCGAGGTTAAAAATAGTTTGAGACAGGGCCATTGTAAAGTGCTTTTATAGGCTTGTAACGTGTGTGTTAACATGTGGCAGCAATATAGGCTACAGTATGTACGTTCTGTTTAGGTTTCAGAGGCCAACTAGTTCAGTGAGTCTGAACCAGGACAAATCAAGAACAGAATGTGTGTTGTAATGTGTAAACGGTTTCCCCGAATGTTCCACAGTATGATCTTAAACATGTCTATAGCTCCATGGATACGAGTCTGTGGAGAGGTGAACACAAATGCGTGTCCTCCAAGGTCATTTGTGCAATAGTAACAGTAGCAGTAGTAGTTGTAGTTTGATTTGCAAGGCCAAGAAGTGTATTGCCAAACAGTGAGGCGTTCCAAGCACAGCGAGATTTCTGCTTAACCCAGTTCTAGACCAGGCAACAATCTGCTCGGCCAGGAAAGGGCTGAACAGGCTAACCCACCAAATGAATCACCTGACCAGCCAGAACCACACGCTTGGACAAAACAAAGATGATTTCAGAGGGCGTGATTGACAGGCGGATTAACCAATCAAAGAGATGCGTGGTCAGTTTGTGTCAAAAACAAACATGGCTGCTTACACATAAAAAAGGAGGAAAAAATATATCAAAAACTGAGAAACAGCATGGATTTTCTCAGAATCAACAATCAAAGCACCAAACTCTTATCTCTTATCGCTTATCTCAGGCAGTACTATCGCGCCCCATTACACATAGTGCGTAGGGCCCCAAGTGCTTGCAAGGGCACCACGGGGGCTCGTGAATCCTCGCAAAACTACTGGCGTAGCATTTGGCTGTGCGGCCGACACTTTGAGGGGTCGTCGCAGGCATCATCATGGAATCTCCCACCAGAAATGGTACTAAGCCACCAAATTAAGGTCCCACCATATGGCTTTTACATGAACTAAATGCAAATAAATACATTTCAGAGTGCATGGAATGCCAGACTCAAATAAAAATACGTAAAAATAAACAACATAAAAAAACAAAACAAAACACACACACACACTTGAGAATCAGAATGCAGTTTAACACATTTACATTTATATTAGGAGTTTTCAGTGAATTCCCTGCACTGGCTCGTAGGTTACAGCTACTTTGTGAATTATGGATGCTGATTTCCACAAGAGAGGCAGGGCAAATAGAGGTTGTAAAGAGAGCAAGAATGAAAAACGAATCAAAAACAGACAATTTTTCACTATGACAAACTCTCCCTGTAAGACTAAAAGAATGTGTGTTAGTTTTACTGACAACCTTACCTAATCTAAGAAATAAAAATGAAATATATTAAACATTACATTTAAAGGTGCATTCCACAACTTTTCTAGAGGGGGGTCTGTCACCTGCTTGTATCCTTGGAGATTTTCTCTGTGAAAAGGGTTGCCTCTCCGCAGATCTGACTTAATGTAGCCTATAGTTGTTTCCCTCATGATTGATAGGTTTAATCTCTAGTGTGGAACATTCTAGAGACAAAACAATAACATCTACATGAAGACAAGTAGGTGGTGAACCCTTCACTAGAAAAGTTACGCAGGGCACCTTTAAAGTTCAGGAATACTCACAATAGTTAAAAAAAATAATACAAAAAGTAACTGTCTTTAACTATAACTAAAGATATAAAAAAAAATGTTTATACAATCCTGGGTCAAATTGGACACCTAAAATGACTGTGTAACTTTTCTGGTGGAAGGTCCGTCAAATGCTTGTCTCCATGGAGTTCACCGTATGGTATTAAACCTTTCTATCTTCATGGAGACCAAACCAGACCAAGTAACAGGTCAGATCTGTGGAGAGGCGACCCCGCTCACAGTCAGAATACCTGTTTTTCTAGGTATTTTTGAGCCCTAAAACCACCTGTAATTTAATAAATGTAACATAGTGCTGTTTAATGTCACACTGTGGAACATTCCAGGCAAAACATTGACATATCCATAGAAACAAGCAGGTGATGGACCCTCCACCAGAAAAGTGCACCTTTAAAATGTCATTACACATGTATTGACAGCTCTCAAAATAATGACTACATACAGTCACAGTATTATTTAAAGCTATTCTCGCTATAAAAACACGTGTGCTAAGGTTGTGTACTCAGTGATCACAGAGATTTCCTGTTTTTCCAATAGACAAAAAGTAGCCTATAATAACACTAGTCAGACATTGTATTTTGGATTCTAACTTTTTTTTTGTTTTGTTTTAACTAACATGCTTTAAACTGTTTGCTCTTTCCTCTCTTTGTTGTAAGTGGATGGAAAAAAATGAATGGTGACTTGTAAATTATGAAAAAAATATATATTGCACCATTTTCCTATTATTGTATATAGTTCTTGTTTTTTTTTTTGTTCTTTTTGCTTGTATCCTTCAGTTACTTCTGTTCTGTTTTTCTTTTTAACGTTTAACTTATTGTTACATTTCTGATTTTTCTTATTTGCAGTTTTTCGAGATCATGAATTAAACTTGAAATTCAATTACTGTCTGTGACGTGTTTGTTGTTTTACCATATGGGTTTTGACTATCTTGCTAGCTGCGTGAGCACTGGCGCGCTTCCAACTCCATCGACTGTGGCTCCAGTTCACTTTGTATAGAAAAGACGTTGTCCCTCTCTCTGTTACTGGTCTTAAAATGTTCATATTAACCCGCTCTACATGATCCTAGTGTTTTTATTTCGCTATTTTCTCCGTAAATAAATTCCGATTCCTAATATGGAACACGGCTCCAAATCCACCCCATAACTGCTAGCCTGGGTGAACTTCATTTGACTGGAGCTAAGTGCTATGGGTGACGTCTCTTAAACAGTCCATAGTACAGACCTCTATTTATTTCATACCTTGACAAACCATGGTACAACGCCAAGAGCAACAAGTCCCGTCGTTTGATCAGGGATGCCATCGAGATCCGGAAACACGCCCACCAGACTGTGACTCGGGATGAGGGGGCATATTGACTCTCTCGCACCTGGGGTATAGTTGTGAAGACGTCGGAGTGCAGATGGCGCCGCTGTCCTACTGCTCCAAAAAGGAAGACAGCACCGAAATCTGTTCAAATCATCTGAGCAGACATGTCACTCAACATCACGTTTGCAGAGTGCAGCCCAAACCGTATAATCCTTTAAAATATATCGGATTGCATTAGTTCTGTTTTATACCGTTTGGCAGCGTGTTTATAGCATGTACTGTACGTTCAGACCACCAATCTCCGGTCATGTTGTAACTTGATTCCCCTGACATACACTTTACAAGGCCCTAAACTTAAGAAGAACATTTTCAGATTCAGATTCAAAAGACAGTTGTGCGTTTTTATTGTCGCTCATCTTCACTTTTACGAGCGACTAGACGGAGTATAGGTTGTATTAGCGAAGTAGTGTTTATGTAATGTGTATGTGTGTGTGGGGCAGGGTTATCAGGGGTCTCGCTCCAAATTTTGGGCCCTATAAATCATATTGATGAGCCCGCACTACATGGTGCCTAATGGAAAAGCCCATTACAGACTTTGTAAAGGGCCCCTCCCTGCACTGAGCCCTGGGTAAACAGTACACGGCAAAAATGAAAATCTAGACAAGTTAAGATGACTTTACTTAAGAACAATTTTTACTGTATGTTTCATGTTACCTACGGTCATGAGCTTTGGGTAATGATCGAAAGGACAAGATCGCAGATGCAAGCGGCTGAAATGAGTTTCCTCCACAGAGTGGCTGGGCGCACCCTTAGAGATAGGGTTTGGAGCTCAGTCACATGGGAGGAGCTCAGAGTAGAGCCGCTGCTCCTCCACGTCGAGAGGAGCCAGCTGAGGTGGCTTGGGCATATGTTCCGGATGCCCCCTGGATGCCTCCCTCAGGAGGTGTTCCGGGCATGTCCCACCAGAAGGAGGCCCCCGGGGAAGACCCAGGACTATGTCTCTTGGCTGGCCTGGGAACGCCTTGGGGTCCCCCCGGAGGAGCTGGAGGAAGTGTCCAGGAAGTGTAGGAATCCCTGCTTGGACTGTTGCCCCCGTGACCTGGCCCCGGATAAGCAGAAGAAAATGGATGGATGGATGGTTTCATGTTAAAGTTGGTATGTAACTTTTCTGTTGTGACTTTTCTTCCTGTCTCCATGGTGATGCTTTGCCTGAAATGCTACACATAATAACATTAAACTTATCCATCCCTGGAGATAAGCAGGCGATGCCACCAAACTGAGTTTGAATAATGAATAAATGCAAGGTAGGAACTTTCCAGGCAAAGCAAGAACATTTATAGATGGGAGGCCTGACACCAAAAAAGTGACACAGTACAACTTTATACTGTTTAATACATAGTTATTTTGGAACATGTTTGGGCATTTTAGCAGTCACACAGTGAGAGTCTTGGCTTTGAAAGTTGGGAACAGTAGGCCAATAAAATGTACATTACAAACACTGTCACACAAAAAAAAAATCTATATACAAATGATAAAAACTCATTCTAATGTAGCGTTTTATGTGTGACGTTTTGTACTCTAAAATCTTTAATCACCTTAGTAACTTTTTATCCTTAATAATATACACTAGGGATGGGACGAGATAAAATTTCCACAGAATGAAACATGACGAGATTTGAAACATAATGAGATCAGACAATCCTTCTAATAAATAAATTGTGCAATCCAGTTCCCAATTTACTTTATTTAATATTTTTACTGTCAAATGTTATGATCGTGGCAAATCCACAAGATATAAGACCACAACTGAACAGCAGGTTTATCTTTGGCGCTGTCTCAAACCACATCCATGAAGCCGACTGAACATAACACTGTCCCCCACAGCTACAGGCCTAATGCCTCTCTGGGACAGGGGCCAAAGAGGATCAGCTTTGAAGCTCTGGTTTACGGCTCCGAAAATGTATTGGTCATCATCACATTTCAAGACCAATTGTCCAGTCCAGATTGTATAGAATGTACACATATGTAACATGGAGCGATCAAAAGCGCAGTTTGTGGTTCCTAAAGCTGGATTCTGGCCTCTTAAGTGAACCATATGAGAAATTTAGCAACAAAATATGCACATTTAGTTATTGGTTTATGATTTAAATACAATGTTATAAAAATGAGATCAAGCTTAAAGGGCAGAGGATAAAAGTTGGACTAAAGGGCAGTTCATTATAGTTGTTTTGTAGATGAAGTCAATTGTGTCCAGATTGTAATAAAAAAAATACTGGACATTTAAAAACAATAAATAAGTAAATCACATAAATAAACTGTTCCTTAGAGGCCCTGTATCCATTTTTCCATGTACTGAGCAAACTCCCACTGTCTAGTACAGAAATACATAAGCAGCTCTGAGGTCAAAATATATCAGCAGTTGTCTGCATCAAATATTCCGTGAAAGTTTAGTATCTAATCATCAATCAGGCCAAAGCTCCACAAGCTGATGGAGGGCCTACCAGTATCATGAAGATTCAAATCTCCTAGCACAATAAGAGAAAGAACAGAGCTCTGATTGGCCGAGTGCACAGAGTAGACCCACCTGTGGATTTGCATAGATCGTCTTAATGTGCCAAAGTTTTGCTTATTATGTTTTGCTTGTTAGGACCTGCAAGATCAGGCTCTAATTATTGTCTGATGATGTCTTATAAAGTGCTTGAGCTCATACAAGTTTCCTTCATAATGAAAACACTTTTGGATTTGGCTCTAAATGTATTTACTTAAGCAATATGACGTACACTGACATAAAGAGTTGAGTATCTCTTCCAGAGAAATGGATGAGGTCAGCATTGGTCAGCTTTGAATCATTTTATTTTAATTGCTGAATTACTCTCACTCAATACCAAAAACAGCTCTGATTTGGAACCTTTCAATGTGTAAGTAAACCTTTATTACTGTAGATAAGATAATGATGAAATGAGATAAAAATCTCTTTTTTGAAAGAAATAAAGGACCCATAATACAGGAAGTGCTTCACTGTGTTTTAAACTCCATATACCTTCACTAGAATCATTTGGATGATTTCAGCCCTGGAACTGCCAATCTAAAAGGAGCTGTTAACTTGAAAACTACAGCTTCATGACATCACAAGGTGGAACAGAGCATTTAGAGCTTGGAGATGTAGACAAACATGTATGAATGAAACAAAACACAACTCCAGGTCTGTTTTTGAGGAGAGACCAACATTCTAACATAACTTAAAGCTCACAAGAGTCAAGTTTGTGTAATATAGGACTTATAATTAAATTGACCTGTGACTTTCACCATTGCATTATAATGCTGGTTAAACCAGTGTTGTCTCCAATTAAATCTTTCCAAGACAGTTATATGTTTTTTCACCAAGACTCACAATTCAGCCACAAACCCAAATATTATAGTGTCAGATCAAAAATGACAAACGGTGGAGGAATTCAAGTACCTCTGCATTCTCCTGGATTCCATCCTTTAACTCACATGTTAAACAGACAATCAAGTGGGTTAAGATTAACTGATCTAATTTAAGGTTTATCACAAAATCCATGTCCACTAAAGCATCCAAAGTGTACATGCACTCTCACATGACCTACTGTCTTACCAGCTGGTCCCAGGCCAACCACTCTACAGTCAAAACACTGCAGTCTCTTCAAACACAAACACTATAGGCATGGCAAAAGGAGAAATTTAATTTGTCAACTGGACAGAGTTTATTTGGTCGAATACGTTTCGCAGCTCATCCAAGCTGCTTCTTCAGTTCTGGTCAGATGCTGGTGGACACTGCCTTATATCTGCTTGAAGGGAGGAGCTTAATTACAATGAAAATTACTCTGAGACAACATATATTTATTTACAGTTTCTGTTAGTCAGGTGAGTCTATTCAATATGGAGTTGTTTACAGTTTCTGTTAGTTAGGTGAGTCTATTCAATATGGAGTGGGAGTGGGGGAGTAGTTAGCATATCCATTCAGGGCCATGATGGGTGTTTTCACACCTCTGGACATGTCCTGGCTAGTCCCAGATATAAAGCAGTGTCCACCAGCATCTGACCAGAACTGAAGAAGCAGCTTGGATGAGCTGCGAAACGTATTCGACCAAATAAACTCTGTCCAGTTGACAAATTAAATTTCTCCTTTTGCTATGGATTCTACCTGGACGACTGAGGGATTCTACACACAACTATAGTACAGTCCAATCATTGTTACATGTGACTAGATTCTTCCTTATTTCTGTTAGAGGACATGAAGTGATGTGACAGAGCAGTGAATTATGTCTGAGGAACAAATACAAACTACAAAGCAGTCATATTCTTGTCTGAGAATAACCAGTATCTAATGTGTTTTTGACTTTGGATGAGGAGGAGGGCTCGCTAATAACAACACAGGTCTGTTTCAGTGCGAGTTGAAGTGTTTATCTTTGGCCTGTACTAAATGTTTACAATTCAGATTCTTTCCACCAAGTCTCAGAGCATCTCCACCTCTGCTGTGCCGGACCCTCTACCGCTCAGTCACATTTATTTGAACAATCCCCCACAAATTAAAAGAAAATTAAGTCATAACCCTTTCTATCTCCTTTTGTAAACCTCCTAATTGGTGGTTAGCTACTGTGCTCTGTTGCAGATGGGCTGATGTCATGTTCGGAGTTGTTTTCATGTGGGAAGCATTAACTTAAGTGAGTCATGCTGGACACGAAGCCTTTTGAAGTGATGTACTTTATTTCACCAGTTTCCTCTTGTTAGATTTTACATGCTTCTGTATACATAAATATACATCACATTTACTTGTTCTTTTTGACGGCATGTTACAGTCACCATTGATAAATACTGTTTTGAATAAAATATACAGTATACTATTAAGTAAATGGTAATATATAGCGCTTTTCCACGTTGAAGGCACTCAAAACACTTTACATCAAGGAACCACTCACCCATACACACACTTGAGATCAGTGGACAAACACTGCAGGAAAGCATGCAAATGAACCCGGGACATTCGTATTGTGAGTCTTAGAGCTAAGTTAATAGCTCTAGTTAATATCAAAGTATATTGTGAAAATATATTTGTACTTTCAGCTGATTGCTCCTATCATTATTACATTTACCTTAAACTTATAATCTGTTCTACAATTGGCAGGATTGTTAGGCTTTTATTAGTTATATCTGCACTCATCAATCCTCACTTACCTTATGCATTCCGAGCATCCTAATTATTCATTTTTATTAATTTTTCATGCTAACAACTAGCATCCTAATGTGCACTTCCTGGTTATTAGACAATAAAACGCTTTATAAGTAAACGCAGACAGTATACGGTGGCCTTATTTTGACCCCAAGAGCTGCTTACATCTGTCCTGGTGCAAGGCAAATATTGCTCTAGTACATGGGTTACTAGTGCTTCCTGACAAACTGTTTACAAAACACACGATCAACTCTCAACTACTGGTAGTAGCTTAAACCGATTGTGGAGTGACTGTTGCTTTTGAAATGCAAGCAACTTAGAAATGTATGTTTGTGTTTAAAAACTTTAAAGAAACTTTTGAAGTCCTGTTTTATTTGCGGATACTCCTAAAGCTTTGCCCCTAACCCTGTATTTCAAATGTACACAAACGTGCTTCGACTCTCATTAAAAAGGGATTTGTTCAGACTGGCTTTTGGGTCCAGCCGGGACACACACAGCATGACCTCAGCGCTGCTCCTCTGTCAGCGAAACATCAAAATCTAAAGTCCCTCCACCTCCACAATTATGGAAAATCAGCGTAATGTAAATATAGTGGGGTGGTTGGAGAATGAAGTCTGGAGTGAAGCAGGTTGCCGTTTGGCCTGCTGACCTCCTCTGTGCCGACCTACATTCATTCATAATTACAAAGAGAGCGGCGCATGAGGTAAAGCGTGTCATTTCTCATGCAAACGTTTCAGCAGTCGTGACAGTATGCGGCTGTTTAGGGAAACTTCTGCTCGTTGTTTATATTCAACTAAAAACATGATGGTTTATAGCACTGTTTTTCCCAAACTATAGGTCTCCTCTGATTGGGTCAATACTGCAGCTCAGTAGCTCAGGACTGGGATGTTGGATATAAGTGCACAAAATAGCCACTGATGCATTAGCCAAAACAATATTAACAACATGAACTACCTGACTGGCTGCTGGGTCACTACTATAGTCTAGTTGGTAGAGGGGGTCTGCGTGCACCCCCCGGAAATCAATTTTTGATTGGTATCTTCCTAAGGGAAAAAATGTGTAGAAAACGGTTTGCTATGTTAAAAATTTGAAATATTGTCCCACGTGCCTTTTTTATGCAAATTAAGCCGCCATTACATGAAAATCCTAAAATCGCTATATCTTTGCCAATACTACAGATAACTGCAAAAATGTGGTGTCTAGACCCAGGTTTTGAGGGTCAAGCATCAATATAAGACCAGTCTCATAGTAACCACATGTGTTCCTGACATGTAAGATATGCAAATTAGTGCCGCCATTACCGAAAAACCTATTTTTTACCATATCTCTGCAAATAGTATAGCTATCGTGAAGAATATGGTGTCTATACCCATGTTTTAAGGGTCAAAGAACATCATAAGACCAGTCTTTATATCGTCACAAGTGTCATTTGCACATTAACAAGAAAAAAATTAAGATATAGACGCTTCTGGCAATCATATAAATGTTCTCCATCATTACAAGCTACAATCGTCATCGCTTTCTTCACTGTCAAAGTCAAATAAATCTGTTTCTTCATCTTCACAATTATCTTCTGCTTCCTCCTGATCATCAATAGTCTCAAGGAGATCAACCAGTGAGGTAGGTAGCACTGGACCACATGACCACAATGGTTCCAGTATGCCTTCTTCTGTCTTTATCCATCCCTGCCCCTCGTCGTAGGGGTTTGGCCTTTCACAAATTTTTTGCCAAGACCAACAAAGCCACCATTCTGCACTACCTGATGGAAGAATTCAACCAAGACGAGCTGCCTTATCCCAAGGATGCCAAATTCATCCAGGATGGAATGGCACTTCTCCATGTCCTTACTAACTTGCCCCCGACCTGTGGTGAGATCTGCCTTCAGATACTTGACCAGATGACTGCCAAGAAACATTTCTTGTTCTCAACCGACAGCTATTTTCCGGAATCCATCAAAGCTCAGGAAAGACTTAGACATGGCAGCTCAGAGAGAATCATTCTTGCCTAATGTGCAAATGACACTTGTGATGATATAAAGACTGGTCTTATGATGTTCTTTGACCCTTAAAACATGGGTATAGACACCATATTCTTCACGATAGCTATACTATTTGCAGAGATATGGTAAAAAATAGGTTTTTCGGTAATGGTGGCACTAATTTGCATATCTTACATGTCAGGAACACATGTGGTTACTATGAGACTGGTCTTATATTGATGCTTGACCCTCAAAACCTGGGTCTAGACACCACATTTTTGCAGTTATCTGTAGTATTGGCAAAGATATAGCGATTTTAGGATTTTCATGTAATGGCGGCTTAATTTGCATAAAAAAGGCACGTGGGACAATATTTCAAATTTTTAACATAGCAAACCGTTTTCTACACATTTTTTCCCTTAGGAAGATACCAATCAAAAATTGATTTCCGGGGGGTGCACGCAGACCCCCTCTACCAACTGTACTACTAGGTCACTAGTGGTAAACATATGTGTCAGTCAAGTATACATACACTTTTTAATGAACGTTATGTTTAGGATTTGGCATCTTAAAATCTCCCTGACTTTGGTGGTATTTTAACATATTCACTGTTTGTTTACTTTCATTATGGAGTGAGTCATCCTGGTGGAGATGACTCACTCAGATTGGGTCCTCTGGGTGGAGGTCTTCAGGTTGGGTCCTCTGGGTGGAGGTCTTCAGGTTGGGTCCTCTGGGTGGAGGTCTTCAGACTGGTTCCTCTGGGTGGAGGTCTTCAGGTTGGGTCCTCTGGGTGGAGGTCTTCAGGTTGGGTCCTCTGGGTGGAGGTCTTCAGGTTGGGTCCTCTGGGTGGAGGTCTTCAGGTTGGGTCCTCTAGGTGGAGGGCTGCAGCCAGATGCCTCTCTGCAGAGTAGCTGCCCCGTCTCTGTCAGCCACATAACCATGTAGTGTGGAAAGCTGGACAATGGTCTGTTGAGCTTCATGGACCTGGTGAAGCCCAATAATTCAAATAATATTTTAATAACACTGAGCATTAAGCTCATTGTTTGTCCAATAAGCATCTGTTTACTGAGACAATCCAGTCTAGATCCAGTAATGCAGCTCACTTAAACAAAACATACATTGCACACAGCCATATTAACCTCTGGAGTTTCAGCGTGAGTGTGTTTTAATGGCTGGTTAAAAGTAAACACATTGTGCTGCCAATATGGGGGAAATGGAAAGTCTCACTAATAAAAGTCCCTGAACTGGAACACGACTGAGACAATGGTTTCTCCATCAGCACAAAGAGCAGACTGTGGCACTGTACATGCATGTGCCATCCAGGCTGTCCAATGTTGTGTCTGTTTTTAACAGAAAGAACGTTGCTGCTGGTTCAGACCCAGCACTGTGAATGGCCTTTGTTTAAATGCTTTCATTACTGGACGGGTTTCTAATTGGTGCTTCAGTTTCCTAATGATATTCGCAGTATGGGTCAAAATCATAGATTCTATATACAGTATAAATGGACCTAGCTAGCCCGCTCCAATTGACTCTGTGTTGAAACAAAAGTCGCCCCATAAAATGTTAGTATTAATCCACATGATCCACGTGTTTTTTTGTCTGTAAAATCAATTTCTATTCATAATACGGAAATTCGCCCATAACTGCTAACCTCAGTGAGCTTCATTTGACTGGAGCCGAAGGCTATGGGTGACGTCATGCTCCCTTAGTCCAAAGGAACAATGCATATTCATGAACAAATACTTGTAAATATCCCATGATTAGCCCGAAGGTACTTTACATCTGTAATCCCTGACAGGTCAGAGAGACAGAAGCAACATAAGACAACTTCACACATTAGACAAACTGTCAATGACAATTCATAGGACAATAATAAAAACAGCACAATAAGACACAATCATGACATACAACACTGACATTTACACAGAAACATAACATTAGTGATCACACATCTGATTTCTCTTAAGCCGTCGTTTCAGATAGTTTTAAATGTTCTGAATGTGGTAGAGTCTCTTATTGCAGCTGGATGTTGTTCCAGATTTCTGTTCCCTTGACTGAAAACACCTGCTGACTGAATGTTGTGCGTCTATAAGGTGTTACAGTCGCCTCTGGTAGAGGCTCTTGTTACTCTACCACTAGTACTGAATTTGGGCAAAATGAACAAAAGGAGGTCACTGGACAAACTGCTCTCCATCATGGACACTCCTGCTCCAGACTATAGAGGGACATAGGAGCTCATTCTCCAACAGGCTCCTACAGCTCCGCTCAAACAGTGAGAGATACAGGACTACATTCATACCATACGCCATACAGCTGTACAACAACTCACCCTTATGTGACAAATAATACTCCCTACAACTGTACTACAAGTTAATCTCAAGTAACGGATAACCTCATGCCCTGTCAATCAGCAGAGTATTTGCACTGTCGTTCTTGTCTCTTGTATATAGCTGTGACTATATAGTTTATTACTTTATTACTTATTACTTATATTTCTTTTTTATTTTGACTTGTACATATACATTTTTATAATTATGTCTCATTTGACACGTGTCTCTTGCTCTTTTTGCTACACCATCTATTTTTGTTACTCTCTGTTATTATATTATATTGTGATGAGTGAGCTGCTGTATCCAAATAATTTCCCTTGTGGATCAATAAAGTTTGTCTAAGTCTAAGTCTAAGTCTAAAAGTGGTGGGGCGAGTCCATTTAAGACCTTATATACTGAGCAGGCTAGTTTAAATTTTCTAAAATTTTCAAAACTTAAGATATTATATTTCTGAAATATGAGACAATGATGAAAAGATAAAGATTTTCTGTCAAATATTTTTAAAGCTTCTTTAAGCAGTAGCTTGGTTTGAAGAAGGATACTAAGGTGCTGCGGTGATTTAACATTATTGATAAGCAGATCATTATCTCATAATGACCAAAAATATTTGTACTAATAATCATCATTTCACACATCCCAAATTTCAATTAATGGTGCACTGGTGGGGGTCTGCCTTGTTATTCGGTGATGGGACTGTCGGCTCTTTTAAGGGATCCGGATCTTTAGGATTTGTTCATTTCAAAGTGTCGTTCAAAAGACTGGCACTTTTTATATTTAATGATATGACAGAAAACAACGTGAGAACTCATTCTAACTAACCACAGAAAGAAACGACTAAGGCTCAGATTTGTTTAAATTGGTTCAAACTGAGAGTGGGAGTGTGTAAATAAAACATTGCACTATAATAATAATAATGATTAAAAACCAAACCTTTTCCATGTTGCCTGCTCTGCTTCTGTGCTGATGCATAAAAATAAGAAAGAAAAAGATTCTGTTCTTTTCAAAAATGAGATCCGATCCCAACCGTTCACACCAAGGAATCGTTCAAAAGAGCTGACTTGTTCCTTAGAAGTTTGGTTAGTTAGTACTTTGGTTGAAAATACTCCATTAAGCATTTATAGGTCTGGAAGCATAGTTCTTGTCTAACATATGGTTTTATAGCAGTATTCTCCAAATGACTATGTCCGATTCTGTCAAACAAAAGTCTTGACAAACTACATGTTTTGAGGAACCCCAGACTGCATGAGTAGTCCCATAATGCTACACTCCGACTGGTCATTTCACATTCAGAAGACACCTAATCACCACTTTCTCTTTTGCTTATCTCTTATCTAATGTCCATAATACTGTCCAGACAACCGAGACATGGAGTGAAATTAAGAACAGACTTAATTTTACACTACTGGGTTGGATGGTCTGGTTTCAGGCTTTTTCTTTAACTAAGAAAAGCAAACCTGGAGCCTGAACTAAGGAAAGATATGGTTTAGACAGACAGAGAGAGAGACTGATCCCGAGGAAATTCAGGTTTTACTGCAGCAACATTTACACTGTACTTCTCAGCCGTCTCCGTGTCTCAGTCAAAGGTCTCAGTGCAGTTTATCAGGAGGACTGGTCAGGGAGGGTCAGCAGATCCTGTGGAAGAGCCAAAAGTGTCCCTCCTCTGTGTCCGGCAGCATCACAGCAGCGTCAAAGAGGAACCAGGTGAACACAACAGGAAAGGCCTTGTTCTTACTCTGCTCTGGTGTTTTGGTTGGTATCGAAATGGTCCATTCCCTCAAAGTGTTTCCTCTGTAAGGTCTCAGAATTTCTTTGTCCGCCACATTTGGTGTAACACATCAGCAGCATAGACAGGAAAAGGCTGAGGTTGAGTTTGGGAAATGTATCTGTACTGCTTCATATTTATCTTCATCGGTGGAATAATTTGACAGTTTGATTTGGCTGACATTATGAATAAACTTTGACTTTAGTCCCCAATAAAAAACATGCAGAATAAAGTCATTTTAGTGGAGTCAAATGACAGCCAGACCTGCGTGGCTTTTTGGTGACATGTCCGGACCTGGTTTTCCCCATGGAGATGTTTTATATTCATTATTCATAATGTTCCACAGTATCAAACATTAACATACTGCATTTGTTGATTGCTCGACCATAATCATTCTTGCTAAATGATAAAACTTGATAGTAAAGATATCTGATAACGTATGTAAAATCCCTCAGTCGTCCAGGTAGAATCCATGGCAAAAAAAGGAGAAAGTTTAATTTGTCAACTGGACATAGTTTATTTGGTTGAATACGTTTCGCAGCTCATCCAAGCTGCTTCCTCAGTTCTGGTCAGATGCTGGCGGACACTGCTTTATATCTGCCTGAAGGGAGGAGCTTAATTACAATGAAAATTACTCTGAGACAACACATATTTAAATACAGTTTCAGTTGGTCAGGTGATACAATATGGAGTTGTTGTTCAGAGGAAACTTTTACAAGCAAATCCACGGCTGTGCAATGGGCTCACCGGTCTCCCCTATCATTGCAAACTTATACATGGAACAATTTGAACAGAGTGCCCTGGCCTCATATCCAGGCACTCCACCCACACACTGGTATCGTTATGTTGATGATAATTTCTCAAAAATCAAAATTCAAGATTTGGAACCTTTTACTGCACACATCAATTCTGTAGATCCGAACATCAAATTCACACGTGAAGATGCCAAGGACAACACATTGGCCTTCTTAGATTGTGCAGTAACGATAAGAGAAGACCGGCGACTCCAGGTAGAGGTCTTCAGGAAGCCCACACACACCGACCAATATCTGCTTTTTGATTCACACCACCCACTTCAGCACAAACTGGGAGTCATTCGGACATTACATCACAGGGCCCAAGTGGTTCCTACAAGCGCAGAGGGAAAGGAGAAAGAAGAACAACACGTGGAGAAAGCCCTCTCCGTTTGTGGATATCCTAAATGGGCTTTCAATAAAACGAAGAGAACAAAGAAACAGGACAACAGAGAACCAGAGCCCAGGAGAAGGGGTGCAACTATTCCTTACCTGGCTGGCGTTTCCGAAAAACTACAGAGGATCTTCAGACAACATGAAATCCCAGTCTATTTCAAACCCACAAACACTTTAAGACAAAAACTGGTCCATCCTAAGGACAAAACTCCGAGCCACAAACAAAGCAATGTGGTCTACTCCATTCAGTGTAGTGAAGACTGCAGTGAGCGCTACATTGGAGAAACTAAACAGCCACTTCACAAAAGGATGTATCAACACAGACGGGAAAACCAGGGTGGGCCGCAATCTGCCGTACATCTCCACCTAAAAGCCACAGGCCACTCCTTTGAGGACAGTGAGGTCCAGATCTTGGCCAGAGAAAAGAACTGGTTTGAGAGGGGAGTTAAAGAAGCTATTTTTGTCAAGAAAGAGAATCCTTCCTTGAACAGAAATGGGGGTCTCAGACATCATTTGTCTCCCATCTATAACTCTATCCTCAAACCTAAATCAAAACAAACTGGGAAAACAATGGGACTAGCCAGGTCAGGTCCAGAGGTGTGAAAACACCCATCATGGCCCTGAATGGATATGCTAACTACTCCCCCACTCCCACTCCATATTGAATAGACTCACATGACTAACAGAAACTGTTAACAACTCCATATTGTATCACCTGACCAACTGAAACTGTATTTAAATATGTGTTGTCTCAGAGTAATTTTCATTGTAATTAGCTCCTCCCTTCAGGCAGATATAAAGCAGTGTCCGCCAGCATCTGACCAGAACTGAGGAAGCAGCTTGGATGAGCTGCGAAACGTATTCAACCAAATAAACTATGTCCAGTTGACAAATTAAACTTTCTCCTTTTTTTGCCATATCTGATAACGAATGATTTGACGGCAGTAATTGAGTTGGCATACGAAGTGCATAAACTTAGAAAAGGAAAATAAAAACATGGAATCAATTATCTGAAAAAATAATGAAAATAAAAACTCCAAATAATGAAAATATATATGTAAGGATAAAACATTGTAACGCACTGCTCTGAGTTGTTAAATCTGCTTATACGATGGTCCCAAAAACTGAAAATCTGACAACCTTTTGGCTATCCATGGATGTTTAAAGCATTATTTATTTCTATTTTAGTTGAAGCTAGACACTCCTAACAGTAGTTCATTTGTTTACCCATTGCTATGGTGATGCTCATAGCGTAGTGATATAGACCAGTGATTGATGCACTATCAGTCAAAAGTTTGGACATAAATTTTTTTTTTAACTATTTTTACTTCTATTTTTTTTTTTTTTTTTTTACTATTTTTTTAACAATTTGACATACATACAAAAGCCATCAAATATATGAAGTTAGATATATGGAATTATGTAGCAAAGGAAAAAAAACTAAATAACTAAATAATTTTTCCAAATACTTTATATTAAAATCCCCAAAGTAGCCGCCATTTACTCTGTCGAATTATTTACCTTTTTTTTTTTCATATATTTGGCATTTTTTGGTGTGCATGAAAGCATAGTGACTGTTCATATACTAGTAATAGTAGTAGTAGTAGTAGTAGTAGTAGTAGTAGTAGTAGTAGTAGTAGTAGTAGTTGCAGTAGTTGTGACAAAGATATTTAAAGTACAACCACACTGCAGAAACTAAAATCTAGCCAAGTTAAGATGACTTGAATTAATTAGGTTTTATCATGATTTGAGTAAATTTCACTTGACAAAATTATCTACCAAATGGAATAAGACTTTTTGTACTTAAAATATGAAAATACATACAAAAACAACAACTCTTTGCACTTAAAATAAGAAATAAAATCAAATGTTGCTTGAATTAAGAAAACACACTTATTCCATTGATAGACTGTCAAGTTGAATTTACTCAAATAAAGTAAAATGTTGTTAATTTAAGTCATTTTAACTTACCTAGATATTGCTTTTTTAGTGCAAGTAACAGTTTTACTTCATTAAATGTCATTGTGACGGTTAAATATGTATTTTCAATGTGTTTGAAATGGTGTTTATATGTTTTCTCTATATACAATTTGGCTGACACGATTATTTTTTTATGGTTAATATTTGCCCAAAATCCCCAAAGTAGCCACCATTTGCGCTGTCAAGTTATTTCACTTTTTTCCCCTTTACTACATATTTCCATATATCTTACTTCATATATTTGATGTCTTCTGTGTGTACAGTATATAAAATGTAGAAAGTAAAAAAATAAAAATAAAAAAAAACTTTGAATGAGATGGTGTGCCCAAACTTTTGACTGTAGTGTATGCCTGCCAAAAAAAAAAAATAAAATAAAATAAAATAAAAAATTGTAAAAACACTGTCTCCTCATTTGACACATAAGTAGTCATCTATGGGAAGTACATCCTCAAACCAACTCTTAAACTCCGAAATAAAAAGTTACAGTCAGGATACAATTAGAAAGGTTCTAAAACAAGACTATAAAACATGAAATGTTTGCTAATTTACCAAACTGGATGTGCACACTTCATAAAATGTGCTCACAAACTTAAAATCCCCCGCCCTTGAAAATGACAGTATAATTATGTCCTCACGCCAGATGCATTCACAAGTGGAGGAGTTTTCACAGGCACCAGGCACTACACCACCAGCGTGAAGTCATCTCTATTTTCAGACGCATGACTCAGACTTTTGATTTATAATTTGATTGTGATTACAAAAGAGAAAATTTAATACTCAGTGGTCTATCATTTGTTGAGGTATAATTTGCAGCTGGGGTGTGGTGAAAAGTTCATGTGAAAAGTCAGTAAAAAGCAAATAACGTAATAATCGGGTGACCCCATAATTAGACCTGATTTTTGGGGTGCGTTTAAATGCACGCTGGAGCTCCAGAGTCCCGGCAACTTTGAAGTCCACTCTGGTTCTGGAAGTAAATTCTCCATTCATTTTCCCCATATACTTTTAAAAAATGTTCATATATTAAGAGTTCAAAGACATTACTGATGTTAACCTTCTATGTGGCGTCTAATATCTATAACGTGGCTGTTTTAAAAAACGCATTTAAATCGCAAAATTATGTGAAATGCTTTAATAACTTAGAGGTTTGTAGTCATTAGTTACCACAAACCTGATTAGTCCTGAGAAAGCTTTCAAACTTACAATATAATCTTTTTTTTTCCTAGAAAGTCTATGAGAAAAATTAATGGGAAAAAAAAAAGGTGATCAAAACACCTGGTGACATGTGTCAGTTAATCAGTGGAGTTTTACAGCAACTGTTTTATTTGACAAGTTACAAAGGATTTACATTTTCTCTTTCATTTTTGCCTTTGCCACATTAGTTTGCCCTTTTTTTTTTTTTTAACACAGTTTCGCTTGTCAAAACCTGTGGAGGCGTGAACTGTTAGTGCCAACTGTTTACATCACACCAAAGATGTTCATTTTGTCTTCTTATGTACTTTACCTTCTTGGGTTCTATGAAATCCAATGCAAATCATGCAATAAATCACACATAGGGGAAACAGGCCGGGCTTTTCACATCCGAAAAAAGGAACATCAAAAGGAATACTGCAGACTTCAGACACAACACGGACAGCTGCGTCCTGCAGAAGTTCTCCGATGACTCCGCCATCATCGGTCTCATCACGGACGATGACGACGCGGAGTACAGAGGACTAACGCAGGACTTTGTGGACTGGTGTCACCGGAACCACCTTCTCATCAACGCGGGGAAGACCAAGGAGATGGTGGTGGACTTCCGCAGACGCCACTCTACTGCCCCCTCACCAGTGAACATCCAGGGAAGAGACATTGAGAGAGTGGACTCTTACAAGTACCTGGGTGTGCATCTGAACAATAAACTGGACTGGACTCATAATACTGATGCACTGTACAGGAAGGGCCAGAGTCGGCTCTATCTCCTGAGGAGACTGCGGTCCTTTGGAGTGAGAGGGCCACTCCTGAGGTCCTTCTATGACTCTGTGGTGGCATCAGCCATCCTGTATGGTGTGGTCTGCTGGAGCAGCAGCGTCACAGAGAGGGAGAAGAAGAAACTGGACAAGGTCATCAAGAAGTCCAGCTCAGTCCTGGGCTGTCCTCTGGACTCGGTGCAGCAGGTTGGGGACAAGAGGGTCCTGGCTAAACTCATGTCTATGCTGGACCATGAGGGTCACCCCCTGCAGGACGCCCTGTCTGCTCTGGAGAGCAGCATCAGTGACAGACTGATTCACCCTGTGTTAAGGAGAGATTTCGCAGGTCTTTCCTTCCTGCTGCTGTCAGACTGTATAATGAACAATGTTAGTCATGTGTCATTCCCATAGCAACCATGTGTCATCTCCATAGTAACAATAACAATGTGCAATATTATTTAAAGTCACTGTACCTGCTATTATTTATTTACCCACCACTGTCCATCACTGCAATGTATACAATCATCTCAGAATCAAAAACACTTATTGTGCAATGTTCCTGTGCCTTTTAGCTTAGCTTACAGTGTTGTGTTTTTTAGTTGATTGTAAATACTTATTATTATTTATCTTGATTTGATGCATGCTCTTATTTCCTACTGTCTCTGTAACTTGCGTTGTGACACTGCAATTTCCCCATTGTGGGACAAATAAAGGATTATCTTATCTTATCTTATCTTAAAAGGAAACATCAGGGCAACTTACCAGAACACAAAAAGACAAAGCATTGCAGGAAAACCTAAAATCCGCCATATCAGACCACTGTAAAAGAAATAACCACATTATGGACTGGGACTGGGCTCGGGTCATTGGATCGGAAAACAACAAGTTCAAACGCTGGATCAGGGAGGCCATTGAAATCAGGAAACGAGGCACGGACAGCATCAACCGTGATGACGGAGCGTTCCTCCTTTCACACACCTGGGACACCCTCCTCCAAAGACCACCAGGCGACGGGAGGCGTGGTCAGTCTGAGCGACCTGCCAGGTCAATCAGGCTGACCACGCCTACAGGAAGTAACAACAGATGACCACACCTACAGGAAGTAACAACAGCTGACCACGCCCACAGGAAGTAACAACAGCTGACCACACTCATAGGAAGTAACAACAGTTGACCACACCTACAGAAAGTAACAACAGCTGACCACGCCCACAGGAAGTAACAACAGCTGACCACGCCTACAGGAAGTAACAATAGCTGACCACGCCTACAGGAAGTAACAACAGCTGATATACGGCACATCACCACCAACACCGGGGACAGTTCTGAAGATGCAGCAGCAGCCGAAACATGTCAACAAGATAAAAACACGTTACTGTATTGACTTAAAAAAAGAACCCAAGAAGTTAATGTTTACATCACATTTGGCATTTTTTGGAGTACATGAATGCGTAGTCACTGTTCATATATACTAGTATTGGTGGCAGTAGTTGCAGTAATAGTAGTAATAGTAGTAGTAGTGATGGTTAAATATGTACTTTCAAGGTTTTTGAAGCTTATGTTGTCTCTATCTGCTGTCTTTATATGAGCATGAAATCAGCCTTGCAATATGGCACGACCCAAAGAGATTTTCCCTTATTTCTCCCTCTCTTATTATTATTTTTTTAAATATCTTATATCTGAAGAAAAAAAATCTCACATTTTCATATAACGGTTTTTCCACCTTCAAGACGGACCTCCAAAGCACTTTACGTCAAAGAACCACTCACCCATTCCCACACATTCATACTGTACACACACTGGGGGCGAAGTGGATTAAGTGTCTTGCCCAAGGAAACAACAACAACATTCATCTGTGGGAGCAGGAATCACACCGCCAACCTGCGACTGCTCTACCAATGATTTTTATGTCGATAGCCAACCTTCAGATCAGTGGACACTCTATCCCTGACAGTGTATTCTCATAAAGGAGCTGTAGGGGGAGCTCTATCCTTGAAAGTTCTTCAGTTCTGCTTTAAGTTTATGGTAATTAAAAATACCACCAATCAATCCAAAGTCAATGGTACAGCGGTTTGTGAGTAACTCTATAAGTTTCAATGGAGAACTTTATTTCAACATTTTCACGACTTGTTTTCATTTCGGGTGCCAGTTTTTGTGGTGTGAGAATAAGATTGAAAAACATTTGCCCTATACCTTTGAGTGTTTAAGTATTCACATTTTTACGGTTGGTTGTAATGTTATCCCGATCTATGCCCTGAGGAGCTGGCAGCCCGTAAAGCTTTTTTTAAAACGGATTTGTTTCACGGCAGAAGTGTAATATTACCTCATCTCACCGTTATTTTACTGCTCGCTCCACTTCGCGAAGAAAACATCCCAACAGCTAATGTCATAACTTCATAAACATTAAGGAAATATGTGGCATGCCCGGGGCTAAAACGGATGCTAAAATCTATAGTATTTCCTTTACAATCAAATATACGTTAAATAATATATCCCTTTACGATTCCAGATGATTTTTTTTTCCTAAAACATCTGACTAAAATGACTTTCAATTCAAACAAACAAATATGTGGACTCTTTGTGAGGCTGATCTCTGTAGTTCTGGCCTCTGCCGTCTGATCTACTCTCATTATAAAAGTCTGATCTACTTTTATTATACAAGTCTGGTCTACTCTCATTATTAGAGTCTGATCTACTTTTATTATATGACTTTGGTCTTCTCTCATTTTAAGTGGGAACAAGCTGCACACAAAGGAAAGTCAGATTCCAATTTCTGTCTGAATTCTTTGGAATAAATATCAGAATAGCTGGTGTTCCTGGAGAAAATCTGCAGTAGATTGAGTTTGTTGGGTCTTGACAATTCCCATGTCAAAGCTGAAGCAGATCTCACTAAACATGAGATTTAGGGGCTTGTAACTAGGCAAAAAAAAAAAAAAAAAAAAAAAGTCCAAGTGGAATTCATATAAAAGTCCTGTTATATTGAATTTTTGGGTTATTTTTATTTGTGGGTTTGGAGCACAAACTGGTCCAGATTCTTCTCAGAATGGCTGATTTGGCTGAAAATAAGTCATGTTTAATGTCTATGAGATTGAGAGTTCCCTTTTATGAGAAGGTGGACACACAGAAATAAATTAAGAAAAAGTACAGTCGGAATGGTAAGGTAAGTTTTTCAATTTGACTGGAAGTTAAAAATCTGCTCATGATAATTTTAGGCAAAGCACGTTTATTCTAAGAGCACAATTTGTACACACAATTATTCAAAATGTTTTACAGATCATACAATATAATATAACATTATTATTATTATTTATTATTATTATTATTTATCATTAATTTATTTTTTATTTTTTTATTTTTATTTATTTGTCTAGTTTATTCAGCAGGGACAGTGTATCAACATTTCTGCAAATGTACCAGAATTAGAATTAGAATTAGAGAGGCTATTCAAAATCATTATAGAATTAATTTGAAAAGAGAAAAGTGCAGATAAGCTCATATGTCAGAGTAGAGGACTAGAGGTCTACTTTGTAAAACCTGCTTTCTGATGTATTGAACATTTTAGTTATCTGAGACAGTAAAACGTGGTCTTATTTAAAGTATTGTACTCTAAGTCTAAGTCTAAGTACTATAGGATTTCAACTGTAATAACTGTATAATTGTATATAACTTAAGAGTCCTAAATTGCACTACATCATGCAAAAATGTCAAATAAAGCACACTGGCAGGTCACAAAGTCCACCGCTGCTTTTAAATCACGAAACTGTTCGCTGTTTGTACAATGTAGATATTTGTCTCACATTATATTCCATTTGACACTCCGACATTCTCCTTTGCCCCTGATCTGGGTGTGTTGGGTGTTCCCGTCATTAGCACACTGTAAGAAAAGTGCTTTCATTGTTCAAGTAACCCTGACGACTAAATATTAGACTCTACCCACCAGCCCTGACCCTCTTTGCATTATTTGATAAGAGATTGAAAAGATGAAGAGAACATGCCCGGCCTTGTTTTGTGAGAGTTCTTCACAGTTTGAGATAAGGAAGTGATCCAGCCTTCTGCGACGGAGCATTGTTTAGTGACATATTTAGGAATTGTATATGAGGAATGGTGATATCCTGACCTAGAACACATGTACAATAACATCTTGAGCATTCGTAGTTTTCGGATTATAAATGTGATGATGTCATATCCCTTGATGGAGGGCAAGAAGACAGTTTTTGTTTTTTTTGTTTTGTTTTTTTTATAACATGGCATTCTTAGAAATATATAAAATGTACAAATATTAAAGCTGGTCATGAGTATTTTTGACTTGAGCCCAAAAGTTGGTCTAATGTCGGGACGTCAGCTGAAACAAAGTCGCTCACGGCTCCATCGACTCCTCACTTTGTCTTAAAAAAGCATCGCCCCTCTCTGGTCTTTTTATTTTGCTATTTTGTCCGTAAATTAATTCCTATTTCTAATACGGGAACTCGGCTTCATATTCACTCCTGTAACAGCCAGCCTCAGTGAGCTTCATTTGACTGGAGCCAAACGCTAAGGCTGACGTCACGCTCCCTTAGTCCACTTCTTTATTTCCTAATGTAGGTTAATGTCCTTATATTCCTCTTGTGGATGTGGACCAGACCTGTCCACTGAAATCTTGAGCCTGATTGCGATGGATAAACGTCTTTTTCTTTTTTTCTTTTGGCCGTCACTCAGCGTAAAAGCTCTCCTAATCAGTCCAGCTAAAAGCACGGGGCATTTAACCTACTTCTGCTCCCACACCACATGTTCAGATGGGCCCCGGGCGGTCGAGGGAAGCCCTGTACAAACACAGAGGAGGGGCTGTGTGCACGGGGCTCACTCTTATTCCATATGAAAACACAAGGTTTCAGCTGATGTGGCTCTGAACGGACTGTAGCACATGGCCAGAGTCGTAGACAAGGGAATCCCTCTTTTGCTATCAACTATTTGGATGTTATTAAGTCTGTGAATAGGCTGCCACGTGTTTCCTGTTGTGTCTATTGTTTTATCCTTAATGAAAGCTGATACACTGCTATGATTCACTTTATTCATTTGCCTTTTTGATATGGATCGGATTTAGACACATTCTGATTTTGAACTGGCAAGACCTAGAGTTTAGTTTACAGCTTCCTAGTATAGTCCAGGTTTAATCCAGATTCAGTTCTGGTTTTGTAATTTAGTTAGCTCAGCTTTTTGCCTCGTATGTTGTATGTTACTAATTAACAGAGCAATAAAAACATACTATGTTGTAGAATATTTGAACTAGCAACTCTGAAGTATGTTTTATCTTATCTCTGGGTACATTCTACAACATAATTTGCATTGCTGTGATTCATAGTTGTGATTGTATGTGCCAATTTGCATGGGAAAGCATTTTTTTTATTTGGTGTTGGCGCCATCACGTGGTGAATAATAGTCAGTGCATAAATCATCAAACAGCTGTAGAACCTCTGCTCCACTCACACTTATACTAAGGCTCCATCTTGTGGTCAGTTCCTGATGTGCAAGATGACGTAAAAATGCAGCAACCGTTTTTTGTCAGTATAGAATTTGGTGACTTTAAGATTTAGATTTAGATTCAGACAAATACGAATCCCACCAGGACTAATTAGTTTGAGTGAAAAAGCACACAGTGGACAAAAACACACAATGGACAAAAACACACAGTGGACAAAAACACATCAGTACATAACACTTATCTCATCCCATTGAAACTTAAACTTCTATTTAACCAAGTAATTTACTAAAGATGGTCATTTTTTAGGTTTCAGATTTGACTTCCTGGTTGGAGATCATGACATCATTCTATGGAATTTCATAAGTGTTACCAAGCAACTATGTAGTACACAGAAATTATTATTTGACAAATCCAATGAGGCAGTACTTTAAAATAGGGTCTGGGACTGTCCCTGATAATTACAGTGGTAGTTACTGTGGTACTTACGGTGGTACTTACAGTGGTACTTTGGCTAGTAACATTACAGGTACTTACTGGTACTTTGGCTGGTATTTATAGTGATAATTACTGGTACATATAGTATCACTAATGCAGTACTTTGTGGTACTTCTAGCAGTACTTATAGTGGGACAAGAAGTGATACTTGGACTACTAGTTTGTGGTACTAGTAGTGGTACTACTTGATACATACAGTACCACTTATAGCGGTACTTAGTGGTACTTGTAATGACTGGTAATTGTACTGATAACTACTGAATTAGTTAATAGTGATACCGGACTGTATTTTAAGGCGAGATATCATGGTACTTGAACTAGTACTTAGTGGTAATTTCTATAGTACTCACTAGTAATTGTACGGGTAACTAACTAATAGTGATACCAGACTGTATTTTAAAGTGAGACAGAATGTGTTTCTCCAGTCTAATTTAGCAGTGTCTTGCTATAACCTTCATTCCTTTGGTGTTATTTGGATTATACACAAAACTACCTTAAACACATACGACTAGAAATGGGCTGTTACATTTTGTCTGTGAGTTCATTTTAATGTTTTTATCCGGTGTACCTCTGCATCACTGTACTGTCGCCAAAGCAAAAAGCAGCAGTTTCTTTAGTGGAGAGTGGAAATAAGCACATAAAATGGGTCAGCCTAACTCTGTTGCACATGTGTGGTACAAAGAAGAAAGGTTTATAAGTTAAAAAAAAAACAAAAATAACTTGTAAATGTAACTTGTACAGTTTCTTTAAGATATTAATATTAAACAGTTGTCATTTAGCCTGCAACATTTTTGACTGTGTGTACCAGATGTAAGTGACCTGGACAGGCTCCAGTGAGTTGGTGCTTGTAAGGCTTGTAATACTTAGACTTAGACTTAGACATTAGACAAACTTTATTGATCCACAAGGGAAATGATTTGGACACAGCAGCTCAAACATCACAATATAATATAATAACAGAAAGTAACAAAAATAGATGGTGTAGCAAAAAGAGCAAGAGACAGGAGTCAAATGAGACATAATTATAAAAATAAATGTATATGTACAAGTCAAAATAAAATAGAAAAATAAGTAATAAAGTAATAAACTATATAATCACAGCTATAAACAAGAGACAAGAACGACAGTGCAAATACTCTGCTGATTGACAGGGCATGAGGTTATCTGTTACTTGGGATTAACTAGAAGTACAATTGTAGGGAGTATTATCTGTTACATAAGGGTGAATTGTTGTACAACTGAATGGCGTATGGTATGAATGTAGTCTTGAATCTCTCATTGTTTGAGCGGAGCTAAAGGAGCTCCTCTGTCCCTCTATAGTCTGGTGCACTGGGTGAGTTGTTGTACAGTTGTAGGGAGTATTATCTCCTCTGTCCCTTTATAGTCTGGAGCAGTGGGTGAGTTTATGTACAGTTGTAGGGAGTATTATCTCCTCTGTCCCTCTATAGTCTGGTGCAGTGGGTGAGCAGGAGTGTCCATGATGGAGAGCAGTTTATCCAATGTCCTCCTGTCCCTCACTGTGACAAATGTCTCCAGCTCACAGCCGATCACGTAACCCACTTTACGGATCAGTTTGTCAATCCGCCCAATGTCCCTTTTCCTGGTGCCGCTCCCCCAGCAGACCACAGTGAAGTCCAGGGCACTGGCCACCACAGACTGGTAGAAGATCTCCAGTAACTTGCTGCACACATTGAAAGACCTGAGCTTTCTCAGGAAGTAGAGTCTGCTCATGCTCTACTTGTACACAGCATTACAGTTGTCCCGCCAGTCAAGTCTTTTATTCACCTGTATGCCAAGGTACTTGTAACAGTCCACAGCAATCCACAGGTGTCCTCTTTCTCCTAAAGTCAATCACCAGTTCCTTGGTCTTGTCAGTGTTCAGGAGCAGATGGTTTACACTATGATAACCTTTCAGTGCACCCTCTGAACAATCAACTAATGTGTGAAAAACATTATTATATATATCTGGAAGTCTGTGCGAACCAACCAGCCACAGTGGTGTTGGATAAGCAACAGAACAAAGCCGTGGTGGTGGACATTGCAATACCAAGCGATGGTAATATCCGGAAAAAGGAACACGAGAAACTAGAGAAATACCAGGGGCTCAAGGAGCTGGAGAAGGCCTGGAAGGTGAAGGCATCAGTGGTGCCCGTGGTAATCGGAGCACTCGGGGCTGTAACCCCCAAACTGGAGGAGTGGCTCAAGCAGATACCAGGAAAAACATCAGACATCTCAGTCCAGAAAAGCGCAGTACTAGGAACAGCAAAGATACTGCGCAGAACTCTCAAGCTCCCAGGCCTCTGGTAGAGGACCCGAGCTGATGAGGGTGAGAGACCAACCACCGTGGAAGGTGAGGAACACTTTCTTTTTATATATATATATGTATGTGTGTGTGTTCTCATGATGTTAAATGTTCTCTGTTCAGAGGCTATTGTACTCCACTGTACACAGCCCCTCTGTGGTGGAATTATGGACATAGGACCTTCCGCAGGCCTGACCTTTGTTCAGGCTCACATGTATGGATCTATTAAAATAACAGGATATTGCTATTTTAGAGCTGTCTGAAGTTGGATTAGTGGCCACTGACTGGTACTACAGCGAAAAATCCCTCCAGTCCAGAAAGGATTTTCCCCATCGAGCACAATGTAATCACAAACTGCTCGTGTTCAGCTGACAGATCATTTTCAGATCATTCACTTTTTCTCAGCTTCAGATCGTTCAGTTGTCTCAAAACTCACATGGTACGTGAGCTCGTGCTCCTTGTGTGCGTGCGCTTGTGTGGGAGAAGAGCACTACTGCACATGGTTGATGGGCAGGAGAGCCACTGGACTTAACTGTTAAAGGCTAATCTAGAGCCATGCACCATTGAGCTCGGCCTATGGACTTGTTTTGGCCCCGGGCTTGTTCACATGTGACCTGTGCTCTTCTTCTTTCGGGGCAGGTGACAATACAACAATATGGCTGGGTCAGCTCACCTTATTACAAAATGTAGCTTTAACCAGTAATGGAAATATATTGGCTCTACCAGGTTCATTATACGATTATGATCTTGGTTATTGAACAGTGGATATATCTTTTCATTTTCAAACATGTTTTTCTTATTTTCTGCATCTGTGTTGTTTGATTTTATTTTAAACTTAAAATCATTCAAACCAGTCTGGTGCTGTAAAGCATGAGGAGACCAACAAGACGCCGAATCCTGTTTCTCAATTCTTGTTTTTGCACTTTTGTGCCTGCACTTCATCTTCACTGCATCTGAAGATGAGAGGACCAAAATAAAATAAAACTTCCCAACTTAATGAAAACAGTTATTGCTTTACTGTACACCTTAAAACGACATTTTCATGGGCAAAAACAATTATTATCATATTAATTATAAATATTATCATTTATTTTTATATTTGATAATGCCATGGAAATAGTATATCCTCTATCAGGTTCATTTTGTGATTGTGGTCTTAATTCAATGAAAAGAATTGTTTACACAGACAATGGGTTAATGAAATGAAAATAAGTCTGAAGATAGGATTAAATAACTTCATCCATGTATACTAGTACATTTCCCCTAGTTCGAAATAAAATCGTTTATGATCTAATAATAAAAGTCAGTGTCAGTGGTAATATAGCCTACACAGAACAATAAGATAAGATTATAATAGAAATTTTATTGTCCCACAGGGGAAATTTGTCTTCTGCACAAAGTGCAAGGTGCAATAGGCTTCAGTAAGACACACAGTGCATTTAGCTCAGAAAAACCAGAGGAGCAGCCGTCACCACTGCAGGCTCCACTTAACTCTTAAAGCCAGACATTCACAAATACAGGCTTTAAGAATTCACCTAGGCGAAAGTTAGGCTACATACACACGCTGCACTGCTAACAGTGTCAGCAGTCTTCTCCTTTTTTATGCGAAGTGGGAATAAAAAATGAGATTATATTCCTCAAATAAACATCCTGTATTCCACTCAAGTAATTTCCTCTTTTATTGTGACGTCGTTATACTCTGGTGTTCATAACATTTAAGAATTTTCTGGCAGCATCAAGGATCATGTGTTTCTTTTCAGATTTTGATGAAATCCACAACAACTTGGCTTTATTCTTAACAACAAAGACTCCTTAGAGGATAAATCACAATAGGTGGGACATAATGACACATTGGCCGTGTTCCATTTCTGGGTCTGCAGCCTCCGAGGCTGGTTTTCAGGACGCATACGCCACTTCCGGCGCGACAAGGCCTGTCCCATTTCATGCAGCCTCCGAGGATGCAGCCTGAAAACCGGCCTCGTTTCCATGGAGATCAGGCCGTGAACGAAGGACGTGAAAATGTATCCTTCGCAGCCATATATTTCCCAGCATGCACCGCACTCTTCTACGGGAAAAAATGGAGTCCGCGGCTGCGTCCCCGACCAGTTGCAATTTTACTTTTAAATGTAAGTATTGGTTTACCTCGCCTACAATTAATTCTAAGTTACTAGCTACATGAAACTGTTCATAAACAAGTTCACTTAAGTTTAACTTAAGATGTTAAGTTAAACATATGTATGAAGGTAGTTGTTATGGCTTAGTTTACGGATATTGTTGTATTAGTGGTTAGTAGCGTTATCCCTTACACTTGTTTATTAGCTTAGCTGTTGTAATGTTGGATATTCTCCAGTATGTAAGAATATTTTTGTCTTCAGGGAACAAGGAGCAGACCACCCGACTAACTGAGCTGAGGCAGAACAACCACCTGTTCACCGGGGCTAAATTCTCCGTGAACATGGCTTGGAGGTAAGTATTAAAACAGTGCTATATACTCCTGTTAGATAATATAACATCAGCCATGAAAACTATATCAGCGCTGGCATTACTGCCATTTGAAAACCTTTTTCATTTGTACATATGTGAGTAGTTGTGAATTAACCTGGGTTTACCCATTTATTTCCTATGTTATCCACAGCCTGTACTTCTGTGATTACTAAATGATGGCCGGGAAGCTGGTGATCTGAAAAGTATACTACACAATGTAGTACTATCATGTGTAGTAATGTAGTAATATCACAATGGAGAACTAAACCTACCTATTTGTCAGTAGACAGTTGTTCACAAATAAGCTGGACTTATTAAATGTTATTATCCATTATATCTCCCTTACAAAAGCATCTTGAAAACTGTAATTAAAAAGACATAATTAACTACATAAATGAAAGGATAGCATGTGCTGCATGGTTATTGAACAAATGTTTGCAGTAACACTAGGAGATCTGTAACAGATTTCATATTATATATAATATACAGTAATTATAAATGTACTGTATTTATTATTATGTAAATGTGAATGTTTATGTTCTGTTTGACTCAGGACAATACTGGAGAAGTTAGGCCTGCAATAATAAGGGCTGCAAATTAATCATGCTCATATTGAAATCTAAATTGTGAAAATATGTGTGGGATTCCTCTGTTAATTAAGATGTTTCGATTTATCTAAACGGCCTTTGGATCTGAATGTATATACACTGAACCAAATTTTCCTGTAATAGTTTTGTAGTTTTCTTAATGTGTGTGTCATTACAGGTTTTCACTCTGCAGGACAGGACTTTGATCAATCAGACATAAGGCCCATTCTGCTCTTCCTCCTCCAGAAGACGAGATACATCACACTGAGTGGTCCAAGTGCACTGGGTCATGTCTCCACTGTCCATGCTGACTGTAGAAGACCTGTGGGGTCTCTGGTTGCATCAGGCCTCCCTCCTGCACGTGCTGCTGCTGTCCCTAATGTGTCCTAATAGTGATGTTTAGGTTTAACTTCTAATTTCCTGCACAAGTAAAATAGTCAAATGGTAGTTTCTTTGCATCTTAGCAGAGGAGCATCTAAACATCTTAATCACTGATGAAGTGTCCCATGATAAATGTGACCTTATATGACCTTAACAAGTGTGTGAGACAAAACTGAAAACATATGATTTGCTCATATGTTTATTTGAATGTTTGACATTTGAATCATGGTGAAATGTGCCACTTATTTGATGTCTCTTTTGATAGTAACTAATTACATGTACTATAAGAATGTACTATTGTACTGCAATTACCCTGAAAACATTGATCCGTCTTGCCGACGTCGGCGTTGCCGACGTATAATCTTAGACGTCGAGCCGACGTCTACACGACGCAACGCAACGTCGAACCGACGTTGTTTGAAGTTCGCGATTTTTCTTCGGTATTCCGTCATATCTGACACAGGTTAACGACGTTGGCGCGACCGTTGAGCCGACGTTTGTAATGACAATTCGTTTCAATAGAGCTCCGGGAGATGACGTCACGCTATCCCAGCATGCACCACCGGGCGCCATCTTGGCAGGAATTATTGTAAACAAACTAACTAACTAGCCTACAAAACTTCCAGCTTACAACGATGGTAGACTCATGCTGTGCCCCTGGATGTACAAACCACCGAGGACAAGTTAAAGATAAAGCCTTTTATCGCATTCCCAAAGATCCAGCTCGGAGGGGAAAATGGATTTCTGCGATAAAATGGGCAAGAAGCGCGCTGAAGAAAACCGAGCGTTGGAACCCGTCACCTAATGGATTTCGCTTGTGCAGTGACCATTTCATATCAGGTAATTTCACGTAAACATTATACATTTAATATTATCTTAAATGGTGCTGATAGTTATTGTTTTGGACAATAAATATCACCGACTAAACTGGGTGGATTGTATTTCAGTCGGACGAGCCGAAACGTCCTCAACCTAATTTACCAACCCAGTCTAGTTGGCGATATAAACCTCACTACGGTGGTTAATGTCCAGACCTAAAAACGTATTAGCTAATGGGTTGCATTCATGTGACATCACAACATTTTAAACTGCCTGTATCATTGAATAGTGAATATTTTTTCTCAGTGTAATCTTAGTGGTTTCTTTACTTAACGTTACTTATTTTGTGTCCTAGGTAAAAAGAGTGACAACCCTGACTACATCCCATCGGTTTTCAAGTATGTGCCGTCACCCGTGAAAAGTGCTAGATTACTCACTGAATATTGACTAATTATCCATTTTCCAACTGGATTTTGTCCCACGTGGTTTATCGGCTTGTATTTGAAATTCACTTTAGATATATTGTCTAAGATTTGGGTTCGTAATTTTGGTTGTTATTTTGTTAGTAATTCCATCCAGTGCTGGCACACGCACGGTGTATGCATAGTTAGGGTGTGTTTAGTTGATAAAAGTATGCAAATATGCTATGTTTTGGTGCTATGATTTCTCATGATTGTTCAGGTATGTTTTGACATGTTGGTAGTATTTTATTTTTACATTCAGAAGTTGATCTCATTACATTTATTTCCATCTACTTATATAGGTACACAGAAACTTGTAGTGCATTTTAATGCATTTGAAATGTAGTTAACTTTTTCTGTTGTAAATCAGCCTTCAGCAATATATTTTTGTAACATTTTTTGTACATTGTAATTAAGAACCACCCTTGAACATTATATTTTGATAATATGTGTGTACATGAATTCAAGTATTATCAATAAATATTGCAATACTGCAACAAAACCTACATGCACTGTTCACCTGTGATTACTTTCCATAAAGTATGCAATTTAGTAGTACAATATATACAGTATATAAAAAGCCTAATTAATAGTTGGGTAGACGTTGGACCAACGTCTAGCCAACCGTCTTTTGATGACGTTGGCCCAACCACTTGCCAATGAGCAAAATGACGTCAGCCCAACGTCAACTGCTAACGTTGGCCCAACGTCAACTGCCAACGTCTAGCCAACCGTCTTGATGACGTTGGCCCAACCACTTGCCAATGAGCAAAATGACGTTGGCCCAACGTCAACTACCAACGTTGGCCCAACGTCCACACATACGTTGGCCCGACGTAGGGCCAACGTCTGAAACTGACCTATTGAATGTTGGCAAGACGTTGGACCAATGTCTATCCAACCGTCTTTTGATGACGTTGGCCCAACCACTTGCCAATGAGCAAAATGACGTCGGCCCAACGTCAACTGCCAACGTTGGCCCAACGTATACACATACGTTGGCCCAACGTTGGCATGACGTCGTCATGTTATCAGGGTAAGCAGTGGTAATCCACCTGATCATATTTTACAAAGATAATTTGTTCATTTTGGACTGTCACCTGCTTCAGCAAAAAGGGAACAGAATTTGAGAGTTCACTGACATACAGCTGTTTTTACTCACCTATTATTGCATTGAATGTGTGTAATGGGTTCAATGTTTGACTTTTCACATCAAGATGAAGTATTTCCAGAAGTTCCTCTGGTAACCTTAAA